>CM021763.1:27908285-27926718 GCA_011075105.1 Heteronetta atricapilla | reverse complement strand
TTTCTTTTCTTTTCTTTTCTTTTCTTTTCTTTTCTTTTCTTTTTCTGGAAAATGGCATGTGTTGTACTGGCTGAGGCAGCAGGGACTTTATCATCTAATCCCTTGGAGAGTCTGGGAACCTCTGAGCACTCAAAGCCTATAAATTAGAGTAACTCTCACTTCAGCAGAGGAGGGTAAAATTTGACTCTTTCCAGCAAACATTATCACCATTTCAGCAACTGCTGGGAAGAATACTACCAGTAAATAAAGCAGTTTAATTTCAGGATAAGCCATCTACCTGTTCTCTTACTTTTTGGGGATTGCGTGTGCCCTTTGAAGCCAGGTGTTTATGCTGACTGTAAGGAGGACCATTCATCTGTAGCATCTCCTGCTGCAGCAACTCCAGCAATTACTGCAATGGCAAGGGACCCAAAAGGTCTGCACATGAAAATCTTAAAACACAAAGTTGAAAATACTGTAAC
The DNA here is from genome assembly GCA_011075105.1 of Heteronetta atricapilla. NCBI lineage: Eukaryota > Metazoa > Chordata > Aves > Anseriformes > Anatidae > Heteronetta > Heteronetta atricapilla. Next base: position 27,926,257 of record CM021763.1, on the reverse strand, counting down.
TGACTTGGAAAGTTCTTTCTACTACGGCAAGGATGCAATGTTCTATTCTGGGAGATCGCTGTTTCTCCAAAGTGTTCTTGTTTGCCTAATGCACTTGTTGAAGGATAGGATATTATCTGCCTACACATAAAATGCAGGAGCGGTGTTATTTCTCCAATTTGCATTATTCATCCAGAACAAGAAAGCTTTTCTTGTCAAGAGGAAGCTGGTTGGGCTGGCTTGCTCTGTCTATTATTAATAAATAACTGAAACATCATTTTAGTCATCTAAACATAGAACTAAGTGTTTTGTTTGTTTAAAAGCCAGGACCAATTGAGTAACCAAAAGTTAATTTTGGTTAAATAATAATAATAGTAATAATAATAATATAAAGTAAGGTATACAGATAAGCAAGTTGGTTACAATACTTTTCATCTGCAGAAAGGCAGAAGAAAAAGAAAAAAAAAAAAAAAAAAAAAAAAGAAAGAAGTTCAACAGAGTTTTAACTCTGGGTAGGGCACCAAATCAATACCTTCAGAAAATAGCCTTTGTTAAAACAGCAGGGCTTGAAAGGCAGACTGGAGAAGAACAGGATCAAGCCTGTCCAGGAACAGGGGCAGGTGATCAAGTGCAGAGGGAGCTCTCAGTCATTCATTGTTACATTCCCTAATGCTGGAATCCAGCAGCAGCAGTTCAATACATCTTATAAGATTGTGATATTTGGCACTGGCAGGTTTAACATATAAAGTGTTATTTCCACATTGTACAGAAACAGGTATCAGCAATATTCCTCAGCCTGATATGGGAACTAATTGCACAGAATGTAAATGCTTTCCTTTCTGGTGTGCTGTATTTTAACACCATTTTACTATTCTGCTTTACCTAATTAATTCAGAGTTAGCTTTTGAAGGTGTGGGAAGAAACCTTCAAAAATACTAAAAGCAGCTCTTCTCCAGGATTATTTAACTGTGGCTTTGCCAACAGTCCAAAGAGACTAGTAGGGCTTTTCTCCCTTCTACCCATTCACGTGGTGTAACCTCCCCAGCGCAGCCGCAGCTGTCACAGCCTTAACAAAAACTTCCTGAAGAGGAGGAAGAACAAGACTATTTTTATTAGTGGTGACAATGTCTTTAGAGTTCATCACATGCTAGCCTAAATCTATCTGCCAGTCTCCCTTCTGTAGTGTTGCAATTATTTATTTTACATTATTTGTGCAAGTGTTTGATATTTAAAGATGTAAGAGAGTTATATTAAGGAAAGTATTTATAATTATTATTTGATGCTTAAACATGCAAGTTTAGGATAAAGTGTGTTGGCCAGGAATTTTGTTCCTAACATGTCTGTCTTCTGTATTTCTGACAATCTGGTATACATATGTGCTTTTGTAGTTATGGTTGCAGTAATATGTTGCAGTGACATTATGCCTGTTAACAAGTTGTTGTGCCAGTTTTGCATGACACACATGACAGCAAATGACTGGATAGATGAACCGTCTGCCTGAGCCTACTTGCACCAGCTTTCCAGTGGGAAGTCCCTTCTGTTTGGTATTAATGTCATAGTGATGTACTGCGGCTTTGACGGTAGCTGTGAATATTCATGTGATGTTACGTATTTGTATTTTGGAAGGTGCTGAATTCATGGTCTATAAGGAGTCATATGTAAATATGACTACACTTTATTTCTTTATTTCTGAAAAATCTAATAAGAGAAATGACAAATCATGTGGTGCACTGATAGGAATTCTGCAAATTATAACAAATTTAACCAATGGTTTAAAAAAAAAAAAAAAAAAAAAAAAAAAAAGCATAAATCCAGGAGGTATGCACTTGCCCCCAACTCCCTACAAAAAAGTATAGATAAATACAGATATTTTCCTCAAGCTGGCATTTGATATTCCAAACTTTTCTATAGAATGATTAAAATGGTACTTTTTTATTATTATTTTTCATAGAATCATATAATATCCCAAGTTGGAAAGGAACCAAAAGGACCCTTGATTCCACGTCCTGGCTCCACACAGGACCACCCAAAAATCAGACCACCCAGAAATTAGAACATGTGTCTGAGAGCTTTGTCCAAATGCTTCTTGAACTCCATCAGGCTCAGTGCCATGCCCACTGCCCTGGGGAGCCTGTCCCAGTGCCCGAGCACCCTCTGGGTGCAGAACCTTTCCCTAACCCCCAGCCTGACCCTCCCCTGTCCCAGCTCCATGCCGTTCCCTCGGGTCCTGTCGCTGTCCCCAGAGAGCAGAGCTCAGCGCCTGCCCCTCCGTTCCCCTCGTGAGGGAGCTGCAGGCCGCCATGAGGCCTCCCCTCAGCCTGCTCTGCTCGGGGCTGAGCAAACCAAGGGGCCTCAGCTGCTCCTCGTACGTCTTCCCCTCTAGACCCCTGACCATCCCTGTAGCCCTCCTTTGGACACTCTCCAACAGTTTTGTGTCCTTCTGGCATTGTGTCACACAGTGCTCGCAGTGAGGCCGCCCAGTGCAGAGCAGAGCAGGACAATCCCTTGCCCCCCCAGCTGGCACTGCTGGGCCTGATGCACCCCAGCGTAGGGTTGCCCCTCCTGGCTGCCAGGGCACGCTGCTGGCTCGTGTTCAGCTTGCTGTCGACCAGAACCCCCCAGATCCCTTTCTGTGGGGCTGATCTCCAGCCTCTCATCCCTCATCTGTACATATAGCCAGGGTTGCCCCATCTCAGGTACAGCATCTGCCACTTGCTCTTGTTGAACATTATGCAGTTGATGATTGCCCATCCCTCTAGTCAAGATTTCTCCGCAAGGCCTCTGCCCTCAAAGGAGTCAACAATGTCCTCTCAGTTTAGTGTCATCTATACATTTACTTAGTACACCTTCAAATCCTATATCCAAGTCATTAATTAAAACATAATTTATATTAATCCTATATCCAAGTCATTAATTAAAATATAATTTATATTATATTATATTATTATATTAATTTATTATATTATTAATATATTATATTATATTAATTAATATTAATATATTAATATATAATTAAAATACCAAAGAGATCTGGCCCTAAAATGGAGCTCTGGGGAGCGCCATTAGTGACTGCACACCAGCCTGATGCAACCCCATTTACTATAACCATTTGAGCCCAACACATCGACCAGTTGTTCACCCATCGTATTACATGCTTATCTAGCTGTATGGTGGACATTTTGTCCAGGAGAATACGATAAGAAACAGTATCAAAAGCATTGCTGAAATCTAAAAAGATCATAATTGCTGGCTTCAGGCATCACATATATTTTTCAATGCATTGAGTGGGAAAAGCCAATTAATTTCAAGGAAATGGAACACGATACAGTGAAAACATGTTGCCGTCTTAGCATTCCAACATACATAGTGGTTGATGACTGTAGTGGCAGGTCTAACTCTAAGTTAAACATAGGACATTAATTCTTTGAGGAAAACTAGTAAAATAAACATGGTTATGACAGAAGCCATTCTCATAACTATGTACAGGTAAGTGTTTCTGTCTCAGCAGAGGAAAACACCTGTGTGAGGCAGTTGCTGTGGCATCCTATTGGCAGAGCCCACCTTCCACCTAGCAATCCCAGGGGAACAGATCACAGTTACTCCAGGGAAGCATCTCTGCTCAACACAGCCAATCCACTGCAAAGAGACTGAAAAACTCTTCTGACGCTGTGGCAGGGAGTTCTTCACTGTCTCCCTCCCCAAAATTCAGCAATACCATCCATGTTTTAGACAGAGATTCACATCTCTGTATGAATCTTGAGTGAGTTTCCTGACTGCCACCATCCTCATGACTACATTTTGCATGTCTGTGGAAAAACTTCAATTACAAAAAAAAATAAATAAATAAAAAAGAAAAAGATTCTGTGTTTTTCAGACTCTACTTGACCTTAGCCTTGCCTCTGAACACAGCTTGTGTGCAAATTCTTAGAAAGGAGTAAGTTTCTTTGCTTCCTCACCAGGACTCATCTTGACTTATCTTTTGGCTTCAGGAGTTCTGTCTTTTCCTAGCATGATCCTATTAATTTGCCATCATTGTCCATACATAGAATCATAGAATTACAGAATATCTTGAGTTAGAAATGACCCACAAGTATCATCAAGTCCTACTCTATAACCACTTCCCTGATGAGTTTGTTCCAGTACTATTTAAATAATTGTTGTCTTGCAACAGAAAGCACATTATGGTGTTACTTGTGCCATGCTGAAAATGCTGTAGTTAATGCTTTCACTTGTTCTCTTTTCTTATGTAAACTTCCATCCAGCTCAAGGTAGCTAAAAGAGTCAGTTGCTAGAGCACCTGATATGATGTGGAATGAAATGCAAGTGTTGACAGGCCAGGAAATTGTCTGAACAGTTTTTTAACACACCTCCATACTCTTCAAGTCAGAGTGGGAGTTGAGATGCCTTTCATCACTGTGAAAGTCCTAAAATGACAGTCAGAACAGACCTTTTTCTTTGCAGCAGCTTTATTACCCTTCATTGGCTTTTCTGCTCTTTCAGATATTTTTGGTGGGAAAGAGACTAACAGAGAAAAGAATTGAACAGGGTATGGTAATTCTGGCACAAACAGAACAAATAGGTTGTTACGGTGCTATGAGTAAAAACATCATCCCCCCAGTCTGTAGAATAGAAGTAGCTTCTGAGAAGTTTCTGAAGTCAATCTTGTATACCAAGTGATCTGTCTTCTCATTTTTCTACCTTCCAGCTCTCCCATACTCAGTTGCACATATGCTTGTCCATTAAGCAGTGGGTTTTTAAAGCACAGGGCTAGCTGGTGTGAGAAGGTACAATGAAGATACTTTTTGCAGCAGTTCATCACATTGGGAGTAATTGTCTGGAGACTTATGCATTTGGACATCACTGAGTGCTCAAAAGAGCACAGCAAGCCCATGCCAGGACAATTTCTGGGCGCAAAATCACGTTTGCCCTCAGTGAACCTGGTACCTGACTAATGAGAACAGCTAGAGCAAAGGTTAGGCCAAATTTTTCTTTCTTCTTTGGAATAGATAAGGAGTCCTATAAACACTGAAGGAGCCCTGGCAGAGGAGAAGGCTCATAAACTCAAAGAGATCCTATGATTTATTAACAGAGCCTTACCAAGGCAATTTGGTGATGGGGATGGAGTGAAGATTTTAAAGCAAAAGTTTTCCGTTTCTTCTCATCCTGTGTAATACACGCATATGTTAATGAAAAGGAAGAAAAAATCCACACTGGCAGTCCACCAAATCGCCAATGTGTATTTGCTGATATGCCCATAAAAAGAATTATGCAATCCAAGGTGTGTCAGTGGTGAGGAAATAAAATTGAATTTACTACTCTGGTTATTATATAGAAAGGTCTATGCTATCAGAAGACAGCCTCCCAAATAGCCAGTACCTGAACTGGTACCGCCTTTTCTTTCACAAACCAGACCTTTTCATGTTCTTCAGCATTCTTGTTTATGAATTCTTCGAACATCACAGGTATCAGAAACTTTGGGAAGTCTTTAGGAAGATGTTTTCCTCGGAGTTTTGCTGCAAACAGGATGGTTCAAAATTGGCATCATGAAGTTTCAAAAGATAGAAAGAAGAGAGGGATAAAGGTAGAAAGTGAGTAGATGAATGTGAGACGAAAGAAAATAATGTGAAATAATGGTTTAGGTAATTAACTATACCTGTCACATTAGTCAGCCTCTGTTACGTCATTCTCCCAGTAAAGCAAATATACATCTTTTTGTTCTATTAAGTCTATGCAATTATGTACTCCTGCTGTACAGTCTATCTAATTTATTCCCAACAATTTCCTTTCAGATGGAACTTTCCATAGTTGAATGGTTTATAACTTTAAAATTTTCATTCTGGATCCATTCAAAACCTCATCAACTCATCTTTCATTGCCCCAAAGACTCACATTAATCATTCAGTACAGGGCCTGTGCAAATTTTTGAATGAATTAACTGAAAATAAAGTCAAGGCAATTTGTCTAAAACTGCTCTTTCATTTTTATGCTCAAGAGAAACTTTCACAGATGATGGTACATTACCATTTTAATAATTAACCAGTCACTCTAGTGTACAGACTTGCTTTGGTTGCCATATTAATTGCCAGAGAGCTATAAACTAGAGGAAAAATGCTAGCATTTGGAATTACAGCAAGCACGTTATGATACACTGCAGTTTTCTACACCCAGATTAGCAATAGGAATTCTTTATCATCTTAAGTCACAAAAGTATTACAGAATTCAGATAAATTGAACCCTGCTTTTTAAAGTTTTATTTTATATTGTTTTATTTTATTTTATTTTATTTTATTTTATTTTATTTTATTTTATTTTATCATAATATTAGTTTTCATGATATATCTAGACATTTACAGGCTATATCAACATTGTTTTAAATGTCTCAAATGCCTGTTTAAAGGAAGTTTTTGAAAAAGTAAATGAACTGTTTATCCAGGAAACAAAACACAGAAATGATCAGTAAGATTAATGATATAACTTAAATACTATTGTAACTAGCAGGAAAATATCAAATTACTTAAAAAATAGAATATATATATATTGAAATGTCTATATATTTTAGCACATACAATAATGAAAATCTCCTCTATTAACAAAATGGTGTTTCTTCTCTTCCTTTATGTTTTATTGTTTTTGTTGAGTACATTATGTTTCTAAACATTGCACAAAAAGTTGATTTTAATAAATGACAGCTATTCTATTTTTAGAAGATAGATAGTGTCAAAGTAATTAGGTCAATGTGTTTGTGTGTGTTGGTCTGAAATTATTAAAAAAAAAAAAAGATATTTCTTATACTATGTCAAACATTATTTTCACACACTCAAAAAGTAGAAGAAACAGTAAGTAAGATAAAATATGCTGTAGAATTAAATACGGCATTCTTCTACTGATGTTAAAAAAAAAAAAAAGAAAAAAAAGAAAAAAAAAGAGTTCAGTTATGCTATTGTCATCTGGCCTTCATGACAAGCTACCTTTAGGATTTATTTCATTCATTTATTGTCACTATAAATCTATTTTTTATGATTGGAGAAGGAAGGGAGGCTTTGCTTTTTTATTTATAGTAAAGACTGTTTTCTTAATCACGTTGTTAAAAATAGCTTCATGAATGGACAAGGAGTACAGAGTATAACACAGTGCAGTCTGGGTGAGGGTCATCAACAGATTACTGCCAGATTATCCAGATTATGTGATTACCACTGTGAAATGTAGGTGTGTTACAAATTAAATATTAATCAGGTTTTACAAAAACTATTATTAAGTCAAGATAGCAAGAGCTGGCCTACTGTATTTAAGTTGTGGTGCTTCTTAGTGCGGATTTCATAATCAATAGAGCGAAGTAGAAAAAGGCTAGTAGAACTCCAAATCATAAATTCATTTGAAAAGACCTTACACTGACTGTAGCAAGGATGCTTGATGAAGGAGTTCTGTTGTTACCCAGTTCAACTCCAAATGAATTTCAAATATGTCTTGATCTTGACCACTTTCCCCTCCTCCAACATTCCTCCAACAGCTTTAACAAAGCCAACTTAATTTGCATTTGGCAGCTAAAAGTCTTGTTCTTCCTGGAAGATAGTGCATACACACATGCATTTTCCCAGCTATATGAAATTCAGCACAATGGGTCAAAACTGCAGCAAAGAGAAGTGTCTTCTCTGGATATCCTCTTGTGAACCAAGATGCCCCTTCTGCAAGACCTCATGCTCCAACTGGAAGAAGTAAGCCTAATCCGCAGGATTCTAAGAGAAAGCCTGACGCATAAAATAGCTCTACTCACCAGCAGGCAACTGCAAAACCCACTGGATTTCTCTGGAGGAAATAACTTCAGTAAATTGTAGGGAAGACACAGTTCTGCACTGTGCAGATATCTCAAAATCCATACTCTCAGGCATTGAAATCTTTCCTGCATCTATCACATGACAGAAGTGACTCTTTGACTGGGGGACTTGAAAATATAACAAAACACTCATTAAAAATTAAACTTGAATTTTTTTTTTTTTTTGCATTCTTCACCAGGAACACACTCCATATTATGATGGTAGTCCTATTATCACTAATTTAACAAGGATATGTACAGGGATGTGTAAGCACATAAGTGGCCACTGTTGCTCCGAACCCACATTGTGGAATCCATGCCCACTAGAGGAACTCAATTTAAATGCTGACTGAGAAAGAAAATATCAAATTCACATTAAAAAAAGTGTGAAACCAATGGAATCAGTCAAAAAAGCTAAGCGTGGAATGACACATAAAATAGATAGAAAATAAATCTTCCATGTTTAATCATTAAATAGTTGACATGAAAAGAATTGTATTTCTCCTGCCCAAATAACGGCCTCCCATAATATGTAGGTTAGCAAGGTTAATCCAGAAGCACATTAATGGATAATGATGGAGATGATTTGAAAGCTCCTCCATGCACAGCTAATAACTACTTGCTATTTGTTACTTACCTATGGGTAATTTAGGATTTCATTACTTCTAATGCACTCTGATTAATGTTTATGTATTCACCCCAAATATTCTGTGTTACTTGTTTTAATCTGCACAATACCTATGACTTTGGAAAATAATATTAACATTCCCAGATGTGATCATTAGGAAGTACTCTGTCAAAGGTGATGGCTGTAAGAGCAACCTCAAAAAATCTTGGGAGAGACTGAGAGCATTACAGGTGGTTCAAGATGGATTTGTTCCTGTAATAGCCTGGTCATTATAGTAGCATAGTAACAAAATTCTGCTTTGTTTGTTATTTTCCCTGGTCCTGGAACTCTTTTTGACACATAGCCTTGCAAAAAGTACAGAACTTGCTAGTTATTTAAGCTTGGAAGCCTCCTGTAAATTTTAATGAATTAGGAGCCTGTAATCTGCAGTGTGCTAAGCTGCCTTGAGACGTTCAGTATATACAGCCAGCTCTCAGATATACCCAAGGAGTTTAAGAATGCTTGTATATTAGTGGATGTACACAGAATCTTTCAGAATTGCCTCTTTGTCCATAAAAACTCCAAGGGCCTGGCCTTTATTGCCCCAATAGTATTTTTTGTTTTAGCTTTTATGGGAAGAAAGGCAGTTGGATATTTCACCATTATGAAATATTAATAACTGGAAATAAAACATCATTGTTAAATAAAAAATTCTATCATCTGTTACTTTGTTGCTTTCTTGATTTTTATTATCATTATTATTAAAAGGAAAAAATATTGGTAGAATTCCTCTGTGATACTTTAATTGTGACTGTGGATAGGATTACTGATACCATTTCATGGCACCACCACATTACGTCTCCAGGATTTATAACTCAGTTCATGGCTTCTCTCTCATGGATTTCATCCAAGAGATGCTTGAACACAGAGCTCTTGAAATGTCTCCCTTGTGGTGGTTCAACTGCACTAAGCTGCATCAGCAAATAGCATTGACACTCACCACGGCAGCAACTGTTACATTCCAGCATAGTTTGATTTAGTGCAGAATCTTTATAGATGTATTCTGCTGTAACCCTTTCTTGTCCATTACTTAATTCATGCTAGGCCTAAAAATCAGTTTCATGGAGTTCAAAAGGCTCTGGCATTCTCTGGAATTGTATCTTACAAATATGTTAAGTATCAGCACAGGTATGGACTGTCCTGTGAAGAAAAACAGAAACATATTAGTTTTTAAGTCATGCTTAGTCATTTAGAGGAAAATGGTAAACAAGTTAATCCTAACTGTCAAAGTATTTTTACAGATACTTTGAAACAGGTAAAATCAGAAATCATTTCTAGAAGGTGAGACATACACAGCTTTGCATCTACGTCTGCATATTCAGTTTCAGTGGTGAAACATGGAAATTGAATAGCATTTGGTAAGCCTGCTGCATGCATGAAAGTATGAGTATTTCATTCACTTTGTGAGTGAAAAGTTGGATGTGGAATTACAAAAATGTCATAAAATATTTGATAAGTTTTATAGGGGTATCTCAACATGCAGTGAGAAGAGGGTCAGTGTATAAGATAGGGCCAGTGTACTGCTAGTTTACTAATAGGACACTGGCCTCTTACCAAAAACAGCTCTCAAATCTCATTAAACTGCTCCTTATCTATATGGGGGAAGAGTGCACATCAAGCTGCCTTTGTTGAAGGACAAATGGTATAGAGATGTCACAGTTCTCAGCAATTAAAGGGAAGAACAAAAATGTAAACACAAATAGCATCTGCCAGGTGTAATATTTTAATTGTTTAAATGGACAACACTGGAAGAAGAGAAGACAGTGGATGAAATCTGGTGACTAATAAGAATGAAGGTTTCAGAACGGATAGATTTAAGTGATGTTGGTGGCTCATCCAAAGACTAGATGGTGTTACCAAGTCACCTAGGCATCTATTTTCAAAATTTTTTATTTAGATACATTTGAAAGAAGTAGAAGTAATTGGCAGCTAAGAAAATCTTGTTCTAATCCTCTCAGAAAAAAAAAAACACAAACAGGTAGTCTGTAATGCATTAAAAGTTAATGGGCACACAGTAGAATATCTGTTACCTAAGGCTTCCCACCTGCAAATTGGATGCAGCTTCAGGTTGCCAAAATGAGTCAACAAACCATTTCTGGGACCATCTTCACCTTCTAATACTGTAGCATCATTCTTCTTGGTCCATATCATTTCACTTTGTATTGCGTGCCTTCTTTAGAAATATTTATTGAAACCCCAAACAGACAGGCTTTGGTGGCCATTCTTACACTGTAAACACCTCTCTGTCTGCAACATCACTGTAGAGGCTGATGTCTAATATGCACAGGGAAGTAACGTGCAGTTTGTTCCACTATGATCGCTTAACCTCTTGAGGGTGGTGAAGCACTGGCACAGGTTGCCCAGAGAAGCTGTGGATGCCCCATCCCTGAAAGTGTTCAAGGCCAGGCTGGATGGGGCTTGGAGCAAACTGGCCTTGTGTAAGGTGTCCCTGGCCATGGCAGGGGGTTGGACTAGATGGTCCTTAAGGTCCCTTCCAAAGCAAACCATTCTGTGATTCTGTGATACTATGATTCACTTTCTGTGCCAATTTGCAGTCTGATCGTGACCTCCTTACTGACACAGGCAGTCATAACTGAAAGAATTACAAGTAAAAGAACAACTTGTATCTGTAAAACTCAAGCACAGAAGTGAAAATATGAAAAAAAAAAAAAAAAAAAAAAATCCACTATCTGTTTGAACACCGAAGAGTATGCTGCTCTATGAGTTCCATTTCTGTTTTCTTCCACCCCATTCCATGGGTGATGTAGCACTATGTACTGTGGCAAAACTTTCCCAATTACAACTTCAAAACACCATATGAACATAAATAAAATGTTAGAATGTGTGTGGACTGTGGCACTAGAGGTGGGAAATTACCTCAAGTTATATACTTCAGGTTAAACAATTAAGTAAATCTTGTTATGGATTATTTTAGAAAGGTAATTATTAAAAAACAAACAAACAAACAAAAATCTGTAATTCCCATCACAATGTTGTTTTATGTTGTTTTGTTTTCTTTTGTATTTATTACAAAAAGGCTTATAATAAAAATAATGCAAGAAAACAGTTTGTTATACAGAGCCAGCAATGTGATCTCGCCACAAAGAAGTCTAGCGTTATCCTTGACTGTATTAGCCAACGTATTGCCAGCAGGTCAAGGGAGGTGAGTTTTTTTTCCCTCTACTCAGCACTGTGTCCAGCTCTGGACTCCTCAGGTACAAGAGAAACATGGACATACTGGAGACAGTCCAGCAAAGGGCCACAAAGATAGTGGCTGGAGCACCTCTCCTCTGAGGAAAGGCTGAGAGAGCTGGGACTGTTCAGCCTGGAGAAGGCTCCATGGAAATATCATCAATGTCTATAAATACCTGAAGGGAGGGTGCGAAGAAGACAGAGCCAGGCTCTTTCCAGTGGTGCCCAGTGACAGGACAAGAAGGAATGGGCACAGAGTGGAACACAAGAGTTTCCCTCTGGTTATCAAGAAACACTTTTTACTGCATGGGCAACTGAGCACTGGCACATGTGCTAGACTTTAGAGTCTCCCTCCTTGGAGATCTTCAAAAGACATGTATACCTGGTCCTGAGCAACTTGCTCTGGGTGTCCCTGCTTGAGCAGAGGCTTGGACCAGATGGCCTCTGGAGGGCTCTTCCAATACCAGCCATTCCGTATACATGAGTAGAAAAAGATCTGCAAAAGAAAATAAGCCATTTTTGAAGCTAAAATTGAATTATATTCTACCATCTCTTCAGAAAAGAGATTTTTCTCACCTAGAACTGACTGTCATGTTCTTCCCTTCGCAGTAATTGATCTATCCATCAGCTTTAAAACTCAGCGTAATAAATGAATGAATGAAATAAATATAACATGATTTATTTTACTTACACACATTTTATCTAATATATATATATATATATATATAAATTATTTTCAGGGATATAGCACAGCAGCAAATATCGTAAGTCTGTCTTGAAGAATTATATCTAGAAAGGAATCATTACTATAGTTCTTAAAGAAACAAAGAGAAATACTTCTGAAGCTGGGCAGTAATATAAAACATAATATAAACATAACTTTCTTTGTGGAAAGAGACCAGTAATTATTTTTTTTCACTGCTAGAGAAGTGAAGATGCTTGATGAATATAAATGTTATTTAAAGATGACAGGCAGAAAGGACTCTAACCTCCCCATGAAGAGCTAGGAAAAAATATATTCACTTGTAAGCAAGCATTTTTTTTTATGAAATTGAGGTGCTGCCCATCAAGCTCTGTTACCAGCTGCTGTTAGGGAAACAATTTCCAAACTGAAAGCACTGATGATCCATGTGAGCATGGTAATTGGGTATAGACATATAGGGAACAGTATAAAGCAGGGAATATTTTATTTTATTTTATTTTATTTTAAAAAAAGCAATATTAAATTGTGCAAAACAAGCTATGAGAAAATTTGAAGGCTGGCAGAAACCTACCAATTCAAAATGCTGTGGTAAAAAGAGCTTGCAGTAATGCCAGGAATTGAAACAGAGCCTAAGGCCTGCAAAATTAGTAATAAGCTTGACAGTAATTTGATATCCATTTATGACAAGAGGAGATCAATATAAACTAAATGTACAATCTGAATATGACTACATGGGACATTCTCCGTGTAGAATGTCCTGGAACTATTAAAAACTTTGAGAAGAGAAATAGGGTTTCACAACCTTTAAAGAATTTGAGCTTGAAATGTTGGTATTTACATTTTTTTGCTTATATTAATTGGCTTTAATAAAAAATAATCCTGAATTATAAAATTCTGCTAATTGTGGCTGTTTGTTTTTTTTGTTGTTGGTGGTTTTATTTTTAAACAATCAACACTACAAAATATCACTGTATAAAGATCATGGGAGCCTTTTATTGTAGGCCAGTGAAAGAGAGCCACAGGCCTTGTATAAAAATAGATTAAGAGTATAGACTTTCTCTTTGTAAATGAAAACATTATCTATTAAGACAGTGCTGCTAAGACTGAAAGATACAAACAGCTGACTTTCATCCCTTATGGGGCACATTCCTTTTCTCAACTCCCACATCTCTCAGGGAAGTATGCCTGGTGCAGTACAAAATACCACTTTCAGAACTCCTGTGAGCCTTTCTGTAAGTATCCTTTCTTACATCCTGGCTTGCAGAGATAGCAGGGAGAGGAGCATGGTCACCATGTCCTTCCTCCCCACTCTTCCAACTTCCAGATGGAGAGGAGTGACCTAGCGAGCTTCCATGGCCAAAGATAAGCAAAAGGACTAAGAGGGCATCACGTAGTGTTCACCCCTCATTTTACATCTGCAGTAAGATCAGGCACAATTTGGTCCCGAGCAGAGAAAATTTTATTGCTTGCAAGCTGCAGCAGAAAGCATAGGAAAGGTTGTGTAATAAATGCCTTTAGTAATCTCTGGGATGATTCTGGCCAGCAGTCAGAATGCCTCTAGGGATCATGAAGAAATGCATGCCAAAGAAAGAGATCTTTTTGCCATTCAACCAAACTAAATACCACAAATACTGTAAATTAGCTTTAGTTCATTTTAACAATGGCTTAGAACTGTGAGGTTTTTTTCTGAACCATCTCTACTTACACTTCTTAGAGAAATTTAGGGGGATATTTTGTCCAGGAAAAGTCAGTTAATGCCTTTCGAAACATGTTTCCTTAGCAAGAATGTTTACAGCCTGTACTGGAACACTTTCCAGTGTTTCCAGTCCTTTGATAAATTTCCAGTATCTAAGGAAACACAAGTCCAATTACTCATTCTTTCTTTTTTTTTTTTTTTTTTTTTTTTTTTTTTTTTGAGAGAGTATTTTTTTTCTGTCATGCCTAAAATGTTCATCGTTCTATCTTCTGTTCTGAAATCAGCTTTGAATTCCCTGTGTTCAACAGCTGTTTTTATTAGGGATTAAATAGAGTGATGCTTTTTAAACTGTACTGATAATTCTTGGTTCAAAAAAAAGCTATTATATTTTTTAGAAGTGGCTGTTATAGCTGTATTTTAATCACACAGAATTCCTTTGCAATATTTTTTTCTAGGTTAGGCATAAGTATTTTACTAAATATTTGACCTCATTGTTATATCTAAGTGGATACATATTAAATATCTTTGTGCCTTTGAGAAACCTAACTCTTTGGCCTTTTAGTCTCCACAGGACAATGAGTGAAATCCTAACACCATGTAAAATGTGGGAATGTTACCTATGTTTTCAATGAAGTCAGCATTAAGTTAGGGATGATGTCATAATTTGATTTCTACCATACATCTTCCCTGGCTCTCCACACCTGGATATGACTTGGATATTGTAATATCTTTGAAGCTGTAACTAAAACACACACAACTTATTTGATTCTGTAAGTATAACATAAGTATTCAAAACAAAAGAAAGAAGGAACCTTACCTCCTGTTCATAATACTGAAATGTTTAACAATATATTTTTTCATGTAATTTACACTTGTCATGTTATCATTTTGGCTTTTGGTATTAAGTTACTTAAAAATATAAAAAGTAATCAATTGTTCTATTTTCATACCATGGTTGAATGCTTTTGGACTGTGTATCGTAATGGATCAGTAATTATATTTCGTCTTAAGCATACAGTATTAGAGGACACAGAAATGCCAGATTTGTAAAAACTAGCACGATCTAGCCAACTCAATTATAGGTGGAATTTGGTGTTTTTTCATTCCCCAGATGGAGATTTGTTGACTTGTCTTTGAGAAGAGTTCTGAGAAAGAAAAATAATTCTTTATCTTGGGCAAAATACTGCAATATGTATTTTTATCAGAACATTTGGGGGCACATACAGGTATGCCCTTGGGTCTCCCTTGTGTGCACACCCTTGAAACTACCCTTTATCCCTTTCTGAAGGATTCAGTAATCACACTAGACCCAACAGACAGTAAATTCTTTGTCTGGGGGATCTACAGCTATCACACATTTCAATAAATGACCTCCTCAAGTACTAGTCCAGCCTACAGCAAACGCTTTTTAGGCAAAGACACTGAAAAATTAGTAGTCTTCCATAGATTGTTGTGTTCAGCCTCCCAGAGCCACCAACACCTCTCATTTGCAGCTGTGCTGCAGTTCCTGGCAGAATGCTCACCCAGCCGGGCTCACCACGGGCAGCACTGTTGCAAACCCTGCCCTGGCTCCTCAGCACCCAGGATCACGAGGAGGGACACACAGGCTCGCCAGGGCCAAGACAGCTTCGCCAGGTAGGCTACACACCTCACCCGGGTTTACACCTCACTGTTTGAAAGTTGGTGCCTTATGACATAGCAATTTATAGTTGTAGAAATCAAGGAACAGCAAAGAAAGTTATACAATACCTTATTCTAAGAAATAGTTAGATAAATTTAACAGGAGGAAGAGAAAACTGGCCATCATCCTGCTCATGCCTTTCTCTGGGTCCTTTTTACTCCCAATTCCACTGCCTCTATAACCTGCATCTACCTGGCATCCTCACTATCTTCTCTCTTTAATCAACCTTCTTTTAGTTCTTTCCTAGTACCTTTTATCGCTTTTTCACCAAGATTTTTCATCATTCTCTGGTCAACCAATCTCTGATTTTTCAGTACTTTTGTTCTTTCAATCTCTTCCAGTGGTGCTATCTGGGAGATAAACCTTTCAAACACAGTAAAGACAGAAGTAAGGGGACTCAACCTGTGTCTACTGAAGTCATAGAATCATTCAGGTTGGAAAAAAAAATCTAAGATCATCTAGTCCAACATATAACCTAATACTGACAAATCTACCACTAAACCATGTCACTAAGTTCTACGTCTACACTTTTCTGGAAGACCTCCAGGGATGGTGACTCAACCACTTCCCTGGGGCAATGCTGCACAACCCTTTCAGTAAACAAATGTCTCCTAATGTCCAATCTAAATCTTCCCTAGTACAACTTGAGGCCACTTCCCCTCAACTTAACACTTGGTGCTTGGGAGAAGGGCCCGATCTCTACCTCGCTACAACCTCCTTTAAGTTAACTGTAAAGTACCATAAAGTTCCCCTTGAGCCTTCTTTTCTCCAGACTAAACTGCCCCAGTTCCCTCAGCCGCTCCTCTTAAGACTTATTTCCTAGACCCTTCACCAGCTTCGTTGCCCTTCTTTGGACATGCTCCAGCACCTCAATGTCTTTTTTGTCGTGAGGGGCCCAAAATCGAACACTATATTCAAGATGCAACCTCACCAGAGCCAAACAGAGGGACAATGACTTCCCTGCTCCTGCTGGCCACACTACTTCTGACACAAGCCAGGATGCTGCTGGCCTTCTTGGCCACCTGAGCACACTGCTGGCTCATATTCAGCTGGATATTGACCAATACCCTCCAAAGTCTTCCTAATTTTGTCATTCACATATATTAACAAGAACAAAAAATAAAAATATTTTCTTTGTCATCATTTACATCTTTTCTGCTGTTTCTACTACTGTCACTTCTGCACTCAAAACAAAGGAGGTGAAAACTCTCATAAAATGCAGTGCTAGTGGCAATAGGCAACCTTCTCACTGTAACTCATTCAGCTCCTTCAGGTAATCTCCAGAGATTTCTTCTCTCTATGAATCCCTACTGTTTCCAGATGGGCAGCCATAGGCTTTATGAAACAGGAATCCACCAGGATATAGTGCCCTATTCAGAAAACTTGTCTGGCCACAAAGAAAAACATGAACAAGATATAAAGCATTCATGACAATTTTCTGTTAAAAGTGATACCTGGGCAGTTGAAAGGGGGTTGAGGGTTGGTACTAGATAATCTTTAAGGTCCCTTCCAACCCAAGCCATTCTACGACTAATTTGTTTATGGTACTTTTAAATCCTACCAGTCTTGGTTTACATGCTGATGGCCTGCTTTACACCTTTTCTCCATTTATTTAATGTACCAGCTTCTAGCCTTTCCGTTGTTCAACCTGTCCAGTGAAAATATATCCTTAACGGTGAATAGTTTGTTTTAAACACACTAATGTCAATACACTTTTACCTTTACTACAGAACATTTATATTTTAAATTCCAGTTAAAATGTACTTGGCATGCTATGACTAATCTTGGAGAGATGGCTGGTGCAGATCGCTTGAGGCAATAACAACTTCAGTTGCTACTGTTAAATTTATCTTCAATTGTAAATCAAAACCTTTAGGAAGGCAGATTATTCTTTGTAGTGATACTAAACAGAAAGTAACTCGAGACAGATCTCAACAGCTAACACTAAACACCATCTTGCCTATATGTAGTTGAAAATACATTTTTATTTAAGAAAAGGAAGGATGAAATTCTCACAAGCAGCTACCTAAATGTTAAAAGTTCATGTGCCATTTCTGTTAACAGTGAGTTCATTAAAACCCTAACCTAACAGAGATAGCCTATGAATTTAACTAAAACAAAATACCCTTTAGACAGGAAAAATAGCAGTGACATTTTCATATTCTTGTAGACAAGGAACTAATTAAGTCAGTCATTTTACACATACTGAAGGTCAATGGAAAAATTTGTCTATGAAATTAATTA
>CM021763.1:27889944-27907885 GCA_011075105.1 Heteronetta atricapilla | reverse complement strand
CCTTCCCTTCCCTTCCCTTCCCTTCCCTTTCCTTTCCTTTCCCTTCCATTCCTTTCCCTTTTCTCCCATTCCCTTGTCCGGATTTTTGTTAGATTTCTTTATCTCAGTTATTTCTTCTCTAGGGGACACAGTAACTGCTAGTACTCTGACAGATCCACAAGCACTAAGCAAGAAAAAGCATCCCAGATAATAAATGTTGGAAAATTACACAATACAACTTTGTTTTGCCCCCTTATTTGATGGTTAACAAAGCGATGATATTAACATTTAAATGTGGCCCATATCCATTTGAGTTGATACCTCACTCTATCAGTTTGAGAGTAACACATCTTCAACCTGATGATTTGGAATTTGCAAACTCAGGCAAACTTTACAACATCTTTACATCTAATTTTAAGGTTTTCTTCAATCATAACTTTAAATGTAATTATAAATAGAAAACTTGGAGCAATCTTGGGACACTTTATCACCATTTATAGAACACCTTAGCTTGATACCTACTTCTCTGTTGAACAAGGCAGAAATTCAGTTAAGTGAGCCAAAGAACAAATTTGCATGGGAACTGCATAGCTTCCCTTATGACTAAGAAAATTGCTCTTGCATCCAGATGACTTATCTACTCTGTCTGATCCTGCCAAGGGAAAACAGATGTTCAAAAGGCAATTGACTAGGATAACAAATGACAGTGAAAATAACCAAAGCTGCTCCTAAAAAGAGAGATCTGCAGTCATATAGAAGTTCAGCCTCTGATTAAAAGAAAAATTAAGTCCTAGAAACATAGAATCATTTAGGTTGGAAAAGACCTTCAAGTCCTATCATCCACCGAACCCTACCAAGGCCACCACTAAGCCAAGTCCCTATTTAAGATCCACACATCTCTTAAATACCTCTAGGGAGGTGGATCCACCACTGGGCAGCCTATTGCAATGCTTGAGCACTCTCTCTGTGAAGAAATTGTTCCTAGTGTCCAATCTAAATCTCACCTGGTGCAATCTGAAGCTGTTTCCTCATCTCCTGTGACTTCTCATCTGAGAGAAGAGATCAGCACACATCTTGCTACAACCTCCTTTAAGATAGTTGTGAAGAGTGATGTATGTCTGGTTAATGTACACTCTAGAGCAACGTAGAGATTGGATAAGCTGGTTCCAAATAAATTTGGAAATTGTCTAACATGAAACACTGAGACTTATTTTCTCAGGCTACCTTTTCCTGCTGACAGGTAAATCAAATGTTTTGCATCATGATGTCATGCCTTGGCTGGTTTTGATGCCCAGGTAACTCCCCACCACGATACACTACAGTGCCTGTATACTGCAAATGAACATGGAGGCCAAGATCTTTTTCAGTAACCCACTTCCATCATGCATTCTTGACAGGACATCAGAAGACAGCAACATCTAAAACGGATGATAAGGGCAGAATTTTCCTGTGTATGCAAGACACCTTCATTGGACTTCTTCAGATAATCTCAAGTGTGCATGGAAAGCAGAAGACATTTAAATATATTTTGGTGCTGTTTACCATTAGAGCAAAAGGAGATAGAAAATACAGTTTTGCTGGCCTTGTTTAGGTAGCAGCAGCCTGAAGTCTGAAAGTGTATTTGAATGAAGCCTAGCTAGCTGCTTTGGAAAATGTACTGCTTCCTTAAAAATATTGTATTATAACAGAAAAAATCTTAGGAAAGCTGACAGAAAGGTAGTACTCTGTATTTACCTCAAGTCTGACTAAAATCTGGCAAAGGTTACCCTCATCTTTCATTCCTTTCTCCTTTAGTCTCTACCCAGTGAAAGGCCCCTAAATGCAACAGCCTTCAAAAGGCTGTTCTGACTATTGGGAATTTGAAGTACAAGGGCAGTGTGGACACACTGGCTTCCCAGTCACTTTTAGCAGAAATACCTGAGTAGTAAATTATGTCAGTTTTGTAGCTTTCTTATACTATGGACTGGTTTAAAATACCTGTAGTAGGAACCAGAACATAACACTGTAACAAGAGTATTTCTAGTTCCCTCTCATATCCACTAAACCCTCTGTTACCACAAGTTTCTTCCCACATCTTTGCAGTGACAGCAGGGCAAGAAACAGTACTGAGTTTGATTTTAAATTACATGTGTAGGATGGACTATCCACTGTGTTGGTACTGATGAACTGGCAGCATATCAGACAGATGGAAAATATCCCTTCCTCCCACACCTTCCAACATCATCTTGTTAGTACAGCCCCTCTCCTCTACCTGGCTCCTTGCTGTCTGTCTTGAACTCAGTTATCTTTTCGAGACCTTTACCTGTCAGTCAGATTTGATTGCAGTTGACCAACAGACTGAAAACTTTTCAGAAAACAATAACAGAGAACTGGACATCCAGGAAGATAACAGAATCACACAGCATTGTGTCATGAGGAAAACAGGCCTGCATTTGACTGATCCCATATGAAATTCAGATCTTTTGTGAATGAGGTACTGAAGTGTGAAAGCTGTGGTTCTCTGGACTTGAAGCAGCTGCTATATTTGCAGTGTCTATTTATACTTTATTTCTTGGGTTTTGTGTGTTAAATGTAAAAAGTAAAAAAGCCAAATGGGCCCATTTCACTTACTTTATATATGCGTCATGTAAATGTGCATCACATATCACCATATAAAGCATACAGTTTATACTGTGCAAATGGATGGTAAATGCATCTTTATTACTGTTTAACCTCATTTAGACTGGAATATTTGCTTTGTTTCTTTTATGTAATAAAGAATTATTAAACAATTTTAACAATTTCTATCAGCAGCGTTTACTCTGAGCTATCAAGTCTTACGACCTGTCAAGTCTCAATATGAGGCTGAAGAATTTGGCTCTTATTTCCTTTTTTTATGGCATCTGCAACTAAGACATCTGCATCCTAGTACTACTTTCCTAGCAGTTGCTTGCTGTAGCTGTGGCTGGCACGTAGCTGGCTTGCTGCTCTGCATTCAGAAAGGCTGAACTGGAAGACACTGACCAATGTACCCACCTTCATGTTCACTGAGAGGCTGGGTTTCATTGTGAGAACACGGATCTATACTGAGGTCTTTGAGGGTCTATGTATTGAGTTATAATTCAGTGTAGAGAAACTAAGTAGTCTATAAGGGCAACACAATCGACTCTAAGTATTATGCATTAAAATAATATTGTGAAAAACATTAGGTATTTAATTGGACTGTGTGGGCAGGGCTTTTTATAAGGGGCAGAAGAGCTTTGAGTGTACACAAACAAATCTTTCAGTACAAGGAGATCTAGACATACTGCTGAAGTGTTAATCCTCGCACGATCACTAGACATGTCTCATGAAAGTAATGGAGCTGGTGCAAGTGTTGGAGAAATAGATGATGAACTTGCTTATGTGTATAAACTTCTGGTGTTCAGCCCAGTCATGTTTTCAAGTTTTTCTCTGCAATAATGAGTATTAGAAAATGACCCTTAAAAGTAATTAGTATGAAGTTTTAAAATATTGAAAGTAGCTTGGGTTGATGTAATGAAGCCGTATTGGGGTGCGGCTGTCTGGAAAACCAACCATCTTTAATGGAAGAAACCGGTGAGTGATTTTGGTAGCTGTGAAACGATGACAGTGTGCAAGATGGACATGTGCATGCAGGGAGCATCACCTTGATGAGGAGAGTGTCAAAGAGAGGACTGCACCCCACGGACTGTTGGGGTAGGAGACACACAAGAGGACCATAAGCAAAGTGGCCAGGTCTGAGCTTGTGTCAAGGCTCACAGCATTATTCACTTTTCTGAAAGCTCTCAGAATCTTTGCAATTGTTTAACAGGAAACAGTTTAATGGTGCCTACAGCCAAAGAGATGGGATTGCAGTGTAAGCAGAGATGGCCACGGTCCCTGGGCTACCCACAAGGCCACAAACACATGCAGCGTGGCCACCTCGCCCTGTGAGCGAGCCCAGAAGATCCCATCTCTGCGTCGCTGACTCAAGATGAAACCCATCGCGCCGCATCTTTGCAGCGGGGCCCGTGGCCTCGTTCCTCAACTCCGTGAGCACAGCCTGCTCATGGTGATGAGGGCACAAGGGACGGGCAGGCAGCCATCCACACTTGCGCCTCATCGAAGGAGGCAACGGCTGGGGAGAACCCACACCACACGGCGGCCTGAGAGGGGGTCACACGCTCGCCGGGCCCAGCGTGCGGGCAACAACGAGGCAGCACTCGGCCTGCGGTGGCCGGGCGCGGCGGGGCGGCCATTTCGCAGCCGCCCCCAGCCCCGGGCGAGGCCGCCGTTGCCACGGTGACCGGCGAGCGGCGCCCCCGCCCGCCCCCGCTCGGCTCGGCTCGCCCCGCCCCGCGGCCAATCGGAGGGGCGGCGGCGGCGGAGCCGGGCCGCCTTTGTTCGGCCATTTCGGGGCCGCGGCACCTTCGGGCGCCCAGCCGCCGAGGGAGAGGACGGGCCGGGACGCGCCGGGACGGGCTGCTCCCTCGCCACTCCCCGCCCCTGCCGCCGGGCTCTGGGATGGTGTGGGTAGGTGCCCGGGCTGCGAGGGGCGGGGTGGGGCGGCCCGGCGGCGGCACACGGCGCCTGGCAGCGCGGCGGGTGGCGGCCGGCTGCGGGCTCCGCCGCTGGGTGTGTGGGTGGCCGGGGTCTGAGGGTCGGCCCCTTCCTTCCTTCCATCCCTCCCTCCCTCCCTCCCTCCCTCCCCGCCCCGCCACCCCCTGGCCGGGGAAGTGAAAGCAGCCCCGGGCGCAGCGACGTGGCCGTGTTTCCTGGCGCCTTCTGCGGGGTCGTGCCGAGCGGGCTGGGCTAGGGGGGCTCCCCGTGGGTGCGCTCCGCGGGGTGCCGGGGGCGAGAGGCCCCGAGGCCTTCTCGTACTTGGCGGGGGGAGGCTGTTGGTTCAGGCTCTCAGAGGAAATAGCCGATGTGACTTGCAGAGCCATCGTGGGGTGAGCGCCCAGTGGGCCCGAGTGTTTTTGGGGTTGGCAGGAGTGGCTTGCTCAGTCTGCAGGCACTCCGTTTTCTCCCCCTGAAGACAGTAATTCCTCTCACGTGAATTTATGCCCAAGGCCCCAAGAGATCCTCCTGCTGAGAGGGTTCTGCTGCGAGTGCTGGCCGCTGCAGGTTCATAACTTGTTTGTTTGCTGTCCTGTCTGTTCCAGTAGTCCTTATTGTGGTATTTCGATACTTCACCCATACAGCTCAATACTTAACAACACTCTCGCTCAGCGGTTGACTTGTGTCCCTTCAGAACACGAGTAAATGAACAGAAAAAAATAATCACATGCCCATGACCATACAAGGATCCTTTGGTAGAACGGGAGAATGAGCCTGTATTACTAATCCAGAGTCTCAGCTATGCTTAAAAATGACAGTGGATGGTCTGTTTCTAAAAGTCCTCGTTTTGCATCTGCTGTGTGAATTTTAGTTATTTTTGGTTTGTATGTGGGAGGATGGAGGAAAGGTGCCCGCAATTGGGAAGAGTTTCTGTTTGATCAGAATTACTTTAAAGTGCATTTCTTCAAAATAGCTAGCCTATACTCAAAGCAGCATAGTGCAAAGCAAAAATCATGATTCTGGGGGAAAAAAAGCAGTTTACTCTGCCTTCAAGTAGGAAGGCTCTCATTAGAATTAATATTGACTAAAGACCATGTTTACGATTGCATGCAGGCTGTGACACACATTTCAGTGACTTCAAAAATTGATACAGATGTAAGCGCAGCTGCTAAACTGAGCTAAGCATGCCTTGTGA
Organism: Heteronetta atricapilla; assembly: GCA_011075105.1. Classification (NCBI taxonomy): domain Eukaryota; kingdom Metazoa; phylum Chordata; class Aves; order Anseriformes; family Anatidae; genus Heteronetta; species Heteronetta atricapilla. The sequence continues at coordinate 27,902,172 of CM021763.1, read as the reverse complement.
CAAGAAGGTGAAAACGAAAACAACATGTGTTCATGAATGCAGGCTTAGATCATCTAACGTGCATTTTTTCAGGGATATTTGTATCATGTTCTCTTGAATATCCACATACAAGAGCCCCTAAACTGAAACTTAACACGTGGTTAATTTCAGGTTCATAGGGTAAATCAGCAAACTCAGGGACTAATTATGTGGTGGGTGCATATAGAGCTGCCCAGCAGAGTGGAAGAGCCAGAAGAGAGTGTAATTTAATCGGTTTTCCTTCCATCTCCTGCTCTGAGCATACCAAGATGCCATGGCTATAAAGGAAAGTAGCAGAAGGGCAAGGGTAATCCTCCTTCATTGCAGCTGATAATCACTTCTGACATTTCATTTAAAAAATATTGGTAAAGAGATCCTTTTGTAGAACCTGTGTTTTCATTGTCATATAAAAATTTAGACCACGCATCTGTGAAACATGTTCAAATTAAGTCAGTATGTTATTGTCAGTGGGGATTCTGCCAGTGTGGAACAGGGCAGGACTTTTCCTTTGTTTTTGAGAGGCTAAAACCGCTTTTCCTTTATTTTTATGTCTTAACTATGTTGTGACTTTGATTTATTAGTTTTAACCACAAAAATAAATTCTGTTGGTTAACTTAGTTCCAGGTTCTATGAACATTGAAATACATGTAACAGTATGCTTTGTTCACCTATTCCGCTTCTTTCCACTATTTCATAGTATTGATTTCAATAGTTTGGATTGGTTTTCGATAGCTATTGATAGACTTCACATACATATGCATAACTTGTATGTAAACACTTGTTTGTGCATGTACACATGGATGCAACAGAAGATAGCTTCTTACAGCGATACAGAAATAAACTTGTAAATGTCACTTTTATCCTCCAGAGTTTGATCTTAAAATACCAAAAAGTCAATTTCATATGTATTTTTCCTATGTATTGAATGTTTTTAAAATAAGATGGTTTTGTATTTTTTTTAAATAAATCAAATCTGACATGTTACTGTTAAGTTATTCCTCTATTAAATAATTTAAGTAATTTCCTTTTATTTTGTGTAGCAAAATACCCTTAAACATTCAAAATATGATGCTTATGAAGAGTCTGCCATGAAATGCTTTAAATTAAACAATTGACCAATGCTAAACAGAGGGAAAGGCAAGACAATGTATTTGGCAGAGAATGGAAAATAGCAGTGGGGTAGGCACAAAGTTTCAAGAAAACTTAGTGTATTAAAACCTGGAAAGGAAATCTTTGCAGATAGGATGGTGTAGCACAGACCAGGGCATTCCACACCTAGTTCATGGATATATGGTCATCAGAAGTAACTTCTGGCATCCAGGATCATGTTTTCCCTAACCATGCAAAACCAGAGCTTTGCTGCTGCATATTCCTGCATTCCAAACTAGGACTGTAGTCCAGTGCTTATGCTTACCTTCCCCATCCATCCATGCACCTGCAGATGTTTATGTTAATTTTAAACTTAAGCCATATACTTTCTCCACCACACACCCCAAATTACAAATCTTCACTTCCAGCAAACGTGAAGTGGAACTTCAGCTTCCCTCATGTGCTTATTATCTCACTTACCCCATTCATCCTACTTCATCATGTCTTCCGCTTTTTCCTGTGTCCTGAAACAGAAGCGTGGACCTGCTTGGGGACAGTGGGGCTGTTCGTTGCTGTTGGATGCAGGTGGTGACAAGAGGCAAGTCTATTGTCAGAGGCTAGAAACACAAGTCTGCTTTTTTAACTGAAGAAACTTAAGCGCAGAAGTCCAGATAGATACCTGTATTTCAGTCTGTTTTTTGACTCAGGTGCAACTGATATAATTCCTTCAAAAAAAAAAGAGGGGGGGGGGCGGCAAGAGAAGAAAAGAAAAAGCTTAAGCCAGCATTGAATTAAAATGAAGTGTTTTGCATCGGGGTTTGCAAGCTTATGCATAGACAAGCTTAAGCTGAATTGGTGCAATTTTCTTGTATAGACAAACCCTGAGCTACATGGTTCTAAGTCAGGATTGACTTCAGTGCTCTCCATTACGTGTATTGTAAGTAGGGAGTTGGCATGAGAGGTGAAAGCTTTAGTTGTTGAATCAGTCTCATAAGAAGTAGTTAAAAACAAACAAGGTGAGGTTTGAATGGAGCTTTTGAACAAATGGGAACCAGTTCCGTTGACAAAAACGTTAGAGTCATGTAATTACATTCTTAACTTAGGTGTGAGAAACCAGGCAGCAGAAGGCTGTAAGCACTGGAATCTGGAGCAGATATGCTCCTGGAGCCCCTGGGAGAACAGGTTAAAGTAGGCAAACTAATGAGAGGAAATGATGGTTTAAAAATAAATAAATGAATGATGGCTTCACATTTCTCTCTAATACAGAAGTATATACACTGGTGCAAATGTGTTTCTGTGTCACATCTTCAGATACCTGCTTAACTTAAATCTTCTCATCTTTAATATGCAAAAATCCAGTTGGGCATTTGGTTACATTACCAAACAACTTTATACAGCTTCCTTTCTGAAATCTTCCAAATCATCTCTGTAGAAGAGTGAAGAAAGTATTTCTTGACTAAAAACTGGGTAACACGCTGTAATTTCATGCAATATTTTGCTTATGGTTAATACCCTATTAGAGTTGTTTTCTGAGCCAATGGGTATTTGTAATATATTTTACAACTTATGACTGTGATATATCTTTAATTTAACAAGAAAGCATATTTTAGGCTAGACACTGTCTGTTCTAGTGATTGTCTTATTTTTATTCTGTGCAGTCACTGACAAATAGTGCTATATTTATTTTTTGTTTTATAATTGGCAGTATTTTCACAGCTTCCCTCACTTGTAGTGTAGATTTCAAGTTATGTTTTGTTTTGTTTATTACTTCCATTAGCAATCTTGCAAGCTGTGGGTTGGAAAAGTCAATGCAGATTAGGGAATTTCATGAGACAGTGGCAGTTACATGCAAGACTCACTTCTGAGTTCTCTTTCTCATTAATAGTTGTACAATGTGTTTGAAAGACAGGTTTCTGTTAGGTAAGAAAAAAAAGAATATATGAAACTACATGCTTTAACATCTGTATTTAGTTTTTTTTTTATATATTGGCACATGACATTGAGCAGATACTGAGATTGTTGCCCTTGCTTTGTGTTTTATTTACGCTAGATAACAGGGCTAATGGAGCACAATGAGTATTTGATAATCTCATCTCTGCTGGAGTAAGACTTTAAGTCTTACTTTTTTAAATAAAGAAAAAATAATAAGATATTAGAGGCTGCCTTTTGAGGATATTGTGGATTGACCAATAAACATATTTCAGAATGTTTCTGAATTCAGAATAATGCAGATGTATTTGGGCATAAGGATGATTCAAGGTTTCTTTAACGCATACACACACATTGTGAAGCCTTGGAGGAAATGTATGCCTGTGAAAACAAAATATCTGAGGCCAAAGAGTTTGGGCTTATGTTATAACAGATATATTAAAATAGGCCCATGTTATTGATATAATCAGAGTTGCTATTTTCACAACTCTCAGATGATAGTTAGAAATATTTAGTTCTAATATAAAATGTTTTCCCTGCATGTATGTTTATATATTTTTCATACAGATTGCTTAATCCTTGTGCTTTATCAACAGCAATAGCAGAATCCATAAGTAGATCCATAATCCATAAAGAGATTTTGTGATAAAGTGATAAATAAGAAGATGAGATGCTCCTCTCAGGAGTTACCCAGTATAGAAGAATTTGGTATCTCTGAGTAAAATACTATGTGTCAGTAGAAATTCTAGAAAAGATGCTATAGTGCATGCTTTTGAACTCTGTAACATCCATTAGAGCATCTTCTGTGTAGATTGTAAGACATATCCCCAGTTCAGAGGAATTCAGTGGTCATACCTAGTGTAATGTCCTCATCACAATTTAAATCTTGGGTCCTCCAGAAGATGTTTAATGAAATAACATTGTGACAGTATTGTATAGATAGAATTACTTCAGCCTTGCATCTAGTTAGATGCAAAATTATCCTTTTACTTGAGAGAAGTTCAGTTATCCTGTCTATACTTCAGGGAAAATGTGTATTAGGGAAAGCTGGTTATTATGCAGATATCCTTAAGATTATGCTAATTCAGTGGTAAGTATGCAGGCAATTGAACTCTGTTCTTTAGTTGGGCTTTTAAGTTCAAACTTGAAGTTCTGAGGAGATATTTAAAGTCAGTGTTGGTCCTGTCCATGCTGAGCAATTTTGATATTGTTGACGATGGTATGCTATGACAGTAGCACCAAGTTTTACAAAGGAATTATTAATATACGCACTAATAATATTATATATTAATATATATTAAAACGAGTATGTTATCAAATACATATTTTTGTTGTGGAACATAATCTGAAAGAAAAATAAATAGAAGTAGGAATTTGTCAGACATGTAATGCTATGCAGAAAATATTAAATTGCGAAAAGATTTAGGCTATAACATTTTATATTTTATATTTAAATTACAGTAGGAGCTCCACATATGAATTAAGGCTCTAGCATGTTAGGCAGAAGTAACAAAATAAGTCTTTTCTGCTTATGGTTTACAACTGAATTACAACACAAAAGACAAATGTTCTATAATGGGAAGATACAAGGAGAATGAGCACTGTGTGACAGACTCAAAACATCTGTAAACATTGCACTAAGGGAGTGCAATTTATTTTTTGAAACCCAGATTTCTATATAGAATCTGAGAAAGGATAGAAAATATCTGTAATGCTTTTTGTGTATTTTTTAAGGGCACTGCAGCAGAAAAGATTCTGCCTGTCAGTAAATTTTCCTTGAGGTAGAGAGCATTAGTATCACTAGCGGGGGGGAAAAAGAAGCCCAGATTCTGCATCATAATACTACATAAGAACTGTTACATAGGATGGAGACGTTAACTTGTTCTGTTGTCTGTAAACAATTTAAACTCTTTGGTTTCAGCTCCTAATAGTTTTATATTTCATGCAGTGGTCACACTGTTAGTGTAAGACAAAGACGGGATGCCTGCAAATTTATTTTTGGGAGAGTGGTGAAGCTATTTGCAGAGTTGTGTTCTCATGTGTAATATGCTTAATGCTGGTTCAGTATTGCTTCAAAGATTTGTGGTCTTACAGATGCAGTCGTGAGAATTTTTTTGTTTTCAAAAATAAGAATAGAAAAGAGGGAATAAAGTAAAAGTTAAGAGTAATTAGGAATTATACTGTTATATGCAACCTTATCATTGCTTCCCACATTTGTGCCTTTTCTTGAATCAGACGCTGTTTGCATTCAGTGATCTCCTACCACCTGTTGCCGAAAACGGCCATGAAGATGTATGTATAAGTATATAGGCTGTCCTCTGTGGTTGTCTGTTTGCTTCAAGATATAACAACTTGAATATGTTATTTAATTCGAGGTCTAAGACTTCTCTTAAATCTTACCTTCACATTCCACATCCAAGAGCATTTAAAATATGACTGGATAAACCTGAATGGAAAGAGATTAAGCATTTTTCTGAAATATCAATCTGTATTACATATACAGTGTGCCTCTCTTTATTGAAATAGTCTTCACTATATAGATTATATTATTTTCCTTACCAGATTATCTGGTGAGTTTTATTGTTCTGGTCAGATGAAACTTCAAAATTTTCTAAAGGAGTTTTTAATAATGTTTTAATTTCTAAATATATTTTATATTTGGTTTACATAATTCCTGTAGAGTTAATGTTGAAATGCTTGGATAGTACTGTTTTTTATATTAAACAGTAATAGTTTCAACTCTTATTTATCATCTTAAAATACTGATACTTGGAGGAGGAAAAAATAAAGTATTTGCAAATTTCACTGCGTATGTATATGCAGGAACAATTCAGGTGGGCTCTATGTTTGTGCCTGTACCTTTACCCTACATTTTTTCCCTCTCCTTCATTTGAGCCTTAAGAAATGACTGCAGACATTCCTTGTATTTTGTGCATCTTAGTGAGATAGTGTTATTTGCTTACTTGTCTTCGGAGTTTCACTTCTTTGATTAAGCTGATTAGGGCATCATTTCTTTTGTTTTTATGTATGATTGTATTAGCTTATTCTCCTCACTCATGATCACATGCATGGCTTTTTCTCTTTTGGAAGGAGCTCCATTCCAAATCGGTAATTATTTGCTCATTCATCCAGGAGGATGGAATTTCAGAATATTTATTTGACTTTAGGGATTAGGGAAGGCCAGGCAACTGTACTTGGGTTCACAGGGCAAAAGATTGAATTCTTGTTTTGAGCTGATGCCTTTTAAGTCTTTAAGTTCTGTTTTTGTCCTGCACGTTCGAATATGACTCCAATTAGTCACTATGCAGGATAGATACAAGCTTGTTAGAGTAATACAGAGTCAAATAGAAACCCAAATCATGTCATTTGCTTGGGTTAACAGCATCTTAAAGATGTTAGATAAATCACTTACTGCGGTAAGGAAATTCATCAGCCATACGGGGATAAAAATACAAGCCTAATAGTAAAATGATTGGTGATGCTGGTTTAGCCTATGACATTGCTGTCAGTATTGCAGAATGCCACCAAAGCACCTACATTACCGTCATTGACAGACCTCACAGTGGTGGTAGTATGGCTGACAGTTGTATGTCTTGATGCATGATCTGTGTGTGAATGCTTTAATAAACATTAAGTAATTAAACAGCTGGATTCTCTGCATCCCTGGCTGCAAGATATTTTGTCAATAAGTAAAAATAAAAATAAATTCTGACAAACCACATCTTTGTGCCCTAGTAACGTGTTTGTTCAGCCCCTTTACAGATTTCCTAATAGTGTCTGGGTTTTGACTGGAGGAAACTCCTCATTTCTTGGAGACACCCTTTGTACTTATGCCTGTGTAGCTGGTGCCAGTGGTTACTGCAAGAAGACAGTGGTCTGACTTACGTATTTTAAAATAAAAAATATATAATTTAAATCAGAATGCTAAACAGCTTATTTATGTACTTGGTTTTAATCTTGCATTACACTTGTAGTTTTTCTTTTCCTCAATAAATCATTCTCATCTCGTTTATGCATCAAAACATACTTACAAATAAATACACCATTTGTCTTGTCTTTGTTACCCCTTTCAACTAGCAAAAGGGCCTTTGTACCTTTACATGTTTGTTAGTACTTAATTAGATTCCTAATCATAGTGTTTTTATGTAAGAAATATTAAAGATATTTCTACTGAATTACTTATGGTGTAGTTGTGCAAAAAGTCTTAATCTTGGTTAAATTGATTTACGAGGGTTATTTATACATACTTTGCATTAATATTGGCTGTTTTTTAATTTATGTATTAACTGTAGTTAGAAAACGGATTTATTTCCATTCATTTGTAATACAAAGCCTAGAAAGAGAACTCCTTATTTGGAACATCAGGTTTGTTTGTAAGTTTTATTTATTCATAATTATTTTGAATGAGGTAGTTTTAAAGAAGCAATGCATTTCAAGTCCAAAAACTTCCCCAAACCTGGCATTACACCACAACGAGGTCTACTGTCTTTAGCATTTGCTGTGGAGTGTTTTTTCTGTACTGTCTGGGCCAGAGAGGACTTCCTTTCTAAAACTTTTTGAAAGAGCATAGAGACCTTTACCACATACATAGGCCATGGGACTTCACACAAAGGCCCCGTCTGTCTTGGCTGAACCAGTCCTAAAGGAGCAATGCAGAAGTCTCTCTGACTTTCCTCTTTAGGCTTTCAGGGGTTAGGACCATTTTGTAAAACAGGCATCAGGAGGAGATACCTATCTTACATGTTTGTTTAATTAATCCCCTTTATTTGATGAGGATGAGCACAAAAATGAATAAAAGTAAATGCTAGAATTTCAGGGACTACATCTTGCCTGTCTTCCAACATTCTTATCCATGGATGTGATTTTTTTCAGCTGTAACTTTATTTTTTTTTAATTATTTCTGCTACTTTTCTCCTATATTTTCAGAGGTCTCAGTTCTGTTCTACTATTGAAAAACAACTTAAAAAGCCTTGTATAACTTTATTTTTATCTGCCTTGGGACAGTCTGAATCATCAGTTACAGATGATTAGTTTTACGTTCAAACAAAATTTTGCAGCAGATGCCAGCTGCTTTGCTTCCTACAGCTATGAGAAATAAACTTTACTTAAATAGGGTGTTGAATAGGGTTCGTATGTACCTGACACTAATCACGGTATGCCTGAAAGATTTTAATCTGGTAAAAAGCACGCCCTGAACTACAGATGTGCAGTTTGGCAGCAGAGATTCAAAATAAGACCCTGGAACTTCAAGAATTACTCTAGCCTTTGAATACCCCCCTTGAAGTAGATTTTGCCTGTTACAATAATGAGTGAGGTTTGTTAGCCAGGACAGAGCATTCCACGTTGACTTCCTTATTCTTGGTTACCAATTTCTGTACCTTAAAAAATGCCTTTCATGTTAGGCAATTAAAGAGGCTTGTATGGTTCATATAGGAAATCTAAGTACTCTTGAAGTTAGAGAAAGAAGCTTGTGTCCTTGGGGAGGGGAGAGTGGAGGAGGTTGTGCTATATCATACTTCAGCTTATTGATCTGGCATCATCCCTCACAAATTCAGGAGGTGATGATTTTGTCGAACAGTCATGGATTCAATTTCAGATTTTTACGACTGTCAGCATTAGGAACATGTGCTATCATTTTACTGTGTAGTATGTGTGATTACAATGGGGGCAAATAAACAGTAACAGGGGGTCTTTCCATTGGGAACCTTTATCTGCAGACGTGAAATTGTAACATTTGAAAAGATAATGCCTCTAAAGGTATCCTTGTCCGGAAGATTAGTTGATCAAAGGCATTTCAAATCAAGAGATCTTTGCAGTTTTGCCTACTGCTTGTTCAGTCGGTTGGAATTTTTACTGAATTACAAGAACATTGTTTTACCCTGTCAAAGTAGAATTCAAAACTTCCCTGATGATTTCCAAACTGGTGAAATCTTAACAGGTTTCTGTCTCTGCGGTTGATGATGTCGTCCATGTAATCAAACCCAACAAGTGCAACAGGCTTTGTTTTTAGCTTTCATTTGTATGTCAGCCTATGCTGTGTGTTGATGTTTGTAAGCCTAATTTAGATTAAGTCTTAGTTAACTATTTTACAAGGTTTCAAATGTTCATGCATGTTGTGGCCTATCTGCTGTCTCGTCTGCAGTGATGTGGTGGTTTGGCCCCTTCACATATACAGAAGCTGCGTTGCTCTGCACTTTATTCTATGTTTGTTGAATATGTGAGGAGCAGTCAGAGGTATCCATTAAATAAAGAATACATTTCTGTTCAAAGAGTGTAATTATATGATAGCACATTATATACATACTATTTTATCTGATCAGTGGGATTCCACAGTGCAGGCTTTTTATGGACATTATCTGCAAAAATAAATACTGCTTGTCACCTTTGGGAAGAGAAAACACAGCGGTGGACAGTGATGCCAGAACTCTCCGTTTGCCAAAAGCAACAGTCGAGCAGATTGCCTGAGCATGTGCATTATCACAACTGCAGGTACTGTCAAAAGAAGTTCATCTTCAAGTTGGTATTCCATGGAGAGCAAATCATGTTACAGACTTAGTTGCCACCCACAATGAAATGTCCAGTCTTCCAGAAAATTAAGAGTTTGGCTTCATTACAAGGTGTTTTATTATGGGATCAATAGCACACGTACACAATTTCAAATATGTCGTGCAGCATAAGACAAAATTGATTACAGCTGTAATTGTCTCAATAGGATGAGAAGCTAACATAATTTCCCTCAGCTTCTTCAGCTTCTTATTCTGCTCCTGGACCTACCAGCTGCAAGGAATGAATGACAATAGGAAATGAAAGTCATATAACTGTACCTCAGTCTGAAATTTCATTATCTGAAAGCCTGTGTATTTGCTAGTTTGAATATTGCTGGCGGTGTGCCTTTAAGAGTCTTAAACCAGTGAGAGAAGCAGATTCTTAGTTCAGTACATTCTGCAAATTTTTTTACTTGAGCCCAAGGCATACCATTCTTCTTTGGATCATGTTGGACTTTCCTTACAGCCCGCTGGGTGGATTTTCTGTAGGTGCTATCTTAGCTTTTTGTCATCCTCTGGCACTGAAGAACACATAAAAATGTTTCCTTATTTGCCAAAAAAGTAAAACTTCTGTATCATGTGTCTGAATTCAGTAAGACCACGCTAAGTGTTTTACAATGTATTCTCCTTTAATATGTCTGATGGGAGGACTACCAGCATTTCTTTTAACTGAAAGCTTAGGAAATGTCTCCAGGCAGGTATTGCAAAATGGTGTAGTGATAGCTATTCTGCATGAGCTCCTTTGCAAAGACACGCTTATTCTGTGTTTTGAGAGCTTTTTTTTCTGCTTAGCTTAATCCCCATCATTCTTAGCCTGAAATAAGAGGGTTTACATAGAGATCTGTTATGGAATATCAGTTATCTACTCTTCCCGCTGTGCATGCAAACCCATACATAGAGATACAGAGAGACACTGTAAGCAGTCTGTGTGGAAACTTGGAAGCCTGGATTGTAGCAATGGATTGGATTCTAACTAGTAATGATTCTCATTATCTGTAAAACACCAGTTTTACAGATAGCAGTGCCTGTACTTTGCACGAAGAAGGAAGGTAGCTATTAGAATTGGCTGTCTAAAAGAAAAAAAAAAAAAATATTTCCAGTGTGGTAAAACTAAAGAGGGAATGATTCTATAAATGTTAAAGTGGCTGAAACCACAAAAATATTCTGAAATTAGGGCAAATTTGATAATTAATTTTGATTAGAGAATAGTTATTTGAAACTAGTTTCAAACTGCTAGCAGCGAGAAGTACTTCCCAGTGGAGCGGCTTGGAGGCTAAGACATTTGAGGGATGGGATATCTGCCTACTAGTTCAAATCTATTTTGGCAGGGTGTCAGCAGGGATTTGCACCGGTCTCTCCTGTTTCTCTTTTCAATGCAGTCAGACTGCTGGAAGGGTGGGGAGGGTATTCTGTTAAAAATCTCCTAGCTATTTTTGCTGCCTATATTTGTATTTGGAGTATTATTTCTCAGTTATTATAGGGTGCAGGTTAGGAAGTAATTTTTAATCCAAGTTCCTCTTAATATCTGTTAACAACATAATAGGAAACAGAAGAGGTTAAAAGACCTAGCACCAAGTACACTGTAATATGATAGTAAGGACACTTTCAAAAAAATATGGCTTCATTGCCCTAGTAAGAAGAAGCAAGAGTTGAAACTTGCCTCATGCACTTGGAGCTTGTACTCCTAGGTACTGGATTTTGAGTAAGGTATGTTATGTTACAGAAGTGACTTGGGACGTTCTGTGACAAGGAGCTAATGCGCAGGTTTGTAAAGTTGTTACTGAAATTTATCCAAAGTTTGCTCAAATGGGACTTTGGGTGTCTCATCACATGGTGGACTTGCTCCTCCAGCATCCACCAACGTGTTCAAGCTGGTGCTTGCGGCACTGGCAGAGACCAAGCAAGCGGTACCAAACTTCCAGGTGAAACAGGCAGCTCTTCCCTGCAGACCTCTTCACGCAGAGCAGAGCGGTTTGCCTCTTCCCCGCACTCCCCACTTCTCTTGTGGGGGAAGAGCCGGGCCTGTATCTTCTTCAATATTGCTGCATGTGCACTTCTTTGAAAATGGGAGCTGCATTTTCATGTGCAAGCAAGCAGCACGCAGAAACAGCAGGGTCATTAAATTCAACAGAACTACAACGAAGTTAACAGAGTTACAATAGGATGTGTTGATAAATGTAACGTTACAATGGCTTTGGGTGAATATTTCTTACAGATATCATAGGGGTGCTTTATAAAAATGGCTTGATTAATGAGCAATTTGGAATTGAATATTCCATCTTCAAGCAGCATTTTTCACAGTGCTTTGTCAGCTCTTGATTATGGAATAATAGGAGTTTTTTGTTTGGTTGTTTTTTGCCTAACCCAATCCAATCATTATTCTATATTTGTTCTCACAGTCTGTCTCAGCTTACCCCAAAGTGGAAAGTTGCTTTTGTTTTTGTCTGCTTCCATAAATCAGTAGCATTCATCTTTCCTTTTGCCTTTATTCTCAACGATGACTACGAATTAACAATAGCACTGGTAGCAGTAAATACATTCTTAACAATATTATTATGAATGTCAAGTATATTTTACTTATCTTGAACTGCGTGTTTTTGTTTTTTTCAGTCTAATTTTTAACAGATCCTTGATCTCTTCTGTCCTG
>CM021763.1:27844571-27870197 GCA_011075105.1 Heteronetta atricapilla | reverse complement strand
TGATAGAATGAGTTGAATAACAGTCCGTGTTGCACTGACTCTCTTGCCCTTTCTTTGATTTCAGTTTTGATAATTACACCCGGGTCTTGTCCTTTTCCATATATTTTAAGTCCCACTTCTGCACCCATTTTCCAGTGTTCTAAATTATAAAGGGTTATATCGATAGGGTTACAAGTCTGGTCTCAACACATTTCACACATTGGTGCAGGTTCTTCAAAGGTGCTGTTCACTGCAACAAAGTCATTTTGGGAGGAGAAATCATAGAATTTCTGTTTTCTCTGAATAGTATTACGAAAAGAAAGGACAGAAGCTCTGAGTAGAGGGAAGACATTGCTGGTGTGATTTCTAAGTGTACTTCTGTCCACCAAGTAGTAGCATCTGTCCACCAAGTAGTAGCGTTTGCTTCAGTGCAGTTCTGAGGTGCTTGAGACTAGCATGTCATATGCTGTGGTTTTATCCTCTCTTTGTTAGAGCATACATGTGTGGATTGCTAAAAAAACTAAGTGACTGAGACGCAAGTGGTGTTATTCACTTGCAGATGGTGATGCAGTGACTATAAGCATGGCCTATATTTTGCCCTCTTACTCTTGTAATACTGGCAACTTTAACTGTTAGGGTGTAACTTCTTTTTAAAAGGAAAACTGCTCAGTGTGCTCATTTTGCTTTCAAAGCTGTTAAGGCTTTTTTAGGAATAAGTTCATGCTGTGTGTTTTAACTACTGGTGTGGATTTAATATGTGCAAATGCAAAATGTGATAAAAATCATCACAAGTGTCACTCTTGTTTGTGGAGATTTCTGATCCATTTTTGAGAAATCGGTTGTCTCCTAAGAGTTAAAAGCAAAAAAATAAAGATCCTGACAGAACAGTGTCATGAGACAAGAGAAATGCTGTCCTCAGAGTGACAGATACAGAAATACCTTCATGAGCTTTACAGCAGGAAATATATATATATATATTTTTTTTTTTTTTCCCTGTGATTTTAAGTGACCTTAAGTATAATACTTTAATTGCAAAGTGGTACATCACGCTGTCCAGTCAGAAACAAGATTGGAGATGTTTCAAAACATTCAGTGTATCTGAGTATGTTAACAACCTTGAAATGTAGTGGCTGGTTTGAAATTAATCCGTGCTCAGTTGACGTGTGTGAGTCATGGAAAAAAAAATTGACACAATTGCCTAAGTATAGGAACGTCTGTAAGATACCAAAACAAGGCTGGAAGTGTTCTGCTGATGCTGAGTGTTGCATATTTATTGCTTAAGTGGCAACAGCCATGCTTCTGAAGATAGTGCTGTAAATAAAGCTGAGCTGTTAAGAACATGGGAAGAGTGTTGAATGTCTGACCAAAAATTAATTAATTGGATAGTCATACAAGATTTTTTCATTCTAACCAATAATGGCCACGGGTCAAACAGTGCAAAAATTTGTACATCTGTATAGGCTTGTTAACCACAGAAGTTTTAAATAACTAATTCTCTGGTTTCCCTGCTCTTTTCAGCTTCTCTATTGTATCCCCACAAACTGGTTGTCTCAGCTCTTTAATGCCATTTTATGCATCACCATGATCCAGCAATTGAATTGGTGCTAGAATTCTACCAAAGAACAGAAGAAACCTTAATGACAAATGGAAATTCAGTGTAAGGAAAGTATGATTTGCTACAATATCCCAAACTTTGTAACAAGTACAGGATATTGTTGCAGTTGGAGAACATCTAAAGGCTATCATCCTTAGTCTCTTCTGTTTGTACCTTAGCACTAATTCAAACGCACTGGAAAAAGAAATGATGAGCTTTGTGATGGAAGCGACCTAGCCAGTCTTTGGCAATCAATGAATTAGGAATTAGAGTAATTAAGCTCTCTGAAGAAATTTCTTGGTGAGATGAATAAAAGTTTATCCACTCTCTGAATATATTGAAGGTGAACATGACATCTATTATATGAATAGCTGTTGGAACACAAGGATTAATTGGATGAATGAAATAAGGCCTTGTTATCCATTTGGGTAATTCAGAATACTGTTCAGACTGTGAAGTGAGTATTGGGAAGTACAAAATAAAAGATAACCACCAACACTGGTGCTGGATAGTATGCCATGGCGTGCATTGGAAGTTTTGGCCACTTCTGTCTGCATTGTGTAGGTATAGCTTAACAAAAAAATGTGTTTGCAGGCACATATAGATCTCTGTTATAAAGACAAACCACTTTGTTTTTCTGAGACTTCCTTGCCAGGAAGGCATCTTCCCCCTGTAATGAGTAACTAGTTCATTAAGGCAATCTTCTCTTATTTTTATTTCTTGAACCTGCACTTGGCATATTTTTCTCCTCTTCTGTCTGACTTTTTTGTACACTTGAACTTGTATTTTCAGTTTGCTATTTTAGGTTACATTCTGGCAAATGGCAGTGTAGGGTTTTGGCACTAGTGGGAGTGTTCTTCCTAAATAGATGTGCATCTGCAATAAGAAATTAGGGAGCAGATACATGCTTTTAATTCAATTCTCCTTTATATAGTTTCTTTTGTTATTATTATTACTTGAGAAGTTTAACTTCGTTTTACTATTTGCCTTCACAAGAGTTTTTACTATGAGCACAGTGACTGATCTGCTATTTAGAATGCCAATTAAAATGAGACTGTATCTAGGAAGCTTCAATATGTGGCTGTTCTGATTCTCTTCTTCCAAGTCATTTGAAATCAATCTTCAGCCTTATTCTTCAGTTTCTACTTCAGACTACCACAATCACCTTTCCTTGTGGAGGGAGGAAAATGAGGAAAAGCTTGGAGTGTCTACCATTTAGAATCATAGAATATCCCGAGTGGGAAGGGACCCACAAGGATCATTGAGTCATTTAGAGCAGTTCAGTTGGAAGGGACCAACAAGGATCATCTAGCCCAGCAGCCTGACCACTTTAGGGCTAACCAAAAGTTAAAGCATGTTATTGAGGGCATTAACCAAATGCCTCTTGAACGCTAACAGGCACGGAGCATCAGCCACCTCTCTAAGAAGCCTGTTCCAGGGTTTGATCACCCTCACAGTAAAGGAATTTTTCCTCACGTCCAGTCTGACCCTCCCCTGGGTTTGTGCTGTTCCCACATGTCCTGTCATTGGTGACCAGGAGCAGAGGCTAACACCTCCCTCTGCACTTCCCCTGCTCAGGAAGGTACAGAGAATAGTGAGGTGACCTCTCAGCCTCCTTTTCTCCATACTACACCCACGTGTCATGAGATAGGCCTTCCAGCCATCTTCCAGCTTTTACCATTTTTGTTGCCCTCCTCTGGACACATTCAGGTTCCTTAACATCCTTTCCTTATTCTTGAGCCTAGAACTGCACACAGCATTCAAGGTGAGACCACACCAATGCTAAATATAGTGGGAGAATTTGCCTCTCTGGCTATGCTATGTTTAATGCACATAAATGGAGTTTGCCCTCTCGACTTCTATGGCACACTGCTGGCTCGTGTTGAGCTTGCTCTTGACCGTTGTGGAATGCTTAAAAATTCTCTGAGATGTAAAGCTTGCCAGTCACAATTGCCTGTGCAGTAGTCGATCCTCTGGTTAAGAGAACACCCTTCTGATCACTTGGAGTTAGGTGAATGCTTTTTCCTTGGAGATACTGAAATAAAAATATATTCTGTTGAATTTATACCTTCTTGAATGGTCGATGTGTGCTGTTTCAGATGAAGCAACCAATTTCACTAAGCAGGAATAGCATTGCTCCATCAGGTGCTGAAGGGCTAAGCTGTCGTAAGCTGCCTATACTGAGCTGGATGCAGACTGCAACCATTATTGGTACTTATGACTCTGTCATGACACTGTTGTGCCTGAATAACTTGTGACAGCAGAAGGCACAGCTGAGTCAAACCTTCATGGGGTTCTGAAGTGTAAGAATTGCCATTTAAAAAGAGGAGAAAGGATTTCAAAATGCTTCGCAAAAGCAGGAATAATTCTTGGCCAGTTACTGAAGTCAGTTTTTATTAGCATCAGACATCTTGACTGCGGGACCAAGATGTACTTTTACATGGCTTTTCAGATTGCTTGTAGGAAAGATTCTCAGTTCCAAGGGTAGGAAAAATACAGCGTGTACTATGATTCCTGGCATTTTTTCTGTGTTCCGCTCCAATTAGCGTTAAAGGGATGGCATTGTTACTTGCATATGAACAGTGTGAGAATTTATAACTGGCATTCCTTTTATAGGGCTAGATTTGGCTTTACGAGAGTGGTGAGTTAATTGCACCTGCCTCAGCACTGCAAGATAACTGACTGAAACTGTTCTGAAGTCATCATAACATTTCACAGCAAGTCTGCTTTCTGACAATCTACAACGAGGTGGTGGTGTTGCTTGTTAGGAGCCATCACAGCCTAGATCAGACACCAACACCTAGCCTCATGAGTAGGAGAAAACATTTTTCATCTGTAACTCTATGAAGAATAATAAATGCTCTTTAATATATATCTGCGTGATATCTTGTCCACTCATAACACTACCTTGACATCGTGTTACCCATGTCTACTTCTGTGAATATTTTACTGGTCAGAGTAAGAGTCTAAATCAAGTTACACAGTCACATATTTCATACATTTTTCTGTATGGTAGCCTTTTTCTTAGCTCGCTTGGACTTCCAGGTGAACTACAGAAGATGCAGTGCTTTCACATATATACCCAATATCATACAAGTTCTGATTAGAGGAAACGTATTTATTTGAGGGCACGTTCTCATTCGTTAGGCCTAGTACAGCAGTGCTTTTAAGTACTGTTTTTTAAGTACGTACTCTGTGAGCCATTAAAACCTTAAACTAGTATTACAGCCTTGCAAGGGAGTTGAAAACTTGCTCAAAACCACATAATATTTGAAATAGTTTTATTGTGAAGTGAGGTAAGGTGAGTGGGCAATCTTCTGCTGATTGATTTGGCAGTGAAGATGACATCAAATGCTAGAGGTCTGCTTCCCTTTTTTCTTGAACTGTATGTTCTTGTCCACTCTATACTTCAGGCTGACTGAGACAGGAAGCAAGACTGTGATCTCATTTGATGGCTGAAGCACATGGCTGTCAGAACTTAGCACAAAATCTATGAAGACCGAAGAGTGTCTTACTCAGCTCTTAGGCCATCTGCTTGTAATCTTGGTGTTATAGCAAAAACTCCATTCAGACCTGTATTACTGTTTTCTGACAGCGTAGCTGTTGTTGAATGCCCTGAATTCCTTAAATACCTTTCTGCGGTGATGTATCAATTTTTTTTTTTTTTCTCAAATGAAGATTCTGACTGTGGTGTGCTTTTTAAAATGCCTGAGTATCAAATTCTGTGTTGCTTCTGCAGCTTAAATAGTCAGGGTCTGTTTAGCAGCCTCTTTGGCCTGTCTTTGTGATCTGTTTGCCACCTCTCAGCATGGTGATAATTGGCTTTGTTTTTTGTCTTTAATCTTTCTCCTTTTCTTGCTTCTTGTTCCTTGCCATTTGACCGAGATGTGACTTCTGATATGAATCTCCTGGAATCTTTGCAATTCTGCGATAAATGTTTAGTATGAAGAACAGTCTTTCTATTCTTATCTTGGCTAAAGGAATGGATTTAAGATACTTGATACTGCTGCACTCCATAGGATGGTCCATAAGGCAGTACTTCAGCACCATTTTTCTTAAAGCTAGCCTTGATATTTATTTAAACCAGCTGGCTAATCTGGGAAATTCTTCTAAGAAAATCTTTCTTTGGACCTGTGTCATTGCTTGGTTAAATTGAAGCTGTTGTTTTGTCACTTTTGCAATCCTGTCCAGGCATTCTAAATGACAACTGTTTTTCCATAATGAAGTGTTTAGTATTTTCTGGCTAATAGTTTATGCTAATAGCGGCTAAGATATCATGTCTAATCAGACCTTGGATGTAACTCTGACCTCCTGCACCCCTAAGAAGATACTGCTGGCAGATAAGAATGAGCAATTGTTGTATTGTGTCTAACTGGTTACTAAGATGATGCATGAATTGCGCCTTGCAAGGACTTTAAATCACATGGGAATTAAAGAAGGACTCCTCTGGCTTCTATCCTGGCCAAACACACAGGCACAATTTTAATTGCTTACGGAGCACTGGATTTCTTGAAGATGTGCTGTCAATGGATTGCAGTCATGTAAAGCAGTCAGAGTTTGACACACAAAATAGGTTTAATAGTAGATGTGTGGAGACTTTACTTTTAATTCAGTAAGTATTTCAGTCAAAACTAAAGCTGATCATGCGTTCAAATGGGAACTTCTTTCTGTAGATCATTCTCCACCAAAATTTTGTTGATGATATTTTCAAATTTTTGGAAAAAATGATGGAGTTATTTGATTTGACTTGCCAAGTAGTAGTTTCAGTGTTTGTAGCAAGTCATAACCACGTTCTGTGGTTGTGAAAAGCTTCTCCACTCATCTAGTCACTATTTAAAATAGGAAACACTTTTGGCCCCTCCTTTTTGCTACACTATACAAATGAAAGTGTGGGTTTTTTGTTTGTTTGCTTGTTGTTGTGTTTTTTTTTTTTGCATTGGTTAAAGTTTGATGGTACTTAAAACCAATGGTGTAGGTAAAGTTGCATAATTGTTTCAAATACTTATTTAGAGTGTGGCTTCCTGGTTTATAAAAACGAGTTCTATACAAAAACAATGTTTTTGAAACAATACATGTATAGTTACAGAGCATGAAAAATAAGGCTTCTTCAGAAAAAATGAAATATGAACATAGAAACTAGATTAAAGAGTGCCTGATGGCTTTCTGGTTTTGGAGCTCTATTAAGATAAGTTGATTAAAATGAACTTTAATTTCCAATCAACCAAGCAAAAAGCCCTGTCCTGTGATGGGCTGCTTCTGTTTTAATTAGCCCTGATCATAACAAAAGTGTCTGAGTGCCAGCTGTTGAAGACTTCAGGGTGTACTGAGAGCACTATGTTGTGATGCAGTAACTTTAATGTTAAAATACTTTATTTTTGAAAAGTGCATATCTTACTTTACTTATCTTTATCCTATTTGGATATTAATCATTTTGAAAACCTGCAATAGATCTGTGTGAAAACTGTAATTCTTGTTGCAAAGGAAATTTGAATATCCTTATTTCTTGCTCAGGTCAGGGCTATGAGCAACAGCAAAAGAAATTAAAACATGTGACTAAAATACTAATTAAAATTACATTTATATGCTGTTCAGGGTTGCTGTACATGTAAAGGTTCTTATAGTATCAACTTTCTATATAGAACATCCAGATCTCCCTTTCAGCGTGTTTTAGAAGTAATACTAAGTTACTCATTCTCATGAAGAACCAAGCACAAGCCTACTTCAATGTAACTTAAAGGTCTCAGCTGTTGTTTTTCCATTCTTCCTGTTGTCGTAGTAATTTAGAGGAATATGCAGGAAAAAATAGCTCAGCCAACTCAAACTTGAACTGAAACTCAAGGTGGCCTTAACTTGAATTTTTACTCTGTTTAGGTCCATTCTGGTAGCTTTTTTCTTACGGCTTGCACTATGTAACACCTGTTACCAGTGTTTAAAGCCTTTTTTTGTCTCCCACTTAGTTATTAATTTAATGGATTAGTAGAACAGCTGGTATCTGAAGAGAGATCAATATTCTGTAGAAAAATAAAACACTATTTCTCAGGGAGTAGAGGTTTTTCTCTTACTGTGTGAATCCAGATCTATTCCCTGCCTGTATCACTAGAAAACTGTATCTTAAAATGTTGAATAGGCAATACTAATAGTCTTAATTTTGAATAAATGGAAATACTGAATTCTGAAACTAGAAAGCTTTGCTACATAAATTGATGAGTGTAGTTGGAGGAAGAGATAAGATGAATATACTATAAGCTTTGTTCTTGTTGCATTGTTTGAAAATCTGCCTTATCCTATGAGCTGATTGAAAGTTAAATGTAACTTATTTTCTGTTGCAGATGAACCAACACGTTCCTTGAGTGGTCTTATCTTGAAGAATAATGTAAAAGCACATTTTCACAACTTCCCAAATGGGGTAACTGACTTTATTAAAAGTGAATGTCTGAACAACATTGGTGATTCCTCTCCCTTGATTAGAGCTACTGTAGGTGAGTTTGCTCTTACTGACATCTGTAACGTTTTCAGTATGCAGAGTAAATGGGTTGGAGCCTCAATAGGAGGCTAAAGTTACTAAACTCCTGAAACTGTTTGCTTCTGATAATTTTTGCAACTTCAGAATGTTTCGATGCAGATATTCATGTTCAGTATGAATATGTGCAAGTGGGACTTATTTTTGCTTCCTGTTTTCTTAAGTTGATTTAGCAATTCAGTTCACATCTCTTAAAATATAACTAAAATCAGTTTACCTCAATCTACAAAAACTCAACTTGTTGCTGTTTTTTGTGCCTGAAAATAGGAATAAAGGTCTAACTTCAGAACTATTTCTGCACTCAATTTGCTTCAATTAACTACTTACATAGCTGCTTTCTTTCCCTCCCTCCCCACCCATGTATGTATACATGTATACATACATTCATATCCCTTCAGGGAATCACAATTACTGTACCATATGTGACATACATTCACATAATGAGCTTCTGCTTTTAAACACCTCTTCTAGAAAACAGTAGATAAATTGTGGTGATTATAACATCAGCTATAGGTGTTTTTATTTATTTTTTTTGCCACATGAAGTTCTGATTTCCTAACTGTGTTTTAGTGCACCTCTTCCATGAAATGTTGCAAATGTGCATTAGTGTTATTTTTATAAATATGTATAAATGGTTTTTTGCCTGCTCTTTGAGAATATGATTTCCTTTAATTACTACAGTCATTGCAGTAATTCTCCTTGTCCACTCCAAAAACTAGAAAAAAAAAGTAAAAAAGCATTAATGATATTGTTGATTACAAAAGGAAGAAAGAGAGCATGTGTTGGTTCAGAAGAAATTCAGCTCATATCAACTGCTTCCCATTGGCTCAGCAAGCATATAAAATAATCTACCAGTTACTGCTCCATTAGAGTCACTTTTTTGTTTTTATCTTCTCTATAGGATTGCTTCCCTGAACAGCTATATTATTTAATTTGGGCTAGAGGAAAAATGCCCATCTTTTTTTTTTTTTTTTTTTTTTTCCTGTCTCATCACTTTTTAAGCTGATTTTCTGTGATTTTTATTAATGCCTCATTTCCTTAACAACAGTAGAAACTCTCAGGTTAGAAGTTGTGCTTACTATTTGTTCATAGGAATTGTCAGTGGCGTACAATGGAACTGTCTAAAGGAGATATTCTAGCTCCATTTGGAGTGCGGTCTTAGGGCTGTTTCATGGTTTGGTGGTGGTTGCTTTTCTGTAGGGGTTGTTTATTTGTTTTCAAACAGTTCTTTGATTTCTCCTAGTAAAAATAGCTTGTGGATTAATAGTTAAATTACTATTGAGCTTTAAGTGATCCTTGCAGGGATTATTCAGTCATGTACAAACTCTGAAGATGCATACCAAGTGATCAACTGTAAGCATACATACTTAAGGATTCCTATTTAGCACATGCTTTGCACCTTCCTGTGTGAAGTAATTAAAGACTTCTGTCTTAATAGTGAGTTTGGTCCAATACCCACCAGTGACTTGATATCAGCAAGGTGTAAATGTGTTACTACCTACCTACACTGCTTATTAGCATATGAGCTGGTATTTACTAGTCAAAGCTGCTCTTTGAGATGAGTAGTTTTTTCTGTTCAAGCACAATCAATGTAATGTGACAACCATAACTAAGATCTCTGTAATTCTGAGAGGAAAACAAACAAATACAGCAGCATCAAAATACCGTCAGGGAAGTAATGCAGCCTTCACTCCTTTGTGGTCTCTGGTATCTGGTGCTAACCAGACAAAAGCTAATACCTTTTGATCAAGACAAGGCAAGCTGATAAATTCTCTTGTCAGAAGTCGTCTCACAGAAGAGAATGAACACATCAATAGAGTCAGTTTTAGAACAGTGACTTAAGATTTCCTCACTTAGTGTTACACTTTTTTTAACCCCAACATGAATAGCTGTGCAAAACTTCTACATTCGGTGTAGTACACATCTTAAAAACCCTCAAGACAATGTTAAAATATGGTTTCAAATTTAAAAAGGACTGCCACATGTGTTGAGGACCCACCAAGTTAACCGGGAAATAAATGCATCTATTTAGAAGGTGTTTGACTATTCCTAGAACTTCCCAGGAATTCTGGTTTGATCAGGACTGTACGTTGGTCAGGTCTTGCTTAAAAACAAGCAAGTAAAATAGTTTGACAGAGTAGTGGCGGGACTGAAGAGCTTCACTGCAGAAAAGAAATTAAAGTTAATGATTATTCTGTGTGGGGCGGTTTTGTCATTAAGTTTGGCTTTTCAGAATTAAGGAGTTCAGAAGTCAGATTTTTAGGAGCTACAGAGGCAAATCACAACCTGGAAGAAAAAAAAAAAAGGCAAAAAAGCCCTGCCCTGTTCTGTTATTGGCATGAAAGTACTGAAGCATAGCTGCTTTTACTACATACTCTTTTTTTTTAATGTTAGAATTGGTGCTATAAATTAGGGTTGTATATAATTGAAATAATGAGAAAATGATGCTGTCTTGACAACTGCACTTCTGCTTTTAGCAAATTCTGACATCCCTCTCATATGTTGGGCTAATATAGCACCAAGCTGCTGCTCATGTTATATTTCACATTTGTCAAGTGAAATAGCAGCAGATGCGTAATGGTGATTTGAAGTTCATTACACTGAAGATTTTCATTGAAGATTACATTGAAAATTTTCAGTTTCAATTGATAAACTTGGAGCTTAGAATGTTGGTCAGGAGAGGCCCGCTTTAACTCTCAGGTCTTAATCAAACCTGTCAAAAGTCAGAAACTATTTTGTGAAATTCAGTTTAATTGCATGAGCCAGCAATGTGCCCTTCCTGCAAAGACGAATGGTATCCTGACCTGCATTAGCCAAAGTATTGCCAGCAGGTCAAGGAAGGTGAGCCTTTCCCTCTGCTCAGCACTGATGAGGCCACACCTCAAGTACTGAATTCCTCAGGGCCAGGACAGACATTAGTATACTGGAGAGAGTCCAGCAAAGGGCCACAAAGATAGTGAAGGGACTGGAGCACGTCTCCTCTGAGGAAAGGCTGAGAGAGCTGGGACTGACTGGTCAGTGTAGGGAAGGAAGAGAAGGCTCCAGGGATCTCCAAGTCTGGAAGTACCTGCAAAAAGGGTGCAAAGAAGACAGAGCCAGGTTGTTTGCAGTGGTTCCCAGTGATGGGAGAGGCACAACTACCAGTATTAGTAGTAAATTATGCTAACTTTTAAATTTTGGCTTGTATAAAGTCAGTACTAGTTCTAAAGCAGCTTTCCCTATTCTGGTCCTCTGATTTGTTTTTCTTGGAATTTCTGTGTATACTGGAAATGGAATTAGTGACTCATTGGCTTGTCCTATCTGTTTGCTGGACCTGAATCAGCCAACCTCCACAGATGGTCACTGGATGACCTGCCACAGTATGAAGCTCTTAATAGGTTTTTCACTCTTAATATGTTTCCATAATGGTTTATATAAACATGGTTGTGTGTTCACAACTTGACTACTAGGTTATAAGTTTACTGAATAATAACAACCATTATGAAGCACTTACTTTGTCCATGCTTTTGTATCGTAAGAGGCAATTTAAGGTGGATTCTCTGTTTACCGGAGGTCAGGATTTTTACAGTGCTTTGTAATTTTACAGTCAAACCTGTCTTAGTGTTTGGACATGATTATTTCGTTAGCTGGAATTAATTTCTGCCTTAATTCTTATATCTGAGCCCTTCATGGTAGGAGGAAGAAACAACCAGTGTTTGCATTTCAAAGCCCTTCAAATATCATTCATAATTAAATGTACTTCCTATCTCTATGTTTGCCATTTCTTAATTCCTTTGTTCTTTGAGAAGATGGGGGAGGGTGGAGTGGGGGAGAGGAAAAAGAGTGTGAAACGTGAAAATGAAATCTCATTCCTCTCATTCACTTAGGCATTCTGATAACAACCATTGCCTCAAAAGGGGAATTGCAGAATTGGCCTGAACTGTTACCAAAGCTTTGCAGCTTGTTAGATTCTGAGGATTACAATACTTGTGAGGTAAGGAGAGTTATTTTGAAATAGATTATCTGAAATTGATTATTTTTGTCTCTTCATAGATACCATTTATATGAACAATATTTTCTGTTTATATGTACATTCATATATAATCTCTTCAAATAACAGTGGCTCAAATTTGGTACTTCCTATTCTATCTTCATTCCTTGTTCTCAGCGTTCATTCAAATGAATGTTTTCTTTGCATAAAAGCAGAATAAGGCTGCAGATGCATAGTTGTAGCATCTCAGTTGCAAAGTGTCCTTAAGTTACCACTCTGTCGTGCCTAATCGTTTAGGCATTATCAAGTTGACCTTGAATCCTCTTACTTAAATGCTTCAGTTGTTCATTGTTCATATAACTTTATCTGGAAACATGATCTGTCATTGCTGTATCAGGCTAGTGTGAAGTGAATTTTCTTCAGTGTATGTGAAGAAAAAGAATTAAATACCAACCTAAGTGTTACAAACCAAGGAAGAAAAAAGTCTGATTTAAAAATAAAAATCCATGACCACAACTTAAGTTATTTGACACTGTCTCCATAAGTATGTGAAGCATTATGTATAAAATAATCCTTAGAGATAGAACAATAGTCCAAGATGTCCTGCGGTAACATAATATTTTAGTGCTGTTTTCCCAACAAAAAGAAAAAAAACACTTAAAAGTGAGACTCAAATAGACCATCATATCTACAGTTCTGTTTTACCTTATAAAATCATACATAAATAAATACAGATACTCCTGCACCAGGTTGTTTTTCAAATAAGAAATAGCTTTTAAGCGCTTTTAAAAAGAAAATTAAATAAATTAATATTGCATCCTAAAATTAAAATTAGCACTTGTCAACTATTTGCCCAGCTTGAGAGCTTACACATGAAAGTATTACAGGATGAAAGCCTAATTTTACTTCACATTTAACTTACTACTGTGGTATTGTGCTGAAATTGCCTGTTCTGACATTCAGCTTTCTTCAGTATGTGAAAGGACAGTTGTATGGTTTGTTTGTGTTTTAAACAGGGTGCATTTGGTGCTCTTCAGAAGATATGTGAAGATTCTGCTGAAATATTAGATAGTGATGTATTGGACCGACCACTCAATATCATGATCCCTAAATTCTTGCAGTTCTTCAAGCACAGCAGTCCAAAAATAAGGTAGGTTTATTTCTTGTACTACAGTTCTATGTTAAAAATATTACTAAAGGAGCAGCAAGATTGATGTCTTGTAAATTTGTTTCAAGTAGTCTAATTTGAAAAAAAAAAAAAAGTATATTAAGTTCTAACCACTACATCAAATTTTTCATAATAGTCAACATGACAAAAGGAACACTTTGATGTGCAAAATCATAGGCTGTAGATTTGGAAGACATATAAAAAAGAGTGGTTGATCTATTAACCCAGCAGATTAGCATGAAAATTGTTGATGCATGGAATCTCTGTGCCGTTTGCTTGTTCAGGATCATTTGAAAAAATTATCTTGCATGCCTCATTCATTTTGAAATGACTACAGCAATGAGAGAGTCAAGAAATCATTTGCTGATAATTTCTAAGTTCTTTCAGGAGAATGTTTCTGCTTCTTTCTTCTAACTGCCCTGAAACTTATAAAGCTTTTTATCTTTCAACTGAGTCAAATTAAATGGGTTCATCTTTTTACTTGAATGCTGTATTAATCTCTTCTAAGTAACATAAGTATGGGGAAAAAAAAAGATTAAAGAATTAACTTGTTACTGCTAGTATTTATCAACAACAGACTGTGACAGAGCACTGGCACAGGTTGCTCAGAGAGATTTTTGAGTCTCCCTTGGAGATCTCCAAACACAGTGTGGACATGGTCCTGGCAACCTGCTCTGGGTGTCTAGCTTGTGCAGTAGGTTGGACCAGATGAATTCCAGAGGCCTCTCATTCTACGGAATGATTCTCCAGGAATTCTGTGGATACTGGGATTCTGAGTATTTCTGTGAAATGTATTTCTTGTACTCCTGTTTGAAAGTTGTGTTTGTGCAGCCTGAGGACTGTAACGCTTTATTGCCAACACTAGTAGGTGGTGAGGATTGAAAGGAAAAGTATAACTAGAGATTTATCTTAGAATCATGGAACAGCTTGGGTTAGAAGGGACTTTAAAGATCATCTAGTCCAACTTCTCTCTCTCTCACACACACCCCAAGATCAGGAGTGTCTCACTAGATCAGATTTCCCACAGCCCTGACCAGACTGGCCTTGAACACTTCCAGGGATGGGGTATCCACAGCTTTGGCTAACTTGTTAGAATGTGTCACCACACTCATGGTGAAGAATTTCCTTCTTATATCTGACCTAAATCTACCCTCTTCCAGTTTCAGGCCATTACCCCTTGTCCTGTTAGTACAGGCCATGATAGAATATCTCTCTGCATCTTTCTTAGAAGTCCTCTTTAAGTATTGAAAGGCTGCAGTAAGGTCTGCTTGGAGGTACTGGAGGCCTTCTGGCTGTGGCCATCCAGCCAATTCTTGATCCCCTGAATCCATTAATTCTTTCCAGTTTAGAGATGAGGCTGTTGTGTGGGACTGCGTCAAAGGCCTTACCGAAGTCCAGTTAGATGGCATCAGTTGCTCTTTACTTGTCCACTGATACAATTACTCCATTGTAGAATGCCACCAGCTGGGTGGGGCATGATTTACCCTTGGTAAAGGCATGCTGGCTGTCACAAATCACATCCTTGTCCAAGGTTCCTTGACATTGCTTCCAGGAGCATCTATTCCATGATCCTCCCAGGCACAGTGGTGAGGCTGACCAGTGTGTAGTTCAGCCCTCAGGACCCTGGGATGCATCTTATTGTGCCCCATAGACTTGTATATGTTCAGGTTCATCAGGTGGTCTCGAACTCCATCATCACTTACATTGGGAAGGACTTGATACCCCCAGTCCCTGCCTTCAGGTTCAGGGACTTGAGAGGTGTGAGAAGAGTGACGGCTAGTGAACACCGAGGCAAAAAAATGTTGAATACCTCAGCCTTCTCTGTGTCTGTCACCAGTTCTCCAGTTTTGCATATCAGAGGGTGTACATTCTCTTTAGTCATCTTTTTTCTGTTAATGTACCTGTAGAATTCCTTAATATTCTTTGCATCCATTGCCAGCTCCAACCGTGCCTTGGCTTTCCTGATTCCACTCCTATACTCTTCCCAGGCCATGTGTCCCTGGCTTCCATTTCCTGTGCATTTCTTTCTTACGCTTCAGTTAGACCAGCAGGTTTAACCAGTCAGGCACACTAGATTCCTGCCTTCCCTGCCTGATTTCCTACATATGGGAATAGAGACCTCTTGAATTCTGTGTAAAGTGTCCTTAAAGAGCTGCTAGCTCTGATTAGTCCCTCTATCCCTAAGGACACATTTCCCAGGAAATCTCATACAATTTTTTTTTTAAGAACTGCATTTTTGCTCTCCCAAAATTCAGGGTCCTGACTTTTCTCTTTGTCAGGCCCATATCCCTCATGAATTCCACTAGGGTATGATCACTGCAGCCCTGACTGCCTCCAGTCTTGACCCCTTTAATTAGCTCATCCGTGTTGGTGAGCATCAGGTCCAGTAACACTTCCATGGTTGGGATATCCGTCTTATGATGGAATTAAAATAAGATTTAGAAGCTCACTGACCTGAAATAGATGCATGCTAAGACAAATAAAAAAGGCATGAAATTGCACTTTGGCAAAGATAAGCTTAATGCTTGATTGCAGCTACGAGAGATGGAATTTGTATTTTATTTTATTTTACTTACCACATTCTACAGTTTCTTTAACTTTGTCTGCTTCACTATGTTTATGGCTTTGAGATTTTCTTAAATTAATTTCAAGGTTAAGGCAAGCTATCTTCCCAGCTGCAGCCTCGTTTCAGTACATAGTGCTGAAGTATGAAGAATATTAGTAGTGCCAATAACTGCCTTATGTTTGTCCAACAGCTTTTGAGCAATGTTTTACAAGACTGTTTTCCAAGAAGTGTCTGAACAGAATTTAAGTTTGGAGTTACATTAGTGTAAATATTTGAATGGATCTTGAAAGGCTTTTAAAGGTAGTTTTGCCTTTTGCCTTTACTTACAGAATTTAGTTTTTGCATCTCTGGGAATGAAAAAAGACCTGTAAGTAGTGGCTTTGCATGAAGTAGATTAGAACAGATGTTTCAGTTGTGGTACGTTTCTACCAGAAGTCTTCCAGTATGAATCCAACTGCAAGTGTATGTTTGTTCTAAGCTATAACTGTATTGTTGACACCTGTTGGTCTCGTTAAATACTAAAAATACTGTGGAATAAAAAAGGATACTTAAAAATGCCTTAAAGAAAGGCATGTTAAAATTTCACCATGTTGACTTTTATGTAATTGTTGATAGCGGAGGAGATCAATAATCATAATACGCTCAAAAAGAACATCCTTACATGCTGCTAGGAACAAGACTGCCAGATATAATCATCCTGCTCTGGTTTTTATTTACTTTACATTCTATTTGTACATATTTATTGCATTGGTGTATAAGGTGGTACTTAAAAATGTGATTTACTAGTTTTTCTTGGTAATACCGTAGATGAACAGACTTTGCTCAGTCTTGCTTCTAGGTGATCTTTGGTCAATGTGATTTGATTCTGATTGTTTTTTGATGCCTACATACAGTTTCGGAAAATGTTTTAAATCACAAAAATGTAAATTTTGATTGTTCTAGATCTCACGCTGTTGCATGCGTCAATCAATTTATCATCAGCAGAACACAAGCTCTTATGATGCACATAGATTCTTTTATTGAGGTGGGTATGCATTCTTGGTGGTAGGGGGGATTAAGTCAAATTGAATGTCTGTTCTTTCAAGAGCTTTGAATAATGTTTTTACAGCTGCCACTTATCTCTGGCTTACTGTTCTTAGCTTTATGTTTACCCTATGCGTTGAAGTTTTTGTATGCTTGTGTGCCAAGTTGATTAGTCTAGGCAATCTCTGACATTAAAAGTAGTATTTTGAAAGGTGTTTCCTTTTCATAATTAGAGGATTTTTTGCATAAAAATGTAAAAAGTAATGAGACCAATCTGTTACTTAACTGTGATGGAGAGAGCTCAGTACAGGGTTCGTCATGTCATTTAATCTCTCTGGGTGATGGGTGTCTTTTTAATACTAGTACTGAACATGAGCAAAAAGGGTAGTACTTCAGTTTATCTGTAGTATTTCATTTGCTGTTGTTGAAGCATTGCTTTAGAACTTGGCTTATGTTTACGGAAAAATTTAAAAGCCAGGGAATAATGTTCTTGTGCCAGGGTCTAACACTGCCAAGCGTTTTCATCATGTGTACTATGCACATTGAGAATCTGAAAATACTGTTTGCTAAGGCAAGTATCTGTAAGATGTAATATGGTATTCTGTGGTGTGGGAAAGGTAACACAATTGCATATTTGGATACTTTAGTTTGCT
The DNA here is from genome assembly GCA_011075105.1 of Heteronetta atricapilla. Taxonomy (NCBI): domain Eukaryota; kingdom Metazoa; phylum Chordata; class Aves; order Anseriformes; family Anatidae; genus Heteronetta; species Heteronetta atricapilla. The sequence goes on along the minus strand of CM021763.1, from coordinate 27,852,724 downwards.
ACTAACATAAATTTAAATGGAAGATGAACTAGCTAAATTAAGATTTTAACTGGTATTAATTTCCAACAGAATCTTTTTGCGCTGGCTACTGATGAGGAGCCTGAAGTACGCAAAAATGTTTGCCGCGCTCTGGTAATGTTGCTGGAAGTTCGAATGGATCGCCTTCTTCCTCATATGATTAGTATAGTTGAGGTGAGTCTCATTTCCTTCACTGCATGATTAAACCAATTTGGGGTGCAGAAATAACAAATAGAAAGCATTCCCAGGGAATGCTCTTTGCTGGGGAAGTGATGAAACAGATAATCTCGGAAACAATTTCCAGGCATGTGAAGGACAAGAAAATCATCAGGGTAGTCAGCATGGATTCACCAAGGGGAATTCATGCTTTACCAGCCTGATCAACTTATATAGCGAAATGACCAGCGTGATGCATGAGGCAGCAGTAGATAGTCTTCCTGGACTTCAGTAAGGCCTTTGAAACTGTCCCCACATAAGATCCTCATAGCAAAGCTGTTGAAGTGTAGGCTAGTTGAGCAGACAGTGATATGGGTTAAAAACAGGCTGAAAGGCTGGACCCATAGGTTAATGGTCAGTGGTGCAAAGTCTCCTCGGAGTCCGGTAGTGAGAAGAGTACCCTGGGGCATCAATACTGGGCCCAGTCCTGTCTAACATCTTCATTAATGATCTAGACAATGGGGTACAGTGCACCCTCAGTAAATTTGTTGACACAAAAATGGGAGAAGTGACTGACTCACAATAGGGTCATGCTACCATACAGAAGGACTGAAAAGGTGGGCTGGCAGGAACCTGACGAAGTTCATAATGGAGAAGTGTCAAGTCCTGCACCTGGGGAGGAAGAACTCCATGCACAAGTACATGCTGGGGGCCACCCCGGTGGAAAAGCAGTTCTGCAGAAAAGGACCTGGAAGCCTTGGTCGACACTGACTTGAACATGAATTAGCAATGTACACTTGCCATTAGGAGGCCTAACAGTATTCTTTGCTGCGTTAGCTAAAATTATTGTCAGCAGGTCAAGGGAGGTGAGCCTTCCCCTCTACTCAGCACTGGTGAAGCTGCACCTCAAGTACTGTCTCATTCTCAGCTCCTCAGGCACAAGAGAGACATGGACATACTTGAGAGAGTCTAGCAAAAGGCCACAGAGATGGAGAGGTGCTCCAGTCCCTTCACTTAAAAAGAAGGCTGATAAATCTGTGACTGTTCAGCCTGGGGAAGGGAAAAGGCTCAGTGGGAATATAATCAATGTGGATAAATACCTGAAGGGGGCATGCAAAGAAGGCAGAGCCAGCCTCTAGTGGTGCCCAGTGACAGGACAAGAGGCGAAGGACAGAAACTGGAACACAGGAGGTTCTGTCTGCTCATCAGGAACAACTGATGTTACAAGATCATGTTGAAAATCTTAGTTCCAGTACTTATACTTGTTTGTCGTTTAACCTGGCCGGCAGCTAAGCACCACACAGCCGTTCACTCACCCTCTCCCCTCCCCTCTGGGGTGGGGGAGAGAAACGGGAAAGTGAAGCCTGTGGGTTGAGATAAAGACAGTTTATTAAGACAGGAAATAATAATAATACTAATAACAATAATGATAGTGTGTACAAAACCAGTGATGCACAATGCAATTGCTCACCACCCGCTGACCGATGCCCAGCCCAACCCCGAGCAGCCGGCCCCCCACCCTGGCTAGCCACCCCTATATATTGTTCAGCATGACGCCAGATGGTATGGAATACCCCTTTGGCCAGTTTGGGTCAGCTGTCCTGGGGTTGTCCCCTCCCAGCTCTTGCTGCACCCCCAACCTGCCTGCTGGCAGGACAGGGCGAGGAGCTGAAAAGTCCTTGGCTTGGTGTAAGCACTGCTCTGCAGCAATTAAAACATCAGCATGTTATCAGCACTCTTCTCATCCTAATCCAAAACATAACACCCTACCAGCTACTAGTAGGAAAAATAACTCTGTCCTAACTGAAACCAGGACAACACTGCTACAGCTTATGCATTGAAGCTGTAACTTTTTCCTTCATGTGTTGATCATAGGATAAGGCATGTTTTGTTACGTAGCTGAGATGCTGTTAGGGCTGCTAACAAAGTTGCATCCCATTGCATTCGGTTGTAGAGGTTAATGCTGTTTGATAGTTCCGTTATTATTGTAGATTAGTCAACTGGCAAGCAAGTCAGCACTAGTAAGCTTCTTCCCCTCCACTCCCCCACTCAGCTGTTTGAATTGAGTAACTTCCACAATTCCGGGAAAATATCGGCAGGTTCCAAGTAGCCTTTACGTTCGCTGCTTGCCAGACTTAAAATATAGCTAAGGTCGGTCAGCCAGATTTCAGTGAACAGTGAGTCACAACCCAGTGTCATATTCCAACAGGGCTAGGCCCAGACAATGTAGAATTTTTTTTTTCTTGTACACCTGTTTCCAGTGGGGATCAATGAAACAGCTGACAGCCTTGGTGCGGTGTCTAGTCATTCTGTTTGTTATCTGGAATTCCACACTACCAGTAATAACTTGCATACCAAGTTACTGAAGCATAAAGGAATAGCTGAGTGTGGGTTTCAGTGGGGCTTCGGAATGTGTACTTACAGGTGAGCAGATGCAGATGTGTGGTTTTTTTGTTTGTTTGTTTGTTTTTGTCTGAAAACTTGGCTACAGGATGTCAAGAGTAGACCTAACAGTTTTCCATTATTAGAATACGCTTTGATGTTCACAGCCAATATTTATCCAAACATGTTGATCATAAGTTCTCCCTCAGTAGAAATCCTGACTTTTTATCATACAATGCATAATGAGATTGCTTGTGATGAGTTAATAGCGTGTGGATGATATGATGTGATAACACAGAAACTCAGCTTGTCCTAAGTCATAAGATGTGCATCCTGTTGCTTTCTTCAGATAAAGATGTCTCTTACTTCTCAAAGGATGTGCTGTTAACGCTTTGTGTATTCTGCCATTCTTTTCTTGATGGTTTGGCTTAACAAGGTTGTCATAATGCTGTTTATGTTATAAAGTACACAAAACTGTATTGAATAATCTTCCTGCACTGTTTCGTAATTTGCAGTTATGAAGCAACTATTTCCATTGCCTAAAGTCACAAATGTATAGCTTACCATTAAAAGTACTTGTTGAAATTTAGCATGATAATATTAAACAAAACCTTCAGGTACCCTCCCCACGTTTTGCTTTGTTACTAGAATCACTGTTCTTACTATGATTTCTAGGCTGTGTATATGATTATCTTATACCACTGCATGTAAGTAGCTTTTTTAATCAACGATTAACTTTAAGCAGCATGTTATAATACATACATACACATATAAGTGGCATGCTGTAGTATATATATATGATGTGTACTTAAAGATGAAATGACAGTTTGAGGAGTGCCTTCAAACAGATTTTTTTCATTACATTTTTTTTCATTTTCATTACATTTTTTCATTTTCTTGACAAATGACTGAATGGAACAAAATAGTGGATTTTTAAGGTCTCTAGGGGAAAATCCTAAATTAATGCAAATGTCAGTTACACTAATGAACCCTTGCTTGTAGTAGTAGGGTTTTTTTCATCTTTTCCAAGGTACAATTTGATGATAACTCAGAATAGAGTGGAATTTCTGTTACTGTTAGTTCTTCATCACAATAGCAAACCTGTAAGAAAAGCTTACAGTAATTCTGTAGAAAGGGGTGTGTCCATGGAAAATCGTGCATCCTTGAAATGCATAAGGATAAAAAAAGAGGTTTCTATTCAAGGGGGGAGAAAATGGTATTCTGAAGTCACTGAAGGATTTCTTTTGCTTGTTTTAAATCCATGTGTGAGGAGAGGTAGCTGCAAGAGTTTCTGTGTGGCTTCTAAAATGAGTAGAATTATAGAATCATTTAGATTGGAAAAGAACTTCAAGATCATCAGTTCCAACCATCCACATAAAAACTACCAAGACCACTACTAAAACATGTCCCTAAGCACCACATCCACACATACCACTCCCAAATACCTCTAGGGAGGGGGGGAACTCCACCACTGCCCCGGGCGGCATGTTCCAATATCTAACCCGTCTTTGTATGAAGAAATCCTTCCTGGTGGGCAATCTAAACCTTTCCTAGTGCAACCTGAGGCCATTTCCTTGTGACCTGTCACTTTTTACCTGAGAAAAGAGGCTGGTACCCACCTTGCTACAACTTCCTATAAGGCAGTTGCAGAGAGCAATGTGGTCTCCCCTCAGCCTCCTCTTCTCCAGACTAAACAAGCCCAGTTCCTTCAGCCATGCCTTATGTGTCTTGTTTTCTAGTCCCTTCACCAGCTGTGTTGCTCTTCTCTGAACATGTTCCAGCACCTCATTGTCTTTTTTTGTAGTGAGGCGCCCAAAAGTGATCACAGTGCTCAATGTGCAGCCTCACCAGAGCCACGTTCAGGGGGACAATCACTTCCCTGGCCCTGCTGGACACACGGTTTCTTACGTAGGCCAGGATGCCGTTGGCCTTCTTGGCCACCCTGCCACAATGTTGGCTCACGTGCAGAGGCTTGTCAGCCAGCACCCCAAGGACCTTTTCTGCCAGGAGACTTTTCAGCCACTCTTCCTCAAGCTTAGACTTCTGCATGAGGTTGTTACAACCCAACTAGAGCACCCAGCATTTAGCCCTGTTCAGTGCCGTACATTTGGATGTGGCCCATTGATGCAGCCTATCCAGATCCCTCTGCAGAGCTCTCCTACCTGCAAGCAGATCAATACTCATGCCTAACAGAGTGTCATAAGAAGGTGCACTCGATCTTCTCATCAAGACTACTAATAAAAATGTTAAACAAAACTTGTCCCAATGCCAGAATGGAAGAGCACAGAAATTACTTTTTTGGTTGTTGCATGCATCTTCCCTTTGTTGTTCTGGCAGCTGTCTGTAAGAAACTGCTGCAGTAATGGTTAACTTGCATTTTCTAGTTACGCAGGCATTTGATTATCTTTTATTTAAGGGGGATTAAAGGTTCATAGCAAGATTTACAGATTTGATAATCTATGAATTACTATTCAGGCTTGAAAGTGAGGGTTTTTTTTTGTTTGTTTTCCTGTTAGGGGTTCTACTTATTTAGATTGTCTCATAACCAATTTTTGGAAGCTTGTTACGGCACTGGGATTAAAAAGTATTTTAAAGTGTGTAGTTATACTTCTTTATTCAAAAGTGAAGAGGGGTCAGTTAAAAAAAATCAAAGGAAACTGTTATTTTTTATCTCTAGTCTCTGTCCATAGTTTCTTTGTCATAATGTTCTTTCTTAAGCTATGAAGAAATGTAGAGTGTGAATCATCTAGAATTAACAAAGAAGTCTCATTTTATTCTCAGTTTATTCTCAAATTCTCTAGCCTTATGTAGTCTCTTAACTCTCTTCCCCTCCCCACAAAGAAACAATATTACTGTGGTGCCATACGCAGTTTTTGTGAACACAGTTTGCAATATTAGTAGCTTCTTCTTGTCACTTAGAACTAATACAATTTATTTCTGTGTCATGTAGTACATGCTTCAAAGGACCCAGGACCATGATGAAAATGTGGCTTTGGAGGCTTGTGAGTTTTGGCTGACTTTGGCTGAACAACCCATTTGTAAGGATGTCTTATGTCGGCATCTTACTAAGTAAGTATGAGTACTTACAACTTGTTTTTGAAATAGTCATCTTGAAACTTAAATTGACTCTTCCTAGTTACTCTTAAAAGACTGTATCTATCCTACAGCATGCTTAGAAGAATTTTCCTGTAGCTAGTTATTGTGCAGAGTAAAAATATTTGTGTTACAGAGTTCATTGAAAAAACTTGCATGTTTCAGACACAATTAGTTTTAGATGCAATCTGTCACTGTGGTGCTTCTGTGTACTGTGGTCACTATAAAGTTAAATCTGTTAAACATCAGATGGATGCTAAGATGCACTGTTGTGTGTTTAAGCTGAAACAAACATTTCCACCTGACATTGTCTAATATCTGGTGTACCATGATATACACAGACAAGTAGCCTAGACAACTGCTAATCTGAGGGTCGCAGCGTAGTCCTTCTGTGTGTATAGTCATGCCAACTATTGTCTTTATAAATAAGTTAGTAAAATTACATGATCACTTAGGCAGAAAGGGAGCGAATATCAACATCTGAGACTTAAATGTCTACATGTCCATAACATTGATTGTAAGTTCTTTCCTAACTAATTCTAAAGTAAAGTCTTCTGTGATAATTAACAAAATCTTTAGTGTTCACATCAAAAAAAAATCTTAATTTAATGCACCCATGCAAGGTTTTTGAAAGTACTACAGTAGTTTTGTCTGTTTTTCCAGATGAGATGTGGAGAGAAGACAAGTACTCTTTTCAGTAGAAATTATCATTTTAGATGTGAAGCAATTGAAATATATAAAGTTCAATGAAGCTTACTTTCATAAGCAGTTGGAGAGACATAAGATTGAAACACTAAACAAGAATACTTCTTAGTTTCAATCTGTCACTGGTGCTGGCTCAGTCCATGATGATTTCATTAATAGCTTGATTTATCTTGTAATACATGGTTTCTTATATGTTAGGAGAACTTAATGTAGTTAGATTTCTGTCTTGTAGGAATAGTGGGGTAGGGTCCTCAGACATGAATGAGTACATAAATTCGCATGTGCTGTTGGTGAGAGCCAGCTTAGTACTTATTTATCAAGTACTTACTGAAAAATTTTAGATTTAATTTGTGAAAGGTGCGTCAGAATAAGTTTAATCATATGACAGAAAGGTAAAACTCCATTGTGCCATCTGGCTACCTCGCCTAGAAAGCTTGTTATTTTAAAATAACACTATTTCAGATTACAAGTACTGGTTAGCATCATGAAATGCAACTTCTATTTGTTCTAGCTTTTGTTATCAGGCTGTTGGTTTTGGGGGGATTTTTTTTTTATTTTGGGAAGGGTTACAAACAAAATTGTGGCCTGAGTAAGTGAAATTTGTCTTGCTTAATATGTGTTATTTTGACATGTATCGATATTTCTTTGTAGGTTGATACCTGTGCTGGTGAATGGTATGAAATATTCAGAGATAGATATTATTTTGCTGAAGGTGAGCACCATTTTCTTTTATTCTGTAGAAATATCTGGTTAGCTTCTGAGCAGTTAATTGGAATGATATATACTACATTCCTAAATTCCTTGAATAATATGATGGCACTAATGAAAGCATTTTGATGACAGGGGGATGTTGAAGAAGATGAAGCTATTCCAGATAGTGAACAGGACATTAGACCTCGTTTTCATCGTTCAAGGACTGTGGCTCAGCAGCATGAAGAGGATGGTATTGAGGATGATGACGATGACGATGATGAACTTGATGATGATGATACTATTTCTGACTGGAATTTAAGTACGTCAAAGTGATATGTAAAATGTTTTTAAAAATACAGTTACTTGCATAATACAAGAACCACAGTAAAAAGAAGACTTTGTGTATAGGAGTATAGAAGCTTTACTTCTGATTAGGAAAAAAAAGCCTGTGGTTTGGACAGGAGGGATGTTTTATTTTTTTTTTTCCTGGGGTGGCTCTTTCAGATGATATTTGGACTATCTGTATGCTTATTTTTTGTTGTGAATATGGCACGTGGAGCTATAAACCTGTACAATTTAATAGATGCTTTGGACTTCAGTTCTACAAAATGCAAATCATGGATCACCTATTTAGCTTAAAAAAAATGTAGATATCATAATTGGGGGAAGCTTAATAATGCTTTCTTTTACTTCAGTCTCCACTCTAAAACTGGTTTGTGTGGTTCTCCCCTACCCCCTCCATTCGAACATGCTACTACTGATGGCTATTATCAGTATTTCTTTTTATATGTGAGAAGCTTGCTTTTTTATATGTGAGAAGCTTGCTTTTGACCAGAGCAGAGCACCTGAGTTACAAAGAGAGCAGATGGCTGTGAGGAAATGACTGTTCTGGTGGTCTGTGCATGTGTATGTAGTAGGATCTTTAAGCCAATTGGTCACATGGTAAGGAAAAACAACACCACAAATTACATAATTTTTAATTTATATATATATATATAAATAAATATATATATATATATAGTTCATATATATATGAACTAACAAATTATACACATATACACCCATATATATATATGTATTGCTATGAATGAACTAACAAATTATAC
>CM021763.1:27682880-27844171 GCA_011075105.1 Heteronetta atricapilla | reverse complement strand
GTATAATTTGTTAGTTCATTCATAGCAAGCAGAATTCCGTCAAATGAGGCTTAAATATACTTTTTAAAAATAGCCTCATTTTGGAACAGGCAAGGATTTTTTGTATTCGGTCTGCTTCCACATGAGATAAATCTGTAGCTGCCACTCTTGTTGATTTCTTGGTTCTACAGCTTACCACCGGCAAAAAGAATCCATGAGCTGATTTCTCAGTTGTGATCCAGAATATGTTGGATAACAAAGGGAGGAAGTATAATTTCTTGGTACCATCAGAAACTTGTGTTTCTTGACAAGGATTGGTTTGATTAAAATCTGTATTCTTTTTGAATCTGGACAGTCTACAAAGATTTACTTAAATAAATAGGAAATCACACTGTAGTTTTTTTAACAACTTCGTAACATGATTTTGAACCACTCCAATCAACCTCTCAGAAACTATAGGAATAAAATAACCTGATTTTGTTGGCTGTCTCAGTTGGGGTTCAAAAACTTACCAAGCTACACACCCTAACCTATTCTTCCCCAATTTTGTTCTTCTTACTGTATAATGAGATACATAAATTATAGACCTTTTTTTTTTTTCCTTAATGATAACCCTTTTTCAGTATTGAGACACATCCACATAAACATTTTTCCTAAAAGGCCCTGAGTCTTCATAACAGATGAATGTACCTTGAAGCTTAGGGATCAAAATAAAAAAAAGAGACTTAACGAAATTTTTTAGAATTATGAAAAAATATTGACATAAGCGGCTTATTTTTGTAACGTATCTTAAAAAATACATAGTTTTAGATTCATGCTGTTCTTGTGACTGTTGTGTGTAGAGATTGCAGTATTAAATACATCTTTTCTGTTATTCTTCAGCTACAAAAAGCATAGCTGAAATTGACAAAATACCTTGCGGTAAGAGTTCTAGTTAAGATGGTGAGGAAGCTGGTGGCCTGAAAGAAGAAGAGTAGAACAGCTGGGGAAATGTGTACTGACATACATCATCTGGACTTTGAGAGAACTTGGGTTATCTGAAGTTCTGAATTGTGTCCCCTATTCCTTAACAGCGTTCTATATTTGTCTTTGAATTCAAACAGAGGAATCATCAGTGCAACCTGACTATTAGCAGTATTGTTACTAATGATATCTGTTAACTAATCAGGGGAGATACCCTTTTTTCTCTAGTAGAAAGCTGAAAGAATCTTAGCTGTAGGTGCAGGTACTCGTCTTTGGGAGTTTGCACTGTTTAGTATTGATTTTCAGTTGAGATCTTCTCAAAGTTGAAGGCTCTTCTTTGCTTCATGCTAATGTTTTGGACCTCATGTAGGAGCAGAGCAGGAAGTTATCTCTTTCCAGTAGTTGCTACCTCCCTGCTGAAACTTACCTGTATCCTATCTGGGCCCACTAGCAGTTTAGGTCTGGTTTAGGATTTTTGCATGTGAGATCTTTTATGAATGTTTTGCCTGGTACCTGCCTAGTATATTCCAATTAGAACCTTTCTGACAGATTAAGAAGGAACTGAGATCATAATAAGCAAAACACTACAGCACAAATTCTGTAATACACACATTCTTCATAAAACAGCCTTAGTGTTATTTTTCTAGGCATGACGGCACTACAGCAGAAAACCAGAGTAAGGATTTTTGAATCGTGCTTTGAAGGTGTTTCTGTTTTCTCTTTTATGAGCTTTTTAACCCTTCATTTGTAGAAATAAAACTTTCAAACTAATTTCAAGTTGTTCCTGTTTAGTGCAATAAAAAATAGGAGTGTGGTATACATTCAGAACATGGGCCTGCAGATTCCTTTCAGTCTGTAGGCTGATGATTTTTCCTTGAGACATGGATCATGGCTGAATTCTTTTGAATCAAATACTGTTTTCTGTTTATTTTAGGCCATTTCTCCTTAGTTTCTCAAGTATTTTACATTCATATCACAGACCTTTTCTCTTCCTTGGTGTTATACCATCCTGAAATTACATCATATATAGAGTGTTGCAATAGAATGGTGTGGTTCCTGTCAGTGAGTTAATACCTGCAGAGCATATATTTTAGTTGGTATTTAAGAGCTGCAGAACTGGATTTCTAGGAGCTGTACCTTTACACCAGAGCAAAGTGGATCAGTGACTGGAATAAAATAGAAGTATCCTTTCTAATGCCCTGAAACTCCATTGGCAGCTGAAAGTTAAAATGAGGATTATACTGCCTAACTACAACTAGGATTAACTCTATTAATTCCCTTCAGGGAAATGTTCTGCTGCTGCTCTAGATGTCCTGGCCAATGTATTCCGTGATGAACTTCTGCCACACATTTTGCCTCTTTTGAAGGAATTGCTCTTCCATCCTGAATGGGTAGTTAAAGAATCTGGTATCCTTGTTCTTGGAGCAATTGCTGAAGGTAAGGCAAATAGTGCATATCAGCTTGCCAAACTTTTGACTGATTCTAAAGCAGGTCTGTGATTACTTCTAGGTACATTTACTTGTGCAAACAAGTATGTGTCTTCCACTCATCTCTGGTTTCAGTGATGACTTTCTGCATAATTTGGTGACTGTAGTTATTTCTTTAAGTTTTGATTTTCAAATTAATGCATGTTTGGGAGGCTAAATTACTTTTTTTTTTTTCCCACAGTGCCTAGTGAATATAATTTTGCTTTATTGCTAAGGAACTTTTTTGTTGGTTTTGATTTCAAGTCAAGCAAAATGAAAGTTAATACCTCTGGTGGTAAATCTCAGTAAATTATTGCCCTTGCTGACTTGAAAGATCAGCTTTTATTACTGGTCAGTGTTTGTGTGATATTAGGAGAAAACATGAAGAAAATAAAATTTCTGAAGTAATCCTTTTTAAGGATGCGATTATGTGTTATCAAGGATGATTCTTTCTCTACTTGTTGCTTTGGTCACTGTCAGCAGACTGATTTAGGACCTTGAAGCCTCATGAACTCATTTTATTTGAGTGTTCCTTCTTTACTCTGTCTACCAAAGCATTATTTCTGGAGATTAGGGAAGCACTGAAATAGAAGTGCAGTTAAATAAAAAATTCATTGGGGAGGTTTAATTGTTCATGGTAATGTTTCCTTCTGGGACTTAACATAAATCAGGTAGACTTGCTTTGTATATTAAAATGTATTATTAAGCGATGGATAATGAAAATATGTCCCTTAGAGGAAATAGGATTCTTTGTTAATTCTGGTACTGCAGTAGCTATATCTTTTTCCTTGCAGGCTGCATGCAGGGTATGATTCCATATCTTCCCGAGCTGATCCCTCACCTTATTCAGTGCCTGTCTGACAAAAAGGCTCTTGTGCGCTCCATTACATGCTGGACTCTTAGTCGCTATGCACACTGGGTAGTTAGTCAACCCCCAGACACATACTTGAAGCCATTAATGACTGAGTTGCTAAAGCGTATCCTGGATAGCAACAAGAGAGTACAAGAAGCTGCCTGCAGGTGAGCCAAAGCTTAACCAAAAAGCACTGTCCATGACACTGCTTTTTCGTGTGAAGTCATTAGAAGTCATTGTAATGCTTTTATTGATGAATGCGTGACTCCCATTTTTAGCACTTCATGTTGTTTTTATTTCTTTCAGACCGGAGTGGGTACAGCTTTGTGGAACAGACAAATTACTCACAGTTCTAATGAGATTTTAAAAGTTAATTTGTATTTCTCTTGTCCAGTTTGATATCAGAGTATATGAATCATCAAACTAAATACATAGCAGTAAAAGAACCAATCTTTGTGACACCTGTTTAATCTCAACAGTCGGAGTTTCGTTGAAAGACTTTTATATGCTTATGAATAAGATCAATACTGATGAAAACAGAAAACTATCATAATGTTGTTTATACTTAGCCTGGTATTACCAAAACATTTGGGTTATCATTATTACTGCAGTGGATATTCCTTTTTCTCTTGCAAGGAAATCCTGGGAGATAAGATTCCCTTTTCCCACCTTGCTGATATTTTAAGAACAAAACAAAATTAATGTCTCTATTAATGGATGGAATGTTAATGGAATGGGAATAGGTGTACCTCTTTTTCAGGAAGCTCAACAAATAAAGGGTGCTGCCCCCCAACATGTCAGTTTGTGTGGGGCAGGAATTTACACAGCAGACTGCCATGAAGGTTTCTTCATAAAGCAGAATTAGATCTGCATCTGATTGCACACTTAATGCTAGAAACAATTGTTATTTTTCAAATTTCAGTAGTGTTTCAAGGCAGAGGTCAGAGTTCTTGTGCTAAGCTTTGCACTAAAGGGTTGTTCTTGCCTAAGACTGGAATCGAGTAATTTAATGAAATGTGCTGTGTAAGTTTTGCATATTTAAGCACTGTATCTTTTTGTCTCTAAACTTTTTCAAAGAATTGGCTAGCAAATTTCTTCAGCTTTAACTTCTGCTTAATGTTTACCTGTCTTTTCTTAGTGATAGCTTTGTGTTCCTTCCAGAAAGAACAGAAACATGGTGATCTGAGTACTCACTTCACAAATTTGCAGATCCAAGGAATTACTTGCATACAAATTCTGTTTAAAAAAAAATAATCAAAACCAACAAAAACAACTACACATTTTTGTCCATGCTTTTCTTATCCAAAACATGGCGGAAATATGCATGCCATTAAACACAGCTGTGTTGTGATTGTTGGCATACACCCTCATGAGTGCTTAAGGAGTATGCGCAATAGGTGGTGGAAACTGTTAAAAAAGAAGAGTATCTCTACTGTTGGTAGAGATAAAATGGAAATATTAAGAAAATAATGAAACACCTAATTGTTTTTTTTTAAGTTCACTCAGTATTAAATTTGTGGCATATCATGAAATGCTCTCTTTACAGCAGTGACTCATGAAAAATATTGTTGCAGTTAAATAGTCTGGACCTTCCACTTCAAGGAAAACACAGAGTTGTTATGGGTCAAAATGTATTTAGTAGCTTTATAAATAGCTATACAATGATTTTAGTTGGGAGAGGAGCTAAAAACTGCATCCATACAGTGGAGAGCTGCACAGGTCATTGTCTACTGTATTTCAGATTGCTCACAGGATACTGTAGGTTTTCATCACTAATTTACACATCATTGCAGCTGTCTAATTTCCATTGCTGTGATACTGAGAAACTGCTCCTATGGTTGGGGGTACCCAAAAAGATTTTATTGAAACACATTTTCATGCTCACATTCAATGCCTTTCTGAAAGAATACTTCAGAATAATATAATAGCTTATTTAAAAAGTAATGATGCTAGCCACTTAAACTGTTCACAGTTGTATTGTGTTAAGAAAAGGGATTTCTGTATTTGGCAACAGGCCAGTAGGGAATTGTTCACTTCATAAGGTGATACATGCCTTTTTTTAGAGCTGGGGCAGGCTGTTAATAATCTTGTTGGCAAGAGCTAGGCCAGTATTTTTTCTTTCCCCTTTTACTCTTTTCTTGAAGCAGCATCTCCTGCATTTTTTAATGCTGTTGTTCACACACGCTTGACAATTTGAGGTGAGATGGTTCAATGATGCTGTGATGTGTGCTTTGAGCAAGGGTAGCTAAAGTCATTCGTCCCTTGTCTGCTTTTGTTTTCTTTGTCTTTCTGCACCTGTTTTTCTATTCAGTGAGTGAAATGATGCAAGTAGAGGCTGGTGTTGGTGTTGTACTGGTACAACAGCAATGGGGCTTCTAGGTGCAGCTGCAGCATGTATTAAATATAAGGGGCTGGTTTTAGCTGAAATAAACAATTTTATGCTTTCTACAGTTTCAGTTAATATGTTGTAACTTCTATACAGTAATGGTTTTGGGGGAGCAGAAGTGGCTTCCTGTGTGTACGTAACAGTTTTTACATGAATATTTTTGAATTTTATGCATCACAGTGCAAGACCTGAATCCTTATGTGTTCAATCAAAATAGATTGAGGTTACTTCAGTAATACAATTCTGAAAATAGACCTGAGATGAATTTGAAGACAAAAAAAAATGTGTTTAAAAAGAAATGGCTAGCATGAAGTGTTTTGAATTGGTTTTGTGGTGGGAGGTGTGTGTTGGTTTTTTTTTGGTTTTTTTTTTAAGAGATACTGATTGATGCTATTTTTGGTTTGTTTTCTCTCTCAGTGCCTTTGCAACTCTAGAAGAGGAGGCTTGTACAGAGCTTGTTCCTTATCTTGCATATATACTTGACACTTTGGTCTTCGCATTTAGTAAATACCAGCACAAAAACCTGCTCATTCTTTATGATGCTATAGGAACTCTAGCAGATTCTGTAGGACATCATCTAAATAAACCAGTGAGTATACCTTATGTTCTATAAAAACACTTAACTGAACAATTGTTGGTTCAGTGTTTTTGTAGTATGCTTTAAACGTTATGAAACGGAAATGCTAATTTTTCATGTAGGTTTCAGTGATACTGAATATTTGCATGTAGAATACATAGAGTGCATGTAGTTTGACCACAGCGCAAGTATTCATGATTTGAATAAAAGGTTCTGTGTATTGGCTTGTGAAATGTGCTTCTTGTCATGACTTTGTACTTCATTCTCAGAATTGTTCAGCTCAGGGGAGATATGTGTGTCAAAATAATAAGAGGGACTTCAGAGGAATTGGTGGAATGTATGCTAATTTCTGCTGACCAATCTTATTTTGGAACTACTTTCAGTTTAACTAAGCTGCTCTGTGTGTCATCTTTTTCCTCTGTAGTGGAGCATATTGCCACTAGAAATTCCTTGAGAGTCAATCAGATAAGCAATTTATATATAAAAACACCAAATCCTTTAGCCAAAGCACAGATAATGCAAAGGCAAATACTGTAGGGGGTTTTAAGTTTACATTTGTTAATAGAATGTGCATATTTCACATGTATGCATCTTCTAAGCATATTTAAATTCTTTTTTTCTCTATAGTGCTTCACATGATGCAGACATAGTAGAATAAATCAACTTGGGTTCTTGCAGTTGTGTTTTACTTGTAAGCCCAAATCCCATACCATCAGTTGACCTCTTTTTTAATTTCCCTCTGGCCTTGGCCAATTTGACATTTGACAGCATCTATAGGAAGCTAAATGGGAACTCCTGGTGGTGCTGGCACTTTACTCAGTCGCTTAGAATATTGCAGTTTTGGACACAGCATTAGCTGGCTCTTTGGATACATTCTGGGAGCAGCATCATTAATAGGGATGCCTTGCTCAGGGTCCTTATGACTGAGTAGTGGCAGGGAAGATGGAGCAGCTTGTTTCAGAATGGGCAAGTTTGTCCTTTGGGATAGATTTTTTTTTTTTTTAAGGCTTCATTCATAGATGGTTAGTTGTGTGAGAAAGAAGTTTCAGATATATGGGGTGATTGGGTTTGTAACATGAGGTCAATGGCAATTGGTTGAGAAAAGCAGGTGGGAGACTGCACTGCTGCTTTAAAAAATAAATAAAGTATTTCATAGGTTCTGTGGTAATCATATAGATGTGTAACAACCTAGGCAGCTATTGACAGTTGCTATTCTGAAAACTGCCCTGGAGGAAAAGATTCACTTTCCAAAGGTATTTACATGCTTCACTGAAATAATCTTAAAACATAAATAATAAACTCTAATATTAAACTACTTATACATGTTACAACAAGTAATGCTTTACAGCAAATCATTTTTTTCTGCTGAAAAAAAAATGAAGTGGATCTTGAAATATCACTTTTCTGGCCTTGAAATAAATTAGTATGCAATGAACTGCTTCAGCAGCTGATGCATTTTCATCTTGAACAGGAATATATTCAGATGCTTATGCCTCCATTAATCCAGAAGTGGAACATGTTGAAGGATGAAGATAAAGATCTTTTCCCTTTACTAGAGGTAAATGTTAAAATTTGAATATCATCTATCAACTACTTCTGTGAAGAAAGTTTTCTGTTTTTTTAAGAAGCTCCTACTGGGAAGTGTGACTGCAAAATCTGATGGCATCAGGAGTTTTCTATTAGATAAAATATTCTGATTGTAGTAAGAAAATCTTAGGATTGAAGAAATGTCATTATATTTAGTAGAAATCTTAGATTATTTTCTGTCATTCTTGAGTGTTTTCTTTGGGATTCTTTTTTTTAAAAAAAAAAAGTTCTACCCCTTTTGTATTTCTGTCTTCGCACTTTCCTGTCATACTTCCATTAAAACTACTTTTAGACAACCTGAAGGTATAAACCAAACCATGTTGTCTGTTCTCTCTACTTTCCAGGTGTGAAGCAGGAGAACGCTTAAAGAAAATGAAATAATGTTAGGTAGTGTTAAGGCTTGTACATACATAATCAAGATAATGAAGTTTAGTTTGAGTGCTATATGTCTTTGTATATGCTTAAAAATTACCAATAAAGAGAATACTCTGCTTCTGAGAAATTTTGTCAGTTGGCATGTCTGAGAGAGTAGAATTAGCTGGCAGTTGCCTTGGTTCAGCTAATTGGTACTGCCTTTCTAGGTTGTGTTTATTTAATCAGTTGCATTGGATATGCTTTAAATACTAATGTTTTAATTTACCTCTCCCAAGTAAAAGGCTCTTGCAGGAGGTGAGGAACATTTGTAACGTCTTTCTTTTTTGTAATTCCAGTGCCTGTCGTCAGTTGCTACTGCCTTGCAATCTGGCTTTCTTCCATACTGTGAACCTGTATACCAGCGTTGTGTAAATCTGGTGCAGAAGACCCTTGCACAAGCCATGGTATTTTTCTGTTGCTATTCCAATGTTTTCAGAATATCTCATTAAAACAGTGTATGAACTATGTAAAGTTCTGGGTTGGCAGGAATCTGTAGTTTAAGTATAGAATGTCTAAATGAAGCTGCAGTCATTAATGTCTAAATAAACCTGACTTTTATTTTTTTGCATACACTTGAGAAAATGCAATACTCATTCTGAAAATGCATGTTTATTTGTGGCAGTTGCACAATGCTCAACCAGACCAATATGAGGCTCCAGATAAAGACTTCATGATTGTGGCTCTTGATTTACTTAGTGGTTTAGCTGAAGGACTGGGAGGCAACATTGAACAGCTAGTGGCCCGCAGCAATATCCTGACACTAATGTACCAATGCATGCAGGTGAGATGAGAAACCTTTCTAATCTAAGGATTTTCTCTAAGAGAATCAAAAACACTTCTAGAATTAATATTTATTTTTCTTTTCCTCTTTAGGATAAAATGCCTGAGGTACGGCAGAGTTCTTTTGCATTGTTAGGTGATCTGACAAAGGCATGTTTTCAGCATGTTAAGCCTTGCATCGGTATGTTTCTTTTGCATATTAAATTTAGCTTGTTTACAAACTGATAAGAAACTCATTTATCTGTTATTAAGTTCCTTTTTTTTGTGGCTTGCCTTGTTATGATGGTGTAAGTTTTCATTTTTCTTTTATCAGCAAGGGGCTGTAGTCTTTTCTCCTTCAAACTGTGTGTTTAAAAGATGTGTTCTTTTGTAGACAGGGTAGAAGTTCATTTTGGTGCTTGATTTTTTTGTAATGTAAAAGCTGCTTGTTCTGCAAGAATACAAAAAAATAGATAAACTTTAATTAGAACAATTGATATATTTGATAAATCACTGAATTAGTGGCTTTCATATTTTTTATTAGAATCTGTAGTTACATTAGAATTATAATTACAGAAATGGAAAAATGTAGCTAAACAGTAGAGTTTGGATTGGGTGTTCTTGTTCTGTTTTTAAATTTCAATAGGAATGTAACATCAGTTACATACTTACACAGTAATTGTTTCATCACTCACATGCTCTTGGGATACACTTACATTGACAAATTTATGTTTTGATAGTCTTGGAATGTAATTTTTAATTGGCAGATGTTTTAACAATAGATGTGATTGACTTCTAAGCATTTTTTGTTAGCATAGCTGTATGCATAACTATCCAAGAGATTCAAGGGCTGTTCAACAGTGTTATTAAAGTACAAGTACTTGTTGGGTTGTTTTTGTCTTCTGCCCTCATACCCAAATAAAAGAATGGAAGAAAAAAGTTTTATGGAGTTGCATAAAACATAAAGCCTATTAGAAGCTTTTTAGAATCATAGTTTGAAAAGATTTACATTGATCTACTTAGATTCCAAAATCCACATTAATCTGATACATAGCAGAAATACAACTCTTATTAATACATGCATAGTACTTTCCATGTATTTAGGTAGGCTCATGTTATTTTATTTTTAAATGTTATTTTTCTGCAGTATTATAATTCTGGGACAAGATGATTGTGTTGTGTGATGAGATTTCTTTAAAAATGTTGTTCTTTCTAGCTGATTTCATGCCCATCTTGGGAACCAACCTAAACCCTGAATTCATTTCTGTGTGTAACAATGCCACCTGGGCAATTGGGGAAATCTCCATCCAGATGGGTAAGATTTTTTTGAATTTTTGCATATTTAGCATTGCTTGCCTGTTTTAGTTTTGTTTATTTTTAACGATACTTTCATGTTAAAACTTTAAATTTATTTTGGGATCCTTGTCCTTGATAGTAAATTCAATGTATCAAATCTATATAGATTATATATTAATGGTCATTTTCTTCTGAATGTTTGTATTTGACTATTTCAGGTATAGAGATGCAGCCTTATATTCCAATGGTGTTGCACCAGCTTGTAGAAATAATTAACAGACCCAACACACCAAAGACGTTGTTAGAGAACACAGGTACCCAGAAACTCAACCATTTGTGGTGAAGGGAATTACAGTTTTGGTTTGATTTTTTTTTTTTTTTAGTTCTAAAAATTGCATAGAGGAAACACACCAGAACTGATTACATTGCTATGTATTTGGCCTTTATAAACAAAAGCAACTCTATTTTGCAGAAGCTCTTACAAGTCTCAGCCTTGCAGCAAACCATCTATCATATATCTAGATTCTGGAAAGTTCACCTCTACAAGAGTTAGTATATTTATTTGTCATCTGTTTGATTTTGAAATATTCTTCCAATTTTATTTACTGCTTATTTTTGTCATATTTAATTAGTGACACTAAAGACTTTACCCTGATATAAATATATACACACAATACATACGTATAAGGACATGCATATATATCTCCAGTCTTTGAAACAATTATAATTGGCATATATATAACAAATAACAAATTTTTTTGAATTTTCAAAAAAGAAGTACTTTTTAAAAAAGTACTGTTATTGAATTGTGATATCACGAAGATCTAGATCTGTGATGGCACTTGTACCACCAACATAAAAGAAATCTTGTACAATTTCTAATACTTGGTCACAATTAAAAATAAGTAAATAAATAAAAATTGAAATTTGGCATATGTGTTCTGGCCAACAGCTTTGCCTTCCAAATTGGGAACAGTCACCAAACTGAACAAGAATTTCTGAGGCTTGTTTCTTTTGCATTTATAGAGGGTGCGTTCTGGTATGAAAAGCACCTTCCATACTTTAGCAGAAATTAGTTTAAAAATTGTTAGGTTTCTCATTTACTAACTGAGAATCTTTTCATTTTTTCACCTTTGAAAACTAATTATCCTGTAAGAAAATTATAGCCTAGTCATTATAACATGACATGATTGAAAATGATGCAAATTCATTTGATGTGAGGTATGTGGTAAATTGGAGATTCTCCATGTGTTTTCTTCCAGTATTCTCTAAACGTAAAAACTGCAGTTTACCTCCCTCCCTCCCACCAACCCTAATTTAGTATGGAAGGTGAAAATGAAAGAAAACTACCTAGTTGTCTAGCATATTATAGATAATGTTTTTTGAAATAATTTTTGAGAAAATACCTACTTGTTTTGAAATAGAACATGGAATAGTATAGCAGTATAAATTCCTTCTCACCCAACCCCTAGCCCCCCTTTCTCTGCACTAATGGATGTGTAATACCTGTAACTGATAGGCATCCAATACTTAAATTTTTGCTTCTGACACTCTTAGAGCATTTTTGGAAGCATCCAAACACTGACATTTTCTTTATTCTCTTAATAGTTACTTTAAATGTGGATGCGTAACTGCAAATAAATGTTGAGTGTGGTGTACTTATTACAAGTTTGTTGTGGGATATTGTGCTGCATGCCACTAGTATGTGCAAAAATATTACTGTTTTCTGTGTTAAATTGCTGTTTAATGATCTATGAGAACATTTCTATGGAAACATGACTACATTAAGTAAAAGTAATAGCACTGAAAATAAGTACATGTGGAAAAACTTGAGCTTTGTCAGAAATTGCTATTTGCTACTATAGCTGTGAGAACTTAGGGGTAAAACCTGTATTTTCATTTGAAACAAGTAGTTCAAATAAAATTTAGTAAGTTAGATCTCCTGAAAATTGTAGACATTTTATGTTGAAATTTAGTAATATCAAGGAAGAACAGTACATTACAAGTGAGCTGCAGCTTTCATGGAATGAGTACATTTCAAACTACTACTATATCCTACACCAAACTTTTATTGGAGAAAGCATCATCTGCTTTATTGCATGTTTCATGAAACTGTTCACAAATGCCTGTTTAATTAGAGTGTTGCATAGTATGTCCCTTGAACATAGGTTTCCTTTCTCTGCTTCATATAAATCTGCTGGATTTTAGTATTATTCATGTATTTTGCTTCAAGTAATCCTGATACATTATTCCCCACCCTCTTCTTTTTCTAAAGATTAATCTTTTGTAAGTTGAGCAAACACCACTAAAACACATTTGAATAATGATACTTTATTCAGTCTGTCCCTCAAAAAAGGACCAAACCACCAAATCATCTCAAGAAGCAATTTTGATTTTAAAGTGTCCCTATGCCTTTGTAACATAATTCAGATTCTTATATGACTTTTATGAGGAAGCCTGTTGTGAAAAAGAGAAATTGGGATTAAAGAATTAACATTGTGCAGTTAGTGGCTGTGACTTAGCAATCACTTTTAACTTCCCTACAAGATTATGAAGAAAACAAATATTTGGTACTCTTCAAGAACTGTATCACCTATTTAGTGCTTATAGGTAGACAACAGTATATTTAATGTAACGTTACTTGTAAATGCATTGTTACATGTGTATTAAAATCACAAATTCTAAATATTGAAAAAATAAATGTTAAGAGTACTTAATACTAAAACTGAAAATGGTTGATTCCTTTTGATTAAGGGAATCTTTAATAGCACATTTTATTAAAAGCTCAAGTGCATGGTAGGTAAATTTAACATATGAGAGAACTCGGAAGAGGGCAGAATGATTATTTACATCAGAAAGCCTTTGGATTTTAAATTGTGTTTTTGGTGTTCTCTCATTTACTTCTTTAATTTTTCTTTTACCCTGGAGAGTATACCATATATGTTGCTGCCTCTTATTTAGGGGGTGGTAATAAACAGCACTGGTGAAATCTTATGTTTATTATCATACACAGATTCTGTTGGTTTCTGTTTCTGAGTTATTTGTTGTTTTTTCTTTATTTTTTCTCCTCCCCCCTCATTTGCTCATGTCTTGGTTGGCGTTTGGTGGTGTATAACCGTGATTGCGTTACCTTAGCAATAACAATTGGTCGTCTTGGTTACGTTTGTCCTCAAGAGGTGGCCCCCATGCTACAGCAGTTTATAAGACCCTGGTGTGTATTATTCAATCTTTTTTTTTAATTCATTTTTCTTCACTCTCTTTCTTTCTTCTTTCTATCTCACTTTTAGATATATTTTCAGTTGGTTACAAAATCTCAATCCTTAATCATTGCCAACCATGTGACTAATCTTGTCCTATCAGGTTTGTGAGTTTTTAGTAGCACCGTCATGTATATTTTATGTTGTGGCTAACGACTAATTTATGCATGGGATAAGATTGTCACATGCTTGCTGTGTTAAAGCTTGACTATGAAAGAGCATTTTAAAATCCACCAGAATGATAATACAATGCATGCAAATACTGTAAAATTTAAACCGTGCATTACTTTACTTTAAAAAAAAATCAGTCTGAGGCTTGAAATGCTGTAAGGAATATATGTTTATAGACTTGTTATGTATAAAATAGCTTGCTTGCTGCTGTAAAAGTTAAATAACTGTTCTGTAAGTGGTATCTGACATAATTCATACTGTGATGGTATTATATGTTCTGCTTCTAATAATGATAGTTCCTATAAATACTTCAGTTATATGTTCCTTTTGTATTTAATGGAATACAGGTCACACTTTGCATATAGCGAAACAGTAGAACAAAATTATGGAAATGATGCATAATGGGAATATGCTAGTAAACACTGCAACAACTATTTTTTAACTGTTCAAAACAGTGTTTTATGTCATTTTATCAGTGTGACTTATTCCATAAAATACTGTCATCTAGTTCTGACTTGATTGAATGAAGGAGTAATAAAATTAGCTAAGATTTGCTCTCCAACTTCTTAGGTGCACCTCTCTGCGAAACATAAGAGACAATGAGGAAAAGGATTCAGCATTCCGTGGGATATGTACCATGATCTCAGTCAACCCCAGTGGAGTAGTCCAAGTAAGATGCATGAAAAGATCTTTATTAGTTTTTTGTTGTTGTATTGCTTTTTCTTCTTTTTTTTTTTTTTTTTACTTGTGAAATTGAGTGAAAGCTGAATGTGGAATATTAAAACATTTTGATGTTGATTCACTGCAGAGCATGATGTAGCTTTCCTTTGAAGTCATGGAGGCCCAAATGTTTACATTGCAGTGGTAAGCACTGATAATACTTCAGGACTTCTTCAGTAATTATCATATGTGGAAAGGAGTTGAAGAGCAGAGGTGTTAAATTCATCTTTTGTCTAAAATGAATTCGTAAATAATGAACTTTGATTAAAAATATTGTAATACTTGTCACGTATTTTGTGGTGAGGATCTGTATACAGAAATACAAGACAAAATCCAACGTATTAAAACCTATTTTTCAGATGCAATCTGGACAGTTAAAAAGAAAAATAAATGAACAAAAACAATAAACACCTCTTCATTCTTAAAGCTAGGGTAGGGAAGATTCTGTCAGAACTTGGATTATATTTCATAAATAGTCCATGTGACAAGGAAGATGCTCTTTAAATAAATGATACATGTCAAGAATAGAAGTGACTTGCTTTTTAGTCTCCACAGCTCCAAAGTAAAGCTATACCACTGTAGTATTTTGTGAGAGGAAAAACAAGGTGAATTTTCCTTTCCACTGCCTGGAATCCTTGAAATACAAGAATTGAGCCTCTGTCTTGGTTTGAATTTTTCAGTTGATTTCATTTATGCCTTGTTCTTTTCTTATTCCCCTCTTCTGCTATCCATTTGTTCTTTCAAACAACTGCAGGGGAAATTAAGGACTTTTCTCATTATCCTATCTCTTCTTCTCTGTAGCTGTTATCTTTGGTTCCTATCCAAAAACATGAGCATTGTCAAATTAATGATTACAGACTGGTGTTTTAATAGAGTAGTAAGAGATGTAATGCTTGACAGCAAATGAATTATGTGCAGGGATTATGAGGTGTCTTGATTTTGAACATGTATGATAAGTATTCTGTGTGCCCCAGAAATAACTTCTGGCTCTGCTTAAAGAAATAGAATAGCTTTTCTCCAACTGAAGATTTGATTGAAAGTTGTGAGTGTGATCTGGAGTTTGTTGCTTGTTTTTTAAGATGACCAATTCTTAAACTTGGTATGTGAACTGAAAGAATTAAAGTTCGCCAATTGTATTTGTTTTTTTTTGTTGTTGTTGTTGTTGTTGCTGTTGTTTGTTACTGTGGCTTTATTTAATCAAAAACCTGATGAAACAAAGCTTTTCATAGTCAGCCATTTCTATTTCTGTACACTGAAGCGTAGAATAATTTACCTGAATTAACTGGAAAATAAGTACATGAAAACAAAATCAATTATTGAGTTAGTATCAAAGACCCTTGCATAGTTCATCAAGCGTTGTTTTCAGACCTATAAATTGAGGTTTCTAACCTATGTGATTGTTTAATCTTATAGGACTTTATTTTTTTTTGTGATGCTGTTGCATCGTGGGTTAGCCCAAAAGATGATCTCCGAGACATGTTCTGTAAGGTAATGTTCTTAGTATAGTAGTATATCCTAATTATCATTGTTTTGGGTCCTCTGTTTCTTTCTTGTTTCTATTTCCATTGTCGTCACTTCCTATGTTTGTGGTCATGGAGGCTTCTTTGCAAAGTCCTAAGTTTCAGACAAAACGTCAAAATAATCTGAAGGTTTTTTGACCTATATTTTCTTAGATGCATTCAGATGCATTCATGCAAACTTTTTAATAATGGTGCTGAGAAGTTCACTTGGGATTTTAGTTGAAAGCATAATCATCCTCAGAGAGGTTTTCTTAATGCCACGCTACTATGATTTGACTGTATTTTGAAGAACAGGATTATCTATACCCACATGTGTCATCTCTGTTTTAGAAAATGAGATCTGTCTGGTTCAAGATTTTTTTTTTTGCCATGAAAAAGACAACTGTTTTTTTTCAGAAATATCTAGAAGATTGCAAATGGAAAATATTATTTTCCTTCTGTTGAAGCCTTCTTGGATGAGCAAATCTTCAATAAATTAACATTCAGTGATACCCAAGAATAAATTCTATAGAGACTTTGTTTAGGAATATAAGCAAAAAAACTATCCACCTTCTATAAAATAAGAAGAGGGAAAAAAAGAGACATTTATTATGTGTCTTAGGTTAAAAAACAAAGCAACAGAAAACCTCTATTTCAGATTCATAAACGTATGCTGTTACTGTTCAGTAACAAGTCTTTTTTCATATGTTGTAAAGTGATATCTCTGTTTTTAGGAAGGATATGTGTCTCAAGTTCACAATATTCCTTTTAAAGCTAAAATAGGCCATATTTCTAAGTACGTATTAAGGTCATGGGTCAGTATTGACAATTTCTCTTCAAGTAAAGTTAAGTGTTAGTATCAGAACAGAAGCTAGAGTTTTTGAATCCCATCATGAGGAGCAAAGACAGAAATCTTACTGTATTAGGTAACTAGTCTCCTTTGAAGAAACATCAGGTTCAGGAAATGCCTTGTTGTAAGTATTCTAGTGTCAGTAGAAAGAAACAAATTCTTAAAAGCTTAAAAGAAGTCCAGGATGCTGTCTGTCTGTGATGATAGTCCGAAACAGTTTCAGTGCATGTTTCTGCACTGGTCTTTCTGCACTGAATACTCACTTCAGTACATTAAGCTTCACTGTCCTGGATTCTTTCCAAGATAAGTCATGTGGGATCTAATGCACCCAAACTAAATGCAGTAGTTCTTGGCCATTTTACATAAGAACATACTTGCTTTTTTCAGCGTTATCTTTTGTCTTTCTTCATGCAAGAAAGGAGACAAGTTTTCATCAAGTGATGGCATACAAATTTTCAGATGACTTCCTCGTTGGAGTATGTCCTTTTGCCAGCTGAAAAAATTACTGTCTTTTAGGAGCAATGGTGAAAAAACAGATTTTTTTTTTTTTTTTTTTGCCCCCTGGGGTCTTTTGCCTAGTGGATTGTACAGTGTGTAGTTTTTAGGCTGGATATCAGGAAAAGGTTCTTCACCCAGAGAGTGGTCAGGCAGTGGGACAGGCTCCCCAGGGCAGTGGTCATGGCACTGAGCCTGATGGAGTTAAGAAGCATTTGGACAATGCTCTAAGACACAGTCTTTCTGTGTGTCATACCTGAACATCCTTGGATATTTTTTTTTCTTTGTCACTTCTTGGTAGCTGGCTGATATGACTTGCTTGGGCTCGGAAAGAGAGGTGAGCCTGTTTGTGGAAGGTCTCTTTCTAGGTGAAAAGCAGTAAATTAATTATGATGTAATTATTGCTACATCCTGTTTAAGGACACCTTTCCTTGAGAAAGTTTTGTTGGGGGTGAACTCAGCACTATGAGCTTTAACATTTTTTCTATGAGGATATTTTTGTGACCAACTGTTCCACAATTCAGTACCCTTGAGTTTGAAAAAAGGGAAAACAGAAACGTGTAGTCTTTCTGAAGTTTTTCTTTTGAGGAGGAGCCATTTCATCCTGCTTTTTCTTACATTTGCCTGCTGTTTTCATATCAAAAATACAAAGACCTTTTTGATAGTACCACTTAGTTTTCAGTTGATTTATTATATTGAAAGATCCAGACTGTAACCAGTAGCTTTTTTGATGCTTATGCTCACTTTTAACTGCTGTGGGTCCATGCTGTTTTAATGCAAAAAGACTTTAACCACTTCATTTTTAGTAGCAGTTGTCTGCTGGTTCTGAGGAAAAAGCACAGCTTTCATAGGATGCTTTTGTAATTGTGCTAGAAATTGGCAGGCATTCATTCTGTCAAGTGTTGTCCGTGATACTGGCTCAACTTCTCTTCTAGAACCCATAACACGTTTAAAAATGAAATATGAATACAGTAATCACAACATACAACCTCGAGTTAGGTCATTTCAGAATACTAAATATTTTGTCAATTGACAGACTTTGTAAGTCACCTTACTTGATAGTTAAATATTAGTATCAGTCTTTGTGGGTAGCTATATTCTGTATGTCTCAACTGAACTTGTTTTCCTTTTATGAAAGCTTTATTAATTTCCTTTGTTTAACACTTAAATTGGATAATTTAGATAGACAGATGAACAATTCAACAGATTGTAGTTTATTGCATGTATTACTAGTAAATAATAATCGTGTATGTATTGTTTGGTAACTATTTTTACTTTCAATTCCCCCCCATCACTTGTAGATTCTTCATGGATTTAAAAATCAAGTTGGGGATGAGAATTGGAGGCGTTTCTCTGACCAGTTTCCTCTTCCCTTAAAAGAGCGCCTTGCAGCTTACTATGGAGTTTAACCTCATGCACTGTAGCTGCAGTCCCATAATTAGAGGTAAGCATACAAATATTCTAGATAGAGCTGTATAGCAGACTTCATCCATTTTTGCATTATTTGAAACATGAATAATTGACTAGATTAAAGGTTTTACTTCGTATAAGAAGGGTAAAAAAGGTGCCTTTTTAGGTACACCATAATGGTGTACCTAAATGCTGGTAGTGTAGCTGTAGCAAAAACTTTCTTACTCTACTCTTTACAGAGAGAAAGAGAGTAAGTGTACAATATGCACAGTAGTGTATCAATGTAAGATTGGAGGAGTAGGTGTGCAAAGTGCCTGTTCAGGTTTAATAAAGTGATGAGTGTGATCCTCAAGGCATCATACTAAAGACACAAGGCTCCCTGTGCATCTTATGAATTAGGAGATAGCAGATGTAGTTTAAGCTGAATATTTCTCTCGGATAGGAAAGCAAGTTTAAGACACTTTAGCTATGAGAAGTCCAATACATTCCTGACTACATACTACACGGTCTTTGCATTGAGTTAAGGTTATGCTCATCTGCAGCTGTAGACCTTTACTTTTTGGGGAAGTTAATGTGTTTTGTTTTTCTGATACTCCATTTTATGCACCAATTCGGAATTGTTGGAGTTCTCAGAGAGTGCTCAGCTGCATTAAAGAGCAATGACTACGCATTCTTTGACAGTTATACCTATGACAGTTATACCACCTTGCTTTGTGTGCTGTCTGTGAAGACTGTATTAAAGCAAAGTACACATGTATAAAGTAGTGCGATATTGCCAAGAGTCTTAATAAAGAAGAATCCAAAGTGGGGAAAAAAGCTCAATTATTCTTAGTTTGTGTTGAGGATACAGTATGATTATCTTGTTTAATCCACATAAAAGTGAAATTGTTATAGTAGTAAAGGTATGTTGAATAATCTATATCAAAATTGTAACTACCTCATAATTCTGTACTAAGAGGGCAAAAACTTGTTAGAATATACAGGACTGCTTTTACCTAAAATGTAAGCTTGGCTTACAATAATAGAACTGTCAGTGTAGCTTTAAAGCATATATTGTTGTCATGAATACTGATGTTCACTGTTAGAAACGGGCTCATTTCTTAAACAGACTTATAACAGGAAAGTCTTTGCACAAATTACCTCAAAGTTTAGGTAGGCATCTACTGCTTTAAAAAAAAGAGGGGGGGAAAAAAACTGTTTATGCACAGGTCTGTCACTTCAGTTTAAAAGTAAGGTTTAACGATACCTGTATCTTTTCTTTTATAGGTCCTTCAGTCTGGGAGACTATGAGGGAGCCTCTGCACCCAGGGAAAATGTTACCCTTTACTGGGGGGAAGGGTGAACCAGTAGGGAATACAGTACAATCCCAACCCTACTGGGAGGGGCGGGAGGGAGGTGTTGCCGTCACTGTATTAAGTCGATGTTGGGAAATGTTTTAACATCTGGAGCCTTTGTGGGTGGAAATCTGTCTCCTATTACAACTCTGCACTGGATGTGAAGAAGAAAAAAAAGAATCTATTCATAAAACAGCACATTCTGGAATATTGTGGGGAATTGTACCAAAATAGGAACCATATAATTGAACCATGGGGATACGTAAAGAGGAAAACTATTTTGCGCACAATAAAGGAAACCTAAGAATGGGGGTCACAAACAGTAAAAGGCTTTCTTTTTTAATGTTTTTTTTTTTTTTTTTTTTTTTTTTAAGTAAGGGTTTTCTACATTATTTCATCCTGCTTGATGGGATTCCTAGGTATTTGCATGTTAATGAAGAACTACACAAATGAAGTTAGTACAGTTAAAATGCAGCTTGTGTCTGTATTAGGAACAGGCACTTGCAGTGTATGATACAGAAACCCCATCATAAATTAATAAAGGATAACTTGGACAAAATGAAGCAACCTGCAAGCTGCCAAATGAGTCACTCCTTTCATTTTGGGGTAAGGGGAGGGACAATTCAAAGGAGAGATTGATTGACATCTTAATTTTACGTTAAAAAGAACTTAAAGTAGTGGATATGATTTGATTATTGTACTTCATTAGATTTAATTTCTAGAGTAAGGCATTATTCTTAACGTGCAGTTTAAGGTTCAGGCATGTGTTCTGGCTCATAGTGATCAGAAGTAATTTAAATTAGTGGGAAAGTAGCATGCTTGCATCACATAGAGTGAAATTGGTATACATTTACCTATGTTGCGCCAGTTTTGTGTTGCAGTTTACCAATTCAGTATAGCCCTGCATTTAAAATTCCTTTTCTAAGATTCTGTGGTTTTTATTTTTATTAAGAATATAGATATAAAGTACTGTAGTTAACAATTAGGCCTTGAAATACCTTTTTAGGATCTGTTAAGAATAAGATTGATATTGTATTGTGTGTAACCTGCACAATGTGGAAAGCTGATATAGCTGTGCAAAATACTTGCCTCTGTGCTGTCAGTGTGATGTGCTTTCTGCATGGTTATATACTAGTGATTTTATCAGAATCTCTAAAAATGAGTTACATGGTAAGACCCGTTAAAGGCTGCATAAATGTTAGTTGGCACGTAAAGACAATTGTAGAAGTTGATGACATGATTGCTATATTTGTGTTTATTCCCACTCAACATATTACCTTCTATGCTTTCTTTTTGTTCAAAGCATGATCTTAAAGAGATGTTTAAGTTAATGGATGTAATGCAGGGTATCTACACTGTATCGGCGCATGTTGGTGGCCCTTTGTGATGTAGTTAAATGCACAAGGGTGCAAGTTTAAAGCTACAGAGTGAAAGTTGGTTTGGATCCTCTTCATTTCATTTGTTTAGCTTTTCTGTTGTGTTTTTTTCTCTACTTACATGTATTCCTGTGAATAAATCCTTGTTAAGTTAACCCTTTACTTTTCCTTCCATGTGTATTTTCTTATGTACTGTGAATGTGAAATCCTAACTGGTACACTTGATCTTGTGTCCATCTGAAAGTGGCAAGTCTTTATTAATTTAGATTGCCTAAAGAGTATCCCATGATGATAAAGGAAAATGGAGAGATTTTTAACTCTGCTGGCCAGAGGTGAAGCCACACCTTTCCATTTTTCAAGTGCTGCATAATTAATCCGCAAAACAAAATTAAGCCATAACAGCCTTTTTATAGATTTAGTTTCTCACCTTTGCATTGCAGAATGGATACTGGATAACAGTTTTTTTGTTGTTTTTTTTTTTTTTTTCTT
This sequence comes from Heteronetta atricapilla, assembly GCA_011075105.1. Taxonomy (NCBI): domain Eukaryota; kingdom Metazoa; phylum Chordata; class Aves; order Anseriformes; family Anatidae; genus Heteronetta; species Heteronetta atricapilla. The sequence goes on along the minus strand of CM021763.1, from coordinate 27,822,290 downwards.
TTGTTTGTTCGTTTTTAAGAACTTGCTCTTCTTTGCATGGTTCTGTTCTCTGAGTGTTGGATGATTTAGCCATTGCACTGAAGTTTGAGCTGTGTGAGTGTGAACTTAAAAATGATGTTCAAAGATGAATATTTTTTTTATGCATGATAGCATGCACATTTTACGTTGTCCCTGACTCCTCCCTCTCTCCCCCTTTTTTTAATTTGGCTTTGCAAATTTAAATGGATTATGCCTGAAAAATAGTTTGGACAAGTACTGTATGAAGTACACTCAGCAATGCTAGTACATTGTATTTATATGGTTTTGTCAAAATTGCATGTGATAACTTGCTTTCAAATTACATTGCTTTGGTAGCAAATATGAATTCCTTCTGAACTAATAACTGAACTAAATTAGAAATAGCTTTAGTCGCTAAAAACACTTAATCTGGAAGAAGAAGAAGAAAACTTTAAAATTTAGCAAGGGTAGGATATTTTTTAGACCCAAACTTGCTTTAATTTTAAGTGTGTTCAAGCATTAGGTAAGAATTTCAAAGAAATTACATTTAAAATTTTTTAACATAGAATACCTACCTAAATAAAACATAGCGTTACGGCTAGAATCCAAGTTTAGTTAGACTTCTTAAATTTCAGAAAGTCCTTTAACCAAATAAAACCACACCACCTCATCACAGGTTACCTTAGGATGCCACTTTTGTACGTTTGTATTTTAATAGGTATTAACACAGATGTGAATTGGTCTGGTATAACAGCAAGTGAAGTAATTAAAATAAGGCAGACATAAACATTACTGACAAAGTAGTCTTTTTGTACGAGTAAGTTCTCTCATTGTATATTTTAAAGCAAATAAACCCGATTCCTAATGCATAATATAGTGCAGAAATTTGCAGAAGCCATTTAGGGTACAATGTGAAGTAAGAAAAGTTGTGAATCAACATTAACAGTTACAATTCAATTATTGCATCATGGGATATATAAAAAAAAAAGCATCTTAATTCTTGTGGTGTGGTCTTGACAGTTTTTGAATGTTGACTGAATGTTTATACTGGTAGAATTGTGAGTTTGTCTTTGTTACATTCCAGTGTTTCTGCCTCTTGGCATGCTGAAAGCACGGCTTACTTCATTTGCTCCTTACACACTGAATAAAGTGCTGTTAGTGTGCTAAACTACAGAAATAGCCGCTGCTAAGTAATGGTGTAGATTTTCTACTTGAATATTTTTGTTGTAGGAACCTCAGGAGGTCAGTGTTTACTGTTTTTATATATGCCTTTCTCCTGTTTTGAGTTTCCCTTTTTTGAAGGATTCTGAGAGTGAACAAAAGCTGCTGATCAACCTAAGTTGGTAACAGAAAGTGTATTTAAAATCCTTAGAAATGCATCTTTTTTGGCAGTTCTAAATTGCTGTTAAATTAGTCTTAAGTGAAGTTCAATTCTAAACTTGTTTCATTACACATTCAGGAAACAGCTCTTTTCATTTAGGGGAAAAAAAAAAAAAAAAAGATTATAGTAGTTCATTATTTTAACCAGTGCAAGCAAAAATAATCAATTTTGTAATTTTTTTCCAAAGCTTGATTATTTTCTAAATCAGTGAATATGTATATATTAAAATTGTAATGAGCTAATTCTTACGCTTTAGTTTATTGCTCCTTAATGCTTATACTCAGAAGATCACTTTTAGGAGAATGGGTTTAAAATTTATAATCATTATAATTTTTAAAAGTTATGAGGTAGCATAAATTTTGTAACTAACAATATTGGTACACACTGTGATTATTATTTTTTTTGTTGTTAGGACTTTTATGTTAACATCAATCTTACTTAATCTGCATATATTGTATAATAGTAAAATGTATATTTTAAAACTTGGAGTGGCTTTCCTCAAGTGAAACTCATTGCTACTTAGAAATATTCAAATACTAGCTTTATCTCAGGTGAATACTCTTGTACCCTTTTTGTTCAGAACACATGCTTATGAAAATGTGTCTTAATTATATCAGTTCATGTATTTCATGGTAGGCAGCTCCTCTGTCTTGAACTTACTCTAAATTAACCTTCTACTGTGGGACAATAATGACTTTTGCTTCACCTATTTTATTCATATTGAATGTATTAATAGATGAAGGTGCAAAAACATTCTTCCCTTGAGGAGAATGCATCCATATTCAAACAACTTAAATATTTGTTGAAAAATGCTTTAAATGCAACATTGTATTGGAAATCTTCTGTTTCAGATTTTGTCAAGGAAAGAAGTTGCAACTTAACACTAATTGCTTCAATACTTTCATGGGGATGATAGATGCAAAAAGCTTCTCTATAGGGTCTAAAGAGTAACTTTTTATCTTAGATAAAGGTTAAGCTCTACAGTGAAATGACTGCTGTAAATTAAAAAAAAAAAAAAAAAAAAAACTTGCAGTTATCTCACATAGATGCTGATGTAGTTTGCATACATATTTGTTATATATTACATAAGTATTTCCAGTAACCTCATCTTGAGTAAATGAAGCTTGATCAGTAGCTGTGTATTTCACTCACCTATGCATTCTCCAGATGACTTGCATCCATCAGTCTACTAGCTATTCTTCTCCAATAGAAGCTGTTTTTTTCTTTTTCTTTCTTCTTTTTTGTCTGCCACTGATGCTTGCTCTTTGCACTTAATGGTTGGAGCAAGCCAGTTTTAGGTTATTTTAAATGGGGAAACTCTGAGGTGAGTACTCTTGCTTGCCTTATGGTATATATTCTGCTAAAATAATAAGGATACTTACTCACTTGAATGTATTTATGTGAGGGAAGTTAAAATGGCTCTATAAAAGATGTATCCCAGTGTGGTGTTAACAGTATACGTCTTAGTAAGCCAAATCCACATCTCTAAGAATTCAGCACTTAAAGTATCATTTTTTGATAAGCAAGTTCTATTGTGCTACTTTCACCTTAGGTATCTGTTTACTTACTTTGGGTGAGAAACAAAACTGAGAAGGCCTGGATGAACTTTATGGGGATTATGATTATTTAAAATATTAGTACGAGCAGGTTTTTTTGGCTGTTGAAGTCTCTAGTGTAGTATCTTTTTCTTTTTTTTTTCTTTTTTTTTCATGGGAAGAGATAGGTAGATACATTGTATGCTGTCTGACTTGCTAATACTAAACACTTCCAAAATTTTAAATTGAATGCAGTACATAAAATAGTTTAAAGTGAAAGATGACTAGATCTTTCTGCTGACAACTTAGGTTGTATGAGTTTTGCTTGAAAGCTTTAAATCTGATGTTTCTGTATCTGCCACAATGTTGGAATGTTTCCTTCAAACATATCCTCCTGCAACCTCTCAAACTGTACTAAATTGAGTGATTATTTCTTGAAGTCTGCCTATGTGCTAACAGAACTTCATTTTAAATAGAATATGGTTTTAATTTTTGATAAGCTGCTGAATTTTAAAGAGTTTTTGGGGCCACCAAATATTTTGGATCATGCAGAGAATATATATTGTACTGTAGTAATTTTGTATTTACATTTGTATGATGTGACATAATAGATGTGAATGTTAATCACTGCTTGACTATGTTAATAAAGTTGTTTAAATATAGATGTTGCATTCTAATTTTTAATGAAAAAATGAGAAAATCTAGTTTCATTTATGGTTTTCCTGAGCACTCTTGGTGCACTCTTCTGGTTACCACATGTAAGTGCTGAAGTCTTTTCAAGAATAAGCAGCGTTTTCATTTATTTCAAAGAAAATGATCTTTGGATAAGTTCAGGTCAATTCAATTTAAATGCTTCATGCTGCCTGGGGGCAGATCAATGTAGATATAAGAGGTTTAACTGAACTTAAATCAGTATTTGTTGGGTCATAACGGTTAAGTGCTTTATTGAAAAATGGTATGGTGAATTCATTTTCATTCTAAATAGCTGATGTTTGCTAAGGCTCACCAAATGGGGGGAGAAAGCAGGCCTCACTACTTGTGTTACCAATAATCTGAAGGAAAATAGGAATAAAGGGAAAAAAAAAAAAAAAAAAAAAAAAAGACCTTACAGTGGTCTTAATCTATTTTTTGTCTCACTTTTATGGAACTGGGATCATACAAGGCATTTAAAGATCTGATCTTCCTGATACAGGAGTCTGCAAAATGAAAGTGTATAACTAAAGTTTCCTCATGGGACAAAATCCATCTAGATCAATTTGAACATTTCACATTCAACATTTAACACTTGGTCAGTTGCATACAGACAACTTAGTTACCTGTGCTGGACAGGTGTAACTTCTATAGTTTAATGGCAAATTTCAATAAAATGCATGAGCAAATACAAAATAAAACTTCAGTAGAAATCCATTGCTGCATACTCAGCTAAAAGTCTGCTTAACCTAGAGACTTAGATTTCTGCCTCCAAAAAGAGGAGAAAGACACACAAGTGCTGTTAACAGCGGTGTAGGTGTCAAGTTGATTAGAGAGATCAGCTCCTGTCAGCTGTGAGACAGGAGTGCGCTGGTGACTGGTGGGAGGGGCAGGGGTGTGTTTTCTTTCAAATTGCCCTTCCCACTCCCTTTTGTTGTGGGGGTGCCTATGATAGAGTCCTGCTGTCAGCAGGGTACTTGCACAAAATATCTAACCCTCTTGACTCAGAGCCTGATCTTTAGCTGTGGCCTCTAATTTTGAGTCTGAGGTTAATGACTACTTGTTTACACATAAGAGATGAGTAGAATAAGTACTAGCATCTTGGACAGGTGAAATGAATGTTGTGACTAAGTTTGTCGTTAGATTGCAACAGTGCAAAGGATTGTCTTCTCCACATATGGCATGCTGTTCCCTTTCATTTTACTTTTGTATCTAACTTAAAGATAGACTTAAATGAAAAATGAAGCGTTTCAATAGGAATACTGTGTGCATAAAATTTCTTACGTGCATTAAATGCTCACAAATAGATGTTGGTAACTTTTCTAATCCAAATGACTAAGAATGAAACATACTGCTTATATAAATTACTGACATTTGAAGTCCATTTCTTTCAGAGGCATTTGCTCTTGTTTTGCATAAAATGAGCAATATAAGCACTATCGAAACTTCCCAAAAGACACACCAATGTTAATCTGTAAAATGGTGGACTTGGTGTTTTTTTCCACTAGTCAGTCCAGTTTAAGAGAAATAAATGTAATTATGCTGCACACTTATTAAAGGAAGTATCTTTAAGTGATAACATACAAGAAATTGCTTTTGAATCATACAGATTTTCATTTTATTTTTTTTACTTTTTTTCTTGTTTGCCAGACTTGCATTTAAATTGTGAAAGTGAAAACTGGCATACTCTATTTTGTAGCTTCAGGTACAAATACTTTCTGTCAAATATTAATTTATATTTAAAATATGGAAATAAAACTTCAAAGTCTTATGATGACAGCATTTTTACCCATTTTTCCTTTTCCTATCACCCCTTGGCAAAATGGATAGTCAAATTTTTGCTGTTGATCATACAGGGGAGCTTAGTCTTCCCCTTTGTTTACAGCATGCAGGTTAACTAGGACGCGTAGCTATTGCAATAATACTAGGATTAATTAATTAAACTGCTCATTATTTCTATCTGCTCCCCTGGTACACACTGCAAATTCAAAACCATTTATATCTCTAAGACTGCACACAATGAGAAGCAATGTAACTTGACAATACTTTTACCTTGACAAAATTGTCAAGGAACGCCCCATGTGTAGAGCAAACTTTTTGTGCAGTTTTGTCAATACACCTGTTGGAGTTACATTCACATTGGCTTGCTTAGAGGATTCTGTGGCTGGCAGATAAAGAAACTGAAGGATTCTACCATTTGAAAACTCAAATATAGTGAATGAAACCTTAATAATATAAAAATATAATTTTGATTTAAGATTTATAACTCTGAGTTGGTGTTTTTCTTCTGTGGTGGTTTTACCTTGATGGGCAGCCACATTCCACCACAATGGCTCCCTCACTCCCCCTCCTCGGAAGAAGAGGGGGAGAAGAAAGTATGCTGGAAAGGAAGGGAAAAAAATCAAAAGGTTGAGATAAATAAGGCTATTTTAATGAAAGGGAAAAGGAAAGGGGGGAGGTGGAACAAGCAAGGCTTTGCAGAAGTACAGAGGAAAAATATTTCTACTTCCCATCAACGAGCAATGTTCGGCCACATCCCAGGAAGCAGGGCCTCAATACATGTAGCAGTTGTCTGGGAGAACGGACGTCTTCATAACGAGAGCCCGCCCTGCCCCACTCCTTCCCCATTCCCACCTTTTATTGCTGAGTGTGACACCGCAAGGTGAGGAAGGTCCCCTGGTTGCTTTAGGTCAGCCGCCCTGGTGATGTCCCCTCCCCACCCCCTGCTGGCTCTGGGGGGTTTGGGAGGCGTCTAAGAGACAACACTGGTGCCATTTGGCTGCTCCAGACACAGGTGCAGGCGAAGCAGCTGCAGGGAAGTTAACTCCATCCCAGCCAGACCCAGTACATCTTCCCAGAACTGCATGTGGACACAAGGTGTATTGCCATCCTTTAACTTAATTGTATTAGGAAATACAATTTCAATCATTATACATATTTCTGCTCATTGTCTTGCATATACATTTTTCATTCCAAACTCTGCCTGCTGAAATAAATATTTTGAAAGTATACCCAAAATAATCCCAAGCTAGTAAACTCACACGCCTTTTCCTTCTAGGAGCAGATGTACTTTGGATGGACAGATGAATTGCGTGACTAAGAATTCAAGTGGTTATTTTCTTTCATTCTTTATATGCCTTAGCAGAGGAGAGTAAGAGAGGTGCATCACTTTCTCCAGTATTCCAGAGGAAGGTGCAGCTAATTTTAATTTTCCTTATCCCAGTCCTCCTTACTTCTGAAAGTTTTACACTTCAAAGCCATTGTCTGTCTTGGGCGAAAAACAGATAGGAGCTAGCTGGAGCCTTTGACCACAGCTCCCACTACTTGCAAGCATTCATTTACTCAGTCCATAAAATGGCAGCATTAAAAAGGGAGTTCTGGAGACTTGAAGAGGCCACAGGTAAATTGCCCACTGGTACAACTCAGAGCTTTGCCTAATTAAGAGCAATAGGCATCTCACGTACATATATTTCTTCATTAATTCTTTATCTTAATTTAAAGTGTGGCAGAAATAACAGGATATTACTCTATGTGCAGAGACAGGAGGCCTTGTAAATTACTGCTAATACAAGTCTGCACATCTTCATAATGACTTAGGCTTTAAGATGTCATTTATCCAGGTGATAAGGTCACTATGAAATGCACCTGTTTTCCAGCAGCTCAAGCTGAAGGCTGCCATTGGTAAGCACAAGTATGTATAACCATGGATGTTGTAAAGAATCAGAGGTTACATTTTAGCATGACTTCCTCCCAGATGCAACCCATTCATTCATGGCCAATACTGTCCATTACTGCCCTTCAGATTTCAAACATGCAATACTACTTCAGTACCTGTATTTTTTGTTTGTTTTTACCTCTTTCATGGCATTCCCAATGATTTCTTACCTAAACAGCAAAAAATCCTGTCCAGGGTAATCTTTTTTCATTATTCCTTTGCTATATCTCATAAAACTCATTCCCTAGCCTTTGCACTTCCTGTTTGTTAGTATAGTAATAATAATGAGCTGTATTTGTGTTTCATTAAAAACACAAGCAGCATTTATTCCACTAGGTGTTTAGAACCCTTTCCTGAGATACCGTGTGATCTTATTAGTGGAACTTCATGCCTTTCTACCACAAGCTACCGTTTCTGTTTCATATTGTCGGAAAAGATCTTTTGTGGTCTGGAAATCACAGCGTGCTTGTGTGCTAAGTACTATGTGGCATTTTGGTACTAAGTGAAGTTACACCATCAAAGCTTTGTCTTCTAAACACCTCAGATTTGTTTGCTTTTCATTTAATTCAAATCCTTTAAACATTTTTTTTTCATTTAGGTTCTTTTCCATTGGTTCACTGGTTGACCACAAATAAGAAGCTGCTTCAAGTGCATTGCTTAACCTATTTTCAGGTAAGTGGCTAAAACATATGTATGCAATGTCAAATATCGATAGAACAACAAAGTTTAGCTAACCATTGACTCTGTACCTGACAGGATCAGAGCGTAACAGTTTTTCATGTTACTGCCCCACCTTTCAGAGATTATAGACGAGGTAACTCGGTATGGTGTATCTGTAGTAATGCATCTCCTGAAACTATTAGAAATAACACAGAATTTTTCAGGCAGGACTGAAGTGTCACTGGAGAGGGTCAACATGAAACGTAGAACTATTACACTACTGCATTTTATAGTTACTAATGCCAATTAACCCTACCATCTGGTTTAACTGATTTGATGAAGCAAGATTTTGGCAGCATTAGCAGACTAATAAAGGTTGAGTATTGGTACTAAGTGACTCACTCTGAAACAATGCCACTGAGTTCATAATTCAAGTAATTGAAGTAATGAATGGGATGTGATCAAGCTTGCTGACTAGATCAATAGAATTGTGGTTTTACATACACAGTGAGTCAAATGATGCAGCCTAATGGAATACATCATTCAAGGGATGTTGAAAACAGCGCAGTTGAAACTTGCTTGTGGATGGTTCAACAGAACACAAAAATCATTAGCAACTTTGAAAGAGCTCAGGTGAGGTATTACAGAAAGCGGAAAAAATTGAGCTGATCTCTTACTTCAATAAATGTGGTTATCTATGTGCACAATTATTTTTATCATAAACTCAGAAATAATGATAGAAACATCTATCCTGCCCAGAAGTGTAATTTGGTCATCATCTCACCTGTGATCTCTCAGTAGACCACACATCTTCAGTTTGTGTGTATATCTCTGAAAATAGCTGGGAATATCTTAAGATTGTGTTGGAGTATTGCCAGTACTCTGGATAAGTTATTTTAAGTTATATGTATTTGCTACCAACCTTTTTAGTCTCTTACTCCTAGCCAGATTTTTTTTCCTAAACCTTTCTAGCTTTAATTACCATGTATGGGATTTCATTGCACTTTTTGTACCTTAAGAAAACAAAATGAAACAAAAAACACAAAAGCTTCTCTAGTCATGAAGGTAATGTCTAGATCAGAAGCAAGTGAATCATTAAGGTTCGGGGTAATGTCTGCATCTAGCCAGGTACAACCATGTGGTTAAAACATGCTCCTGATGATCTTGAAATCCTGTAACCTAACCTGATAATACTTAACCCCAGTTAAATGACTCTTGAAAGAGACTTCCCTAGCAATTTGCTGTCTTCCTTTTTCCTCATCTTTTGTTCTCCACTACGGTTGTAAGTAAAAAATAAATAAAGTCTTTGTACATTTTCTGGTGCTCATTGTTTTGGAATTTGTCACTAAAAGCTCTTGTTTTCTTATCAATATTCATTGTGTAACTATTTTTAAAAAGTAAAGTAAATGCATTTCAAGGGTGTGCCTCAATTTGGAATGTATCTGAGCCTACTCAAAGGTTCATCTAAAAAAGGTCCAACTAAAAAAGGTCCAACTCCATCTACTTCTTCAGGTTCTCTTTAAAAAAATAGCGCAGTGTGAGATTATGTATTTTACCTGCATCAGTTTTGTACTCTTTAATGTATAAAGAGCTTTAAATATCAACTAGCTCTCTGGGAGTTCATTATGGCAGAAATGTAATAGTAGCCAAATTTAATTCAAGTTATTCGATGTCTTCATTATTCTCATTTTAAAGTATTAGTGCTTTCAGTTGTAGGTTCATGTACCACGGGTGTACCCCAAAATTGTATTCAGTTCTTGTGCCTAAAGTTAATAATCTATTTTCAAATGGTTTACTCATAAGGTAGATCAACTTAATTTCTATAGGTAGAGAGCAATATACATTTTTTTTTTTTTTTTTTTTTTTAATTATATTAATGTCTGTAGTCTAAATGCCCTCTATATTTCCGTATCATATTTGACAGGTCCTCCGAATAAGAACTCATTGCATATAATGCCATGCCTTGCATAATCTACAGTCTTTAAAAAGATTGATTGTTGAAAATAGGTTATTATTAAAACTTACAAGATCAGAAGCTGACAATAGGGGAGGATGGGTAAATGAAATGCAGAGAGCAAACTGGAATCAGGGATGCTTTTCTGAGAGAGGAATTGTGAGTTGAAGACCTCTTTTTACACATATGCAACCTACAGTAGTACCAAATGGCATCATTTTTCAAAATGAGGATTCTATTCATGAGATATAACTGAACTGGTATAGCCAAGGAATCTGTTCCACTCTTTGTACACCTACTGTGAGGTGTATTGTTATGGTTCTTTAACCTTAAATTTGTGTAGATGGCAAAAATAGGAGAGGAATTGCAGAAAATCCAGAAAATTACTTGAATCTTCTGTGAAAGCTAGTGATATATATGCAATGAGAATGTTTATCTTATTGTACAGTGCTCACTGTATAGTTATGGCTATCAGAACAGCATTCCTTTCTGCCCACTCCCATTACACTATAAGAACAAAAGAACAATTGTGCTGGGACAGAGCCTACCTAACTCAGCATCCTGTCCTTGGCAAACACTAAGAGACAATGCCTAAAAAAAAAAAAAAAAGAAAAAGAGTAAGAATAAAGTACTATAAGTGGTATTTTTTTGCAAAGTATTCTCAAGGGCTTCCAGAGTAAGTGACACTGACTTTGTATTTAGTAACCCATTGTGGATTTCTCTATCTAGAAAATTTGCAGAGTTGCCCTGTAGAATGACCTTAATACACTGGCTAGATATTGTAACAGTGCATAAAATCTCATCCCCATCATATGTCTTTATACTGAATTTTAACTTCAGTTGCAAGATACTGAGTGCTAAAACGTCCTAATACCTGTTGCTGGGTGCTTTGCAAGAGGCATGCCTGAAAATTGTAGAGACTGACTGGCTATTGACATGGCACTGATGTAGCACATGAACATGTAGTCATGCTCACTACATAATACCCAGCAGCACCCTAAGCAAAGTAATCAATAATCAAGAATTTTCTTATCTAGCCCAGTCTCCAAAGAAGGGATGTGAGTAATAAGATTGGCTTCAGTAAGAGTTTTTCAGTATGTGCTACTGTAAATACAAGGCAAGTGACAAGATCTGCATGCACAATGTTAAAATTTGAAAACAGCCCTCTGTTGCCAGTAGAGCTTTGTGATTGTATATGGATTTCAAAGGAAAGTTCACTCCTGAAGATAATAATTTTCTTGTGGGAATTTCAGTGTACCTTAAGAACATAATTATTATTCCTGATCTTAATCCATATCAAAGTGGTTTTCTAGATAACTGTACCTGTGCTGCAGGATGCCTGGAAGTTGAGGTCTAAGATTTTGCATTTCACTTAACTTTTGTGGGGAAAAAAAACAAAAACAAAAACAAAAAAAAAAAAAAACAAAAAAAAAAAAAAAAAAACAAAAAAAAAAAAAAAAAAAACCTTGTAGAAAGCCTGAGGATATGTTTGATGCTTGTGTGATGATAGATTGCGGAAGAACAGCAGCAGTTGCTTTGCACTTGATGTAGCAATAGATACAGGATGACTACATACTTTTGAAAATGTGGAAGATGGGAAGTCGTTTTTAAAATGTATAAATAAACCTGACTCCCCTTCCATCATAGCATAGTATCTGTCCACATGAAAAAAATATTTTCATATCTGCTATGGAGAGAGGGGAGGAAAACAAAAAACAACAACAACAACAACAAAAATCGACCTCAGCTCTGATCATGCAGCTTTTATTCCATTGTTTGCCCTGGAGTACATCCTCAGAGAAGATAATACACACTACAAAATGATCTGTGTTCATATCTTTTAGGTTAAGAGCATCATAATGCAGAGCGCTTGCTTGTATCATGTAAACAGAAGCATAAAGCTTTTTTTAAATGTAGTACTACAGCATATTCTTATTTAGAATTACCATATACATGCTTGCTACTATTATTAAAAGAGAGAGATCCAGATCTAGCAGTCTTTTGGGACTTCTTTATAAGTTCTGACTACACAAAGAGTCCAGAATTTTTCTGTCTTGGCATTGGTGACTCAGCGAACCTTGCATACAGTGCGAGTTTAGCAGAATGTTGCTAGAAAGAGAGGCACTCCTGAAGTTACCGTGGAGCTACAGGAAACAATGTGCTAAAGGTATAGCCAGTTACCAGCAAGTTACAGCAATTAGGAATGATATTCTTCATCTTCCACGAACATGGAAAGGTAGTTGAAGTTTGGTAAGGCAGAGTGAATCACATTGACTTGTTCTGATACAAATTTGGTGGTCTTGTTTGCCCTAGGAAGTAAAATGCACGCCTAACTGAAGTCTGTAGTTCTTTGAGCTTCTGCAGAACTCTTTCCCTAACTGTCTGGCTTTGATGGAGGTCTTTAATCAACATGAAGACCCCCATAAAAGACCCCCATATCCGCCCCATTCTGGCTGCACTGGCTCCCACATAAGCTTGGTGTTTGACCGTAGTTAGTTGTGGCAGCTGTAGCCCTGACAAAAGGCAGCAAGGTGTAGCTTGAGGACTGCAAATACTTGCCAGTCCCAGTGCCAGGGGACAGCAAGCACCGGGGCCCTGCCCTTGTTTTTGGCTTTCTGCAGCATTTCACCCAGCCTGGGGTGCGTGCAGCGGTCGGCCCCTCTGGAGCCATGGGACTCAAGTAAAGGACTCTGTGATATACACGTATCCCAGTATGTAGTTCTGTGATACGACTCGGGGACAAGACTGTCAGTGTGTGACTGGCACTGCTGAAGCTCAGCCTGCAGAAGCAGTTTGTTCCCTCACAACTCTACAAGGCGGCGTAACGCTCTGTTCTGCTTAACTGCCAGGGCAGGGGAGCGGGCACGCTCCTGTTGCGCACACGCAAATTCCCCGTCCTCTGCGCCTGCGTTTGTGTTTTTCCGTGCCGGGCCATCTGCAAGGGCTGTCCGCTGGGCCGCTCCCCAGCCAGGGCGGGCCCCGCAGGCAGGAGCCGGCCCCGCCGAGCCGCCGCCTCCCTCCGCCGGACAACGGCTCCCATCGCCCCCTCACAGCGCGCTCCAGGCGCGTGCGCATCCCCCTCTCTCCCGGCTGAGCGGGGCGGCCCCTTAGCGCCTGCGCAGCAGCGCCGTGTCCACTCGGTGCCTGCGCGCATGCGCAGCGGTGAGGGGCGGCGGGGCCGTGCGAGGGAGGTGGCGGCTGCTGCTTCCTCCCCCCCCCCGTCCTCCTCCTCCTCCTCCTCCTCCTCCGCCCTCGCCACTCGGCGCCTAGGGCCGGGCCGCGCTCGCCGGGGGCGGCGGGATGATGATGGCGTACTTCGCCGAGAGCTTCTGGGTACGGCAGCGCCGCGGGACGGGGGACGCGGGGTCCCCCCCTCAGGCTGTGAGGGGACCGGGGGGGGGCCCGGTGCCGCTGTGTGGGCGCGGAGGGGGGGTTCCGCAGGGAGAACGGGCAGGGGAAGCGGTGATCCGGGGCCGGCAGCGAGCCGGGGCGTGTTTCCGAGCCGGGGACGACGGGTCTGGGGCGCTGCGGCGGCTGGCTGCGTCGTCGGGGCTCGCCGGGCTGCCGCCGTGCGCTGCGTCCCTGCCGGCTGGTGGGGAACGGCGAGCTGGCCGGGACACGCACGCACGCACACACACACACACACACACACACACACACAAAATACCTCAGACCTTCCCATCTTTATGCTTCTGCACAAACAATAGCTATTCCTAACGCCTAGGGAAAGCTCATTTCCCAAATGCGACACGCTGTTATTCGGAGCGTAAGCCTGCTTTCGTGTTTTGTCTGCAGCCTGCCTTTTTTTTTTTTTTTTTTTTTTTTTTTTGCTTTCTTTGGCTCTTTTCGTTTTCGACAAAACGTTAAAATCGGGTGAAAAGAGCCCACGTTTGCTCGCATGGCATGTGGAGACGCTTGATTTGAAGTTCTGCCGTGGGAGATGAGTATTAAACTAATGCGTGAAATCCTTTTATCTTTAAAAACAAATAAATATATATTAAGTTAACGTAAAAAGTCAAATTTTCATCTGAAAAGTTAGTATCTCCTCTCAAGAATAAAGTGAAAAACAAGCTTTTATCCAGCTACCTGAACTGAAATAAAATATCGTTTCCATTTAATTGTGTTAAGCACTATTAACTTCTAACTTTTTAAACTTTTGACTGTGTGCTTACCTGTGGCTAGTTTCAGTAGTAAGTCAGTAATTTTGTTAAATCAATGAAGATAGAGGGCCATTCTTGTATGTTGTTTCTCCCTGTGCCTTCAAAAGTGCTACCACAGAATATGAGGCAGTAGACATCTACCCAACGCTCCCCATTCCCCCTTTCTGCTCTGCAAAGGCCCTGTCTTACAGCTCTCAGGCCAAACTCCAACTGTGGGTTTAGAAACGGGTGCCAAGAAAATGAGTTTTTTTTTCTTCTGTTGGCACAGGTATTTTTTTCCTGTGTCCAAAAATGACACAGAGTAGGACAGGAAGCACGTTCTTCTCGCTTGTCTTGCAGTGACGGCAAAGACAGTAGACAGCGTCTTAACCTGGCAAAACTTGACGAGAAACCTTTGTAATACCATGGACAGAGTTTTATTTTGTATAAAAATAAAATAAAGAGCAATGAGGATGGCTGCCTCCTTGCTGATGTGGGCAAATATCTTTCTAGAAAAACTAGTGGCCACGCATATGTATAATTTTTAACATCAGAAAGTATGTCCTCAAAAACAAGCCTAGGTTTGTGCATTTTGAGTGATGAGGCTTGTCCAGCTTTTTAGAATGGGTTATTGTTCAGAATCGTTACTACAACGCTTTGGAAGATTCAGGGTACCATCTATATCTGCTTTGAAATGTGGTGAGAAGGTTGAGATGGAAATTAGAAGATTGCTGTTGAAATGCACTCACGATGTGATGACTAAAAATAACAAAGATGAATCTGTAAATAGAAAGAAAAGTGGTATTGCATTGAACTTGGGAAGAAGTGTCATCTGTTTCTTGCTTTTGCCATGGCCATCTAGGTAACACAGGGCAAAATATTTTACTTTTCTGTTCATCCTTTCTGTCCTGTTTGTCACCTGTGGAATGGGGTTAATTATACTTTCTAAAGCGCTGATGTGGAATAAATCCAAAACATTATAATTAATACTTAGCTATATTATGTACGTGCTGCCATCAATTTGCAGCTCAAATGGCATATTGGAAATGCAACGCGGGGTCTTGTGCTTTGGAAGACCCTCTCCCAGCTTCAGAATGGGCAATAATTGGTAGGAAAAGGCCTAGGAAACTTGAGGGTCTTAAATGTTTTTTTTGGAAAACAGGGGTGACATGAATATATATGTGTTCCTTACATACTGTCCAGGCTACTGTGTTCTAAGAAGTTCCTAACAGTGTTCTTGTGTAGGCAAAACAAATTTTAGCTTCTTTATTGTAATAGTCTTGAAGCTTGTAAGATTTCCACATTGCACTGCTTTTAAAAGAAACTGGATAGTTGCAATTTTATCTTTTGGTCGGGAATGTAAGAAAAAATTACTTTCTCTGTGGTATTTTTGGGCCTGTCATTTGTTGACTGCTTCTAAGAGGTCATTGCAAGATTATTTTCAGGACATGAAGTTGAAGTTTAGAGACCTGTATGGTCACTTGAAAAACATAGGGGTATGCCAGTAGAGTGTGGTGCTCCTGAGCTTTTCAAAGCCAGTATCATATAGGTTTGGGTTTTTTGTTTGTGCTTTATTTTTATTTTTATTTCATTTGTTTGTGGTATCAGAAATTATGAACGAGTAATGCAGACTATAAATGGCTTTGATTCTTATGACTGAGATTCAGGCATTCAAGTCACATGGCCAAACATTCCCCACTCCTAATTAGGATGTTGTCATAAAACTTGGGTGCTCACTGCTATGTATGTGCTATATCAAAACAATGATGTAATTTAAAGGGAACACTTTCCTAAGTTATTTCCATTATAAATAACTAGGTTTTGTCACTTTGAATACACTCATGCCAGTACAGTAGGAAAAAAAAGCATTCATTGTCATTACTTACTGTTTTCCGAGCACTGCTTAGGAAGTGTTGCATAAGCTTTGACATAAGTTTGGTTTTAAATTGCCCGGTGCAAGCGATACCCCCATTAATTGTAATTAATGCAGTTATTAAACTGCTGCAAGTCAACCAAAATAAGCCACTTCTAAGCCAGTTGGTATACATCTGTAAATTGTTTTAAATTAATTTGATTAAACTGATTCAAGTTTTATGCATAGCTGAAGCTGGTCTCTGCAGTGGTGCACATGTTAAACATTGGAGAAGTTCTGTGGCATAAAAATGCATGTTTAAGTCAGCTTTGACATTTTCTTTCTGTTTTATCTTTTTAATGGCTTATGCTACATGTAGCCTTTGAGAAGAGCTGCAAGGAAGGTTCCTTTCTTCTCAGGGGCTTTTGCAACATGTAAGGGCTGGCTGTATCTGGGGTTCGTAATTTCAGCTTTGTGAAGAGGCTTGCTCTAATAAATGTAAGACGTATTCTCTTACGCACTTACAGGCTATGATTGACACCGAGACTTGTCGCACTTCCATCTGGAGGCCCATTCATATGTTTATGCAGTGCTTCAGCTTCAGCTTGGCGTGCAGATGGATGCTCAGTTTTCAGGAGAGCTGTTGTGCAATGTTTGTTCAGTCTCCTCCCTCTTTGTGTACTCGTTTAGCATGAGTTGGCAATATTCCATCTTCTTGTCCCCAAAATATTTTTTATTACCTAGGTATAGAGGAAAAAAAGTCCTTCCTCCATTGTATGCCTGGAGCTTCTATGGAGCTGATCTGTATTTAATTTACTGAAACTGGAAGAAGGAAATTGAATTTTCCAGGTTGCTTTGTGTTCAAACTTCTCAAAACTTTCAGAACCAAGGAAGATACTTTGCCTGTGTAAATGTCAGGTAACTACTTTTTGGGTGTTTCCATGCACTCAATTCTGTGTAGCTCTTTCAGACACTCAGTGATCCAAAATTACAGCTTTCAAAAGTGTAACACCATCACGTGCATCAGAGCAGTATTTTCGTGTAGACCATGTCCACTAGATTAAGCAGTTGCCTTAGTGGAATGCAGGAAACATTACTTACTTGAAACTGCGGTAAGCAGTAACTGATTAAACAAAAAGACAACAAATATATCAGAGCATCTAAATTTCATTTAAATATACCTGAGGTTAGCTGGACTTCTGTAGCTTTATTTCTGTAAAGTCATGCTTCCTTATGAGTTCACAAAAAGAAGTCAACAGTACAAATGGACAAGCCATAGCAAACAGCATACATCTAAGTTTGTGGATAAAGAGCAAGGGTTTTTTGGTTAATATGTAGAACTTGCATTTTAGGGTGAGGGGGATGAACAGCCAGTCTTTGACGCACTAATATATGTCAATCAGTTGTTAAAATAAAGTATATTGTAACCTGTTTAACTTGTATCTTATAGCTGAAAGGTTTTAAAAGTTGTGTCTAGCTTCAGCTAATGCTTTATTTCACCCCAGTTGAGGGAGTTGTGCTTCTCCCTGTGCTCAGTTACGGGAATGTCTACAGTTACTATTTGGCCTATCAGTGCAACTCCAAGACTTTGATACATAATTTTTTTTCTTCTTCTTCCAAAAAGGCTTATAAATTGTTAAGATTTATCCTTGCTAGGAGTTTTATATGCATACTCTTACGTTCAGGGGTGTGGTTTTCTCATATTTGCATCTGATAGTAGTATGGGCAGTACTTCTAAACGTAAAAGTAGCTGTAGGACAGCTTCTCTAGAACTGATCCATAGAAGAGGCAAAGGATACAAACTTTCATATTGTCACCACCAAAACTGAAGCAGGTGACTCTGTTTTCCATATTAATTATTTTCTAGGCTTTTCCTATTTAAGATTTATCTAGCAAGAGAATTTCTTTTTGGTCATATGTCAATGATATTGCATGTTTACCATAGACGGTTGTAAAATTTAACTGAATTTGGAGATTATCCAGTTTTCATTGTTAGACAATTCGAAGTAAATTAGAGACCTAAAATTCTTAGGGTTAAAAAGAAAACTTGTCTTTAAGTTGAAGAAGCACTTCTAAATATTGCAGTTTGAATATTTGTCTGTTTCCTGGAGAATAAGCTGGAGGCTTGGTAGGCTATTGAAAATAATAACAATAAAAAAAAAGTCAACAGATTATGATTTAAATTGCTTGAAGTGAAAAGTATAGTTTTCTTATTCTGTTCTATTCCTTCGGTGTAATGTGGTATTGTGATCATATTTAAAAGTTTGAATAGGGGGTTGAAGGATTATCGTGCATACTCAGCCACCACTCACTCACATGTGGTACAAAAGCATAGGCTAAAATGATGGTAATTCACTTATTATCAGATGTTTCTTTACTTGCCAAACTTATCTGGAAAAAGTTAAACTTCGGCTGAATCTCTCATCAAGCTTCTAAAGTTTGACCAAAATCAAAAAGTACTGCATGTGCCTTTTATTGACTTGTCCACTGAGTTTTGCAGTGAAAGCAGTATTTGCAGCTGTCCTCTTCTTGCTTCTCACACTGGCCAAGCCAGTAGTAAATACCTGACCAATCATGGAAACTTTATAATCAGTCAGTAGTTGGGAAACATTTTTGTACATTAGGGAAAAGGAGCGTGCTATAATAGAGTATTAGCTTTTTATATTAATACACGTTAATGTTGAACAGTTTTAGTCCAAAGCAGACAGAACTTGAACTTAGACAAGTTGATTAGAAACATAGGAAATAAACAGTGCTACAGATGGCCCAGAAATTTCTGGCTAGTTTACAAAATGTAGATTTAGATTTGGAATTATCTCTATGTGCAGCAAACTAACTTACTGTAGTTGTTGTTGTTTTTTTTTCAGTCTGTTAAGTAGCTTAGTAAAACGGAGTTCATGTAATCTGTTTCCTGTTATGTACAAGTCATGGAAATGCTGAATTCTGACTTCTCAGTTGCTGACAGGGTTACTTTCATTTCCACGAGAAAATCATTGCAGATAGTTCTCCATGGAGGGAAGTGGAATGATTGTCTGCCCTCGCTTTCTGAGAGTGTTCTTTATTTTGTATACAAAGTTGGTCCATATTCTTTATAGTGGGCTTAAGTTAGGTGTTTGCTTGAATTTTAAGTCTTACTTTTTCTAATGGCTGAGGAGACATTTATGTCATATCTGAGAAAGAGCTCTCTTGTGGTGGCGTAAAATGGGAAACCTCAACAAGAACCCCAGCTTCTGAAGAGAGAGTTCTGTTAGCTCTAGGGAAAAAGGAAAAGCTACTAATAAGCTTAAGTGTAATTTAATGGGGTCATCCTCAACAGATGGTATTATAACCCTGAAATGACATTCAGAATAGTTTTTCAGACTGATCTGGTAGTGTGTTGCATACAACCTGGAATTTATTCCAAGATGCTGCTAGTAGAGGCATGTGCATGTGACTTCACGGGCAGTCTGTTATGGAAGGGGATGGTAATTGCCTCTGAGCAGGAGTTACTCACCAGTTACTTCTCCTGCCTGCTGCATTTATTTATTCTTAAGACAGTTCGTATTGGGCTTTCAGTGATCCCAGCAATTACTGTTGGCATCAGGAAGGACAACATAAAAATCATAATGAAAAATAATTGGCTATGCCTACAGTTCCCTACATGGGGACTACAGTTCCCTACAGTGTTTGATGCCACATCTATAGAGGGCATTATGGAAAAACAACAACAAAAAACCAACACAAATAAACAGTGTCGATGGTATATATATGCATGTAGGGGGCAAGTGCTTGTATTTTTGTAAATTGAACAACATTTTTTTTCTTAGCTTCAGCATACACCTGTATCCTAAATACAGAGCCTTAACTGCAATGCTCAGTACGTGAGTATTTGAGCTACCCTTCTTAAAAATAACCAATAAATAGAGTGGTTATGGATAGGCAATATAGCTGTTCCTAAGCAGAAAAACATCTGCTCTCTGCACCGAGATATCATGCTTTATTTGGCATAGGTACACAAATGTCTCCCCAGGCATGAGTAGAAGATAATGCAGTTTAGAGAATTGTCCTCAGGTTAATTATCAGAACTCTTGATTATGTAACTTGTAAATAATCAAGCAGTTTCAAAGTCTAGATGTTAGTGCTTTTAGGTGGAGCCTGATATTGGTAAGATAGGCTGCACTTGGTGTTGTATTTGCAAGTGAAAACGTCTTTTAGCTGCACCAGATTTAAACTGCATGGGACTAAGTCATAGTGCCTCCTTTGGTCTTGCTGCTTCATTTAATCTTTAATAGATTTTTCCCTTAGCCTTGGGTAACTATCTATCATATATAAAATATATGGTGTTCAGAGAGCTTTTTTTGTTTATGAAACTAACTGTTCTGATTCTCTGTTGTTCTGTCTGCTGTTCAACATGACGTTAGGAACAAGACTAGAACTGATTAGAAGACTTCATTTAAGTGGAAAAACTAGTTCCTTACATTAAACTGCGCTTACAATTAGCAAACAAGATTATGATGGAAATTGGTTGGTCTGGATCATTCAGTTCCGCAAGGATTTGCAAAGTTACATTTCTGATAGATTGTCAGCACTCAGGAAGGCTGCAGCCAGAAGTAGGGTCATGGCTATGCTACTCTTCCTGTGTTTCTAAACTGGCAGGAAATTTATGGAGGCTCCAGTATAGGAAAGATTAAAAGTTACCCCATTGTGAACAGTCACACTTACAAGTTCACAAGCAGTTTGTGTTCAGCACATTTTGATCAGTGAGTTGGTTCAGGTAGGAGAAACGCATTCAAGTAAAGCAAAGAACACACGATAAAGGAGAATTTTATTATTTTTTTTTAGAAGACATGTTTAATGCTTGTTTGTAAAACCTCCAGATATGGGCATGAAAGCAACTGTTAAATTAGAGTTTGATTTTGTATTCTGATTGAAATATCAGTACCATCTCAATTACAGAGTTACTCTGGTGTTTTATAATGTGGTGGTGTTCATCAGGGTTTATACTGAGTAAATACATTAAGATAATAAGATGCCTGTTAGTGCACCTGTAATCAAAATTATCCTGAGCTTCAAACTGTAAGGAGAAATAAGTAGGAGTGCAACTGTTTACTTCTTGTGTTTGCAGATACCTGGCTTCCTCAAAACTAATTTGCTGGTTTGCAGTCATTTTATTAGTTTCTTGTTTGATTGCGGGTTTCTTTTTGTCTAGTTTTTCCCAGTGCCCAGAAGAATTAAAGAAAATAAATCCTGACTAGTAATCTGAATGAAATTGCCATTCCCTCACCTGTTAATTGTAAATAAATGTATTTGTGTCTATTTGGTGTCCTTCAAGGGAGCTTGCTGCATTAGTGCTCAGACTGATGCGTGCTCAAGGGGTGTGCTACTGCGGCGCTGTGAGCTTCCTCCAGCCACCCACCCACCCATGGCTGCTGCTGCTCGCTTTGGCTGGCAGCAACCCACCGCCACCTCCTTGCTTCTGCTGCTCCTGCTGAGCAGCGCAGCTGTTTGCATCCTCATTGTGATCTCTGGACCACCAACCCTCGTTTTTAGTTGCCAGCTTTGTTTTTCAGCTGCTGCGCAACTGCCCCAGTCAGGTGTGCCTTAAGGCTGCGCAAGCAATTTTTTTTTTTTTTTAGAACAAAAAGGTCAGAAATGATAGGATGGATTTATGACCAAATCCCCAGCTCTTCTCACTGAAAACGTGGAGCTGCTATCGTGAAAAGTTCAGGATTGTATTTCTATCCTTCTTCACCTTCCACTCTGAACATCCTTGCAGCTTTCCCAAGGGCATACTACTGTGTCTTGAGTAGCAGCAGTGATGTGGATCTGAAGATTTTGAAAGGGAGGAGGGACATGGGTAGTTTCACAGGAAAACTCTAGGAGTAGCAGTGCTATTGTACCGTGCCTAGCCTCGCCTTCTTTTAATTCCATTGTTGCTTTCTCCTGTCCACAGGAAGTTCACTGTAGTGCCAAAGGCGATAAACTGGCTCAATTTCTTAATCAGTGTTTAGGGCAGTGTCTTAATTTCAATAGTGAGATATGTTGTAGTGGTTGCAAAACATTTAAAATTTTAAAACTAGGTTTAAGAATAGACAAAGGGAAATTACAAAGGGAAAAAAGAGTTTAGTGATTTTTACTGATTTTACAAACAACAACAACAAGAAAACAAATAGAGAAAAAGACTACTGTTCTGTGAAGAATTGGACTGATAGGAAGTCCAGTGATCCCAAAGGTTGAATTTTAGTTCATGGGAAATAATGAAAGGGGAGAGTGGAGAGGGTGTTCAGTAGTACGTATGTATTCAATAAGATACTAAGCAAAAGAATGCAAGAGCTGTAGAAGTTCAAAAAGGAAATGGCTTTGAATGTAGCCTAAAAGTATGGAAAGGAGGAGTTGTCAGTAGAATCATAGGAGAGGCTGCTGAGGGTGATTTTTGTTCATTCTAAGTTAAGAGAACTAACAAAAGTTAGTAAAAGCCGAACCATTAGAAATCATTCAGTTCATGAAACTTGAGCAGTTATTAAATTTTATAGGTTCTATACTTTGTTCTGTAATTGCTTTAGCACATTGTGTTTCATGGCTTTTCTGTCTTTTTATTAATCCTTAGGGGGAAAGAAACAATGGCTTTGACGTTCTCTATCATAACATGAAGCATGGACATTTGTCAACAAAAGAATTAGCAGACTTTATTAGGGAAAGGTAAGTATTCATTCTTGCTGATTCTGTGTCTTTAGAGTACTATTTTTGGCTTTTATTTCAGTTTGCCATGTGTTGTAGTAACATGCTAAATATGTAAACATTAATGAGTGTTTCAGGATCTCTCATATCCTACAAGAATATCTAGGTTTATTCCATTCACTTAGAACTGGCTAGTGACTCTTAAAGATTAATTAATAATAAGCTGCCAGTTTTTCAGGTTTGATTTGAAGAAAAAAAAAAAGGCAAAAATCTGGAGTATCACATTAGGGGTCCATCAGTTTATTTAAGCTAATCCCAATTTTCATCATGTTTGGAAGAAAAGCAATAATTTAACAAGTACAAAGTATCAGTCTTCCAAAATTTTTGACCATAGCTGTAGAATTAGGGTAGTAGCAACTGCTATTATGATCTTTAAAAGTTGTCCTTTCAGATTAAGATGTTGAGAGGTCAAGTTCTTAGAAGAAAAGGGAGTGGTATGTTGGGATAAGAAAATAATACATGGAAATAAGCCAGGTTCCTTATGGGATAGAATGGAGAGAAATGAAATCTGCAGGTATAACAACTTCCTAAACAGTTGACTTACTGCTGTTTTCACTCTTCTTTATGGAAGAAGACAATTGCTCCTACTTGTAATGCAAGAATTTACATTCTAGATGAAATTAATTATATGTCTGGTTCAGAATTTAGTCTTACTCAGTTAATGACACCACATGACAGATGGAAAAAACTTGTAAAAGACTAACTTGAGAACCTCTTTCAGTGAAGGTTTCTTGCAGTAACATCCATCCAAAAACCAGCCTTTGTTTTCTGGAAGTTTTCAACAGAATTTCTGTTGTGGCCTGCAATGGTCTCAGCAAAATGTAACTACTGTGGATCTGACAGGTACTCAGTAACACTGACATTTGTATAGTTGCAAAGTGACTTGGAGTGGAGAAAATGACAAAAATCTTCCCACTAAGTAGGTGAATTGCAGAGTCCCAGTGTGATGAGCAGGCTCCTGTCTGAAGGTGTATGCAAGCCAGGGAATTTTATGTTTCAGGAGTCCCTGATTCCAGAAAACGCATTATGAAGCCAGACAGGGTTCTAGTGAAATCCTACTTTGGAGAGATATCACACACTTTTGATGTTTAGTATGAAATGTTCAGGGCTTCTGAAGCTGGTATTTATCTTTAGTCTAAAATGTTAAATGTTTTGCACGTTGACTAAAACCACTAAAAATGATATTTTATTTCAGAACAGCTTATCTTGATTTCATTCTGTTCTGCATCTTTGTTCATTGCAAACTAATTAAGAGATGTTGTCCACAGTTAGCTGTTCCCTGGAACAATGTAAGGAACATAGAGTAGAATATTATTTTGCATTGATCCTTTCTTCCTGGAATATAGAAGTGGACAAGCAAGATTCATTAGGTGCCTCCTAAATTTTGTGTTTTTATGCCCTGCTTGTACCTGGGCTGTACTGTTTTCTGGGCTGTTGTCTCTGAAAGCCAAACCTGCATATGTTTACATTTTCTGCTTTTGGGTTCCTTTTGAATGTAGCAAGTATTTTTATTCAAATGTGGAAACACAGGAGAGTGAAAGTTGAAAATTGCTGGATAGGTAGAAGAGACGGATCATGTGTTACAGATAATACTTTAAAAAGTTAGAGCACTTAACCATTGTATCTATGTTTGTAATGTGTTCATTTGAAAGAACACAGTGTATTTGTACTATATACACTGGTAAAACTGGATATTCCTGGGAGGAGCAAAAGGTTTTGCCCTTGGCTGGGTCCTGGATCTGGTAGGACGCTCAAGACTACTGTGGTGTGTCTGACCCTCAGACTGCTAACTGTAGCGGTATGTTACTGGTACATCATAGTGCTCTGGAAAGTCAGTTGATAAAACAAAGGAAGATAAAAGTGCCCAACCAGTCAGCAGCATGTTTTGGTTTTTATTGTTTGTGACTGTTGTATGCTGATAATGTGTAGCAAGTTTCATAATTTCAGGGTTATGAAGATCGTTCATTAAAGTATTCTGTAAATTGTTCTGAAGAAAAGAGCTGTGGATTTTGGTCAAGAACGTTTTTGTTTTTAAGTGTGGATCTATTAAATCTAGAAAAAAAATGATAGAAGCTGTTGATAATTTATCAAAGCACATTGTTCATCGTGATAATTAAAGAAACATCAGTATATGCACTTTTTGCAGTGAGTAAGCTTTCCCAGCCTTGGAAACATAAAACTGTTTTCCGATCATCAAGAATACACACAAGGAAGGAGAAGAAAGTTATTTAATTTCTTGTGGTGAATAAATTTGTAGCTGTTTGTAGGTGAGATTTAAAATGCAGTTGAGTTGCTGCATTTTACATTTTAATCGCCATCTCCTAGATGATTGTCCAGCTGATTAGCTTGTTCTTTTTGAAGTTCAGTGGACTTAAAAACATCTATCAGAGTTTCAGGTGACTATTACCACTTCATGTACTGAGTGTTGGCTTAGGGTCAAAAATGAAAATAGTGTGCATCTTAAACTTAGCAATAGGAAGATTGATGTGGGAAAGATTTGAAAGGAGTCACTGCTATGATACATTGCGCATGACAGCTATTCCATGACAGCTGCCCCAACACAGGCTCTCAGCATTCCTCCTGAGAGGATTAATGGTGACTGTTGGATTTTGAATCGCTTGGATTTTGAGAGATCCTTCTTTAAAAAATAAGTATAAATAGCAGAACACAATACATTTTGCTGCATGTCACTTCACTGTTTTCCAGACTCAAATGTCACTACGCATAGAACTTAAAACTGTGAAAAAAACTAGAAAGGCTACACAAGACCTCATTATATTAATGGTGAACAAATGTGATCACTCAGTAAGCATTCAGTTTTTGTAAAAATTTTATTACAAATTTATTCGATCATGCTGCTCTGTAAATCTCCAGTGTTGAGATAGTGTTAGATGGGTGGTCATGTCACTTCATTGTGTTACTAAGGATAGGAAAAAGCAGAGAATAAAAGAAGGAAGGTATTGCCTTTTGCGAGTCTCGAGTCCTTCAGTTTTACTTGTTCCAGTTACCTTCAACATTCTGTCACAACGTTCTTAGATTTTTATATATATATATTTCTTTGGTTTTGCATATAGTTTTTGAGGGATCATTAAAATGGAACAATTTTCAGCTGAAGAAACAGTCCTGTACTTTGCATTTTTAGAATTCATGTTTATCTGTCTTGAAGTATCTTTAAAATTTCAATTGTGCTTTTGGTTGTTTTCTTTGACAGGGCTACAATAGAGGAAGCATATTCAAGGTCAATGACAAAACTAGCTAAATCAGCGAGCAATTACACACAACTTGGGTAAGTAAGTGTGCATAAGAGAGAAATAATTAACTACATACATGTTAAGAATCTGGTTTGCTTCCGAATATGTTATTGGCCATCTTGAAAGTAGCATAACTTTGCCACCTTTAAAAATGTTTGTTAGTCCTTTGGCTAGTATGCAACCATACAAGCTATACAGATATGACAAAAATCAAAGACAGTATAGTTCTTTATTTAGATACTTAAAAAAAAAAAAAAAAAGAAACAGGACAACACAACCAAACATGAAGAGGGCTGTTTGTTCCTCTATATTTAAGACTGAATTCTTTTCAGACAAAATAAAGAACGTGACTTTCTATTAAGTGCTCTCAAATATAGTTGTTCTGAGTAGAAAACATATTGTCTACAAATGTGGCAGTGAATTTATTTCTATTTCTAGCTGTGGTTACTGCAAATAAAACAAAGGCCTTTAGCCTCGTGTTAAGAAGTCTGAGCTGTAGGCATAATCTTTCTAACAAAACAAATCCATTCATCATTCCATTTTTTAAAACATACCTCAAAAATTAATGGAATTATGGAATGAATCTATTGAAAAGTCACATTCTTAACATCTCTGAGGACAGAGGTAATACTTCAGAAAACCGAAATATGGAGAGCTTTTATAAGTAAATTTAGCACCAATACAGTATGCACATAAAAATACTTATGTTAAATTTTTGAGCTATTCTTGCATCATCTGTAGGAATATCCTTGTCATTCTCATGTGTTCATGACAGAGAAGATTGAATGGATTGCATAAGCTTTTATATTTTACCTGTGCTGACTCTAAAACAGCAAAAACTGAAAAGTTAGCATATCGTACATTTGAAAGATATAATAATGTTATTTATAACATAGCAGTTGCTGGGTTTTTGTTTGCTTCAGTTCAGGAGCACAGCTTAACTTCTGTAAGCATTGATACATTAGCACTATTTAAAAAAAGCTGATTGAAAGGAAGAAAAATCCAGATGAACATTACTGTTTTTTTCCCCCCTCAATCCAGGACATTTGCACCAGTTTGGGATGTTTTCAAAACCTCAACAGAAAAACTAGCAAGCTGCCATTTGGATCTTGTGCGGAGATTACAAGAGCTAATAAAAGAAGTTCACAAGTATGGAGATGAACAAATTAAAGCTTATAAAAAGGTTATTTTTTTTCTTATGTGTGTCCAGTGACTTGTTAACATTAAAGTTCAGAAGGTTGGATTTTGATGACTGTGTGATATTTGGCAGACTAAAGAAGAAGTTTCAGGAACATTGGAAGCAGTGCAAAGCATTCAAAGCATCACTCAGGCCTTACAGAAGTCAAAGGAAAACTACAATGCAAAGTGTCTTGAACAAGAACGTTTGAAAAAGGAAGGAGCAACACCAAGAGAAATTGATAAGGTAATTCCGTGACATCTTTCTTAAAATTCATTGAGTTGTCAAGGTGTAACACATTCACATTGTATTAGTGAAATGCTCAGAAAGGACTAAAAACTGTAAGCTGTAGCTATTTTATAATGTACATGATCCTTTGAATGGTTAGTTAGGTTATGTTTACATTTACTGCCTTACCTGTTCTCTCTAACTGTAGTGCAGTTCTAATTAAGCTGTATTACCGCCTCATATGGTAATTTCGTTTAGTGGCTTTTACAGAAAT
This sequence comes from Heteronetta atricapilla, assembly GCA_011075105.1. Lineage (NCBI taxonomy): Eukaryota > Metazoa > Chordata > Aves > Anseriformes > Anatidae > Heteronetta > Heteronetta atricapilla. Next base: position 27,794,720 of record CM021763.1, on the reverse strand, counting down.
TTCATATAATTGGTTCAGCATCTACTACATTTTTGATGCATTTTGTTATGTAAATATTCAAACACTTAATGCCTCCTTTTTTGAAATAAGAAGTAGGGAGTTTTTTATGTTGTTCTTTCAATTGAGACAAAGTATTTAATCATCAGAGTATTTAAAGTCTGTTCTGTTGAAAAGAAAAACAAGCTAACATTACTTTCAAAGCTAATTTAGGAGCTTCCAATTACATGGATCAAAATCCCTAGGGATGAGTATCCTGATGCTGTATTTAGTACTATCCTTGGGTCAGAGTTTGATCCATTCACAGAATCATTGAATGGCTGAGGCTGGAAGGGACCTCTGGAGACCATCTGGACCAAACCCACTGCTCAAACAGAGACACCTAAAGCCTGGACCCCAGGTCCATGTCCAAGTGGCTTTTGAAGATCTCCAAGGAGGGCAACTCCACAGCCTCTCAGGACAACTTGTGCCAGTGCTGAGGCACCCGCATAATAAAGAAGGGTTTCCTGATGTTGGAATAGAACCTCCTGTCTTTCAGTTTGTGCCCATGGCCTTTTGTCCTTTCACTGGGCTGCACTGAAAAGAGCCTGGCTCTGTCATCTGCATCATCTTAAGATAGTTGTAGGCATGGATAAGATCACCCTGAGCTTCCTCTTTTCCAGGCTGAACAGGCCCAGCCCTCTCAACCTTTCATAACAGGGGAAGGGCTCTAATCCCTTAGTCTTTGTGGGCCTTTGCTGCATTCTCTCCAGTGTACCTGTGTCTATCTAGCAGTTGGAAAGTCCAGCACTGGACACAGCACTATAGGTGTGGCCTCACCAGGGCTGAGTAGAGGGGAAGGATCACCTACATCAACCTGCTGGGAAAACTGAAACTTTCTCTTGATTTCAGGAAACAAAATAGAGGGAAGTGGTTATCTTTCCCTGTCCCTATACTTTCTCTCTTTTAATCTTGATACCTCTGCCTATTTCTTTTGTGGTTATCTGGTCTGTTCATGTTAAAATGGCCCAAGTAGCTTTTTTCTATAATCGTGGTGGAGCAGATAGAGTTGGTTCATTGATGACAACAGTGAGCCTGTTGACAATGTTCTGATTGTTTTATTTTTAATTTGAATCTATTTTTCCCCTGATTTGTATTTCAAATAGCAATCTGTGTTGGATTCTAGATATGAATCAAAAATATGTGGGACAGCAGGTATTTTCTTGCTAGTCTATTCAAAATATATTTATTTTTCTGAACTTCTGAAAGTAGTTCAAAACTTTTCAGTAAGCAAAGTTGACTCGATGGAAGGCTTGCTTTTAAGATATAATCCATAATCCCTCCTCTGGTCAGAAACAAACAACAAAAAATTAGTTTTACTAATAGCTATGTCACTGCAGAAGAAAGAGAGGAAACACTGTAGGATGAGGGCCATTTTCTGATGTTTTATGCATCTTTCTTGGATAATTTTGTCCAAACAATAGGGCAAAATGATTGATACTCAGCTAGTACTTCAAAAATGTTTCTGGTGGGAGCTAGTAACTGTGACTATCACATCCCTTCCATCACATCTTTATTAAAATTTACACTTGTACTTTTAGAATCCTGATAAAGATTGTTTTTGTATATTTTTCTATTGGTAGAGAATAATTTTGTTATGTTTAGCAGAACATCAAAAGTGTTCTCAAAATCACACAGTACCTACTGTATCACAAGACAGAGAATCTGTGCCAGTATGCTAAGAGCTTATCATTAAGTTTAATATTTCGAGAGATACTTTATCAAAGAATCTGAGGAGGCATGAAAGCTTGTAATTTTAATTGCAGCTGATTGTTAGTGTTAGCTTGTGTAATAACTTCCTGTTTTTCTCTGACATGTTAACTTCTGTATTTATGGTGACTTGACAAAAAAATCTTGACTAATCTTTATTATTTCAGTTACTGTAAAACTGCTAAATAGAGCTCTAGCAATTGCTGTACTTGAGAATAGACACATCCTGTTTTCAGAAGAGATCACGTTCCTTTGTTGTCTGTCTTGCTGATTGTTTTCTTTATATACTCTTCAGCAGACAACACTCATGATTCTGCTCACAGTTAAATATGATTACAAGAGGCAGAGGACATTTTGTTTATGTCAAAATCCCTTGCATACAGGGTTCAGTTACATAATCCTTCACAAAAGAAACTTATTTTTGAAGTCTTCTAATTTGGCATTTCCTTCTGTTTCAAATGATCAAGTTCGGAATCCTCTCATTGCAAAGCAATCATAATTATTTTTAAAACCAAGTGCTTATAGAGCACCTTGTACTTTCAAAAAAGTAAAGCATATTTCAGAAACAAGATAGGACAGTTTTCTTCTTGGGAGTTCCCTTGTGTGAAATATGCAGGAGAAAGAATCATGAAGCAAAATTTAGGGCAAGTTGTAGGTTGGTCTGATACATCCTGGCATGCTGTCCTTAATGCCCGAAGGATCCATGTTCTTTGTACAATAAAGTACTTTCATGCTCTGTTGTGCTGGGTTTAGAGTACTACGTGAGCAAGGTCTGCTTAAGCTTTCTCAGTAAGTTGATAAATTGAACTGCACCTTCAATTCCTCATCCCTTTTGATGAGGAATTGTTTCGTCCTGTTTGATGTTTCCCCTGATAAGCAAGTGCTAATGGTATATTGCTACTCGTGATTTTGGATTATTTTTTTCTTGGTAGAGGAAGAACAGAATTACCTCCTTCCGGAGGGCATCTTTGTATTAATTGATTTAAATATTATAGACAGTGGTCAGCTTTACAACTCACTGCAAGTGAGTAGTAGTTGCTGTCTTTAATCTGGGACTGATAAAATCCCTTTGAAAGAGGAAAGGAAAGCTCTTCAAAACTAGAATAGTAAGCATTCTATCTTTACTCATGTCACTAATTGGAAAGTATTTCTGAATTGTTACAACTGGTGGGAAATTTCATCCAGATAAAGTAGGTATTTGGACTTCTTTGACAGAAAAAAGCTGATGAGAAATAATTTCTATTTAATCTGCTTTTTTATTATTATTATTATTATTTGAATATAGCAAAAATATCAAAGTTCAAAAAACTTAATATCCTGTCACACTGTAAAATTTGAAAATAACTTCCTTGCCAAAAATAGTTACTACATTCATTTTTTTTCCATGTCACATTGAGATTCTCCTACACTTCTTTATATCTTTTAAGAATATCAAGTCCACAGAAAGAAAGCTTTGTTTTATTGAAAGCACTATAATGAAAAAAAATCATTAGAAACAAATCTGAGCTGCATGAATCTGTCCATCACTTTGTTCTGCATTAATTTCACTTTCAAATGTCTTCTCTTACTGTTTCTGTTATATTTTCCACATTCCTTATTTTTTTCCTTTCACTTCTAATAAGTGCCTTCTTATTATTTTTTTACAATGGACTCTTTCCGAATTGCACTAAGAAATGTTTACTCTGAATTTCAACCCTGCTTTTTTCCTGTTGTTGTTGTATATCTAAATATTTTATGTATCAGTAAAATAGCTTAATTTCAGTACTTTATTGATCTCAAAACACGTGTACTATAAATTAGTCATTGATGATAAGAGGAAGGAATTTCAATGAGGTAGTTGCTTTGTTACCTTTTTTATGTGGCTTATTCTAAGCAGCATAATGATTTTATGCAGAAATCTCCAATAGTTTGAATCTAAGTTATTTGGTGGTAAAATTTTGTTATGATACTTCACTGTTTTGATACGCCCCTGAATCTTTTTTATAGGTCATCCTATGCTTTCTCTCAATAGTGACTTTAAAAGTCTTAGATATTATTGGATTGACACTCTTTTTTTGTACTGATCCGTAGGCAGCAGTTAAATCTAAAAAAGCTACAGATACCTATAAACTGTATGTGGAGAAATATGCTACAGTTAAATCTGATTTTGAGCAGAAAATGACTGAAACTGCACAGGTAAGTGTTATATTAAATAAGTCACTTTTAAAATAAATTAGTATGTTTTATCTCTCTTAAGATACCAGCAATCAAGGATTTTAAAAAATTAGTTCAAGATAGAATGATGTCCTTTGGAAAATGATGTAAATGTGCTGTCAAAAGTAATAGGTTTGAAAGACAAACACTGGCCACATGTATTGTGATGGCAATGTCCTTGAATAATACACTGAAATACTAGCACTCCAGAAAGACATTTTGAAGAAGTTTTTAGTAAGAAAACAAAATGAACTTCTGTAAGTGTTGTAGATGCATTGTGATGATGCAGGAAATCCTGTGAATTGCTGGTGAGCCAGAATTTGTTCATAGCAGTTACAATACTATGACCCATTATGTTTTTTTCATTATCATTTCAGCAAAACATTTCAGTAACAGCTTGTTAAAGAGTCTTCACTTAAGTGCTTATCTGATGTGGTCAAAAGCCTTTACCTCTATTCAAATGTCAAACGAACAAATGTTTGTGTTTTTTTTTAAGGTCTTTTAATCTGTATTACAGAGGATATCATGTTCTCCATATGCTTGAACATTCTGTTTCTTCTTATAATTTAAAGTTCTTTTTCAAATCAGTTGATAGCAGACTGTTCCAGATTTCAAAAAGCAAATGCACCATTTCTGCTCTTTTTAATATTTAGTTGACATAATTACTTGTATATGTTTTTTGGTTGAAAAAAAGCTTTTACAAGATTGGAGTTTTCTTTTTGGTTGGAAATTCTTTGCTCTTTTGTTTAGTTTCAAAGATTATTTTTTAAGCATGGGTGGAATTACTAAGGAAATTATATTTATTACATGTTATTAATGTAGAAGCGTATAAGTGTTAGCATTTTCCTTAACTTCTTGGAAATTAATAATTAAATTAATTGTGCAATTAATTCAATTTTACAGTAAGGGAATTGTGTAGGTTGATAAAGAAAAAGCTATGCTATCCTAAACTGTAAACTGCTTTTCTACTTTGAAAACTTAATTAGAACTAGATCTAGTTCATCTGTGAATACATATTCAACACAGACGTTAAAGAAAAAATACAAAATATATCATAGAATCACAGAATCACAGAATTATTCTAGGTTGGAAGAGACCTCAAGATCATCTAGTCCAACCTCTGACCTAACACTAACAGTCCCACTAAACCATATCCCTAAGCTCTACATCTAAATGTCTTTTAAAGACCTCCAGGGATGGTGACTCCACCACTTCCCTGGGCAGCCTGTTCCAATGTCTAACAACCCTTTCTGTAAAGAAGTTGTTCCTAACATCCAACCTAAAACTCCCCTGGTGCAACTTTAGCCCATTCCCCCTCGTCCTGTCATTAGGCACGTGGGAGAACAGACCAACCCCCACCTCGCTACAGTCTCAGAGGTACCTGTAGAAAGCGATAAGGTCACCCCTGAGCCTCCTTTTCTCCAGACTGAACAAGCCCAGCTTCCTCAGCCGCTCCTCATAGGACTTGTTCTCCAGACCCCTCACCAGCTTCGTCGCCCTTCTCTGGACCCGCTCAAGCACCTCGATGTCCTTCTTGTAGCGAGGGGCCCAAAACTGAACACAGTACTCGAGATGCAGCCTCACCAGAGCCGAGGACAGGGGGACGATCACCTCCCTAGCCTTGCTGGTCACACTGTTTCTGATACAAGCCAGGATGCTGTTGGCCTTCTTGGCCACCTGAGCACACTGCTGGCTCATCTTCAGCCGACTATCAACCATCACTCCCAGGTCCTTCTGTGCCAGGCAGCTCTCCAACCACTCATCTCCCAGCCTGTAGCTCTGCTTGGGGTTGCTGTGCCCCAGGTGCATGACCCGGCATTTGGCCTTGTTGAACTTCATGCAGTTGACCTCGGCCCATCGGTGCAGCCTATCCAGATCCTCCTGTAGAGCTTTCCTACCCTCGAGCAGATCGACACACGCACCTAACTTGGTGTCATCTGCAAACTTACTGAGGGTGCACTCAATGCTCTCGTCCAAATCATCGATGAAGATATATACCAGAAGTCTTCCTTGCAACCCCCCAGTCCAGGCATTTGTGATAAAAATAATGCTCAGGTATACTACTGCAAAAGTCTGCCTTTAATGTGACTTATATTAGGAGTCTTGATACCCTTTTGTTGGAGAGCTTCCAATAGGCGTCTTCTTTGTGCAGTATCTTGACTGGGTTCAGGTAGAGGAGCTATGCCCCAAGCTTTTCTTTTCAGTTTGAGTTGAGTTTGGCTAAGTACATTCTTTCCCTTGCCTTGTAAAAATGTGAATCTTAAATATTTTGTTTGTATAATTGTGTAAGGATGATTGCAGTTATTTAGTGTTTTAAAAGGTTTTATTTAAAAATCACTAAGGAAATTCATGGGTACTGTGGTAAAGGTTCTAGGTCCATTTGTCCTTCTCTATCATCTCTGATTTGCTAAACTCTGTTTTCAATACATGTTTTAAGTTAACGTTGCAACCAAAAACAGTAGTTGTCCTCTTTCTGGTCTTTTGTTGTGTATTTGTTTGAGAAACATCCTTGTAGAGCTAAGCCAGATAAAACTAATGTATTGAAGAAAGTTAACATTAACCCGGAGGAGATTTGGGATCTAGTTTATTAAGAGATCACACAAGCATTTGTGCTGGCACAAAGGAAAAGACAATGTGTTACCAAGGGTGGAGGTTTGTGTCCTTAAGCTGACTTGAAGTGTGTAAGTATGACTTTAATGAACTGGCCTTGCTAAATTGCCCTCTAAACTTTTCACTAATGAGCAAGAAAGCTATGAGTAATGGAGTTCTTATTTAGACTGACAGGAGACAGACATGAAGAGTATTTGAAATTGATATTATTGTCAGTGAATCAGTGAAGGGAAAATGTAGAGACTTTCAGCATGCAAACTAGCTGGGCTATTCGTGATGTGCTAAAAGAAAAGCCATTTGAAGAATCCAGTACAACTAAAGAACAGGAAAAGAAACGACTTATTTTGTATGTAGAGACACAATATGAAGATGCTTTTTTTTTTCTTCCTCCTTATTTATGTTATTAGGTAGGTATTAGGTATTTAAACATGACTGAACTTTAGAGAGAAAAAAGGTTTTACTGTAGTAAATATTACAGCTGGGAAAGCATGACAATACTCCTGGTTTTTTGGTTTTTTGTTTGTTTTTCCTAGTACAGAAATGGTACATATTTACCTCTCATGGCAAGCCATACTTGTCTGAATGTCTTCGGTTATTCTTTATCTGCAATAATCCTTTTACTCAAACTTTAGATTTTATTTAAGATGATAAGAGACAACTGAAAGCTCTTAATACCTTTCATGGTTGTCTGTGTTGGAACTGAAAATTCTGCCGGTCTAAGTCCTATCCAGTTATTGTATTTTAAGTGTAATAGTGTAGCTGCATCTATCTAAAGTTGGGTTGCAAGACAGCTACTTTAAATATGATGTGATAGGAAAAATAAGAAAATCCTTGAATATGTATAAGCCCTCTCCTAAGTTAAGCACACCCCAGATTTTCTTCAAGTGAAATATAATCCAAATTAAATATACTAGTTCAGGAAACAAATTAGGAACGTGGTCATTCTCTGCTGTTTCATTGCAAAAATAGTTGGCTTAAATCCAGTATGTCTTCAGCCATTCAGATAAAACTGTTAAGAGAACACAAACGTCTTGAATTGATGTGGCTTTATCCTAGGTAATTATGTAGTAATGTCTTCGCTTAGCTGTCTTCCTTGTTAACCCTCCGCCAATTAATCTGTTGCATAAATTTTATTAATTTTTCTTTTTATGTCATTTACTATCTTATCTGCAGTTATCAAAGTGATTTGTGAGACATAATTTTGAGAAGTTAAATTTTGAAATACAATCTTCCTAATTTTGAATTGCAAGTTTTATTTTTTGCTGCAATAAAGATGGAAGGTTTAGTTGTGATTATAGAAGAAGAATATAGTTAATTTGTCATTTAGAAATTGGTTTTGAATGAAATTCCTTATGTTGAAAGATTTTTTTTTCTGAATAAGGTGTGATTGTATTATATAATTGCTTAATTGCTCTGCAATTGCTAAGAAAACATGTCTCATTTGCAAAGTATTCCAATATGTTATAAGCTTTTAAAAAATTATATTATCCAGTCAGTTATTGGAAAGGATCAAATAGCTGAAAGTGCTAAATTATTTTTCTTTGAAAGCCTTCTGTCTTAACTAGAATTAAGTACAGTTGACTGTTCAGATGACTTTGGCGTTAAGCAATCTGCATATATACATAAAGTTAAAGACAGTAGTAATTCTTCACATTTTAAAACTGAAGAGAAAAGAATGTTTGTGAAATGGATCACATACTGTGTATGCTGAGTTAGACAGTTAAGGGTAATCGAAGATTTTTCATTTTTAATTTAGCATTAAACACTAAGAAGTGACTTGTACTTGGGTCTTAACATTATAGATACGTTTCAGTATGTTTCAGTATATCCTTCCAGAACAGATAAAAGTTCGAGTAAACAAATTTGTTAATGATTGTTTCTGTGATGTGAATGATACCGTTGTATTGCAGTGCTGAGATAGTCTTTGATTGGAATCTTTGTGTTACGTACTGTACAAGGCAAAGATGGCTTCTACTTCAAAGACTTTTTACAGAACAATAAACAAGAAATAAGGAAACCAAGAATGGCAGGAGTGGCTTGAGGGGAGTCGTGGTATTCATTGGTGTAACAGGCAAAAATCTCTGAATGGCCGGTTGTTTTGATATGCATCATAAAGAAGAGTTTAAAAGAGAGTGATACATCAGTTTTGCACGGTTTTATGGGGATCTTCAACCAAAACTGAAGGCAGCAGCATTGGTATAATCTCAAAAGTTCACTTTGAGTTTAGGTAAACATTAGGTGGTGGAAGTAGGCTGGAAGATCCCATTGTGTACAAGTGCTGACACCCTGATTGTGACTGAGAGTATGTATAGACACAGATGACAGATATGTTTGAAAGCAAAATAGTGCAGTTTATCTAATCTGGTAATTGGTAAAAATAGTAGTATTACAGGATAGTCTATGGAGTTTGACCCTATCCTCTGTGATCAACAAGGAAAGTTTCTGGGAAGAAAAAAAGAAAGGAAAAAAAGGTTATTTTAGTCTGCTTATTGATGGCTAGCGAGTCATATATGAGTGTGACAGAAGACAGACTGATAGTTTAGAAGATACAGATATTTGACTTGTATGGAGTTATACTTGTGTTTGTGAATCAGACTGCCAGAAGGTATGAAATGTAAAGATGATCTTCAGAAAACCTTGTAAAAACAGACAGGAATAAAAAGTGCTCTGAAGTTTTGTCACAATTGAACAGGCAGTTACAGAGGTAGAAAGAGAATCAATAGAGAGCAGGAGTAAAGAAAGACTTCAAGATTATTGTGGCTAACCATTGGGTAGGATGAGGGATTTTTTCTTTTCTTAGAGATGTTTCAAGTGCTCTTAAAATGATGGAAGTGTGGGTAAAGTGGAACAGGGGAACAAATTCCGAACAAACTGCAAAGATTATATAGAGTTGGTTTAAAGATAAAGATTTAAACAAATTAATTATATTTAAAGAACCAAAGGATATAGATTTAATTGGAGAAAGTATGTATATATTGTGATCAGGAAGAGAGGGTGCTGAGCAAGTACAAAACAGATTCAGAAATATGACTTCTGGAATTAGATGAAAATCACGAGATCTTTCAGTAATGGAGAAAAGAGATATTTTCTTCAACCCTGTTTTCTCTTGGTAAAAATAGGTCAGATTTTTTGAAAAATCAAGATAGGTGAAAGCTGAAAAAGGAAGTTAAAAAGCTAGATAATGGTTCCAAAAGGACATATTATAAAGTACATTATTTTGTAATGTGAACTTTACACCTTCCTTTCTTAAATACTGTAATCACTGTGGTAAAGATCTGGAAAAGAATGCTTTTTTCTGCTTAGTACATGTAATTATTATGATATAAGGTTTAACATTTCAAAAATTATTTTCATTATGAATAATTGCTTGCATTGGTTGACAGAAATTTCAAGACATTGAAGAAACACACCTTCTTCATATGAAAGAGATTATAGAATCATTGTCAAATACCATAAAGGAAATTCATTTACAAATAGGAGAGGTAATTTTTATATTATCGTATGTTTATTTGGATTATGCTACATATTTTTCTTAACTACTAAAAGGAACATTTTTTACTGTGTTTGTATAACTTGTGCTTGTGTGATTACAAGACTACATCTTTCAAATGGCAATAACTTTTTAAATTACAATAAGGAGATAAACAGTAACAAAACACAGAATTCAAAAGACTTTGAAGCAGATTTGAGTCTTTTTACCACAGATATCAAATACTGTATCAGTGCTGAACTTGTTCATCAGAAGTTTGAAGGATATTTGAGTATCTACTAAATAGCCATATTGGTCTTCTCAGATATGTTCAAGCCTCTCTGATAAATTTTATTGAATGGATCAGCTCTGATTTTGTTCAATGTATTGGAAATCTTTTTAATATCTAAATTCAATAATAAATACTAATAAATAATAATAAATTCAATGTGAGCCAAAAATTTTACTGCTTCCTGTTGCATTTATAAATTCAGTATCACAAATTCTACAGTATAAGTCTGAAAAATCATTAAATTTTGTGCTAACAGAAAATAATGTCTTTTGACCATTTGAAGGATGTTTAGTGTATTTCAAAGCTCTGTTCGTTAGATATTAAATTAATACTAATTTTACACATAATAGGGGTACTTCCTCTTTAATTAAAACATGGAATTATCTGAAAAGTTTCAAAATTTTTGATAACATTTGTAGGGAAAGGCCTTCAGTAACAGTGTTAAAAGAATTTTTTGCAGTATCTTCAGATGCAAGTTGGTCTAACTAATAATCCTTATTAGTAGTCCTCCTTTTTTTTGGTATGTGTTGCAGTTTTCTTTGTGTATACTTTGTTTGAGTCACTAGTTTGCTTAGTTTTTAGGTTTTCTGCTAGTGAATGATGGTCACAAGGTTCATGCTAGTAATTTCTAAAACATATTACTGCCTTGTTGGAAAAACTTCATATTAACAGCATGTTCCTTTGCCAGACCAAAACCATTAAAACCATCATGCTTTTACTCAAGCAGGTGGAAACTGTGATAATACAGTAGTAACTGTTCACACCCTTAACTGGTGCTGGCTTAAGGGGACAGTTTGTCTTCCCGACATTGTCATGGGGCATGTTGTTGACAAATTCAGAAAAGCGTATATAGAAAAGTAGTTTAGATAGAAGAAATGGAAGCAAATCATAGACTTGTCATCAGTCTGTGTTCTTTCGTTCCTCATTTGTATGTGTATTGTGTACACAATTGCCAATGCTAAAGCAATAAAAATGGATTTCCTTGATATTACGCCTGTCGATTTCTGGAAGCTAATATAGTTTAGAGGGTAACATTTTAAACTCTAGAGTTAAAAATAAACACTTTCTGAAGTTAATTAAATTTCTGTAACTACTGCTTTTTAAATTCCTGTTCTGTGTGGTATTCTGTTTTGTTTTTTGAAGGTTCACGAAGAGTTTATTAATAACATGACAAATACTACAGTTGAGAGTTTAATACAGAAATTTGCTGAGTCAAAAGGAACTGGCAAGGAAAGACCTGGTAAGAGATTAAAAGTAGAGGATCAAATGTTAATTTTAATACTGTAGATTTTCTCTCCTAATTAAAAGGCAAACCCTATTTGTTAACATGCTGGTGTTGGAACATACTTAAAATTTCAAAACTCTCAGAGTTCATTAGCTTTGATACTAATGTGTCATAGAAATTTAACAACACACAATTTGTTTATTATGTATTTGTAGGACTAGTGTTCATAAAGCATCATAATTCATAGCTCAGAGTCCTCCAATGTGGACTTCTGAGGAAGCTTGTAAATTATACTGTTCCTTGGGATGTCAGTGAAGTTTGTCCAGAAAACAAAGTTCCTTGCACAAAACTACCTTTATTCTATGTGCTTCAGCACAAATTATATTTCCAAATTTAATACAAATTCAGGGATCTATTCAGAACAGGTGTCTGTAAAGCTGATTATAGAATTGTTGTAAGTTGCATTGGTTTGTTTGGTTAGCTTACAAAATCATGCTTTTTAATAGATTATATGTAGATTGTTTTGTTCTTTATCAGCAACAAATTTACAAGTACTTGCTGAAAGTACTGCTTGTTGGGTGTGATATATTTCCTGGACTGGCATAAAACGACAATTTCACATTACTATATATCTAACATTACAGGAAAAAGACAGAGTTCAGTTTAATATTGAGGCATGAGAACATGGCACTAGATCTGTGAATACAGAAGTTTGGTAGTACTGTTTTTCTTGGAGTGTACAGTGTTGGGAGCCCTTGTTAGCATCTCTGCCTTATAGTATCAAAGCATATATTTTTTTCAGAGCAAGGATGATTTACAGAGTAGCTTAGATCTTAAGCATTTATGTTGAATTGTTAAATATGGTTACTAGGTATCTTACAGTGCTTCTGTGTTTTTAATATATGTGTTACATATTCACTCTGTGATCTGCTAATGCTCATACATGAGTGGGATGAGGCAAGACTGTGTATGAAACAACTGTCAAACTTTTCCAGTGTGTCTTACATTTTTTTGGTAAAGATTAAGAAATTAAAAGTACATACCTCAGGGTTTCACATTCAGTTGTACTGAATTCAGGATGAAGACACGTGAAAATTCAGTATTCAAGCCTCTTTGACTAGCTGTGGCCAAGATGTCACATGTAGGAGTCACTGTCTTACATTCAGGATCCTGACTCCCTGTTGTTACAGTGACCTGTGCTAGCATATTCTAGAGCACTGCGTGTTTCAGGCAATACACTTTTTTTGTCAGACAACATAACCATCATAAGAAAGGTAGCACTTCACCTCTTAATTTAGTGAGAGAAGTTCTACACAGTGTACTTACTTGCTGCTTTGCAGATTTTGTCATATTCCATTTGTATTCTCTTGAGTCAAATAAAAACTTTTGCCATGGCAAATTCTATTTTTTTTAAGTTCTGTAACTATTTTAACAGCAAAAAGGTTTAAGGAAGGATTATGTTTTTAGTGTGGAAATGCATGCATATTAATATTTTTTTCAGAGTGAAATTATATTAACTTTGTAAAGCTGCCATGGGGCAGAGAGAAAGCATAGGCAAATTCAGTAGCAATAGAAATTCACCAGAAGTTGCAAGGTGTCAAAGATGGGTCTTAGTTATAATTACTGCTTCTATTATAGTCATATAGCTTTGACAATTAACAAATGTTTGGGATGCAAAGTGAGGTATCAATTCTGTAAGAATGAAATGAAAACATCTGGTGTGGGAGGAGCAGCTTTTTCTTGATTCAAAAATGCTTTTCCACAATGAGAAGTGTACTTAATAGAAAGGCATTTTTAACCATGAAGCAAATTCTAGAAGTCTCTCTGTGATACGAATTTAGTAATTATGCTGCAGAAGGAGATGGCTTCTCAGATAAATTTAAGTATTCAGTGTATAAAAATGGTACTGACTCGGAGTACAAAACAGATGTAGTGCTCTCACTGCTACTTAAGATTCTGGTCCTGAATATATTTGAAAGATGCAATTTAATAATCATCAGTAGGATGTTTGCCTTCACCTTCCCATAATATTTGTAGAACAATATACTAAATCAGTTTGTGGAACATCCTGAAATACTGAATTTTGAGAACAACAACAAAGGATAGTGCATAACAAAGTATTTTAGTTTATTTCAGTATTTTAAAATTGTAGTGTTAGTACTTTACAGCAGAGTTCACTTTCCTATTTCTACAGATCTAAATGTAAATATGAATCTGGAAGGAAGTACTGTAGAAGGACTGTTTATTGTGTGGATTAGGAACAATTTATAATGATTCTCTGTATATGCGATTATTTCCTTAAATTCTCATCTGCGTAACGTCAATTTCTCATTGTATGATCATATCCCTTATACCAGATTATATGGGCTCCCTCTGGTGGCTAATTTCTGGTACCTGAAGTCTTGATGTACTGCAACAAGTAGAGTTTAACACACATTTTTTTTCTAGTACAAATAAAATTTGTTTCAAGTAGTAATGCTTTATGAGTTTTCTAAACCTTATTTATGGACTTCCTTACTTTAAGGCTTTTTTTAACTGCTACCTAAATAACCTACTTCTTGAGCTTTATCTCCTAATTCTTATGGAATTTACTTCAAGTATATTTTTAAAAGATACACAATATTTGAAGAAGTTCTTTTCATAATTTTTCATACTCTTTCAGTGTAAAAAAAAAAAAGCCATGTATATTAAGTTGCAAATATTTTAATGCAAAATGAACAAAAAATCACTTAAATGTGAAACCTTGAAAAACAGAAAAAGAGGTGTCAGGACCTTTCAATACACAGTCATGCTCCAGGTCAGAGTTTAATACTGAACTATTTTCTAAAGTTTATTTGGTCCTGCTGTTAGGTCAAATAGATTAGATACCATTAGTTGAAAGATACTTCTGTTGTGTGACATTGACCAAAACCATTGTTGGCCACTTCAGATGAATCTACTTTCTATTTGTGATAGGCTGCTGCTCAGTGTTCCTTGGAAAAATCATTTATAGCGTGGCAGAAAATGTCTACTTTTCTTCCACCCAAAGTAGATGTTAAATCTATAGCAGAGATTATGTAAATTCCAGATTAGTGACATATCAATGATTTTTTGCCTTATTTACTTAATTGTCTAATCATCTGTAAAAATTTGGTTTGTTCCATTATGAAAAGCTAGTGCATGAAACAGAAACTGTTAGGAAGTATGAGCTCATGTTCTTCCAAGATCTTATGTCTGAAATTGGCAGGATAATACATACTGTGTGTAAAGATACTTGTGAGTGCCAGTGGACAGCTGTAGCTGGTCATGAATGATTTTCCATTTTTTACAGTGTTCTCCTATGTACGAAACGAAGTCTGTGTGTATCTGTCTCTGCATTATTTTTAGCCCACTACAGTTTACCCAGAAGCTAGCTTTGAAGGCCAAATGAGAAGACTCAGCTGTGCTACATTGTCCGAAAATACCCAAACAGAAGCCAAATCTAGACTATTTGTTTTCATTAATTTGTTCTGATGTCCTTGTTAGTGGTTGTTGGTAATTTATTAAGTTGTTGCTCTTATTTTTTCAATTTTCTTAAAAATTTAATAAAGAGGAAAACAAAAAAAAATGTAATACAATAATGGAAAGACAAAATCCTTTCTGGCTCCACAACCCTCCAATTAAACAATTATCCACAGATGGCAATTACTACATATGCTGTTATGTTGTTGAATGTGGAATTGGGGGTCAGCTTTTTCCTAGTATTAAAAAAAAAAAAAAAAAAAAATCATTGGTTTTCTGCTAGCTTGATCCATCTGCACAATCAGTATCAGACAGAACATAATTTTCACTGTGACCCTACATCCTTACCCATACAAGCAAATGAAAAATGTGAGGAAGAGGAATCAGCTACATACGCATTGTCTTCTAACTGTGTCAGTCAAACATCTAGAATTCAGGCTCTTGAAAGCAAAAGTACATAAAAATACTTCTTGTATCCTTTCACATACTGTTTACCCAATACACTTGACCTTTAGGAGAGGCTACAAGTCTGCTTTTGTTAAAGCGTTGTAAAGTGGGTGTCGGCAATCCATTGGTGCTTTCTACAGTAGTTGAGAATGTCAGTTGTCCACAATTGCTGGTGATCAACTGTCACTGGCTCTTGCACAGTGACATAGCTGTACGTATAGCTGAACATTTTAATTTGTCCTTGTCATTTTAGATACTGGGAATAACAGTCTATGTCCTTCTAATTGAATGATGCTTCCTTAGATACCAAGATTCAGAAAGAAACAGATGTATTGTCTTTACTCCTTTTCCTACCTCTAACAATCCCAGAAAATGAAAATTCAGTCAATAATTAATCAGTAATGCTGGTAGATAAATGTTTGGTCTGTGGCTTCTTAGAGCTGCTGAAACCTATTTTGCTTTATTTGCCAATGCGGGAAAAAAAATGGTCCTCAAGGCTCCTGTTAAGTCCAATTATCAAGAAGTACAAGGTCATGGGTATCACAATGCAGACATAAATTCAGAATTGTTATTTATTTATTAATCATTTTGAAATTCAGCTCTCTGGGAAGGCTTTGAAGTAGTCTAGACTGACTTAAAACAGCTATAACGTCAAGATCTTCAATGCCTCATAAGGCAGTGCCTATCAGAAAAATATATTCTGGTGTCCGCAGTGTGGTGATGATCTGTGTCTGCTCTGAGGCAACACATCTGGGAGTTCTGTTTATGGAATGCTAGCATTTGAAGCCTTATTTTGAAATCTTAAAAAATGATTTATTTAGGCATGACATTCCTCCTGAAAGGAATATGGAAATTTCACAGGCTGCAAAACTGTTGACAAACTATTATGTTTACTATTTGGATGGCAATCAAAGCAGTTTAATCTGGATTCCTTACAAGCTCATTAATGCTGCCAGCATTGCCTGTTACCAGAATTGTAAGGCATCAAAGCTTCAATTTAGTAAACATTTAAAAAACAGATTTTACCTAGGCTTTAATTCAACTGAGTACTGATTCAATTAACTGAATTGTTGTACATCTGATTAGAATAACGTTTTATGTGGCTGGCTGTTGGCTCTGGTGAGAGTTGGTGCAAAGTTCAGGTGTGAATTAATGAGACATTGTTAGGCCTTTGCTAGTTATGTGGACGTTTTAGTCCTAAATGACCATGGAGCACTACTTGTGTAATTTTTCCAAAGTGAATGCAAGAGCATTAAAGTGAGCTGCACCACGGCTGTAAAGCTAGTCCAAAGTAACCAGTGTAGTGTGAATGCACAGTTGTGCTTCCTCTTTGTTAACATTCCTATTTAAGTTACTATGTTGTGTAAAACTACGTACTTTCTATCTTATGAAAAAATGAACAAAGTCTATAGGGTAATGTAGACCAAAAAAAAATAAGTGTTTGGAACAAATGTTTTATGTCAATGAAATTTCAGAACAAAGTTAGTCCTTTCCCAGAGATTGAGAGGCAAAACAAGGGTCATGGAATATTGAAGCTTGCTTTGATTAAGGCTGCTAGCTTTTTATGTACTTGAATAATAAACTCTTCTTTGAGAGAAAGACTTCAAACAGTGCTGGGTGTGGCAGGCATTGGTGTTTTCCATGGGTTTGTTCGATAACATAATAGTTTGTAGGTTTTATAAAAAATACTTTTATAGGAAGCTAAACAACAAAATAGGTGGAAGTAAACACTGAAAATGTCTAATACTAATTTTTGAACAGCTCTGCATGACATCTTTGAGCTTCTTTTCCACAAGGAATTATAACAAAGCAACTGTTTATTTATGTTCTTATAAATTATTTTCTTTATATTTTCTGTAAATATTATGAATATTTTAATACTGTCAACACTTGTGAATAGATGCATAAATAGCCAGTATTGTCTCAGTTTTTCAAAGCCTGTGCCCATACATAATTTTATGCAGAAGGCTGACTGAGGAAGGAATTTAGTTTATCGACAATGACAGTTTCCAAGGGATTAACAATAGTATTCTCTTTAAAGGAAGACAATCCATCCATGCATCTTAGTTCCTATCTTAGGTGTCTGTTTAATTTTGCCTGCAAAAATTAGGTCCTGTCATAGATAACAAACCTGCCAAAACTGCTGTAGACCTTATCTGCCAGCACAGATTTTAAATTATTACGTATATCTAACTTGCAAACTTGATTTAAACAAAGAGAATAAATTAATTATTATTTGTAACAGTCTGGAGAGTCAAAACTACAGGTTTTGCTTTGAAAATCTTAGTGTCTGTGGAAGACAGGTAGCATTGTACTGAATTTGTCAACCAACTGGAAATTTAACATTTGACAGGATGGGCTACAAATGTAATGCCCTGAAGAAGCTAATTAAGCTTTTCATTTAAGAGTGATTGTGTTTTAAGTAGTAGAAAGAACAATTCATATTAATAGCAAAAGTTATTCTTGGTGTGGTATCTTTCTTGAAGGTGTTGTGTTCATAGACACACACATTCAGAAGTCCACATCTGAATTTGAAAGCTGGGTGATCCTTTTCTGTTGTGCGAAAAATTTGGGTTAATTCTGTCCAAGAAGGAAAAGTCCACTTCTCCTGAAATACTTAGGGAAAGAATGAGCTGCCTATGATAACTAGGAAGAAAATCTGAAAAAAAAAAAAAAAAACAACAGCCACAAGCTTAGTTGGAAAAAAAAAAAAGGCAGTAGAACAGCAGGAAACCAAATTCAATGTTTTGTCAAAAAACAACAACAACAAAAACACACACACAAGGAACAGTCAAACAACAGCAAAAGTTTATGTAAAGATAACCTTTAAAAATGCATGTGCCACGCTGTCTGGAACCATACCCTTGTTATGTTTTTTCAGCTTCATTACAGTTCTGCAGTGCAATTTCTTCTACAGAGCTAGCTAAAACACTGAAATGTTGTATAAATATATTCAACTAAAGTGGGACAAGGGAAAAATGAAAAATACCACAGAAACTGTTATATGACTGCAGATGCGGCAGAACAAAAGCTTTGACTCCCTAAGAAGTACTCTCAGTTTTTCTTGAATTTTCCTGCCACAAACAAACAACAACAACAAACAGTTGCAGACTAAGGCAAGTAATTATTATAGGTTGTGGGAGCAAAGAAATGTCAATTTCAGTAATTTAAGATATCAATTAGGTAACAGACTTCTCAGAAAATGACCTAATTTGCAGGATAGGTACTACTACAACAATAATAATTTATGAAGAGCTCTTAAACACCTGAGGATAGAAATAGCAGTGTGAGACATGTTTTGTTCTAATATAGTAAATAAGACCTGTAACTTATTTATATAAATAGTATAACATAAGAAATTAATGCTGGAGGAATGGGCTAATTGTTTAAGACATTTTTCTTTTAAGGTAGAAAATATTCTGTGGACAGAGTAAACGTTAAATGGCCTTTTCAAACATGAAATTTTCACAAGAATCACAATTGAAAGAAGTGTATTCTCTCTCTTTTTTTTTTTTTTTCTTTCAGAAGATAAAGCTTAGCAAAAACAAACTCTCTGAAATCTGGAAAGATTTGGAAACCTGCTTATAAACATCTGTGCTGTAGTTCATTCTTACTAAACCGTAACGTTAGAGAAAAGCAATGTCTTGAATCTTGCAGTCTAACTTTTTGAGGAAAAATATGGTTTCCAACTACTGAAGCGATAGAGGAGTCTCAAGTTGGAAATTTTATCATATGTTTTATCTTTCTAATATAATAAATCCTAAGCATACAGTCTTCATACACTTGTCTCACATACAAACTTACACAGTTTACACACTAAGTTGTATGTAGACATGTTTCTAATAGACAATTATTGGACAATTGTCTGATTGACAGTATTTGACAAGTCTAATAGACCATTAATTATTTCTTTATAATTTCATTAACGGTAATACTGCAGCATGGAAGTGCTTTACACCAGAACAAGCTATCATTGGACATTTTTGCAGTGAATGGGCTGTCTGGATCAACTAGATCTGTGTATTATACTCTTTATGGATCAAGAATATCCTTTATGACTTGGAAATGAATTCTCATTTAATTTACCTTTGACTTTCTGTGTCTGTGGTAGTTGTCAGAAAGTGCAGAATCTCATCCTCTTTTTCTTCAGTATCTTTTGATTGCCTTTTTAATTGCCATAAATCATCATCTGCATCCAGAAAGCCTTCTGCATGAACAATTTCATTTTAAATAATAAATACTGATTTTTCTGCATTTTGGCATTGGAAGGTGCAGGGGGGCACCTATTGCTTGAGTAACTGTACAGATATTTGCCATATTGTTAGCTATCAAACTAGATTCATATGTGCAAAATTATTAAATGCTACAAAAATGGAAATTTCTTGCTGCTTTTTTACACGTACATGTGTAAAAAAAGTATGTAACACATACATGTTTCTCTCTACTGGTTGGTTTAAATGTCTCTTAGACTTGCATTCTTCATACCTAAGCCCAAGTTTAGCCATAACAATAAAAATTCAAATTCCTGTCTTTTATTAATAATGTTCATAAATTAAATTCTTCGTCATGGATTTGTTTTGAAGAATTTTCCCTGATTGGTTGCCTAGTTTGGTGGGAAAGATGTTCTCTAAAAAAAAAAAACAGTATGAAACAGTAACAATGCTGTTACTAGCATTAAACTTCCTAAGCTTTGGGAAATTTAGTTTCACAATGTGTTTCTCAGCTTTACAGTTTTAGCTCACAGAATCACAGAATTGCCAAGGTTGGAAGAGACCTCAAGATCATCGAGTCCCACCTCTGACCTAACACTAACAGTCCCACTAAACCATATCCCTAAGCTCTACATCTAAATGTCTTTTAAAGACTTCCAGGGATGGTGACTCCACCACTTCCCTGGGCAGCCCGTTCCAATGTCTAACAACCCTTTCGGTAAAGAAGTTCTTCCTAACATCCAACCTAAAACTCCCCTGGTGCAACTTTAGCCCATTCCCCCTTGTCCTATCACCAGGCACGTGGGAGAACAGACCAACCCCCACCTCGCTACAGCCTCCCTTGAGGTACCTGTAGAGAGCGATAAGGTCACCCCTGAGCCTCCTCTTCTCCAGGCTGAACAAGCCCAGCTCCCTCAGCCGCTCCCCATAGGACTTGTTCTCCAGGCCCCTCACCAGCTTCGTCGCCCTTCTCTGGACCCGCTCAAGCACCTCCATGTCCTTCTTGTAGCGAGGGGCCCAAAGCTGAACACAGTACTCGAGGTGTGGCCTCACCAGAGCCGAGTACAGGAGGACAGTCACTTCCCTAGCCCTGCTGGCGACGCTGTTTCTTATACAGGCCAGGATGCCGTTGGCCTTCTTGGCCACCTGAGCACACTGCTGGCTCGTATTCAGCCGACTATCAACCATCACTCCCAGGTCCTTCTCTGCCTGGCAGCTCTCCAACCACTCATCTCCCAGCCTGTAGCTCTGCTTGGGGCTGTTGTGCCCCAGGTGCATGACCCGGCACTTGGCCTTGTTGAACTTCACGCAGTTGACCTCGGCCCATGGGTGCAGCCTATCCAGATCCTCCTGATACAGTTCAAATGATTGTGTAGTGCTACAGTACTTTGGATAGTCTGGTTCAGGAAGATTAGATAAAAGTGGAAAATCAGGATCTTGTCACATACATTTGTCTTTTTGTAGCCACTGACTTTGAAACTGTCACATTTGGCTGATACTGCTTAGAAGCTTTTGATGTCCAAAGAAGGATTTAAAAAAATAAAAAATAGTATTACGCATATTTAGTTTCTTTAAGCAGTGAGATATATTTCAAGGTCAAAGCTATGCTATGCTGAAAAGAACACACTATGAAGAAATATGTAACATTTTTTTTGCTTTTTGGTAGCACTGGAAACTATCATAGAGTAATCAGTACTTCCCATTTTACAGTTGGGGTAGAAAGGTGATTAAGCTTAAATTCTTTTCTTTCTTGCACTAACAACTGAACCTTCTGTACACGTAAATTGGAAAGTGCTTTAAAAGTGCTACAAAACAAGAAAATCTATATTTTCCATGAAGATGTGTTTGTCTACCTGAAAAAACATTTTTTCTGTCAGAAAATGTCTGTTCATTTTTGTTGTTGTTGTTCCCTTTTTCTCCTCTCTTTTGGAAAGAGGTCCTATTAAAGGTTTTAATCTCCTAAGGTTTCAGGTATTTGAGTTCAGGACTTACGAAGAAACCATACCCCTCTTGGTTTACAGGGACATTGTGCAACAATTGTGAAGAAGTGATTCTTTAAAGAAGAGGGATATTATTTAATGTACATATAATGCCTTGCATTAAAAAATGTTAGCCGACTTGACTCTAAGACGAACACTACTTGAATGTGACTATGCAGTTTTTTCGTCACTAATTATTTCATGTTCTGCATGCAACAAGTGAGTCATTCATCCTGCAGGCAGACAAAGCTGTGTGTTGCATACGCTTATTATTATAAACTAGAATCATAGAATATCCTGAGTTGGAAGGGACCCATAAGGATCATCGAGTCCAACTCCTGGCACCGCACAGGTCTACCCAAAAGTTTAGACTGTGTAACCAAGTGCACAGTCCAATTGCTTCTCAAATTCAGACTGGTTTAGTACAGTGACTACTTCTCTGGGGAGCCTGTTCCAGTGTGCAGCCACTCTCTCGATGAAGAACCTCCCCCTGATACCCAGCTTAAACTTCCCCTGCCTCAGCTTAACACCGTTCTCAAGGGTCCTGTCACTGGTGTTTATGGAGAAAAGGTCACCTGCCTGTCCACTCCCCTTGGTGAGGAAGTTGTAGACGGTGATGAGGTCTCCCTTCAACCTCCTCTTCTCCAGCCTGAACAGGCCCACTGACCTCAGCTGCTCCTCATATGTCTTCCCCTCAAGGCCCTTCACTATCTTCACTGCCCTCCTCTGGACACTCTCCAACACTTTAACGTCCTTTTTGTACTGTGGTGCCCAGAACTGCACGCAGTACTCGAGGTGAGGCCACACCAGTGCAGAGCAGAGTGGGACAATCACTTCCCTCGACCAACTAGCGACACTTCCCTTGACCGACTAGCGATGCTGTGCTTGATGCACCCCAGGATACGGTTGGCCCTCCTGGCTGCCAGGGCACACTGCTGGCTCATATGCAACTTGCTGTCAACCACAGTCCCACGATCCCTCTCTGCGGGGCTGCTCTCCAGCATCTCATCACCCAGTCTGTACGTATAGCCAGGGTTGCCCGTCCCAGGTGCAGGACCCGGCACTTGCTTTTCTTAAATTTCATGCGGTTGGTGATCACCCAGCTCTCCACCTGTCCAAATCTCTCTGCAAGGCATTTTCACCCTCATCTGAGTCCACAACTCCTCCAAGTTTGGTGTCATCGGCAAATTTGCTCAAAACACCTTCTAGTCCTACATCCAAATCATTTATAAAAACATTGAAGAGGACTGGCCCTAAAATGGAGCCAGTGTATGCAGTCCTGCTGGCTCGGTGTCATACTAGGTGTATGCAGTCCTGCCATTTCATTTTCCCAAGACTTTGCTACTTTCAACCAAATTTGATGTAAAAGTGGAGGTTGCAAAGATTAGGTAAAAATGAGGATACAGGTAAAGAAAGACCCAAATATGTCCTGCAGTATGTCCAGTAGCTCATACTGAGAGTCAGCAGGCAACTGAGTATGTTTGTATGTTGGCCAGCTTGTGGAGAGTTTAAAACCTGCTATATCTCACATCCTGTTGTTTATCCAGCCGAAAAGAAAATGTAAGATGAAGTTAAAGTGCAAAGCAAGAGAGTAGAAGAGAGTGAGAAAGAGTCTGGGAGTGGTATCAAGAAAGGGACTTGGGAGCGTTGCATTCTGCGGATTGTTGTCCTAGCTGACATTAATTTTACCACTCATTTCATGAATTTCATTAAACCGCTTAATTTTTCTGTGTTTGTTGTCATATTCTGGTATTGCAGGATAGTTGGATCTCAAACTTTGAACAGCTTTGAGTACGTGCTTAGTGTCTCTTGTTGAAAATTCTTGCCCTGAGCAATAAAAAATATTTTATTTGTAACTGAAGATGTTTGTCATCTTAGAGGAAAAATGTGCTCTCCTTTCAGCTGATAAACATTTTAATTGATGGTAATAGTTTTAAAACTGAGGATAATGATGCTTTTCTAGTTCATTGTTGCTGTTTAAGCCACAGGGAAATACTGCCCCTTGAGAGTAGCGTGCTTAGTGTACTTGTGGAGTTAGTACCTGAAGTGCCTGAGATGAATGATGCTTCCTTTGATCCAGTGAATAGCGTGAGGGGCTAAGAGCACCACAGCAGAATCAGGGTTAGAACAAATTGCTTGTTCAGTGGGTGGAGGCAAAGTTTGCTCTCCTTTTATGTTAATCTGTTCATCTAAAAAATAAGTCATTTGGAAGTGCTACCCATGTTGCTACTGATAAGCACAGTTGTCTGTGCTGCCATTGTCACCTCTTATCTTTTCTATTTTTTCAGCTGAAGCATACTATAGTTTTCTTTTTTTTTTTTTTTTTTTCAAAATGAATGTTGAAAAAGAGGATTCAGTCAAGTCTCAAGCATCTCGAGAAAGCTAGATTGATATGTAAGCCTGAGTTCATAAAAAAGATTAGTCAGAAATTCAGTGGTTATTGTAGTGGAACAGTATAAAAAATATTTGTAGGATTATGTTTAAAGATACAGCTTTACCCCAATTTCAGTATTTTCTCTCAGTCAGGCCTATGTTCAGGTCAGTTATTGTATTTTATGTCCCTTTTCCTCTTTAGTGAGATAGAGCTCACCAAATCCATGAACTAATGTTTGTTTGAAAAAGTCTGGTACTAATACGATTAATATACACAGATACATTATTTACCTCAAAGACTGTAATGCATCTTTATAATGCATTCTTATAAATGAACTTTTTTTTTTCTTTTTCTTTTTTTCCTTCCTTTTCTTTAAAAAAAAAAATCTAGGTTAGAAATCCTTTTCCATGGAAAAATAAAATTCTCCTTCTCTTTTTAGAAAGTTGCTTATCTTTCTTGGACAGGCAATGAAAATGGGAGGTTGGTGTTAGAAAGAATTTTGGTTTCCTGGTGTCTAAATTTGAAAGCTTGGATCAGGATCAGATGATGGCAAGAAAAAGATTGCTTATATGTTTGTGTACATACAAAATTGACCTTTGTGATTCAGCTTAACATCTAAACACTAAAAGCAGTCATTTGTTTTGACAGCAGAATTAATTGAGGCTAAAACAGTCGAAATTCCACTTGTATCAAGCTGTTCATTAGGAATTGCTCTCTGGCTTTAGTGCTGTCAGAAAAATAACCTGTTCTGCTATGATTAAATAGCAGAATGATGGTCGGTCCACTGAATTTGAGAGAGAGGTTGAATAAACTTTCTACTGCGGAAACAATTCAGAAGTGACACGCTGCAAGGGGGGTCAGAATGTGCATTGATATCCAGCTGAGCTGTCAACTGGCACTGGGCCAGGCACGCAAAGCTTTGCCATTTGAAGCAGCATGTGAAGCATATGCAGTTTAAAAAAATTGTCCTCCTTTCATGCATGATTTATTGTCAAAGAGAAAAACTTTAGTTTTTATCAAAAACAAGAATATTGTTTGTTACTGCATTTGTAACTACAAGTGCAGATTTACAGAGTTTTTTAAAAAGCTTTTGGTTGAAAGAGATATGTTAATGTTTATATATGTGCATGCGATACGTAAGCTGTTTCCTTGGAATAGAGGAAAGGCCAGAATATATATATATTTATGTATATATATATATATATATATATTCTTTGAGTGACTGAGGATTTGCAGTTATTGGAAATTAAATGTAGTTAATAAAAATACATGTCTGGGTGGGAGAGCATTTCTTTCTGTCACGTATAGCTCCTTTAAACTAAAAAGGACCAAAAGCAGATACAAACATAAAACATTTGTTAGTTGATTTATTGACTTCTTGATTTGTTTACTTTATTTTTTAGCTTGGCAGGACTTTCCAGTTCATTGGTATACTTACTGGGGGCTCTTTTCCAGAGAATGACATAATATTGTTTGCCTTCCTGGTGATAGTAGTTGGCTTTTTTATCTGACTTGTTTATTTAAGAATTCAAACAATAACTTCTTTTTTTCCTGTTATGCAAAGTGCAAATAATTTTGTTTGTCTGACCTTAGCAAAACCTTTATTTTTCCAGAGTGTCCTTAACCATATACTGGAGGTAGGTTTTATAACTGGTTTTCAAGGTCGTTGACAAAGAACGTAACTGTCTTGAAGACTATTGATGTTACTTTGTACATAAATTTTGCTAGCAGGCATAAGGTTTGTTACTTATAAACTCTCTTCTGTAGTTGCCTTGTGTATACTCTGAAAAAAATGTTCCCACAGACATAGGCTAAATATGTGGCAGGTACTAAATTAAAATTAACAGTGTAATTGTATCAGCACAGTTACATTTTCTTCATCTTTGAATAAGATCAGTATCTCCTTATAGTTAGCCATCCACTTCGCTTTTTGGTGTTGTGGAAGTCTATGTATATGCCTCCCATAACAAGAGAACTCTACCTATATTTTCTGAATAGTCTGGGAGATGCATTCTGAGCTGCAGATTCACTGTTACTTTATGTATGCTAGTGTCACTCACTGTAAGCTATTAGATTAATTAAAATCAAAATTGTCAGTTTCTTCAAATTGCCATTTTCTATTTTAGCGAACCAAAGCTTCCTCATTTTCAAGAACCGTGAGCTGACCCACTCCTGATTTATTTGCTTCAGTCTCTAGTCAAATAGCAGCCCTCTGCTTTCACATGTCTGTAAAGCCATTATCCATTTGCCTTTCCTTCCTGTCTGTATCTGTCCTTGCTGGTGGCATGCTGTGAGCTGCAGCAGCCTGCTTTGGAAAGTGTTTTAGGGTGACGCTTGCTGGGAATTTGGATATACAATTAGAGGAGCTTACTAAATTTTGAGCCCCCCTTTGTAGGTGCTAAGTTCTCATTAGCATCCTGCTAGCCAGGTATGTGTCCTTAAATGACTGAAATCCCACAAGATACTCGTATTTCTTTCTGTTGTAAATGCTAACCTTCGTTTAGACATTATTTTTTTTCTACCTAATACAGGGGACATACAGTATCAAATAGTTTTTTAAGTTGGTGTACAAGTATTTTGGATATTTCCATCGCTGAGTTACCATTCCATAGCTCAGTGTAACAATGAGCAGGCCAGACTGTGAAGAAATTATCTGGAGGCGGAAACTATCCATGCCCAGCCCAAAAGAACACGAATGCAAAGACTTTTGTAAAGTGTGGTGTCAGCTGTGAATTTTTACTTACTCTGTTAAATGTCTAAAAACGTATTTTTGATTTTCATAGTCCTGGTTTAGTACTAATATTAGTTTTTATTATTTTTATGTCTTTATTCTTTTTGTGCTCAGGTGAATGCTTGAGAATAGTCTTCCCCCTCAATTCACATTATTTTCTCATCTTTCCATGAGAAAAATACAATCGAAATCTCACTGCTTTGACTGTAGTACTGCAGATTATGTTCATTATTATTGCAGTGTGGTAACACTTTTCAGTGCTTTGGGCTACCGTGTGGCTAGGACTCTCGAGATATCCATAAAAATGTCTGCTTTAGGGAATGGCTTCAGCCCCTGTCATCACCAATACCTGTTAAATGTGAAATGACTGCTTTTCTTTCTTTGGATGTTGCAATGGACAAGTGTATCAGTATACTTGCTTCAGAGATGTCAGAAGTTAGGTTGTGCAGCATGTGGTTCTGTAGACACAAGTATCAGTGCCCTTAAGTTAATCATGCAGGTTTTGAGCTGAAATCTTTGTTGGAGTTAACTTTTTGTCTGTGCAGCAGTAGTTGGGCACAAGTCTGTTAAGAAAACTTCTTTCCTCATAGTGAAGAGGTAGTGCATAGTGTATCCACATCTCTGTGTAACTGTTATGAAAGTTGGTGTGATAGCAATACAGACGAGTTTTCGTGCTTTGACATGCACCTATATATTACACCTAGTTGGGTATCTCCATTATTGCCAACCCATTAGGGATTTTTGAGGATTCTCAAAGGATTAAGAAATTAGGAATTAGAAAGATGGAGGTTATGGTTGTTCAGCGTTTTGATTCATTGTATGGGATTTTTTGTTTTTTATTTGTTTGTTTGTGTGTTTGTTTTCAGTGGTAGCACAGGTGCTTTTGTTATCCAAAGACACAAATACAGTGGATAATATAGTGGAATTTCTTAAGAAAGCCTCTGAAATCCTTACTGATACTTTGCTTTCATAGCAGTATGTGTGCCTAAAGAGCTTTGGTTGGCTGCATCTTGTAGTGGGAGATGATGTGGCAACAGTACATGCTTCTAGCTGAACAACAGTATTATTACCTCTTTAGGCACAAAGCTGTCTGCCTGCGAGAAACTCTAGTTATTCTGTGGGCTACCCAAATGCTCATCACAGCTGTTGCATTTCCTAAATTGGCTCACCATACAGCACCACATAAAATATCTATTTCTGAAATGTTATTTTGGCTTAAAAATAACGCTCCTAGGGCAAAATGTGGTGCTCTTTACAGCAGGCATGTAGGGAACAGAACTGTTGGGAGATGTAAAGTTACAGAACAAAACTCCAGAAAATTAAGAGCTACGACAAATTTCACTCTGTTCTGCTAAAAAGTGCACAATGTATGAATTTACCCTTGCTTGCCTTTGCTACAAGTATATGATAAAATATGTCAGGAGAAGGTTACATACAAATTTTAGAAAAAAAAAAGCAAACATCTATGGAGTTTGGAGGAAAATGATAGACTTAATTTATTTGTTTGTGAATTTGTCAGTGACAGCCATAAGCATCTTAAATATCTGAGATTCCAAATGGTAAAGAGCCTTACAGAAATTCAAATTAAATGGAAAAAGTAAGTTAGGATAAAAAGAAGCTTTAGAATTTGAACTGGTTCACAGATTTTTTTGTAAGAGAAAGCTGTTCTCATGATTTATCTTTCTTGTGGTATAGCAGCTAGAAGACACAGAGAAAGGAAAAAACATGTGGGGAGAAGGGTTATCAGCATTAACTGCACATTTTGAGGAAGCATGAAGTTAGATAATTGGTATCATTAAGAAGAAAGTGCATTTAAAATCTCCAAGTTAACTTCCTAGATCATAGAGAAAAATGGGACCTGCTTGCTGACACTTTTTGCACTTCATCACATTACAGTCTCTGACTATTCTTAAGTAACCAAGAATTCTTAATTCTTAATGTTCTTAAGAATATTTCAGATTGTATTCTATAGCCTTCCATATGAGGAAAGAATGTGTTTTGAAAGACTGTAAGCTCAGTGTGGTGGGGATAGGCCAGCTTGTGTTAATTCTAAATGAAAATACTGATCTGTTCTTTGTGTCTTCATGTGTGTGTTTCAGTACTACGTAAGAGTGTTCATTTCTTGAAGTAAAGAGCTTATCAATCTGTTTAAAAAAAATCTACCTTCAAGAACAAACATTGGGCAAGTGTAGTGGACAAAATACAGAAACTTTGATGTTCATGTTGATCAGTCTTTGTTCAGGCTTGTGTTTGAAGTGAAAGTTAAAGATATCTGGAATGAGTTTTACTGGAACCTTGAATATATATATATATTAATCATTAGAATAGAAAGTCTGGGGATCTGTGTTAGTAACTGGGAATGGTAAAGAGGAAGGATGGTATTTTGAAAAAGCTTTAGTATTGTTTTCTTCTAAAAATATGTTTAAGTCCCTGTTGTTTACAGTTTTTTCCTCCTGTTTTTGTTTTGGGAAAGAGTGCTTGTGGTTGGTTTGGCTTTTGTTTTTTTTCCTGGCCAAATGGAAATATGCATAGAAGCAAGAAATAGAAGTAGTTGAATCCCTAGCAAATTGATGAAAAATAGATTGTCTGAAGTGAAGTACCGAATAAGTAATGGATCTGTTCTTGAGCTTTTATGTCTTTTAGTATTTTTTCTGAATTTCGTCCTCAGTGTGTTTTGTACAACAGTGTTTAATGAACTAAATGAAAATTTTGGCAAAATTGTTATAGCGATGTGACAGTTCTCTGAATCAGTATTTCTTCTTTTTTTGCTGTTTTTTTTTTTTTTCATTTTGTGAGATACCCAGATTTGCTGACTTGTGGAGAACAGTGGCTTTGTTTTACAATGAATTTCAAGGGGAGCAAAGGAGAAATGATTGGAAGAACAGTCTAAAATGTCCATAAATTTACGATATATAGTAGAATGAGAGAGCTGTTTGGAATTTGCATTTTATCTTGTTGTGTGGAATGATTAGACTTGCATTTGAAGTTATTTAGCAATTGAAATTTAAAGGGTAGTTAAGACTACCATTTAAAATTGGTCTTTTGATATTCTGCTCTCAAGAGCTTCATCTAAAGCCTAAGCAACTACATTATGATAAATGAGGTATCAATGCATCCTAGTCCTAGATTTTCATGCTACTGCTGCTTTTACAAACTTGTTTTTTGTTTGTTTGTTTTTAACCAGCAGGGAAGATATTACAGACTTGGTCATTATTGCAATAAATATAAGTCATTACTTTGAGTATCCTTTTTTTAAAAAAAAAAATCCAATTCACTAGATATCTGCAAGATTCTGGTAGCTTTTATCTAGTATGCCTAAAATACTTCAGTTTGTTTAACATTACCAAGGATGGAACTACATCATCAGTTTCTCAGTTATCTTTTTATCTTTTTGTTTGACGTAAGTGGAAGTTTTTTCATTTGCAATTTTGAGAAATGCCATCAAAATATGGTGTTTATACTGAGCAATTTTACACTTCAAGAGTTAATACACATTTTAGGGGTTACTTTACAAATATAACCATTTGAGGTAATTAACTGAATAAATCAAATGCAAATTAATCCCAGTTGTGTAATTCACAATACTAATTTGCAGCTAAATTATTTTTTTACTTTCATTGTAGCATCTCTAATTGCAGTAAAGTGATTTGCTATGTTGTACTGCTTAAAAAATCAAACTGAAGCCTGTAGTCATTTTTCTTGTGTATAAGATCTGTTTATATCAACTAGTTATTTTAAGACTAAGATTATCACATTCATTTTGAAGTGAGTGCAAGTGAGGATGATGGAAAATGCTTGCAAGCATACCTTTCATTTTATGCGAAAACACACTGAAAATTACACTACACGTGGTTTTATGGTAGTTGTTCCAAAATAATCTTAATTTCATAATAAAGATAAATAAATTAAGAGTATTTACTAGCACATATGCTTTGGGGCAGAAGTAAAAATTGTTCTGTGTTTAAAGTTTCCACAATTCCTTTACTTCCAGTTGCTTGTAATTGAAATTTGCAAGATCTCAGTCTCATTTGCAGCAGACGAGTGAGCCCCCAAAAAAGGGGATGAGGAAAAAAAATAGCAATCTTAGAGAATTGGAAACAGTTTAGTTTTTTATTTTTTCTCTCTCTATTTTGTCTGTAATGAGTGTATATGTGAACTTCCTAAAATGGCTCATAGTGAGGCTAAACAAGCTCTAGACTTAGACAGATTGAAGAAATTAGGGTTAAATTTACCCTGTGCAGTAATACCTGATTGCTACCTTGTGTTAACTCTAAAGAGAATTCACAATAATGAATTTATTTAGATACTACACTCAAATGGTGCTCACACATCACTTTTTACTGTCCAGGTAATTACTTATGAAGAAGAAACAGGAACTAAAAATACAGTCAGGAAAGGTGTGACTCTCAAAATTAGAGTTATAGCCATACTTTTTGGTTTTCAATTTTTTTTACATAGCTCATCTTTCATTAAAAGAAGATAAGTCTAAAACTTTACATTGATGCTATATTAGAGATACAGCTTTGAATGACAAAAGGAAACAGTTTCATGTGGCTCTAAGAGCGTAGGCAATTAACTTGTATTTGGGTAGTGTGCACTAGAATTTTAATTTTTCACTATGAAACAGTGAAAATATTTTATGATTTGCTGTATATATATGATTTTACCATCTGTTTGACCATTGATAGAGCAACCGTGGTTTTCCTTTACCATTTGAAGTCATAATTAGATTATCTGGTAATTCCAAGAACTATTAATAGTGGCTAAAATATTTTAGTGTTTGACTCTCATTTGAAGTTAAATTTAAGCTAATGTTTATCTTCTTTTCCATTTCTTTAAGGCCCTATTGAATTTGAAGAATGCAATACATCCACTGCTGTTGAAGGTGAGTTACTGTAATTATTTACATAACAGTTCAGTGGATAGCACCTGGAACTGAGTAGTGAATTGTACTCAGCTTTTGAATTTATATAACTTGAAAGTATTCCAGTCAACTAAGAAGCAGTTGTTCTTTTAAAAAAACAAACTTAGAAGAAAATAAGACCTACCATACTTTTTAAACTGATGCACGATGTCAGAGAATTTTAATGTTTCTTAAAAATGTACTTTGGCTAAGACCTTGTCTCTGCAGAGGTTTGGATTTGGTTCACTTACAGCTACTCTATTAACAAGTGTCAAAATATGGCCCAGGCTCTTTCTATTGTTATCATGTTAGTTGTACCAATTTTAATGCAGTGTTATGGTCACAAACCCTTTATTTGTTGGAAATTGTTTCGCTTAGAGAATTGTTTTAAGAGGTTAGGAACAGTTTTATTTGCATACACTGTGTATTTACTTCAGGGACAGAGGAGTCAAGAGTATAGCTGCGGTATCCAGCAACTTTTAAATTGCCAAGATTGCAGCTGAAACTTTTTTTTTTTTTTGACTAAAACAAAGGGGATCAATATTCAGAAACTGCTCACATACTCTGTTACTGGATTGGACTGGATAAAGCACATAAAGGAAATAAATCTCACGATAGCATTTTAAAATAATTTTGGAGTAATTTGTGTACTTATGAAAACATAAGGTGCAGCTGAGTTTACAGCTACCAGATTTGAGAAGTTTAAATTATTTCACCCTGAAAATTTCTCAGAGTGGAGAGGTTCCTTATGTGCTGTGTGATGTATTTCTGTAAAGGGTAATATAATGAAATTTTGATGATGCACTTGAACTATAGGTTGCAAAATTTGTGAAACCAAATTGTTTCCACCATTCTGCTCAAAAGCTTGCTGTAGATAGTGTAGAATATGAAAAAAAGCAACACCCTGTAGACTTGTTGGATCAAATGCTTGCACTTAGTTGTACTTAGTCATTTTGCTTAAAGATTGACAATCTACTTAGCTACAGCAAAAATGGGGAGAGAAGTAGAAATGACAGGCCAATGAAATATTCAGAAGTATTTTATTTTATTTTTATTACATCAAATAGGAGTAAAAGAAAACTTTTTTTTTTTTTTCTGTAGTATACCCATATGTATCTAGTGTTAAAAACGGGGAAGACATGTTTCCAGACTCAATGGGAACCAGCCTTAGTGATAGCTACAGCACTAAGTAATCATGAGCTGAGCCTCAGCTGGAAAAACTAGAGACATTCTCATTTTTACAAAGATCTTAGGTTTGCGGAGAGGTGGAGGCTTGCAGCTACTAGGAACATTCAGGAAAATAAGAATACGGTGCTGAACTGCAGTAGCTGATAGGGACATTTTGAGTTTCCGATCCAAATTCATTGGCTGTTCAGGATTAGCAGAAGTGGCTTCTCTTGAGTTTCCATGAGCTGGGTCCCTTTCCTGAGAACTAGCAGTGCATCCATTTATAAAAGAAGTGGCAGTCTAGCATACTGAATGTTGATAATAGCAAGTACAATGCAAATCAGTTTTATAATGACTTAAATTATTAATGTGTTGCTTCTTGATTGTTGTGTTACTTAACAATATACTGGAATGTATTGCAGATAGCTTGTGTTCCCTTAGTTTCTCTCCATACTACTTCCATTGCTAGATTTTTCTTGCCACTTGTAGCAGCATTTAAAAGGTATTGACATAGATATTCACAAGTGTTTGACACAGCTAGATATATACTCATCTCTTTGATCTTTAAATAAGAAAAGGTTTTGTTCCATAGGGATAAAACCACGAAAAAGGAAGCCTTTTGGTTTATCAGGAATAATGAAAAAAGAAAAAGATACTGAATCTGTGTAAGTATGTTCCCAAACTGAAGCTTTGTCTTGTATTGAAAACGTGTAAAGGTATGGAGATAAACATGAGCTGATGTTTACAACTGTTTTTGTAGCAAATTTAGAAGAATGCTAACAATATGAAAATGTCACAGCTATTTAATAATTATGTTACAGAGGGTTTTAAAGGAAATAATATATTCTTATTAGTCTACTCGTGTTTAATTCTTTTCTTTGCAGAGGTAAGTAGTTCTCCCTAGTTCTACATTAGAACATTGTAGATAATGCGATTTTCACATGAACTCCTAATGAAATGAAAGCTGCAGATGTGGAAAAAGTACTATATGTCTGTTTGCAGATTTGAAGCTTCTGTTATTCTTCTGTTAGAAAAGCTTTTGTGTATGGTACAGAATGTTTTTCCAGTAAATTATGTGCACACTCATGTCAGAAAGATCATCATTTTAACTCATGATTGATATCCCATCTATCCCCTCTGCTCTATTAACTCTCTTTATCTCCCAGCAGTTAAGACTACCCAGAAAGTGAGTCTAAATAAAAGTTTTTGCGTGGATTGGTAGCATTCCATGTATTAATAATTATGGTTACTGTATTGCAGTGTATTTGGTTCTAAATTTCTAGAAGCATTTTCTCAATAGAAATATTTTATTCAACAGAAAATTGCTTTCAATTTAACAGTAACAATATAGAAATATTTTCAAAGTGGCAACATCTGTATATGTTCTTTTTTAATACAGTTCTGAAAAATTCATAACCTAAGAACTGCAGATGATTATCTACACATACAAAAAGTGCCTTATAGCTATTACTCTTTTGGTGTTTGATTTAAATAGTGATACACTTCTAAACCATCCTTTTTCTTCATGCTGTCAAAAAAGATGCAACTGAGGCTCCAAGGTGTTATTTGCTTTAAGTCATTCTTCTATATTTCTGTTCTTTCTGTGATTTAATCTTTCCCCACCCTCTCTTGCGTACTTTTGCGTACTTACTTATGTTGAAGTAAATGATGAGAAAAATGTATGCAGTATGCTTTTGGTCAGCAGTAAGCTAAAAATAAAGTTACAAACTTTTTTTCTGAAGATTTAGTTTAAAATATTTAAATTAATGTGTTATGAATGATGATATTAGAGCTTTAAAGAGTTATTGTGCACGTTTTAGAAATTATGAATTCTCTCTAGAAAGTTATTTACTACACTTCTTTTGTGATGCAAAACTCAGTGTAAAACAGCACTATATATATTCATTTGCCTTTTTCCTTGCATTTACTGCATTGGAAAGTAGTGATTTTGCATATTGAGTTTTGAATACTGTTACACGATTGAGTTCTATAGCTGTCAGCTTTTCTGTCCGACAAAAAGATATTTTGCCACTACATGGCTTGTTACACAAGCTGATCTCTTTTATTTTTTATTAACTTGCAAGGCAAGCATCTTTTTCCATCCATTCTTTGGCAGAAGATGAATGAAATTTAACATGGCCCCAGCAAAGACCGAAGGTTCTTAATGTTATTTTTCTAGAGCCAGTAAAAGGCCAGGAAGCTCCAAAATGATTCATTGCAGGTATATCACTTAATCTGTCCTTGCTCAGAGGTCATGTTTTTCCTTGACCCATCACAGAAAGAAATTTTCCTTGGTACTGAGGGTTGAAAATTGGCTTGTATACTGTTCGAGTACCTTTGTGTGCTTATCCATTGGGTCTCAATACTTTTGTGAAAGCTGACGTTTTCCAAAGACATTATATTTAAAATTGAAAGATAATCTGAGTGTTTCTTCCAGGGATAAATTTTGTTTTTCATTACATAGTGATGTCATCAGATAACAAAAATGAATGCGGCCACTCTGAAATGGGAAAATAAGTTGATTTATTTACAACAATTTGAACTAAAACTTGATTTATATTATGTTTTTGGTTTCTATATTTGAACAAAACACAAAAAAGAATAGATGTGGAGGTCAAAAACAAAGAAATATAACTGCATGATACTGAGTTACTATATAGCACATGCCATAGGTTTTTACAAAGATTCTTGCACTAGTCCAGAATTTCTATCATCACATATTTAGAACTTAACATATTTTAATATTTGTTTTTCAAGTACAGAGGATCCATTAAGTTCATAAGTAAAATATTTAATAGTTATCATCTATTTAAAGAGTTTTACTGCTAGACTGTATTTGCTTGATTTCATCTTCAGCTGATGATCACCTTACAAGCTGTGCATGATAGAGTTCTGTATCATCAGAAACTTCTCTGCTCACAGAGAGTGCTTTCTTAATTTCTTATTAAGCTGGACTGGAAGTTTGTTTAGTTTGTGTAGGACATGCTTTCCAGACCTAGAATAAACAACTCTCATGCTTTGTAGGCATTTCAGTTTATCAATCTCTGAAGTGTTGACACCTAAACCAGATGTTGTGCCCAGTAATGTTTTTACATGGGTTATTGTCATATGCTTTATATTCTTGCTGTACAGGTTCAGTCAAGGGTTTTCCTAATTACTACTTTGCATGATTTATTTGGTTTAGTTTTTAGCTAAGTTTTTTAGATTTCCTCACAAAGTCCCCGTTTTCTGAAATGTTACCTTATATAAAAGCATGACCCAGTTCTTTAATGTTAAAAGATTATGCATCTAGCAATATAAAAGCACATTCATCTAAAACCTGATGTCCTCATTTTCCACTTCACCAGTATTTAGAACCTTTTGAGAGAAGTCTCTAATACTTCAAGCTGCAAAGTAGTTTTTAAAGTAGCTGCTTCTATTGCTATGAATTCAGTATAGCCAGCAGGGGGAGGTATGACATAGGAGAATTTGACTTTGTTACACACATTTTCTTTTGTGTGCAGACTTTTAGAGGAGATGAGACGAGACCCTTCATCTCGTTGTGTTCCTTAATAGGCTGGACTGAATTTTGTGTTCATGTTTCCATGTCAGCAAGTTTTCAAAACTGTTTTTACTGTAGTTTTTACTTATAACTTCTTTAAACCTTTTGGAGGTGATGTAGTTTGCTCCAAAATCTTTTTTTTTTCCCTTTTTTGAATTTTTCATAAGTACAAATTGAGGATGTTCAATTTGACAGCACCAAAATGCAGTTCGTCAGTTGTACTAGCATTTACAGAGTTGTTTCTGAGGGTGCAGATTTAATCACCTGTATGCTACTCAGGTATTCCCATATACAGTAAATGTAATTCCTTCTGGTTTTTGCATATATCGGTGGGAAGAGATCACTGAAATCACTATTCCTTCTGACCACTTTTTAAATTTATTTTTTAAGTGTTTCTTAAGAAGATACTTTTATTTTTTTCCTGCATTTTCTGGTGCCTAATTGCAACTTTACTTGACAAGCATGAATTAGGAATGAATTTCCAAAAGAAGATTTGAATTCCTTTAAGAATAGTTTTAAGAGGTAGTTATTATCCAAAATGTTTCACTGAGTCTGTTGACTTGTACTTATTATGCACGTTGCCCACAGAAACCTGACTCTTTAAGTTATTCATTCAAAATAAATCATGGTACTCCTGAATTCCCTTGATTCTTTTTGTCTTTACTATGAAGACAGCTTGTTTTTAAAGCATTTATTGTGAATTTTTCTCCTATAGTGTGTTGAGCATAAATTTTTAGCTTCTTTTTAAAATATCATTCAGTTGAATGTGGATTAGTTATTGCAAAAAAAATTAAGAGACTTTAAGAGGCAAATGGGTTAATTTCAGTGGTTCAGATTGATTGGAAATATTATAAGAAGTATCAGAAATGGATGAAAAAAGTCATTTGTGTGTTTTGTAATTGTGTATATTCTTTATTTTTTAATAGGGAGTGTCCAGATGCAGACTCAGTTGTAAGTAGACTTATTTCTAACACAAATGTTTATGCTAACATTGTCAGACATTGCAATTTTAAAAAATCACTTTATATATAATCCTTGCGAAGTATTATTTATGTGATAGAGAAATTAATATTTTGCTAATGTGGCTGAAGTGTTAATTTTTTCTCATGATCTTTCACAATACATAAAAATATGCATCTATAATGCATTTATGTTTCCTATACCTGTTTTAGGTTTTAAACAGGATGTTCTTACTGTAATTATTAGCTACTTTGTTTTGCCAGCTAAGAGTTTGAACTGCTTGACTAATAGATTCTGAGTGAGTTAAAAGTTCCCTATATTCTCATGTGGACCCAACTTTGCATCATCCTGTTCTTCTGCTTTACTGCTGTCTCCCTGGAGAACCTTTCTGAAATTAATGGAGTTCTGCTTGATTACTGGCAATAGAATGTAGGAATATAGTTTGTAAAATACTGCTTTACATGTGGAATTTCTAGATGCACACTTTTCATGGTCTGTTTTTTGTTGCTCTTAGTTGATGTGTGCTACATCTTAGAATTTTATTTATTAAATTAAAATAAGTAACAGTTACAAATGTTAATAGTTTTTATTTCCTTAATTAAGTCTTCTATTTAAAAAATTTAATAGATGTTGTCTTGAATTATTTGTAATGGATATTGGAACTCCCTGTAGCTACAGTAGGGAATAATTTACAGAATGGTTTAAGTGACTTTGGATAGACTGATTTGTTTTTCAGTTAATTTATTTAGATGCCAGTTATCTTGAACAATTTTAGTCTCCATGTGCACCTGTTGTGGATTTCTCTTCTTTTTATATAATGTCTGTAAGGTTTAGTATGTGGTATAAAAACTTTTTTTTTGAGGAATTTAGTTTTAAAAAATCTAATGGGACCATTCTTCTACATACAAAAGGTAAAATTTGCCACATAATAGAACTGTACATGTATGCACAGCCTTGTAAGAATCATATGAGATAATTATTTTATCTTGTATAAAGTCATCTTAACTTAAAGCAAGTTTATCAGGCTTTTCATAGAAATAATGTCTTTCGACAGTTCTGGTTGAGTCACTGGAGTGAAGCACAACTGGGTTTGACTTGCAGTATTTATTTTCTTACTTGCTTATTTTGGTTTCTACATTTCTAGAATATAATTAAGTCAACTGTAATTGAGTCTGACATTAATTCTGACTACATGAGGCACAGTGTATGATCATATAAGTTGTTCTGTCTATATATAACTTATATATATATAAAAAAAGAAAATAGCTTTCATAGTGTTTAACAACAAAACTGATACTTTCAATGCATCCTTTTCTTAGTGCCAACAATTTTTTGATTACATTTGGAATTTAAAAATTGGTCTATCATTTCTTCTTGCTTCATACTAACAAAAATATTATTCTGAATGGTAGAAAGCTTTAATATCAGAACCCATTACTGTCATGAAAAATGATGCAGTGTATCATAGATGAGATTCATTTCACCACTTGCAATCAACTTATCCCAAGTGTAGTTTTACACTTTGGGTTGGCATCCTCCTCTGGAAGGTGACATTTCATATGCTTTTTCTCTTTTTCTTGTCTTACCATAAGACATCTTTTCTGTTTTCATTTTGCAAACTTGGTCCAGGTAATTATTGCTAGTAATTATTGCACCTGGCTATCTCTATGAGGATCCTTTGGTATACATCTTCACAATACATGTTTCAAGAAATTGAACTTGGAATAGAATTA
The DNA here is from genome assembly GCA_011075105.1 of Heteronetta atricapilla. NCBI lineage: Eukaryota > Metazoa > Chordata > Aves > Anseriformes > Anatidae > Heteronetta > Heteronetta atricapilla. The sequence continues at coordinate 27,755,659 of CM021763.1, read as the reverse complement.
TTGCAAAAAGAAAAAGGAATTGTTATTTTTGCTTGATTGCCAGAAAATACTAAGGATGAACCCTTAGCAAATTCAACTTATTTATGGTGTCCCCTACCAATGATTAATTGTGATTTTGATCATGTTTGGTCAGTTACTAAGAATCTCAGGATCTGGCTTTTATATTATCATGACCTTTTTCTTAAAATTGACTTTTGTTTTTTTGCCAAGAATTTTAGTTGTTTTTCATTCAGAGAAAGGACTGTAGGAGGTAACCACCTTATAGTTGTTTATAATTTTAAACACTGAGGTAAATATATTGACTTTTTAGAAGCTGAGTAACCAGTAAGAACTGACTTCAATACTGTATCTACCAGTTATCCATGGTTATATCAGTTATCTACCAGATCCATTTTTTCATGGACTTTTGAAAATAGATATTAAATACCCAGTTCCATCAGGGTCTTGTCAGTAGTCCAAAATGTAGAATGCAGTATATTCTGACTTGTACTGTCTGTTTTCAGAAAACAAAACAGCAAGATTGTCCTAAGAAAGGTCTTTTGCACCAAAATGAAAGTTCTTAAATGTGTGTGTGGCAAGCTATGTGCTTATGCTCACCCTTTTTATGCAGCTGCTTAATTATGTATATTGGAAAATATAATTTTTATTGCAAATGAATAAATTGTTAATTGCTATCAATTGCTATTTTTTGTAGTTGCTATAACAGGTCTTTATGTGATCATGAGTCTGAAGGCAGCTGTGAACTGAGAACTGTTTTTTGTTAAAGAGGTTCAACACTTCAATAAGCATTCTCTGTTGAAATATGGATCACAGCATGTCATGAGTTATGAAATCCATGTGATATTATATATCAGGCTACAAATGTAACTTCCATTAAGTAAAACCCTAATAATTAACAAAAGTAGAAAACTGTGTGTACACTAGAAGGAGACAGCAATTTAAGTTTGGTTGTGTAAGTGCTTATTACCTAGCAAGTTGCTCCATGGGCAGACCTAGATGTCTTGTTTCCCATGAGTTTGACATGTCTCTAGGTGTATAGGAAGATAGAAGCTCTAGCAGAAATTTTTTCTTCAGGGAAAGCATTTACAAGGTTCCACTTGTGTCCGGTAAGGTCTGAGTTTGGATTGCAGCCCTTCCTTTGGTTGGGATACTAGCAGATCTCTCTCTTCTACTTGACTGCCTATTTTCATGAAAACTGTAGTAATGTAATTATCTTTGAGTCCTCTGTTCTTTCTGTCAAATCCGTTTGAAATTGTCCAGTAAGTTCAAAAGTAATTAAGAAGGGAGTCACAGATGCACAGAACATAGTGCTGAACCCTTTTTCCTTGGAAACTGGAATGTAATCAATATTGGGGCATCTAAAACTTTTCATTAATCTAATATGTTAAGGGTATAGCATAGTTAAGATTCTGTGTAATTATACATCATTTTTATTCCTAGGGAATGACTGAATTTGTAATTGTCATTGATTTATGGAACACAAGTATAACCTTAATTCTATCTGGATTGCTGTATTCAAATGTTTTTCTTTATTTGTATTTTGTAATGTTTACTTCTGATCTATTTTGAGTAGCTGATGATGATACAGGATATGAACCTCTGTAGTCACAGTACAGGAGGGGAGCACTCTGAATCCTCATTTTGCTTTCTTTCTGCATCTCTGGCAGTGGAAGAAAGTGACTGGATGCTCTCTTCTTGCATATCTTTTGTATACACCCTAAAGAGAGGAGGCTGAGATTATGACATAAAACTCTCTTAGCCATGACGATACACCTGGGTCAAATTTACATCTTAAATATGTTAAAAGTGGAGAGGCTCCTTTTTTCTGTTCTTCCAGGATATAAACTTCAACTGCTCACTTTGAGTGTGCTTTGAGTTTGCTGATCTGGATGTACAGAAAGAAGTCAGTCTTCCTCAGTAAAATGACAGAAAGTTCATCAGGCAAAAAAGAAACAGTGAACTGTTCTCCTTAGCAATATCTGTAAGCATGCCTTGAGGAAGACTTGATAAGTAGCTCTCACTGTAGATATCCCAGAACAGAAAATGGGCAGAAATTTTGCTGAAGATCAGTGAAGGTTCTTTGTTTTTTTGACCCAGTAACCAACCTGTGAGCAGTGCTAATGTTGCTGAGGAAGTGACAAAGTAAGTAACTAGACTGCAGATGTCTCCGCTCCTGTCCTTTGTATGTACCTTGGAGGATCCAATAATGTGGTAGTGGTTTAGGCATCTTCCATTGTTTTTAGATGTCAGCTTGGATAGAACAAGGAATTTGAGCCAAAGTATTGACCCGAACTCTAAAAATGAGTTGTGGCAATGGAATTTGCATTCCTTATGCTTTTCCTATACGTAGCTTTACTTTGTTATTCATTATGTCCTTTTGTTATATTTCTTCAAAAAAAATGTTCATCTCAGAAAGTGTGTAAAACATACTAATGTAAAGATGTAGAGTTATAAACTCTAAAATTATATATAAATATATTCAAAACTACGTATTAACTTAATCAGTAATGTGTTGTATTACATCTGCAAGCACAGGGAAAAACTCTGTCCTTTTTTATAACAGTATGTTTAGTCACTTAACAGAACATCTGAGAATGTGAAGCTCTCTTCCTAGGAAGTACACTTTCCAGAGACTTTCAGAGTTCAAGTCATGTCCATATAGAGCACGTTTTTCACTGGAAATATACCAAATAAAGTGTTTGGGTAGGGAGCTAAACCTTCATCCCCACTCACATTCATAACTACCTCTTATGGAAAACCAAAGTTTGTGAAGATCTTCTTCCTTTCTGCTGAAGTTCAAAAATGAGTTGTGTACATGGAGGTTGTATTTTTTCTCCTCATTTCATTGTGGTAGGCAAATCAGGTCTTGACTATATTGCGTGTGTGGTATTTGAAAGACACACCATGATCTACCACCTTACATAAAGTTCTGTCTTTGCAGAAGGGTGGAGAAGGCTTAGCTTGGTAAGCGTAAATGCCTTCATTAACATCAATTTTGTGAATGTGTAGCTTATCCAAAGGGCGGTGTCTCCCACTGCTGTTACAAAACGTAAATTAGTAAATAATGGTCTCGTGTTTCAGAAAGTAAGGAAAACTGCTCACCATGAAAATAGTATTTTGAAATTACTACTTAATTAAGTAAGACTCTGAAGTAACCTTTTGCTTTTATGTGACACAATTTGTCAGTATAAAGGTTCATTCACTCACCTGTATCTGCTAATTGTTCATACAAAAATGTGAATTCAGTATCTTGTAAGGAAAACAGAAGGCATTTTAAGAATGATAAGAATTTTGTACAAGATCAATGTGAATCATGGAGGAACCTGGAAATATGAAGCCTGATGATTTCTGACTCTGCTTACACTATGTAAAGTCAGAAGTTCTAAATTATATGTATTCAAATTTCAAAATAGAAAAAAAAAAAGTACAAATAAAGTTCCTTGGAAAGTGTTAGTGAAAAAAAAAGGACAATCTAGTCCTGCAGGTATAAGAGCAAGGACTTGTACAGTTCATGTGTTGAGAAGTTAAGCTGTACGTTTTCCATCTGTTTTGAAAATATTAATTTTAATTTATTGTCTGAAGTTATAAATACAGGCTATATGCTAAAGTAACATTGCTGAGAAATAGCTGCTCCAAACATCTTCTCAAGATCAGAAATATTTAGATAAAAATATTAATAAAGAAACTGTGTACTTTAAGAAAGTTAAGACCTTAGTGCTTTGTACAGATACAATTTATCTTAGAGATTACTCAATAAGCTAAAATAATGCAATGAAAATATCTTCTGCAAATGGAGTTTTTTTTTCACAATTATAAATCAAAACAGACAGATTTGTCAGCTAAGTTGTTTGTGCTGTGTCCCCAGTAATAATATCTTTTACATATATGGCCTGGCTTGAAGAAAAATTAAATGTTGTCTATTTGAAGATTGTTGTTTTTCAATTCACCATGCGTGATCCAAATCTATTGAAAATTGTCTATTATGACAACTAAATCACTTCAGAATTCAGAAGTTGTAATAAGAATATGTACCTTCCCTCTAGCTGTATGTTTTTGTTCTGTTTACTTTGATGTCAAGTTTCATTAGTGTTTTTTGGCATATAAACAAGGTCGGCCTGGGGTCAAGCGTAGCTAAGAACCCTGATTTGAGCAAGTAGAGCTAAGGTACTGGACCGTGTGATCCTACTCTTATTACATTTGGGGAGGGGGGTTACTTTTTTTCTTTTTGTTTTTAATTTTTTTAAATAAAATATTGCTGAAGGCGAACTCTTACAAATTTCAAGAAACTGCATCTTGACATTCTGTATTTAAAAGTTTGTGTTTAAATATATTTTTTTGCTTTAGTTTGTTGTGCTGTTTAATTAGGTACTGTATTGTATCTCCTATATATGATCATATTTCTTACTCCTTTTAGCATAAAGTTTGAGCTATGTTTAAATTCATTACACTTAATTCAGAAGTGTTAGATTTAGAGGTCTGTACAGAAAATAAACTCTCAGTAAAATATGAAACATCGCATTTGTAATACCCATAAAATGAATAGAAGAACAACTGTATGTTTATCCTCCTCTGTAATTCTAAAGCTATTCAGGTTGAGTATTTATTTAAGCTTGGCTTCAAATTTTAGGTGAAGTCAAGTGGCTGCACGCTAGCCCACTGGAAGTCTCCAATATAGTTTATTTTCTTGTATCTCATGACTTGTATCAGAAAACTATGTTTTGGCCACAATATATGTTTCTTTTTCAGTCAAACTGCTTACCCGTACCTGTTTTCCAATAGAGAAAAGATAAACTTCTTGATACATTAGAATAAATCACTTTTTTATACGAATCTTGACATTATTATATTTTTATAAGAACTTTTTGTTGTTGTTTTTTAATTACCTTAACTGTGGCATCTCAATTCACAAAGTCATTACTGGTCCTTTCCTTTGCTACTCTGTTTTGAATGGGGAAAGTATCCATATATGCTAGTCTATTCCTTTACATGCAATGTATACCAATACAATATATATATGTGACCTTTTTTTGCACGCTTTTGAAATTCAGATTACCATATTAAAAAAATTGTTTCACTTGTTCCAAAGCACTTTTATACAACAAAGTGCTTAGCTAAGCATTCTAAATGATTAGCTAAACATTCTAAACTATTTTTAGCATAATTCTCTTCAATTTATGTTTGAAATGAAGAGAACTGCAAAAACTGAAAAACTGAAATGGTTCCTGAATAATTACAAGCTTTGAAAATCCAGGGCAGTGCTGAGGATATATTTTTAATTTTCATCCATACTTTTTAACTGATGTGCATATTCTTTGCTAAAGCAGGCTTGTTGCCGTATCAAGGGGGAGAAAAGTTGCAACCTGTATCGCCTGGAATGCTTTTACTCACTTGCTGAAGTATTAACTAGTGCTTAGTAAATGTTATGTTCCTGCACTGTCAGAGCCTCAAAGTGCTCAGCTGAAAGAATTAGAAGTAGAAATTAGGAAAATAGTTGCTGCCAAAAACCTGTAGGCTTATTTAACACTCAGCAATAAAGGTAACTTGCTACTGACCTTTTTGCTAGTATACCAGTAAAAACAGACGCATTTAAACTGCCATTTTTCACAGGAAATTCAGATGTTGTTTTGTTGCAACCTGTTCTGAGGTATCTTGCCTGTCACTCTACTTCCGAATTATAGACCATAACATGAGATAACTACAATAATTATTGGTGAATAGTGATGACTTTCATGAGCTGTCATAATCAAATTTTTATTTGTCATTGACATAAAATCCAGTCTGATGTAAAAACATTTTTTAGTTATTTGTCAATACCACAGTTTTTTTTGTTTGTTTGTTTTAGAACATTCCTGATGTAGATGATGAAGGATACAGCATTAAACCAGAAACAACACAGGATATCCTTTCTACTATTGTTGTGCCAAATTATTTGATGTTGTTACAGTTCTTTGAAGAGGGCAAGTACTGATTAAAGCTTTAAGTACAGGAATACGTCATTCAAGCTTATGTTGCAACTTTGTATTCTTATGCTCATAGCTTCTGCAAACCGTACAAAATTTTGTCTAGCCTAGATTTTGTGTGTATAAGTGTTAAAATTTAGATCAGACGGCATAGGAACTGTAAAAGGATGTTCTTTGTCTGACAGTAAACAAAACAATAACAGCCTGAACAAAAGCTTTAAGGTGACCATGAAGATCTTTCTTCGTGAAAACCTTTCAAGGAGTTTGTAAAGTAGAACTCTTTTTAAGCGTAATGAACAGCTACCTGTTCTATACCCACACCCTTCCCACATTTTTATAACAGCATTAGAAAGGTTGGGAGCTCCCAGCAGTCTAGAAATAGATTTTTTTTTTCTTTATTAAGTCATTCTACCACATGCTCTTTCTAATTGGTGCTTCCAGCTTTTATTGTATTTTAGTAATTGTTTCAATATGTAGAATACATTTTCACTACGAGTAATGGAGACTCATGATTTTTATGGAGACTCATGATTTTCTCTGCTCTTCCTTTGAAGGAGAATATTTTTGTCTTCTTCCATTCTCCTATCAGAAACAGAGGCAGGCTCTATTCAGAAGCTGGGATCTGGCTTGCTATAGATCTAAGCAAGCCTACTATGTTAGCAATATCATTAATTTTTGGAAATAATTAACAGATTTTTTGGAGGACTAGAGATAAAAGATAAATTTACACTTTAGATTTATCTTAGTGACAATTTTTAACAAGTTGAAAGCACCTTGAAGTGAACCAGTTCATCACAGTTTCTGTTTTCATGATCTGTGCAGAATATGCTTTGCTGCCCCTAGGGAAGATCCCTGTACTGATGAAAACAGTCATATTATCTCTCATTTAGAAAACTGGTATTAAAGTGACAGACTTATCCAGTTCTGTGGTGGGCTTTATTTCATGTTTTGCATGTATTTACAAAATGGAGTGCATAACATCCATTCTTTGTAAAAGATTCACCCAGACATCTTTTTCTCCATTATCCCTTTTGTCATGAAAAAATGGAAAAGGCCATACACCTAGTGACAAAGTTCAATGATTTGCAATCCCTTCAGCTTCAGAAGCTTTTGGCCAGATTCAGGAAGTCGTCAGTTCCTTTCTTCTTTTCCTCCCACTAGCATCCAAGAGTGGATATTTATTCTGCTGGTGGGAACTCTTAAGGTGATTTGTTGGAGGACATTAATTTACCATAATGGCCGTCTGTCTTAGTAAGGCCAATCTTAAGTGTTGGAAAAACACTCATCCTAAAAATTACTGGCTGACCTTTCAGTTCACGTCATTCAGATCTAAATAATCTTTGCCAGTAACCATTTAATAGACCTGCTTGCAACAGCCTGATTTGTAGTAAATGAGTCATAAAACTCAGGCAAGATAATTCTGTGAAATGAAAAATGGCTTGTCTTAAAATTTTCTTTTCCAGACACAATCCATTTTTGAGGATGGATAGCCTGTAAGATGGAGACATTTGAATTTTTCTTCACTAGATCTCAGGGATTCTTTCAGTTTAATTGGATTTGTAATGCATTTATGGTTCAGGGTTTAAATCTTTGTCAGAGAATACTTTCAAGAGATTTCATTCAAATGGCTGGCATTTTTTCAAATGAAAAAAAAAAAAAAGAACCAATGTATAGGGTATGTGTTCTCCCCCCATGTGGCAAGAAAATTTTGAGTAGAGAAGATTTTTCACCTTGTGTCTTGTCAAAACAAATGCATCTTTTAAGACTTAGCATAGGCCTTTCAGAGGTTTTTCCCAGTGCGGTATATGTGCAAAAAAAATATCAAAGCTAAATTCATCTATATATTTTGCTTGTGTTGAGGGCTGAGTTGTCATTGTGATTTCTTCTTAGGAACGTTGACATTGCTTTAAGTAGCTGATTCTGGTGTTCATTTACTGTGCAGCCTCCTGTGTAACTGGCATCCTTCATTGCAAAATTGTCATGCCACTCTGCAAAAATGGCAAGTTGTGGTGGCTGCTGCTGCTTCCTCTGCTGTTATGGTTGGTACAGGTACCATGGGCATTCTGTTGCTATTTAAAAAGCCTAGTGTTTTCCCTTACTTGATTTTTAAGGATTTCTGCAATTCATACATTTTTCATATGTGCATTAGGATCCTTTTTAAGACAAGTGGGATATGAAAACTAATTTCTTTTACTCTGACTTGTGGGATGAGATGTCTGTATGAGATGTCTGTATATGTGCACATTTAGTCAGTATTGTTAATCAATAGTGTATGAATTTGCAATTTGTAAAGTGAATTTGTAGTACTTTCACCTTAACTGAGAAAAACATACCAAAGAGAACCACTTCTATTCATCCAGTGATTCTGACTCTGAAGATGATGAACCCAGGAGGTTCCACATAGAAATAAAACCTGTACAGCCAAATAATAGCTCTCAATATACCATGCCTTCCTTGGATGAATTAAAAGTATCTATAGGGAACATTGCCCTTTCTCCAGCAACATCCGTAAGTAATTTTGTTCTTTGTATTTTTAATGAATAGAGAAGAAAAGTGATAAGGAATATTTACTGTAAACATGTAATTTACTGTCCAGAATTTATTCTAGGTTCAAATTTTATTATTCTTTTTTTTATTGTGCACTAGATTATCTTTCATGCACTTTATCACAATATAAGGTTAAGTAATTTTCTCTTCTCAGATTTTAACTTTTCTTAAGTCTGAGAAGTGCTCAGTCCTTGTCTTTCCACTGTTGCCACCACAATGCATTTGAATAAATGTGGAGTTAGGTATGCATTGCATTGCAAACTTAGTTAACTAATGAGTATTCAATAATATACTAACCTTTAAAACTGATTATATGATGTGGGTACGTGTAACTCTTAAAGAGCATCTTTACTGTATGTATTCTGCCAAACCACAGAATTATCCTTTATACCCAGAGATGAAATTTTAAATAAATAGTTTTCAAGTATTCTAGTGCAATAGTCAGAGTAGAATTATGATGGCTCAGATTTCAAGGATAATGATGTTACAATATTAACAGTGATTTTTCTCTTTTTTCCTCATGTTTTGAAAGCAGAGACACAGTCCTGTAAGTACAGAATGGCTTTTTATTCATGTTTTCAAATGAAAATAGAGTAAGTCTACTATGTGAGGGAGTTGGGAAAATTTTAGGAATGTTTCTATTCTTATCTGTCAAACATGCTGCAGCTTTCATGTAATATGAAAACTGTGAAATTCTACTGGCCTCGCTGAACAGAGATTTGGTTCCCTTTGTCAGCTCTGCAATCTTCTTTCCTGCCTTTTCATATCCCGTGGAATGGGTTTGCAGTGGTTGCTCTTGTTCTATTATTCTGCAAGTTCCAAAATGTTCTGCCTGGCACTGAAAGTAAAATATCTCATGGAAGATTGAGTGGAAATATGAGAAATATGAGACTATTAAGTGTTTTATTTGGCAATTGTTGCAACAAAACAATAACAACAACAACAATAATAACAATAATATTTTTTCTTCTGTTTCAGGCACAAATGAACAGAAATTCATCCAGTAAGTGCAATATTTAACTTTTAGTCTATTTATGTTAGTTTTTCAACTTACCATGAAAATAGATTTTTTATTGTTGGTACCCTTGTGATATTTCTTTTGAACTACCAGTGGTAAATTCAAAGGACAAGATTAAGTTATCTGGTCTAAATTTCAAAACAGTAGAAAACATGCGAAGATCTCCTCAGTTTCTATGTATTTCGTTGTTCCATGCTCTGGGAATCAGATGAGGCTGTCTGTGACATTGCTGAGGAACAAGTCCAAGAGCAAAGGGAAATTACTTTTGTGCAAGTTCTTAAAACCCTTCCACCATTTCTAGTTAGGTGTGATCCACAGATCCACAAACCCACTAAGTACTATCTTTCAGAGAGAAAGTATATCCTCTAGGTTTTGTGTGTGTGTTTTGTTTTGTTTTGTTTTGTTTTTTCCTGTAACTAAAGAGGACAGGTTTGCTGAAGAATAAAATTGATGTAAACAGTATAATAAAACAGGATGAAATTTCAAGTGATCAATATTTTCTCCCAAAATGTATTGCTGTGTGTAGTCCTTTCAGAAGGTATTTCAGGAGCATCTGAATTTGTTATGAGAAATAATGCATCTTCTGTCCATTTAAACTTTATCCATGATAAAGTTTGAACTGCAGTGATAAGTATTTACTACTTTTATGTACTAAAGCTGAAAGAATTTTATTTTAGTGTATCACAGCTTTGGTCATACTACTCTGTTCTTTGCTTAGGTGAAGAGTTAACAAAATCAAAACTTTCTGCTCCAACTAATGAGTAAGTTCAACTTTTATATTTTGTCGAATGACGTTTGTGGGGAATTTGTTCTTGTTTTGATCCAATACTCAGAAACTCATTGGAAACATTGGCTGCTGGTTTAAGCATCTCCGGTGTGTTAAGAGTTAGGTACAGATCATGTAATGATTCCTATTCACTTGTTTTTGCCCTCCTAATACATTTGCTTTGCTGTGATGTCTCAATTGATATTTAAAATTACATAATTGCTAAATACTGTTTTTTTTATTAGAAACTCATGTTTAGACTGCTGAGGTTAGTTTCCATTTAAGAGAATTTAAGATTACAAGCCCCAGATTTAGACAGGTATATATATACGTTGTTCATATAGGTGTTTGCTGAAACAAATCAGTTTGTAAATATAGTACTTTTTTATTTTTAGATGCAAGATCTAACTAATACAGAAGATGAACTATCAAAGTTGTAATTTGATTCTTTTAATAAGTATATATGCCTTTCATTTATATTCCAATTGTAACTCTTACTGTAGAAAGGGGAACAGTGACCTTCTGGCATGGGATCCACTCTTCAGCAGTTCTCTTGAATCATCCTCTTCAGCCTCCTTGGCATCCTCATCCTCCTCAGGTAAGATATTTTATAGTAGAAAATGTTTTCTGCTTATTCTTCAGGGTGTTCTGTTGTTGCTTTTTTAGTCCTTGCAAGTGAATGTGCATAGATATTGAAATGAAAGAAGTTTTAAAAGCAGTGTCCTGTGTTATAAGTAATACACAACAATAATACAATACATCAGGCTTTCAGGCTAGGGAGCAAATGGGAAGAGAGAACACAAGAAACCATAGGAAAATTCCTTCTTGCTTTTGTTTTTAATCTCCTTTTTTCCCTTTCCAAAAAATGATCATCTATTCTGGAGGAATAACGTAATCTACTTTTTCAGCTGGTAGGGTTGGGAGATGAAATGGAGGTTGTTGAACAACTGTGAGCCAAGCTGAGCTTGCACTGTGAATAGGGATGGGTTGCTTCTTTCCAGGGAAGCCTGCTGAGCTGTATAGTACAAAGCCAATACAGAACTTTGCAGTAATGAACCTGTTTTCTGTAGTAAACCATGATTCTGTTAGGAGATATGTGGGCAGAATCCAGGGGGAGTGGGAGAAAAATGGCAGGACTAAGACTGAAATGAGGGGGAAGTCTGTGGCACCACCTGAGAGCAGGTGAATTCTATATATATGAATGAAATATGCTGAAAAGAAGTTGCGTTTTCTCAAAGTTTTTTTTTTTTTTTTTGTAGCATATTATTGCTTTGGTCTGGTGTTGAAGTCTGTAAAACAAGGCAGAGGATACTTAGTTTGTTCTGCTAGTGGTTGTTAGTGTCCAGGTCTGGGGTCCCCATCACAGGAAGGATTTTGATCTATTGAAGTGGGCCCAGAGGAGGGCTAAGAAGCTGATCTGAGGTCTGGAGCACCTCTCCTATGAAGAAAGGCTGAGAGAGCTGGGGATTTTCAGCCTGAATAAGAGAAAACTCCAGGGAGAGTTCATTGCATCTTTTCAGGATTATTGTTCTAGGAATTAAGTATGGTATTTACATTAGTGAAATGATCCATTGAGTTAAATAGCAAGTGAACATGCTAAAGTGTTACTGAATTAGTAGTACATTTGGGAAAATTTTTGCTTAATTGTAGTAGCGTATATTGTTGTTTAAATCAAATTAGCTTCTGATGTTCATTTACCTGTATCTTAGTTCTGAAGACCTCAAAAATACATACTTGTTATCTGATTCTGTTTTGAAACCTATTGAAATCAGTGTTATCTTCATCTTGAATGTTAAGCTTGTAAGACAAGATGCTTAAAGCTTTTGAAAATCTCAGTCCAAAACTTAAATTACTCAAGTATGTAACTATTTACTTATTTTGTATACAGAATATGTAAATAGGATCTAGCATGTCCCATGGATACTTCTTTACTTTTAAAACATTTCATTAGATACTGTTTTGTAACTCTGTTAATCATTGAACACCTAAACCACTGTGGTATTTGAGCAGGGATTGGTTTATGCAGAATAGAGGTAAACTTTGGTCATCCGTGAATAGTCCTGCTTTATTAGATGTTTAAATTAACTTTGTTATCTTGAACAAACAAAACAGACATTTTTAGTGAGCTGTTGATACTGTAAAAATGTTTTTTGTTCATCTTCCCCATTTTCATAAACAGGTGTTTTCAAAATAGCATTTCCACATTGCTTTTTTATAGGATTTGTAGTAGTATTTCAAAGTCTTTGAATGTTATATAAGATATCTGTTAGAAAGGGAAAGCTGTGTTAGGTTTCTGTTTATTTGGGCTTAGGGAATATACTTGTTCGCGACAGAAAGATAGCTATAGTGACTTACACTTCTGACATGAACTTTTAGATGTGTTGCTCTCTTTAATTCTTTATGCCACTCTGCTTTTGCTCTAGCTTTGCCAATCTGCAAGATATTGAGAGTTGACTAACCTTGCATTTGCTGCTTCTGTTGTCATCTACTGCAACAGGCAACAGCCAAGTGCAGGGAACACTTGTAGGAAACCCCAATTTTCCAGCACCCCAAAGACTCTTGGATGAGAGAGAAAATAAACTGAGGCAGGTGATGCCTCATGCGTACAGTCACTCACTAGAATACAAACAGAAAAATATTAAACAGGATCTCATGACTTCGTTGTCTTCATTCATTTACTGAGCCTTTCCGTTAGGCCTTTCCATTACAAGCATGGAGGGTTTAGAAGGAACATAGAAAGATAGGTTTGATTAAATAAATTTGAAAGAAATGCTGTGGAGAGGAAATAAAAATGGATTAGGACACCAAAAATAAAAGAAAAAATCAAGAGAAAGTTAAACAACGATCAGGAAGAAGTCAGAGGAATAAGCAAAGTCATGAGAATAAAGTCCTTAAGAGGAGAAAAACACCATAAATTACTTATTGGCCTAGTTAACAAATGGAAAGTGACCTGGCTGAAAGTATGAATAAAGTACCTATGTTATGTGGCTGTTCTTTGTTGGTGGTGGTGGGCTTTTTCTTTATTGTAAGTAGTAGGATTTTTAACCTAGTAGAACAGTTTTTGTTTTTGTTTTGTTTTGTTTTGTTTTTCATGCTGTCTAGTAATCATCATGCAACGATTATTGAATACACCTTTTAAGTCTGGATTTATATTGAGATTTATATTGCAATTTTTATCATTTCAGTGTTGCCTCTAGTTTCAATTCTTCCCTTTTCCTTCAGCTACTCTAAAAGAGCACAATAGGAATTGCTCTTCATCTACCAATGATTTGCCTGGGTGTAGAGTAACTCAGTCTTTGCTTGGACACCAGACAGATTCTGGGTCTAGAAGCCCATCCTCACCAGACTTTACCATTAGCACTTTGTGCAAATCTGGTGTTACAGAAGCACCATCAGGGAGTACTTTATCCTCTGTTTCATGGTCTCTGAGTCAGTGGATTTCCTTTGCTGATGAACTTCTTACAAGTAGAGACACAAGCACAGACAAGAAGGAGCCCCCAAAATTGCCATTCACAACTGAAAATGCCTGCCTTGCCTCTTCTGCTTTGCTTGGGAATTCTTCCAACAGCTGTGCTTCTGAGGATCAAAGTGACCTTTCAAATAATGCTATATGCCATGAACAATTATTCATTGAAGAAACTGGCACTGCTGCTGAAATTCCTTCCACATCATCTTCAGCACTACTGGAATATAGTTTAGTGTCTCCTTGTGTTCATACAAATAAGGGTATGACAAGCATGCATTGTGTACTGCTCTTTGCTAATAACTGACTCCAAAAAGTAAGCTTTGGACTGATTTTTCATTTCATTATTCTTGCTCACCTGATGTTAAAATTAACTTTGTCTTCTTAACTTAGAATGTACTAAACAAACTGCTTGTTAGCACCAACCTCCTCGAAAGTTAGGACATCAACATAAATGTTCAGCTTGACATAAGAAGAAAAAAAAAATGAATTATTCAATTAAAGGCATTGCTCTTTCTTAACTACATGAACCTTAGCTTTTCTAGAAATATGAGTGTACTTATCTGTGATGTCCGAGAGCAGTGAAGTCTCAAAGATCAGATGATTGAATTTGCAAAAACAATTCCATTCTTAAGCACATACATTCTGAACCAACTCTGTATCTAATTTCAGATTAAATAAAGTTAAATACATCGGAATAAGAACAGCACTTTTTTAACACCCATGATTTCAAAGGGTGGATGATACCATGGTAATGATGCATAGTAAGAGGGCAATGGCAAAAAGTATTTGGGCAAGTGTGCCGTGTTTCACTGAATACCTTTGATACTGCAACAGACTACTCAGTGTTTAGCATTCACTGCCTTCCTTAGGCACAACAAGAATTTTAAAGGAATTACTGATATTTCAGAATTTAATTTGTTTGGGGACTTTTCAGTTTGCAACTTTTAAGGTGGATGTGGTCAGTCTTAGCCTAATTTCTTCCAAGTCAGCAGTGAAACTCCCTTACTTCAATGATGACAGAGTTATACTGAATGCCTGAGAAAATTCCATGCTTAGAGTTGCATTTTATGTAACATTAACTTAATTATTTAAGAAAGAACCATCCAGAACAATTTGAGGGAGATGAAGTACTGGAAATATAACTATGTATAAGGGTTTCATTCTATTTTGATGTTAATTTTAGATGTGGCTTACTCACTGGATGGCATTTAACATTTATTTTGAAATGCAGTTCTATTCAGAAAAGTGACTATGTAAAAGTGGCATCTTTGTACTGCTGCCACCATCTGTTAGTTGTGCCTGTTAGAAGGACATGGGGGCAGTATTTTTAATCACTTTTTAGTTCTGACAGGTCAGCGAAGAGATCATAAGGAGTTATTGTGTTCTTGCAAACAACAGAGTAATTTACTGAATTATATTTGTTGCACTGGCATTTACATATTGGAGTCAATATGATTTCAAAGGGCATAATTTTAAGCAAACAGTTGCCCCATTGTCAGCCAGGACCAAATACGAATTTCCATGGAATTTTCCATTTATGGTGAGGCATCAAAGATTGTCCTGTTTTCTGAATCCATATAGATTATACTCAAAAATGAGCTAAGGGAAAACCATCTTTTTGCCTATAAAGAAAAGTTGATATAAAGTCATTTGAGAGCAATGAGAAAGCCCATGATGCCATTTTTAGAGTCACTTTTCAGGGTATCATATAGTCCTATTTTAAAAGCATTTTTGATTAGTGGTAAATCTTACAAAACGGAACTTGTAAAATAGGGACTTTGAATAGAAACATAACTTACATTTATTTTATTCAAGTGAGTACATATTTATGTTCAGTGTGACCTTTCTAATATTGATATCCTTAAATTTGCTTTCTTTCAGCAAGACCCACAACTCCTCTTTCTGTAGGCACCATTGTACCTCCACCAAGGCCTGCCTCAAGACCAAAGTTGTCTACAGGGAAACTTAGTGGAATTAATGAAATAGTATGTATTGATTTTTTTTAAAATTCTCTTTTATAGCTCAATGTCAGATATACCATTAATTTACACTGTTACAGTGGCGTTACTTTCCAGCCAGTGCTCAAGGAATCACATACTCAGATTTTCACCATTGCCAAACGGGCATGGAAGTTGTTTGTGGTAAACATATTACTATAATAAAAATAATTCTTAATTGAATTAGAAAGGTCTAAAACATAATTTTTGCATCAGCCAATTGTTTTTAAGTGAATAAATAAAAAGTTTGAAACTGCAAAGATGTTTGTGGGATTAAGGTATTCAAAATGTGAAACTCTAGCAAAGTCGTTAGTAAAGCTCCATTGATTTAGGAATATCACCAAGGCTTTGGCGAATGAGTGGCATTAAGTAGATCATTATCAGTTGTGTCTTGACACAAGTAGCCATTCTGTGACTTCACCCTGCCCTTGGTGCTGGTTGGTGGTGAAGGGAGGTGGCAAATTGCAGCAGCTGCCCATCAGGATAGTGAGAGGTCATCTCTGCTCACTGCCTGCAGTGCAGGTGCATCTACTAATAAAGACTGTGGCAAGGAATGCAAGTACTCAGGCAGCATATCAAACCAAGCCATGCTTAATCTTTTCTATGAATATTATAATTATTTGGGTTTTGTTTAACTTAGTGACTTGAAAGAATGTGACTGTGGTAATGTCCTCTTCCTGTCTTTCAAAATAGCAAGATACATTCAATGTCTTCTCATTATAGACAAAATTCTGGTCCTACATTTTCACAAAACAGAAACATTTTTAACTATTTTGCTATTCTGTAATATTGTAAGGTCTATTTTGAGTTCGTTTTCTCATTCCAATATAAAATTGTAGTAATTGCTCTTAGACAAAGGAATCTGCTCTTATCATCCAAATTGAAGTGAATTTAGCTGGTAGTGTTCTGTTATAAAGTGAGATTCTGCTTAAATTTACTTTCATTTTACACTGTTGTTTTAGAAATCGGCTATTATCTCTGTACAAGTGGAAGACCGAGTTGTCTCCATTATATGTCACATACTTATACAATTCCCACTGTCTGTATAAAAGTAATATACTCACTGAGAAGAGTAATAGAACTGAAATAAAATAACCATTCCCCAGCCAAAATAGATGTTTCAGGAGTTTCAGTACCTTTTAGATTAATCCGCAAATTATCATTGGTTAGTTTAAACTGATGCTTTTACAGTCAAGCGATTCACAAAGCCATTCAAAGTTTTTTGGCTAGATGGGACTTGTGAAGATCTTTAGGACAACCCCCTGTCCAAAGAAGGTCCAACTTCAAAATTGAATCAAATTGTTCAGGGTCATGCCAACCTTTGAAAGTTTCCCAGGAGGGAGATCTCACAACCTCTTTGGGCAAGCTGTCCCAGCTTATAAGAAGGAACATCTTCCCATACATTCAACTGAAGTTCCTTTACTATAGCTCTTTGCATATCTGAGAAGAATGTGACACCTTTTAGCTGGTAAAAGATTGGTAGTAGATCCCTCCTTAGGCTTCTTTTCTCCAGGCTTGGGCAAACTCAAGTCCTTCAGCTCTTACTCTCTCTTATGTTCCCCAGACCGCGGCTATTTTAGTTGCCTTATGCTGGATTTGCTTCCAGTTTGTTAGTAGCTCTCCTTTAGCTGAGTAAATCTGCATTTGGTGCACACATGCACAGGGCTGTAGGCTTAAATTCTGCTGGTATAATACGGTTCAAATATTGACAGGCTGCTACACAATCAAATATATCAGACTTCACTACACAGGGAAAAAAATAGTATCAATAGTCTATGAAATAGTGGAATTGATTTCCGAGGAAAATGTGTGTTCTCTGTTTTACACTGAAAACTAGGATAGATAAAGTATTAAAAGAAATAAGAAATGCTTTGAAATGCATTGGGGAAGATACATTCCCCAACTGGGGAAATAGAAAAACTCTTCCATTTACAGTATTTTTTATTTTTAAAATCACTTTGTCTATTTAATACTCCTGTGAACTCTTGTGTTCAGCCTAGGCCATTCAGCCCTCCATTGACCTCTAACTCAAGTCCACCACCTGCAGCTCCCTTGGCACGCGCTGAGAGCATCTCCTCAATATCCTCTTCTGCTTCCCTCAGTGCAGCAAACACACCTACAGTTGGTAAGTTAAATTAACCATATTAACTTAGTAGTGGTATAATTCCACCACTGTTTCACCTCTTAGGAAAACCATTCATTGGAGTTAGTTGTTCCACATGTAAGTCTAGCGTGGGTATTTCAAACATCTTTTGAAATACCTGCTACTAAATGATACTAAGACAGGACAGTGTTCTGTCCTGCCAGAAGAGTGGATTTAATTAGATTATGCCATTGATGCAATTATGGAATGTTCTTTAGTGAAATACTTTTCAAAGTTAAAATGTTCAGAAAGTTCATATTTGGTGTGGTTGTATATGCGTTCATCAAGCACAATGTGTTATTGAGCACTTGTTTGGAATATGTTATTCTATAGGTACAGAAATACTTCAGGATACTGATAAATTTGAATGAATATAAATGTTCAAAACAGTTATTTCATGTTATTTTTATTTTGTTTGTTATTCTGTAATTGCATTTTCAAAAAAAAAAAGAAACATGCATCTTCTCCTTCAAATTACTGAAGTATTTTAACTAAGCACAACTAGTTGGTAAACACAAAATAACAATCAAAAAAAAAGTCAAATTGGTCTCCATGTGCTGCCACAAGTTTCAGAAGATTTTCTCATGTTTTTAAAGGAAAGTCCTTGATTTTTATATTTGGTTTTAACAAATAGTAAGGAGACTTCTGAGGTGTTTCATTTGCTTTTTTATTGTTTTTTAAAGACGTTCTAACTTGTTTTGTTAGCAGAAATGTAATATTTCGTTTCTGAACACTATTACCACTTTGGTTTAAATTGAAATTAGACTAAGTTAACACTCAGTTGTCTGTGAATGGTACTGATGCTAAGGATTTCTCAGCCAGGCTCAGCATTTCAGGAGAGCATCTGCACAGCTTCTAGGGGGGAGTTCCACATGGAAAGCAGTGCAGCTGTTTCCTCACTCTGCAAGATGTAGGCTAGTAAGGTTTGACCAGCTTTAGCTGCTGTGGTGGTGGCACAGTTCAGTGTCTACCATTTTCCCAAATGCTGAGAATCATCATAGAAAGATAACTGTTATTTTGATTGTCAAAGTCCATCTAGGCTCACTTCCTCAGGCCTCAGCACTGGTCCCAAGGAACCAGAAGTTGGTGGCAGCAGCATCAATAGCTCCAGCTCTCTGTGTATGCATGTGTGTGTGAGGAAGAAGGTAAGGAGGTGTGTGCTGCCACAGAGATTTGACGTGGTTGTTAACCTGGCGTACCAATAATGTGCAGGGCCAGTTCACTGCACTGCGTGTATGAATTAAATAGATCTGGAGAGATGGAAGGGCAGTGCAGATGGCAGAATGACTTTGGGGCACGAGGATACTCTGCACTACTGTCTATAGTCTTTTGGCTTTTGCACAATCTAGTGTTTTCACGTCACCCCATTTGTTCTGAATAATGGAGAGCTGACTCTTGTCTTGTTCCGTGTGAACTTGTAGGTGTGCCTAATTGTACATTTCTTTTATGCTTTAGCTTTATTTTCATTTGGAAAGAATTTATATATATATTAAATTATCATATATTTTTGCTTGAAATATTTTGTTTTCTTGCAATGTCTTGTTTCATTTAAATGTAATAGAGGATGATCTTTTGATTGGAACACTTCATCCAATAGAAAGGCTTTGTGACGCACCACCAGGTATTGTATTAGAAGCAGACTTACATGTTAACTAATCATTCTAATGCACTGCACCTAATAAAATTGTACTTCTTTTGGAACAAGTTTCTCCAGCTATTTCTGGTGTCTGGCAGACACAAATAGCTTGAAAGTGCAACTTCTTAATGTGTTATATGTTACCAAAATCATCAAAACTTTATTTAACCACTTCTTTGCAGCATAGTCTTCTATCTATTTCTCCAAACATGCTGACACCTGGTCTCACTTCTTTACTTTTGCTTTACTGCTTTTATTCAAAAAAAGGGAATACATTTTTACTCTGACGGTCCTTATTCTCATAAGACAAGTAAATAAAAACGCTTATATATATTAATATAATACAAAGCTTTGAAGACACAGATTAAAGATAGTCATTTAAAAAACAAAATAAAAAATTATTTTTACCAAAACAGCTTAGCCAATGTTAAAATCACATGAGTCTATTCCTGAACTGAACTGAAACTCTTTGGTCAAATTTATTTATTTGGCCTTTTTATGACCAATGATACAAGCTTTATTCACCAGTTTGCCACCCTCCTCAACAGTGTCAATGTCACTGTGTGTCAGCACAGCTGAGGTGCTGGTAACGGTGATCAGGACATCAAGGCCAGCTATGCAGCTACTGCAGAACATCCTGCACCTGGACCCTTGGGCAGTGCTGCAGTCCGAGATGCAGCAAGTCCACCTTGGCACAGCGCTATGGCTTCCTGCCCCTCTGAAAGGGTGCAGCAGACATGGAATGCCATGAAGCAGGATAGTGGTGCATTGTATTGTTAGGCTTGTATTTTCAGCTGCAAAGCAACAAAACAATCACATCTAGTGTTTGGTTAGACAGTTTTATATGTTTCGCTTCATTGTTTTTAAGGAGAATGCTTAGATTTCATGAATCATAAGGGATGATGAAGATTGAGAGCTATGGAAATAAGTAGTAGTTAGTCTCTAAGACACACCTCAGAGAAATGCTTATACGTACATACATTTGCTTTGGTATTACCAGAAAAATGTAAAATAGCCTTGTTGTTACTAATAATTTTCCCTGTTTGGTGAATAAATCAACGTTTGTCTTTCGCTGATAGGAATATAAGTTATGTATTAGCATTACTCTTGATCTTAAAATATCACTGTAAAGATATCTGCAACACTTTTATAAATAAAAGATTTAGATACAATTTATAAATCTGTAGACAATCTGACATAATATGACATAAAAACCTCTTACAGGTTCTGCAGTTTTTTGTTGTTCCAGCAAGTGAGTATTTTGACTTAGGTGAAGAATACTTCTGGAGTTCGATATTTTATCAGACAGAATTTTGTGAATGGGTATGGTGGTTGTTAACACAGAGTTTTAATGCCTGTATATTTTTTGAAGTCATTATTTCTGCATTCCTAAGACTACTGAAAATAACAGCTTTTATTGCTAGTTTCCATGGAGAGAAACACAACATTGGAAACTTGACCTGTGTACTCTGAAGGAACAAATAAAAATGATCTACTGTTTATATTTTAGAAAAAAACAGCATCATACCATTTCTTTCATTGAAGTATCTTTTGTTTTTGAACACGTGTCTAGAGCAGTATTATGCATCTAAGAGGGCCTAAAGTTTGCACTAATACCTTTTCGTAGCACTGAGAAATATTCTGAACATTTTCATACCTTAGGCAAGAAATCATGATGGAGGGCAAGCTATGAAAGTAGCAGAATTAGACCAACTCTCCTGTCTTTTACTGTTCTGTTGTTCATACTTCTTTCTCTTACCTCTGTATTTAAGCATAAAATCACATGGTAGGCCTTCTGTGAAGAACAAGGTCTCAAATTCCTTTTTATTTATGAAAGAGCCCAGAAGGCACAGCTGCTATTTTCAAGTAAATAGGAGATGAGTTTGCCATTAGCAATGTTATACAGAAGCATTTTGTTTTTGCTTCATGGTATGAAAATCAAGTTTCTTGTTTTGCTTATGACATGAGAAAGACTGTGCCTCCTTTATGATAGATATGTTACGTGATATAAACCATTTCAGCAGTGGTACAAAAAATTAGTAAGATGCTCTCTACTATGCAGCTGCCATTATTAAAAAAAAAAAAAAAAAAAAAAAAGTTCCAGTATTGTGGGTTATATTAAGTAGCTGGCCGCACATTGGAAAACACTGATAAAAGTAATATCCCATGACAACCAGTTTTTTCAGTTGTACAGATTTTAAAAAGCCGTAGCATGAAGTCTGAGTTGATCTTTGTAGCTATGCATTCTAACTCTGTTGTGTATGCACAAGCACTTAGGAAGGCTGATGCAAGCCTGATAATTATTTTTCTTGTGAACTGCTGTGTATTTCCAAGTACCTCCAAGGTATTAACAGAACCCTAACTACAAAGACAATAGAAAACATAGCAAAATATTTCTCCAGCAATTTCTGCTTGGAAATTTAATGTTTGTTGGCTGAAGTAAATAAAAGAATGCTCAACAGTTCACCTATGTAGAGTAATATAAATGTAATGCATTTAAATTCATACATGCTGTGTAGCTGAATTCTTTGCATTTCCCTGACCATTTTATCATACATTTTTCCATGCAACAAGCATACAGTAGGGTTTGTTTTTTTTTGTTTGTTTGTTTGTTTGTTTTTTAAGTATTGTAGTTAATGTCCAATGTCCTTTGAATCTGTTGACTTTGGTGTTACCATTAGCCATTTTAATGCAACATTCCTCTAGCTCATATGTATTTCCTTGTGTCTGTCCATTTTTACAGTACGTCATATTGATAGTCCTGTTTTCTTAGGCTGCTAAGCAGTGTTTTGGTGGTGTGATTGTACTGTACTATGTTTATATTTTTTAATAACTGTTCAAGTAACACTTCAGGCCCTACTGTGACCTTGATGATAGTAATGTCTTGTGAAAATGACAGATACAGTCAACCATTCTGAAATCTATTGCTAAAGTTTTATAAATTAAACCTATACACTGTATGTATTCTAGGTGTTTCACGTGGTCCCAGCCCTGTCAGCCTTGGAAACCAGGACACCTTGCCTGTTGCAGTAGCCCTTACTGAATCTGTTAACGCCTACTTTAAAGGAGCAGATCCCACAAAGTTAGTTAAATAGTGAATTGTTTTGAATGTAATAAGTTACAATTTAAAAAAAAAAAAACAAACATTGTTTATACTTGTAATATTTTGGGAAAAATGTATGTGCATTGGAAGGGGGTTTCACAGGGTTTTTTTTTCCCCGAGTGTGACAACAGTGGCTCTTAGCTCTCTGTTGTCCTGCATCCTGCTACAAGCTCATATATCCCTGCTTTACAAAAATATGTTCAATGAAAACACTGAAAATAAGAAAGGTTTTTTATCATAGTCAGCTAGGTGCTACAAGTAGATTTGGGCAGTCCTATAAAGCACCTCATTCACCTTGTCACATCACTTTCTATGCTAGTAGGCCTTGCCTAAGCATAGTTGTGCCATGTTTTCAAAGCCTGAATAATATCCACCAAGACTACTGTATGCTTAACCAGCTACACTTTTTTCTTCACTTTCATCTGACTTCCAAATTGAAAGTGATGGTACATTGTTACAGTGCCACATTATCCTCATTTAAAATTGACTTTCTGTTTTGAATTCAGCTCATCAGATTGTGCAAGTACAGTGATTGCTTTAAAATCAGTAATTAAAACCACGCAGTTAATGAGTTGCAATAAAACTGATGTTTTCATTCTCCTAGATGTATTGTGAAGATCACTGGTGATATGACAGTATCATTCCCAAGTGGGATTATTAAAGTCTTCACCAGCAACCCATCTCCAGCTGTGCTCTGCTTCAGGGTAAAAAACACAAGCAAACTAGAGCAGATTCTTCCAAATGCACAACTTGTATACAGGTTTTGTATTTTTTTTAATATAATAGTAAACTATGCGATTTCTAAAATTTCACTTGTTTTATATGTAAATCAGAGTTCTCTGCCATCTTGTTGATTTGCTTAAACATAATGTAAGTCTATGAACTAATCTTGTTTAGCTCAGTTTCTTTCTACTGTCACCATTTGTTGGTTACTCCTGTGTTTTTAAGCTGTATTGTTTCTACAGTAGATTAGAGTCATTACGTGACTATGTTTATCAAGTGCATAGCAGTATGCACTTGTATGTTTTGGAGAATTCTTAAGAAAAAAGGCTGGTGGTTGAGTTGTTGAAATCACAGCATTTTGACTTATTTAAAAAAAAAGGGGGGGACATTTGTAAAAGCTGTAATTATTTGTTCCATTTAGAGGAGAAATTATTTGAAAACCTGTTAAACACTTCTAGATTGTACATTTTTAAAAATTACTGAAATAACTGAAACAAACCACATGCATCCATTCTTTCACATTTAATTTCATTGTGATCATTCATACTTAATGTTTCAGTGTAAAAAAATGTATTTGCTTTTTCACATTATGGTATATACCTGAAATATTAGCAGAACTATATCTTACAGTGAATTATACTGAAAAAGTACATTTTGGGAAAACATAAAAACGTCTAGTATTCCTATCTGAGTGCTGTGACACTTTGCCTCTAATTAGAAAAAATGCATGTAACAGAAACTGACAAAGTTAACTGTATGGTAATAATTTAACTTTTCATCATATATGGCAAATGCTATCATTTTTTAAATATTTATCGAGATTGAATGTTTTAGTGAGAGTGAGGTTCATGTAAATATCAGAATTTATTTTGAATTGCATTTAACTGTAGAGCAGCAGAAGGATTTTACTGTAGATTTCATTTACTTAAATTGTGTAAGGTCCCTGTAGTGATAAGTAAATGTTCATCTATATTTTACTAGAAATGGATGTAGCATGAATTACAATACTATATTGAGAATCAAAGTCAATTGAACAGACTTGTGTTTAGGTGTTTAAGTCACCGTTCTAGATTCAACCCACTGCAGTAATATTTACTGTGGTCCAGATGCTCGTTTGCACACACATTCTGAAGACCTCCTTAGCAATGGATGCAGGTCCTCACTGTATCAACAGAGCTTCAGTGAAGCTTTTTGATCAATAAATGATTTGTATTTTGTTTCTGAAACAGTATTAAAAAATTTCATCCTTATTCAAAATAAACATGATGCAACGAGAACCGAAAATGTTCTTGACCTGCAAAACAGCTTTTCATGCTCCAGTAGCTCCAAACCAGCATTTTGATTGTGCAGTCATGTTTGCTTTTAACTACATAGAGAGATGATACAATAAATTGCTTCATAGATTGAGTGTAACTGTAAGTGCCTAAAAGGCAATTGTTTATAATAATTTGAAAATTGTTTTTAATGGAAAAAATGTTAGAAAGCTTATGCTTTTTGCAGATGTGAAATTAAAGTAACACACGTATAGCAAAAGTCTTAGTGATGCTATAACATAACCAAAATTAATTATGATTTTAGGTCTTACTCCAAATTGGATAACATTCTTTTTCAAAGACCCTTTGTATCCCGACCTCGTGCACATCCTCATGGCATACTCATGGCACCTGATAATATTGAGTTTTACTAAATATTAAATCCAAAACTAAATCTTGTGATGTCAGTTGTCAGTAGAGAAAACTCACGTTTCCTTGAATGGAAGGAGAATTTTTACTAGATAAAACAATTTTCCTGATAATTTTCCTCAATATTAAAAAGGTGTAATTATGTGTCATAAAGCATTATAATAAACTCTTGCTTGAAGAAGGGAAAGGATCTAGTCTTAATTATTAGACTTCCAAAAAAGAACACTCAGTGTTGCATTCTCAGTCCTACCTTTCTTTTTCTTTGTAGTGATCAGTCGCAAAGTGATTCCAGTACTAGGGATTTTTGGATGAACATGCAAGCTATAACTGTCTACCTCAAGAAGTTATCAGAGCAGAATCCATCTGCATCCTATTATAATGTGGATGTTTTGAAGTATCAGGTAAACACATTTTTCCCTTTGGAATTTTTTAATGAACTCTGGCTGATTTCTTATCTATACAGAATTTATAAGAGTTGTTCCTTGCCTGATAGCATACAGATGAACTGTCACTCTGCATCTAGATCAGTTCTGGGTATGCCACTGTTTCCAATCCGTAGGGTCTGCGCAGGCTGAGTGCATTCTTTTTATGCTTTCATGTCATTCCCTTGGATTCCTTTGGATTCATGACCTGTTTCAGCTTGCTCACACCTTACTCCAGTTCAAGTGTGAAAACTTAGAACACTGATTCTTTAGGTATTTGTTAGCAAAGTCTTAAGTATTCCATGAATTTAGGCATTTTTCAGTTTTTTTGTTTGTTTGTTTGAGTTTGTAATTCAATTGAATTTGCTTTTGTAATTCATTAATTTTTGGATGCTGTAGCTGATCAGATGTAATATAAGAGAGTGAGTAATGTTCTGACCCCTCAGAAAATACGGAACATCCTATCCTGGAAACCATTCTAGGCACATGGAGGACAAGAAGGTCATCAGGAGTAATCAGTATGGATTCAGTAAGGGGAAGTCATTTTTACCCTTACTTGACAACCTCCTATAATGAAACAGCTGGCTCAGTAGATGAGGAAGAAACAGTAGATATGGTGTACCTGGACTTCAGTAGGGCACTGTCTCCCATAAGATCATCGTGGAGGAGCTGGCTGAGCAAACAGTGAGGTGGTTCGAAAACTGGCTAACAGCCAGGCCCAGAAGGTGGTTATCTGTAGTGCAAAGTCCAGTCCGAGTATCCCAGGGGTCACTACTGGAACCAGCCCTGCTTAAGATCCTCATTAATGATCTGGAGGATGGGGAAGATTTTGCCATCAGCAAGTTTGCAGATGACACAAAACTGGAATGAGTGGCTAATAGGTCAAAGGGTCGTGCTGCCATCTAGAGGGTCCCCAGCTGGCTGAAGAGAAGGGCTGACAAGAACCTCATGAAGTTCAACAAAGAGAAATGCAAAATCCTGCACCTCGGGGGGAAATAACCCCAGGCACCAGGACATACTGGAGCCACCCAGCTGGAAAGCAGTTTGTTGGAAAAGACCCAGGGATCTGGGTGGACACAGCTGAGCATGAGCCAGCAGCATGCCTTGCAGAAGAGAAGGCTGATGGTGTCCTAGGCTGCATTTGGAGGACTGTAGCCAGCAGCTCGAGTGAGGTGATCCTTCCTTCCGTTCTACTCAGCACTGGTGAGGCCACAGCCAGAGTCCGGTTCTGGGCTCCTCAGTATAAGAGAGACATGCACACACTCAGGAGAGTCTAGCAAAGGGCCACAAAGATGGCTCAAAGAAGGGACTGGAGGATCTCTGCTGTGACAAAAGGATGAGACAGCTGGGATTCAGTCTTCAGCCTACAGAAGATGGGGGTGGAGGGGATCTTATCAATGTCTATAAATACCTGAATGGAGAGTGCAAAGAAGATGGAGACAGGCCCTTTTTAGTGGTACCCAGTGACACAGGACAAGAGGGAATGGGAACAAACTGAAAACACAGGAGGTGTCACCTGAACATCGGGAAACCCTCTTACTGTGAGAGCGACCAAGCAGTGGCATGAGTTGCCCAGAGAGGCTATGGAGTCTTCCTCCTTGGAGATATTTCAAAGCTGTCGGGACATGGTCCTGGGCTTACTGGCTCTAAGTGGCCCTGTTTGAGCAGGGGGTTGGACCAGATGACCTCCAGAGGTCCTTTCCCACATCAGTCACTCTGTGATTCTGTGGGATGTTCTGACTGTCAGCCGAAGACCTTTATGAAAATACAGGAGTGACACATTCATCTGAACGGGAGAACAAGGATTTCCTAGGCCTACCAATGCAGCTGTTAATACCAGTGTAGTCTTCCACATCCTCTCAGTATAGTTCAAAATATTGCCACACGGAATCTATAAAAAGAATGTTAGATTCACAGAAAAACAGAAGATTCACAGGAACCCTAAGAAAGATTGAAGGAACAGAACTGTTCTGTGGATTGCAGAAATGTGCACTGTGGAAAGAGGAGTTGTGAGGCCTTTAACGCTGGGGAAAAGTGAGGCATTGGCATGCAGTAGCCATGGCAGATGGAGAGTCCTGAGTTGCCAAGGAAAGGCAAGATAGGTACCTCAAGCAGATGAGGAAGGTGGTAGGGGTATGCAGCGGGGCAGCAGCGTGAGCTCAACCACAGAAGCAGCAGCTTCCATCTGTCCTACGCCAGGAAAACAATGCTTTTAGTATGTAAGAACTGTTTTGCTGTCTGCATGTCCAATGACAGGTATTCTCTTTTGCTGCTTGCTGCTTGGGGAGCTGAACTGATGTGGTACACAATTGGTAAGGATGTTTGCCTCTGGTAACTTACTTCTGTGAGTTAGAGAACAAGCGTAAAACGAAACTATTTGGACTTAAGAAAGCCAGAACAGGAAAAAGTCTCATGGGCAGTAGAGAATTAAAACCGTCTTTTTAAAATAAATTATTTTAAAATTAAAAGAATGGAAATTACTATAGGCTGCAACAGTCTCTAGAATTCTGAGATTGAAGGCTCAGAGGTCGATTTTTCTTCTGATCTTTTGTAGTTATACTGTAGTTATTACCATAATTCCATAATTCTGCCCAAAAGGATAGATATTGTAATTAAGCTGCTTTCAATGGTTTTTTTTTTTTGGTTGGTTGTTTTTTTTACAGGTATCTTCAAATGGCATCCAGTCCACTCCCTTGAATCTTGCAACTTACTGGAAATGTAACGCTAGCACTACTGATGTGAGAGTGGATTATAAATACAATCCAGAGTCTATGAATGTGCCTAGTATGCTGTCTAATGTACAGGTTGTGGTGCCAGTAGATGGAGGAGTAACAAACATGCAGTCGCTTCCACCTGCAAAATGGTAACGTTAACACTTTTCTTTCTATTATTTCAAGTTCATTTCATTGTATTCATTAGGGCCATAGCCTAAAAAAATCCATTGGAAGAAATAGTTGATTTTTTTCTCTCTTAATAAAGTGCATAGGATGTTTTCTGGTCCAAAATAGACCATGCGCAGCCAATTCATACAGATTAAAATGAGACTATATTCAGCCATTCCAACTGTATAATAATACAGGTCTCCATGAAATTTCCAATGTTTTCTTTTGGTCCAACAGACAGGATAGTTAATAACATGATTTGCAACCAGAACCTCTTAATGGTTAAAAAATATTATATAGATTTGTGTGTATGTAGATATATCCATGTATATGGATTTGTGGTGGCTTCACAGTGATGGCTAGCTAAGCTCCAGCACACTTCTCTCTCACTCTCCCTGCTCAAAAGAACAGGGGAGAAAATTTGATGAAAAAGTGTTCATGGGTTGTGATAAGGAGCAGTTTAATTATAGAAAAAAGAAAAACAGAGGATTCACAGAAATGAAGAAAACAATTCTTCTCTACTTCACATCAGCAAGCAATGTTCAGCAATGTTTTGTGAAATACAGCCTCAAAATGTGTAGCTTTTACAGGGGAAGACATATGCTTTTATAACGAAAAAATGCTCTTGCCTACCCCAGCCTACTGGCTTCTCAAGGTGGAGGGTTGGAGATGCTGTGCTGACCTTGATGCTGTGCCAGCACTGCCCAGCAGTAGCCAAAACATTGGTGAAATAAAGATGTTGTGATACCTACACATGCAGAGCACAGCATTGTGTGGGTAGCTGTGGGGAAACTTAACTCCGTCCCAGCCAGGCCCACTACAATTTCCACTCCTTATGCCATAACGTTAGTGTCACACTCAGGTTCCACACACATTGTGTATTTGTATCCTCTGATCATTGTTACTTGCAACATACAGATTTATACTTCTTGATTATTTTAACTTAAAAATTAGCTTCTGATTTAAATTGTTTTAAAAGATAACTCAGTAGATGGAAGAGTACTTTATAAGCCATGTAGCGTTGTCTCTCAGTTAGAGAGTTGTCACGATTATCATCTGATTCACAGCTATCTGCCACCACCTCCTAAGCCTGCAGGCCATTTAAGCAGTGCTTGAAAGTGAGACATAAGCCTCAGATAAGTATATTGCTACAGATTTGTGAAAACAAGCAGAGGGTGGTAGGAAAAGGCAGAGAGGTACATCCTTGAGTCAAAGGTGACCAGAATTCAACCACTGCACCTGTGGTTTGGCAACATTAAATTACTTGCCCAGGTGTAATTTAATCCCAGGATGTTTACTTCCAAGGGGCTTAAGAGGGTGTTTTTAACTGAGTAAAATACAAAGATTACCAAACTTTGTTAACCTTCCTGTTAAGCAAGGTTCAGAAGAATAAACTTGTTATATTTATCAGATAGGTTTTAATGTTTCAGGAGGCAATCCTCTTAAATGTGTTGAATGGACAACGTGGTAATACAGAATCAATTTAAGTGGAAAAAAAAACTGCCAAGACTGAATCTTTCTAGATTTTCTATGTCACAGGAGCAAAACTTGTAACCAGATCATCTTAAGCTTTTTCTACTGGAGCAGATTCAGTATACTTCCTGCACAACATGATCAGTTTCTCCCTGTCCAGGCTTCTTGCACAAAACCCTTTAATAGTGAAACCTAAGTAAAAACAGGAAGATCTAGTGCTAATAGAAAGATTCAACACTTAGTGACAGTTTCACAGCAGATTTGTCAGAGTAAGGGACTCAATCCCAGCTATACTACCTTTCAACTAAGCAACCACCCAAAGCTAGAATTTTAAGCTTTGCAAGTTCACAAAAAATAAATACAGTTACAGTGTTTACAGTGTTTGTCCTGCTACATTTTTAGCCTACTGGGTTGGGTAGTGGCCCGTTATGCTTTTTTATTTTTGTTTTTAATAACAGTTTGGTAATTCTGTTTCTGGTAAATGACTGGTATCATCTGTGCTACTTACGTGAACATTTCATTCCTGCTATTCCAATGTCAAAGACTATTTCACACCTATCAGCATATCATGCCACTCACAGCTTTATGTTCCTGACTTTCCTATGATGGAACAGCTCCAAAGTGCTCAGTATCAAAACGTCTTATCAGTTTAGAGACTCTAGTTTTCGGTGCCCTTTTCTTTTCTGTCCCTGTATATAATCAGAAGTAAATCTGTGTGTCATAAACCTAAACCACGTGCCACTTCTGCCAACTATAGTTTTATTAGAATGGAAATGGAATAAAATTTACACAGCCAAGAGTGTCGCACAGGAGAGAGCAATCAGCATTGTTCTCATTCATACCATAACCATCAAGCATAAAAACTCAGCTTTCAAATTGTTTCCAGCGTGTTTGGCCTGTCATTACCCTTTGAAGACAAATATTTTTGAGTTGTCAACCTAGGCATAGGATAGTGTTAAC
The DNA here is from genome assembly GCA_011075105.1 of Heteronetta atricapilla. NCBI lineage: Eukaryota > Metazoa > Chordata > Aves > Anseriformes > Anatidae > Heteronetta > Heteronetta atricapilla. The sequence goes on along the minus strand of CM021763.1, from coordinate 27,724,881 downwards.
TGTATAAAGAGGTGTCATGTACGCATGAGCTCTGCTGCGAACTCAGGTGCAGTGCACTTGTTTGCTCTGTATAGTTTTCCAGAAACTTACACAAAATAATCAAGCATTTTCTTAAGCATCCATTTAGGGATGTAGTTTATATGTATGTAGTCTTTTAAAGTACTGGTATAAACTTACAGAAAAATGTTCTAAAAATTGATGCTTGTAACTAACCTGTAACTTTCTCTTACAGGAATGCAGACCAGATGAAAGCTTGTTGGAAAATATCAAGCATTTCAGAGAAGTCTGAGAATGGAGGCAAGCTGATTTTTTTTGTTGTTTCATTTTCTTCTACAGAAAAATGATAACAATAAAAATGTAATCATTTTAGCCTCTGCACCCTCATGCATGTATACATTTTGTCTTATGCTGTATCCTGTATCCTTATGCTTTATCCTGTTTATGCTGTATCCTGGCAGGGCAGCATGAGAAGCTGAAAAGGCCTTGACTTAGCATAAACACTGCTCAGCAACAACTGAAACATCTGCGTGTTAGCAGCATTATTCTCACCCTATATTCAAAACACAGCATCATATAAGCTGCTAGGAACAAAATTAACTCTACCCCATCTGAAACCAGCACAAATCATTTAATTTTAAACAGAAAAATAGTGAGCCCCCTTGAAAACAGTTACCAGCTCTAAAACAGAGTTTAGATTTAGTAAGGAAATTATTACATCAATGCTATTTGAACATGAGCAATTATTCAAATAAAAAGAATCTACCTGTCTTCTGTTTTGCCACACATTGACAATTGAGACAAAGTAGCAAGAGTTAAGTGGAAGAACTGAAAAAAATAAAATAAAATGCTATGCTGAGACAGGCTCAACTCTAGATGGTTCTTGACCTGCATTTTGAGGGTCTTTGTTTTTGCATACAGCTCTGAGAAAAAACAAGACTACACATCTGCTCAGAGTGGTAGTTTATATAGCATTTTGTGAGGTATCAGTACGTATCCTCCACACAGCTGCCTCTCCCTTAAGTCTAATTGATGTCATAGTCCTTGAAGCCTTTGTAGTTGCTATGTTTTTTCTGAATTAGAAAAGTAGGGGCAAAAGGGAAGCATCTCATCCACAAAGCCTCTATGGAAAAAGTGGCCTTGTGGCCCTCAGAAGGGCTGTTAGTCCTGTTAAGAATTTAGTGAAGAGCATTATGAAAGCATAGATATTCCTGTAAACATGTCTGATTTCTTACAGGAACTATAAGCCTGGAAAGGGAAGTCCTCTTGAATTGGTGTAAAGGCTGTAAAGCTGTGGTGGTCATCTGAACAAAATCTGAGGGAATTTGATCTGACCAAGGTTGTTGCTGTAGTCTGGTGTACTTTACCGTTCACTGACCTCACAGTCCTTTGCCATTTGTCTTCCGTTTTGATTATGTAGGGATAGCCTTCTCTTTTCTTATGCAGAGCATCATAAAATGTACTGCTCGTGATGCAGATCACATCATGTGTGTGTTCAGTAGACTTCTGCATATCCCACTGGTTCTACTATATTCCCTTCTCTTCCCACCATCTTTGTTTCCCTTTCTCTTGGGCACAAATACTTAATACTCACAATCCAGTGTTTAAGGGGAAGTAATAATATGCCAGGCTTACACTTACAGGAACAATAGAAGTTACAGAAAGACTTCATATTAGTTTTGAAGTCTCTTTATTCTGGTGTACAGGGTGGTAAAATGTGCTTTTTGTGTACAATCCAACACATGTGAGTGGTGAATCACAGAGGTAAAACACAACCAACTTTCAAAGCTCTTGAATATGAGAATCCATTTACCCAAACTATGTTATATATACTAAAGAAATGGAATGGACTTCATGGCAAATTTATCAAGTTACTAGCTCTCCTCATCAATAGCTGTTCCTATTGACTAGGAATAGCAAGTTGTTTTGAGCAAGTAAAGGCACTTGACTTTTACTATTCCATTACTTATTATTTAAATCTCATTATTTTCCCGCTAGACAGTGCAAGAACAAGAAAATGTTAAAGAACTAGAAAAAGGGAGCAGTAGCTTGCTTTTTTTAATACTTTGCACTAGCTACAGAAGTATATTTAAAATAATTTTGAACTATTGCTACTTTGTAATGGCACTGAAGTGAGCTTTACCAATGTCTATGAAAAATCAACTAAAGGTTTTTGGGAAATGTATTTTATTTAATCTTGGCTCTATTAGAACAATGAGATATATTTTTTTTTCCTCTTGGTACCTTACTGTTTTTTATAGGTTCTGGATCCCTCAGGGCAAAATTTGAACTTTCAGAAGGACCCAGTAAACCAGCAACACTTGCAGTGCAATTCATAAGTGAAGGAAGCACCCTTTCAGGAGTAGATGTAGAGCTAGTAGGCACTGGCTATCGGCTTTCCCTGCTTAAGAAGAGATTTGCCACTGGTAATATGTTGAAATGGTTACATATTCAAATTAATGTATTCTGTAGTGCTAAATTATGGATTATGAAACTGTTAAACAAGTGATGCATAGTTACCTTTCCTTAAAACACGTCTGAAAAATGTTTTGCGTTTCTTTTGCTTTTCCATAGTTAGCTAAACTGGTCACAGGAAAATACTGACAAAATCTATTTTATCTACTGAATGCAAAAAAAAACCCTACCTTTATTTTTCAGGACGGTATATGGCAGACTGCTGATGAACCTGTGAAAGTTATTGGATCAAAGGAGTGCAAGAAGCTCACTCTGCCCCCACTACTTCTCAAACACTATTTTAACATGCATTAATTTTTTTTTAAATTGTTGACCTACTTCGAGGCTGAACTACAGAACAGAAAATGCACTTTGGAAAGTCATTTTGCAAACTTTTTATTACTTTAATAGCACTGAAGTTAACTTCAACACTGTCTGTAAATGATCAACTGCAATATTGGGGAAAATCTGTTAAAATTTTAGTAAATCTATATAGAAGTCAAAATGGTAATCAATAGTTGTAATGGAAGTATGAAATTGTATGTTATACTGTAAGCATTAAACCTTAAAGTGTAGGAGAGCAAGTAAGAAATATTTGAGCTTTCCATAAGTAATATCAGATTCTTTAATTGCCAGTTTTTAAAGAAAACAAAGGCAAACTCATGTAGTTCTTCCATCCACTCATGCCATAAAACCATTTGAGTTAGAGGTGTATAAAAATATAACTTGATTCCCATGTATCATATATTATTAACATCTAAGTTGTTTTATATAGGTGTTCGTTTTTTTTCCTAAGTGCAATGTGTTATAAAATTGCAAAGGACAGAAGAGATTTACTTCTGCAGTTAGTAAATTTTATGGGCGTTGTGATTGTTTGAATTAATGTTGTAGATTTAATTTATTTTTATATGACGTGCATAACATTTGTGCCTTTAAAAGAAACCTGTGCCTATCCAGTTTGTTATTCATGTGCCTCACTTCCTTTTTCAAAGTTTGGCCCTTCATAAAGAAAGCATGCTGTTTGTATAATACATACAACTTCATAAAAATTCCTTTGACTGGGATTTAAAAGGGAGATCTGCAAAAACTGGAGATTGTTTTAAAAGAGGTTTAAAATACTGGATTACTTCCTCACGGGGTAATTGCAATACATGCAGCCATAGTCAAGGGAGATGCATCATGCAGGACATTGAAACTTTGATACAGAAACTTTAATGTCACCAAAGATGAGAATCCTTAAAAATCACTGAAGAGTATAACAGCACACAGACAGCATTCCCCTTCACTTTGATTGCAAGTCTTTGGAATTTAAGTGCTTTTGGAATTGTGTGAAGTGAATGTAAACATAATATTTTGGGAGGAATAGCATTTCAGAAGGGTATTTTTTGGCAGCAGGATGACAAGTATTGCCATTTTATTATCTTATATTTTATCTGTAACCACCGATTTTAATATTTGTCATCTACTCTTCTTACACAGCCTAAGCACAGGGAAGTGACACATTAGTAACATTTTTAAAGTAAATTTCTAATTTAGAAAATATTATATGTGTTTTTATTATCAAGTGTTTTTTTCAATGCAGAAATCAAAAGTATTGGAGCAAAATAATTTAATAACGTGAAAGTGGGGATTTTATGTGACCATTCACAATACCAGTATCTATTTTAAATTGTATAATAAAATAATACAACTTGCTAGAACTAATTCATGCAGAACCAGTAATAAATTGGACTGCTGAAGCTTTACAGTAAATTAAGCTTTGCAGAGGCTACATAAATTCTAAGGTATACTATACACTTTTGCAGATGAGATTTCCTTTATTAGCATTAAGGGGATACTGTACTTTACACCTGATTGGAAGAGTATATCTGGCTTTTAATTTGATGATTTTACTGAATGATGAATTTCTAACTCGTACAAAATGGTACAGTCAATTTACTGGAGTCTTAATTGTAATCTGCTTTGCAATCAAATGCTCCTTAACATGAATATGTTTTATTAGTGAAAACCCAAAACTGTATAGCTGTTTTTAATCAACCGTTATTTTCAATTCTAAGTTAAATGAAGTAGTTATGTTTCTGCACTTTTAAACTAGTCTTCATTCAGGTGATTATACGTACATTTGCATTGGGTGCAGGTTACAATTTTGAAGCCATACAAGTTTGTGTAGACTTTTTGTAAAGAAATTCAAAAACAATGTAAAAAATACATGTAGCTGATGAAAAAAAAAAAAAGGAAAAAAGTAGCAAGCTGGTTCTTGCTTGTGTATACAGCAATATCCTTTGTAGCTGCCTTCTAAAAAATAATTTGTAAACACAACTCTAAAGGATCTGAATTTTTATGAATTGTTACTCCGTCAGACTGTAAATTAGAGCATACAAGTTTATCTTGCAAAAATTGTAAATACTTCTGATTTTTCATAAAATGTAAATTTAAAAACTGTTGCACCCATAATAAACATGTAATATATAATTTAAATGCTGATTTATATTGCTTATACTTTTGCACTCAAAGCCACAGAGATACAATACAATAATTGAACAAAACTATGCCTGTATTAAATGTAAGTGTTAATTGATTTGCCAGTAGTAAGTAGTAGAGATAATATATGATCTGTTTTCTATACTTTAAAATAACACAAAGATGGGTGGAAGGATGGTTTCTGCAGAGTTACATCTTTACTAAACTGGAATGCTTGGGAAGATGTCTACAGTGTCTTCTGCCTTTACTAAATTGGTGTATTTAACTAATTAAGATCAGACAAAACTGCAGATACATTTGTCAGAAAAAATCTTGACTTTGTGAACATGAGTTAGCTTGTAGCTGCTTTCTCTAAATAGTGCCATAAAATGCTATATGTTCCCTAACTTCCTTAATAAGCATATATTTTGTTGAGTGCGCAGGAAAAAAGTCCATGGCGAGGCTGAAGTAATTCTTTCTGTTTCCCCAGTCACAACAGCAGGTAATTCAAGTACTACTACTTCCATTGTCCGAGAGTAGGTAGTCCGTCAAAGCCTTCAGAACAGAAACAGAAGTTTAAGCTGAACAAATGTGTGCTTGTGTCCATTTCTTTCCCACTAGTCCCAGAATCTGTGTAGTTTAATACATAATGACTTAATGAATTCACTTTCTCAGCTGGCTGGATATCATTTCAATAAGTACCATCTTGTCGTGCTGGCAAGTAATAGTCCAAGGGTAGGGTTTGATTGCTATCTGCTGGTGCAAGGCAGGAATGAAGAATGCAAGTGCCCCTTGGCCACTGCCCTGTGGCCAGACCAAATGGTCCGTCTAGCCCAGGATTCCTGTCTTCAGCAAAGGCAGAAGAATGGACTCTGTGGCAAGGAGAGCTCATAAGCCATTTCCTTGCTGCTCACCCATTATCCTCAGTTATTGGTTAGGGATGTGAAAGGGTATAACACTGCTCAGTCCTTCCAGCAGTCATTTAACTCAAAGTGTTGGAGATCGCTGCTCTGACACTTCTGTTAACATTTCACTTGTTATTGTAAGCCAGTGCCCAGGTACTACCCACAGCTACTACAAACTGGATTTATACTGCTCAAGCTGGTTTGTCATTATCTAAGTGTATTATCAGGTGGTTTTTCAGGGATAATCATCTACCTCTACCACTGCCAAATAATATTTAGGTAGTGCATTTGAAGCAGATGACTTACTTGATTATCAGCTGGAACAGCGTGGAAGTTACAAGTGTGGTAGTTTTTGCCATCCAACTAGCCAGGAAGGTCTTGCATCATGCCAAAAAAAAAACATTACATTTCAAGTCTTGCATGTTTGAGAAGCTTAAGATAGGCATCTTAATATCTGCATAGCTTTTGTTTTCTTGGAATTGCTAGATAATGGGTTTCCATTTCAGTTGCCATGAAAGGGCAAGTTTACTTTAGAGCACGCAAGAAAAAAATCAGAAATTCCAGTAAGGATAGAGTAAGCTAAAAACAGTCCAAGGTAATAAGCAGCAAGTAGCATACTTACTGCGTAGTGCCCTTGATTGGACTGATTACCAGGCCTCTTAATTGAAAACCTGATTTTTATCTTCAGCTGTGCATATCATTACACTACCAAGTATTCCTCCTCAATGCTGTGTGACCTCTGTGTTTACTGACACGTTGATTTTTAAGTTCTTCCTTAGCTAACTCAATACCAACAGAAATCATCCAGCCTGTCAAGAATAATCTTAGAAACATGAGGCAATTCCTGAATTACTTACTAAGAATTTAATATTCTAATGTTGCATTTTCTATATTTGCTTTCACTTCAGCTTGAATCCATTGTATCTCTCTTTTAATTTGGGATGACTATTTCAATTACCATAACCTAAGGAATCATTTTGTTTGCCATTGTCTCAGATGTATTTCTTGCTAAAAGCCTTGTTATGTGACTCGGCATTTTTTTTATTCTTAGAACTCAGATATTTAAAAAACAACAACAAAACAGGATAATAATCACGTCATAAAGTATGCCAACTTCACAGTTCTGATAACAATTCAACTCTTCCTCTTAGCATCACCCAATCTCCCTTCCTGAAGGTCTCATTTCTGTTCCAGAAAGTTAGCAGTGGTTGTGCGTTCAGTAATGGCTCAGTTCTGCTCAATTCTTTCTTCACTGTCGTTAAAGGAAGCAGCTGATTTTTACAATTGCTGATTCTCCACTCCTGCTTTGCAATTGGATACATTCTTTATATAATATCCATAGCCTCCACTGCCTTCCTTTCCCCTCCCCACTACTGTCTTTGCTGGGTTATATCCAAGTCGTCAATAATACAGAGCTATTAAGGCTGTCCCAGTGTTAGTATTCATTAGGAAAAAATGATTAGGAAAAGTCACCAGTTGCCACAGGTTGAACAGAAGAAGCCTTCCAAAAATGTCTTGTTTCTTAAACATGTGACTCTAACCTCAACACCAGTTTTTAAACAAAAACCATGCTGAATTTTACCCTTAAGGAATCATTCCCAACACAGATTCACCTCACCTCCTATTCAAATCATCAAAAAGGTAAATGTGTGCCTGTACCAAGGCATTGCAGGAGCAGTATCCAAAAGAAAAGTTCACCATTTCCACTATTCACAGAAGTCTACCAGCCATTATTTCAACATCTGGGTCTAATCTTTGGATCTTGCTCATGTGTCCAGCAATATCCAATGTCAGTTTTGTCCTCTTCACTGAAGCTGTGAAGTATGCACATTAATTTATGGTGCCCCAAACTGAGCTCAAAACTGGAGATCGGATCATGAAGGTCGTGGAAAGAAAGAAAAATAAAACACTTTCTGATGTCATCAGACAGAATCATACACTATACCTAATCTTAAGCCTACTGGCCGGATGGCACAACCAAATATTTCTGACAACTGAGTCACCATTACTTGTGTTTGTTGTTTATAATCAATTCAAACTAATATTATGGGCAGGTAGTACTTTAAAATGTCAACTTTTAGATTGTATTGATGCTTATAAAGCAGCAATCCCATGATTGAGAGGTCTAGAGTAACTAAGAACAACTAAACTGGCTTAGACTACAGCTTCACGATGGGCGAGTTAAACATCCTGACGGTGCCAAAAGACGGATGCCACGCTTGTCCACCACACCTTGCACCAGCTCTGGTGTGCATCGTATCTGCCTGTGAGTCAGCTTACGTCATAACCAGACATAATTCAAACCCAGGAGAGGGAGAAAAAGAGAGGGAGAGATTTTTGCTAGGTTAGCTAGCTGAACCAGCTGGCAGCAGGGTCTGGCCAACACCGCACACGGGCATTTCCCCATCCATGAGCAGAGAAGGGGCAGGGAATGAGACCTCCCCCTTTCAGCTGCAACGCATCGTAAGCCTGGTTCCGCTGTTCACTAAACCACAGCCAGAGAGGGGAACTGAAGCAGCTAGCTCAGATGGCATAATGGGAGACTTTTCTTAATAGTGGCTGTAAAACCAGAAGTTATAAACTATAAGAGGTTGATAAGAAAAGCAAATAAACACAGGGGGTAGGAAAGTCCACGTAGGTAGTTTAACTGAGGACAATGGAAGGGAGTTTGTTCTGAAAAACAACAAAGATCTTTTAACTTCCACTGTGTTACCGGACCCGTTCTAAACTGAAATACCAGAATCAGTAATAACAAAAAACATATTTTAAAAATGTTTAATTATTTTGTCACATTTCTTAAAGGACACCTATGTTATGTAGTCACATGGTGAAAATACCTTGCAATCCAGCAGTGCTTCAGAGAATGATAAAAAATCATCAAGCTAAATATTTTCAGACCTGCAGATCAGATAAACAACATCCAAGAATGTAGGAAGCTGGATAAGCTACGCCACTTTGAATGATTATGTTCCTTTCACTGAGCCTTTAAATGCTTGGAAAGTATTAGAAGATTGTAAGAAAGCTAACACTGCATCAGTACAAAAAAAATAAAAATAAAAATAAAAAAAGTCTAAATAATTGTAATGTAGAATTTAGTAAGAAAATTAAAATATAATTAAGTTAATTAGTATTGGTCATGGATGTACCAAATAAAGGTCTTAAAATAATTTAGGATTAGGTTAAAAATCTGAATCATAGGGCTGATAGGGTCAAAAGAAGAAAAAAAAAAGTAAGATACCGGACTTCAAAGCACACAACATTTTTGTTTATACCTACAATAATGCAAGCACACAATAGATTAAAAACTGAGCCTTAAGGTGTAACTAAAAAAGAAATGAACTATAAGTGCATTTCTGCTGGATTCCTGCAAACTTCATAATGCTCAACATTTTTCCGAATACCTGAAGTTTAAAAAAATAAATGTTTGCAGATGATAAAAGGCTGGAGTACAAAAGATAAGCTAGATCTCATTCATGTATAAACAGTTTGGGCCACTTTGCAATCACACAATAGGCAGCGAGAGGCTTTAGGATCAAATAAATAAGGACAAAATGTTCTCTTGCTTTGGGATAACTAAGGAATTTTCTATACTGTTTTTAAAAGACATCCAGTGCCACAACTTCTGACTATAAACCTGCACATCTTCACAGAATCACAAAAAAACTGAGGCTGGAAGGGTACCCCAGAAATCATCGAGCCATTTCACCTGCTGAAAGCATGGGCAAAGACCTGAGGTCTTACCAAACTGATGAAATCGCTGGAAACAAAAATGTCAGTCTTAACAACAAAAACATCCAACAAAGACTGACTTCCGTGGAAGCCATCATTCCGCCACCTACCAATGCAACCCCCTCCAGGCTATATTGGCTTTCCATTAGTTTCCATTGGTGTATTGAGCATATTTAGAAACTACTCCTATCTTACTCTTTCTCCCCTTTTCTTCATGCCTACCTGACTGAAGCTCCCTTCTCAACAGTTTCCTTGTGTTTTTCTTCTAAAGAAGAAACCAGTTGTCTGGAGAAACCTTGGTTTCAGTCTCTTGACCTCAGAGGAATAGTGAGGTATATTTAGTCTTTTTCACATCTATGAAATGGAATTTCTGGCATCTTTTACTTCTGCCAGAATGACTGCAAAAAAGACATAGGCTTCTGTGACAGATCTGCCTATGTGAAGAGTTTTGGAAACAAGTGCCAAAAGACAGACGCCACACTTGTGCAGAGTGACCAGAAGTTCCTACCAAAAGGTAATTCCTCAATTTCACTTAGTCCAACTTACCCCGCCTACATCCCTTCCTAAATCTCGTTCATCCACAACAGAAGTAACACTCTTTACCCTACATATTAACAGGCTTAGATTATTATTAATAATAATAATAATTTGGACAGAATGCAATTCTGTTGCTTCTTTCTTCAGAGATCTTACTGCAGTCTTCAGTCTTCTTCTCCCAGTGTGTTAGTGTCTGTGCCATACCCTACTAAGCTCTCATGGAAGATGAAGCTATCTGATGTGATGCAAGCCCTTATTATGGGATGAAGACGAACATTCTTATCCCTGAACTTAGAGCTCTGTCCACAAAATAGACCTAAATTCTATACACTGCACTATAGCTAGGTACAGTGCAGAGAAGACACAGATGTTGGTAGAAGCAATCTCCTTGACACTTTTTTCTTATGCTTCTGGAATCCTTATCCAGATAACACAAGTATTATCAACAGCCGCCTGCTTGGAGTCATTCATGGTGTAAAACTGTAGACCATATCTCAGAATAAAGATACAATCAATATCAAGAAATACTTCCTTGTGGCACGTTTCCCAACCATCTCAGTTTCTCTCTATCTCAAGGCTTTCAGAAATTACCTCTGGCCAGAAGCTTCCTGAATAAACAAGAGAAATCTGAGTTTGAGAAATGCTGAGTGCCTGTGGTGCTGTGAAGCTCTTTAAATCGCTTGACACATGGGGAGACACTTAGCTTAGGTGTGTAGCAGTAGCATCCCACAGGTTAGAAAAAGACTTTCAGCTTCAGTGCCTGGGTATGGACGTGCAAAGTTGTACACTTGCCATGCTCAGAAGAATCAATCTGCCTTTCTTCTTTGATTATGAGGTTCAAAATACAGGATAACAAGTTGTTAGATTGTCCAGAAATAAATTATCAGCATCTATAGCAAAATAACCAGTTAAAGCATGTGAAATATCACAAATATATATATATATATATCATTTTAGGCAAGAACCCTCAGCTAAAAAAGAACAAAATATGCTTCACTTATAGTCAGGTGAAGGTTTTGCCCATGAGTAAGGTAACCCTCCATGGTTTTTGTTTTGTTTTGCTTTCTTATATTAGAGGTGATCTTAATATAATTTCATTCAACTTACTTTAAAGCCAATATGAAGAAAATTAAAAAAGCCACTGGACTTGCAAAATTAGTGAAGCAGGGCACTAATGGTGTGAGATATTCTATTTCAGAATATCAACGTCTAAGGAGTGAACTCATTACAGTTTACATGAACATAAACAGAAAGACAGAACTCTGTACGGCAACAGCACTCTAAGAGAAAGGTGAACCGAACCTGTATATGGCTAACAGGGCTTTATGCTGTATTCTTTAGCTACTTTAAGCACCATTAAACACTACCAGGGATATGCTTTACACGCAAGTGTGTCCAGTGTGATGAAGTTTACAGCCTGGTTTCATCAGCAGGCAAGCTGAACTTTATGTAACTTTTTTTATTTGTCTTCAAAAAATAGCTGATCTTGCACAGTGGAACCTAATGAAATCTGGATTTCCCTACAAAAGTCCTCCTCTCTGAATACTACGCAGGCTTGTTATAATGAATTTTCTGTTGCTTGAGAGCAACCCTCCTACATGTAACCAGCAGTTACTTAGCAATTTGGTTGGTTCATACAGCAACACATTCCACAGTATCCTCTGCTCTCAAGAGCTTCATATGCACTAACCAATGCCTTCTCTGCTTCAGTCTTTACTGCTAAGGCCAGCCCTGATGAAACCCAGACCACTGGGACACAGGAGAAACTCTGGAGAAAGGCAGACTTTCTCTTGGCTGGGGAGCATCAGGTTAGAGATCATTTAGGCAAACATAGCCACAAATCCATGGGCCTGGATGGGATGCACTCATGAGCGCTGTGGGAGCTGACAGATGTTATTGGTATGCCACTACCCAACAGCTCTGAAGGGTTGTGGAGAACAAGGGAGGTGCCTGAGGTCTGGAAGAAAGCCGATGTCACACCAGCCTTCAAACAGGGCAAGAAGGGAGGACTCAGGAAACTACAGGCCAGTCAGCATCACCTCCAACCCTGGACAAGTGATGGAACAGCTCATCCTGGAGGTCATCTCTAATCATGTAGATGAAAAAAAGGTGATCAGGAGTAGTCAGCATGCATTCCCCAAGGACAAATCATGCTTAACCCATCTGAGAGCCTTCTATGATGGCATCACTGGCTGGGTAGATGAGGGGAGAATAGTGGCTGTTGTCTGCCTTGACTTCACCAAGGCTTTTGACACCATCTCCCACAACATCCTCATAGGTAAGCTCAGGAATTGTGTGTTAGGGGAGTAGCCAGTGAGGTGGATTGAGAACCGCCTGGATGGCAGAGCTCAGAGGGTTGTGATCAGTGGCACAGTCTGGTTGGAGGCCTGTAGCCAGCGGTGTCCCCAGGGGGGTCAGTACTGGGTCCAGACCTGTTCAACCTACTTGTCAGTGGCCTGGATGAAGGGACAGAGTGCACCCTCAGCATGGTTGGTGATGACATGAGGTGTGGTGTGGTATGGATGAGGTGTGGTACACCAGAAGGCTGTGCCATTCAGAGAGACCTGGACAGAGAGACCTGGACAGGCCGGAGAGCTTGCTGTGACTTGCCTCCAATATATTCTCTCTGTTCCACTTAAAAGCACCTCTCTGGAATAGTCAGGATTAGATTAAAAAAGGAGCAGTCCGGAGTAAAGTTTGTTCAAAAGATGAACGAGAAGACATTGTTTCCTTCAAATCACACTCCTGTGCTATCCTCCTGGCAGCACATAAATCTTTCTCTGAGTTACCTGGATGTCACCATCACTAGCTACCTAAATGGCACTTCAACTCCGGGCCTCCCCAGGTTTGGGCAGGGGGACACAACTTTGCCCAACCACAGTCCAGCATTGGCCAGTTTAATCATTTCAGGTATATAGAAGATCCCAGTTTAGATCCTAACTGAATCCCACAGACTAGGGACTCCCACATCCATCCTAAATGTCCCAGCCACTGAGCTGCTACATGCAGGGAGAGAAGAGATTCAGAGCAGCATCAGGGAGCCTCAGCTGTCATTCCAGCACCAGAGGAGTTCGTGACTCCCCCAGAAAGGCTGGGAGCAGTGAGAGGGGAGAAGTAGGAAGGGGAGGCACCCCAAATGGAATGAAGTTTCCCACTTGTGTCAGGTTAAAAACGGACTGATTAAAGAATACAGATTCACCTTTGTATCCTCCCGTGCTTTCTACCACTCTCCAGGCTCTGGTTCTGGCAGACGGGCAGCACGGCCACCAGTCGGGGTATAGGTGTCTGCAGCCACCACCTGCGCCGACAGGTGCAGCACGCAGAGGGCTGACCGTCATTTCCTCATCCCAGTGCCGTGACTGCTCAGCGCCACCAGTGAAGGGTTACCAACACCGCCAGCTTTAGGAACCGCCACACCCTTCTCTGAAAATCAAACACAAGCACGATAAGCAAACGTGACAAATGAAGATGCAGACATGAGATACAGGACTACCTCTACAGGCCAAAACAAAGTTACCTGACTTTTAGTGGGGTCAATGTGTAACCTTTAATTAAATGACCTCTCTAAATGTCTTCATTTACAAACAAAAAATTGAGCTGAACTGTCACATTCACACACTTCTCAGAGGAACAGAGGGAAGGGTGGGAAAGAAGATTTATGGAGAGACAGTGACAGTCAGACAAATCATGAGAACTCCTGGCTTGCCCAGGCCCTGAAGAAAGCAGTCTTGGCGGTTTTGTTGTTGGGACTTTTCCAGTTCCTCCTGCAGGAGGGACGTTCACAGGTGAACAGGGTGCGCTGCATGAGCACAAGGCAGCAGCAGTCGGGTGCTGCTCTGGGAGAAGGCTGTCGAAGTCAAGTTCACCCCGCACTTCCAGTGCAGCCAGTATGCTGCACTTTTCTGTGACTCTTCTGTAACTATCTGCCAAACAACCGCAAAAGAACAAATATTTCAGGGTTAATTAAGTTTGGTTCAAAGGCTTACTGGCTGTTGGCACCAATGCTTTTGTCCTCAGCCTATAAATTGACAATTCTAATAAAACAGTTCTAATAAAACAAACATCTTTATATCCTTGTATTTCTAAGTATAGCTCTTTTGAGTCTACCAGAACTTAAATAAACCAAAGCACACAGTCCCCAGCTATTCGGCTGAGCTTCACAGTAACTATGCTCGCTGCGTGCTTGCTGTGAACTGGCTGTACAGAACTCAATGGGAGCGGTAGAACTGGGCTCCCCTTGGCTTCTCTGCCACCATTTTGTCTGGTCCACACTGCCACAGTAAGCAAGTTATAATTTATAAAGCACAATTTGCTGCACATTACCTCCACTTGTTCTTCAACAGCTCTTGTTTCAAAGCATACCCATTCAAGGTCAGATTTCACTGAGACAAAGCAAGTAGCACTGGCCTTCATTCAAGGATTTTGTATGGTTTCAGAAAAACAGAACTGAAAAACTTCCAAGTGTGCAGTGAATTATAAACACAAGATGTTTCTCTAGTGGGTGCATTCTCATCAAGCCAGATTAGAACAGCCTGGACTCTCTCACTGTGTTTTCAGACACCTAAGTATTTTCTGCAGAGCGTATTTAGTGTTTTGAATTGAAGCACAGTCTCAGCACATCCTGCATTTTGCATGTATAATCTGAAAAGAAAAAAGAGTACTCCAACAGTTGATTTTTGTGACCAGTCTCATATTGCTCATAACAAATCAACTTCTCTTCTGCGCTGCAGGATTTTAGAAGACAAAATATGCTCAACTTTCCTTACGGTACCTGTCTTCATTTCTGGAGATCATCCTCAATAGGCAATTGAAATCACACAAATGACTTTGTCATTTATGTGTGTTAATTTAAATAAATAAATAAATAAATAAAAAGGGGTGTGTGTAGCAAGTTAGTAATTTTAGTTTGTATTTCGTTAGATTATTGCTTTAATAGTTGCTTCTATCACAACAGCCTTGACTAATTCCCAACCAATAAAACGTGAACAACTCTATTTCCCTGCACACTACCCCAAATGGCAGGCTGTCTTCTTGGTGCCTTCACAAGTGCTCCTGATTGCAGGCCTGGAAATTATGTCAAAAGCAATGACATTCTGGTAGTTCTGGGTTTCCTGTCACACTCCAGATGTGAATGCACTACAGCTTTCCATAGCCCTAGGACTGCTTTCTATGCCAGTCCAAAATACTTTATTTTCTCCATTAGCATCAACTTCTATAACCACTGTCTTACAGCCATGTCCAGATTTATACAAGCAGCTCTGTCAGTACTTTCTGGTGTGGGGAAAATAAAATTACCTCATTTTTTTGGCTAAATATTACCACTTGGTATCCAGAAATAAAATATGCATAACTTATAGTTAAACGGTTAATATGAGAAAAGCTAATATATATTTTTTTAAGAAATTTATTCTTACCTTAAATCACAAGATATGGCTCAAGATAACAATTTAATGACTATAGTCATATGACATGAATTCAAATCCACTCAACCCACTGAAAACTGAAATCAGGTTGAATCAGAATCTCACAAGTGGAAGGATGGTATTCCTGAAATCACTTCTCTCATCACTGGTGTCAAATCTGGAAGCCCAGCACTACAAGAAAACCAGGTGGAGGGTGAAGCAGAATGGCTGATGTAAAGGTTTGGACAGAGAACTTGTTTGCACGTAGATGCTAAACAACAAGATTGCTAACTTTTGTCAAGAAGAGTGACTGTCTTTTCCTTTTTTTAAAAAATAAATAAATAAATAAATAATTTAATAAATGTGAAATTCCTTATATGTGCTCGGTTTGGTACAAGAAGTATTTACAAAACAGAAAAAGGGAGAGGTCTTATAAAACAACTGTGATTCTCTCATTTAAGGATATCAGACAACTGGAGAAAGTTCAGCCTGACGAGACAGTGCAGAAATAAGCACCACATAATTCATTATTATTACTACTATTAAAGCTCCATATTGGACAACAATAGAACTAGAATCAGATAATAGAAAACTGTCACATAAACATAATTAATCTCCTCGTGTCAGTGTTGCCACACATTATAAAATAGTCTGAGTGTGCATTTTGATGCTCCTTCTCTTTTTTCAAGACTTCAGCTTCAGCTTGTTTTCATAATAAATTATGCTCATCTTCATTTGTTTTCTTCAAGCCTCTTTCCTCTTCTTTCTCCTTTACTAAAATACTTCATGCTTCACTGAATATAGAAATCATTACCTCCGAGTCTTTCCTTACTGTGGGATCCTTCAAAACAGTGTCTGAGTTTTCACAACTGATACTCACCTTCAAGTCAGTGGCAGCTGAATTGGGACATAAAAACACAGAAACAACAGAGGGTCAATAACATCCAGAAACCTACAGCTCTAGAAAACTTGAAGCCTTTTACTCCATCCTTCTCACAGCCTACATGTATTCTCATACTCAGTAAGTCCCGAGTCTTTGACTTTTCACTTTTAGTTTTCCCCGTTTTTAACCCAAATCCAGATCCCCTCCAAAAACATACATATCTCCCTTTGTCTCAATGTTGTTACCTAGCAAAACTATCTCCCCGTCCAACAAGACTTTAACCAATCTTCCTGCCATCTATTTCCTGTGCATCATTCCACCTTTCACTCTTCCTCTTGCTCCTCTCACTGTGATTCAGGTAAGACCAAGCTTCCCTTGCACCTCACCAGCTGCCAGTCTGGACCAAACCAGTGGAGCAGCTTTAGTCCTGTGGTCATTCAGGTCCAACCACAGCTCCATGCACTTACAAGTGGCACATCCTCACCTTATTCACTTAGCTCCTTGTCCTCTTGCACAGCTACTCCCACTTTCCCATTTTTTTTTAATATATATATATATTTTGCCATATCCACCTGAGCCTGGTGTTCACTGTTGTGCTGTTACCTCCGCTGCCAGTCACCTTTCTCCTCCACGCCGCCTGCGCCTAGGAAGCTGGAGAGAAAGCTTTTCCACTTTTCCACTGCCTGAACTGACTCACCACTGAGGGAGATCTCTTACTCCTAGGTCTGGTCTATCTTTAATGCCTTGCAATTTCCCCAGTGTGCAGAAGCATGGGTTTTTTGTTTGTTTTTTGTTTGTTCGCTTTAACTACAGAATCCTACTGAAATGCCAAGGGTAGGCAGGAGGAGCAGGAAACGTGGCATCACCTTGTGTCACCTTCAGCAACACCAGGCACGTCCAGACCATGAGAAGCAAGGTGAATCCAGCTCAAAACCCAACATCTCGGGTCAAGGACACACAGAAGGCCGTGACCAAAGGGATCCAGAAATGGCTGGTGTGGTGCAATGCTCCCGAGAGCAACACTTATCAGCCTCACCCCAAAACCACCCGAATTTTGGGTGCGTGCCAGACCCGGGACACGTACACAGGGCTGTGAGGGGCGAGTGGCACCTGCACGGCGGCAGGCCGGCCGGCCGGCCCCCCTCACAGCCGGGCAGCGAGCACACCGGCGGGCTGCGGCCGGTTTTGGGAAGCCCATCCCGGAGGGATCCCCTCCGGCCGGCCTTCAGCCCCGGCGGTCACCTCACAGCCGCGGGGCGGCTGACACGGCGTCGCCCGCCCCCTCACCCTCCTCACGCCCCGGGGCGCTGCCGGAGGCCCCTCCGGGCTGACAGGAGAAGCTCAGGGCGACCGAGGGGCGACGCCGGCCACCGGGCGGGGCGCTCGGCACCGGGGGAGGCGGGGAGGAGGAGGAGGCGGTGCCGCCGCAAAAGCAGCAGCCGCCACCGCGCCCCTGGCCCCGGGGCAGCTCGGCTCGCTCAGCCCTGCCCCGCGCCGCGGCCGCCCACGTTTGTGGAGCCGGGCGCAGGTGCTTAAATAGCGGCCGAACCACAACAGCTGTCGGCGGGCCGGCCAGGTAAGGGGCGCTGGGAAAGAAGAAGGAAGGGAGGGAACGAAGGAGCGAGCTGCCGGCTGTGCCCCGCACCTGCTGCCGTGCGGGGCCGTGCCGTGCCGCCATGTCGGGGTGCTGCCGCTGCCAGAACGGGCGGGAGGGCGCGAAGATGGCGGGTGGTCCCCGCGCTGAGGGGAGGGAGGGATGGGGACGGGGACGGTGCCGTGGGGGGAGCGGCGGTTCCGGCGGAGGGTGTGGAGGCGGAGGCGGTCTCGTCCTCCTGCTGACCTCCGTCGGGTGTTGTGTCACCCGACAGCCGCCGGCTGTGCTGCTGTTGTCGGTATGGGTCTGGCTCCCTTCGGGTGAAGGGTGGAGGCGGTGGCTGGTCCTCTGCGCGCCGCTTCTGTAGCGCGGTGGTGTCCCGGAGTAACAGAGCACCTCTTCTGCTGATCCTTGGAGAGCCTGGGCTTGGCTCTCCCCTGCAGGGACCTCTGGGCCTGCGTGGGGATGGGGAATTATCACATAGCTCTGCACGAATTACACAGCTCTCCATGCTGGTGGCACGGGGCCGGTGAGGAGGCTTCTGCTGTGAGGAGCAGCTCGCCCAGGGCAGGCTCGCTGCCACCTGGCTCTCGGTGCTACACGCACGAGCTGCTCTCACAGGGCATCGTCCTGCCCCTCCGAGATCCTCGGTGGCCTGGAAGAGAGCCTGTCTGACAGGCTGGAGTGTGAGGTGGGGTCTTTGGTCGGATGGTGTTTTCCTGAACAGAGTAGAGCTTTATTGCTTTGTCCATGTGTTGGCTGTGTCTTACTGCCCAAGAGCAGCATCAAGAAACTCAGACAGGAAGGCTCTGGGCAGCTTGTGGAGTTTTAAGTCTTCTTGATGGTCACAAGCGTATTGCTTCAAAGATCTGTAAGTCTCCTTGCCTGTGCATTTTGTCAGTCGATGTCTAACATATCTGTGGGACAGATCCTCCTAGAACTTGCCATAAACTGTTCTGCCTTATGTTACCCATCTGAAGAAAGTCACCTCTGGTTTTAACTGTGTGCTTGGGCCTCACCTCTGTTTATTTTCTACCTAGTCTCCCTACTGGTGAGAAAACAAGAGCTGCTTCACCCCAGCTCCTGTGTGCTGTGAGTGTTCAGTGTAGAAAAGAATCCTGCCTACCAGGGATCTTTCAGAGTTTTTGCTGAATATGGGTTTTATCCTCACTGTCTGCATGGCACCCAACCAGTCATCTGCTGAACTGTTCTGCACATGTCTGTTTGTGGCCATGCACCCTTCTGGGATCCTTGCATCCAACCATGGCATCAGTGCAAGGACCCCTTCTCTACCGAAAACAAATGGGGGCCATTTGTAGACCAGCTTCTATTCTAGCCATTCTTCTTGGTAGCCCATGGGGATCATAGCTGGCAGCTTCTTAAAGGAGTGTAGTTGTCTGGCACAGGATAGAATCCCTGATGCTTTGCCAGTTTGTGGTGAGAAGGATCCCTGCTGCACACGTGCCTGGTGACTGTCAGGATTATCCTGTTTTCTGTAACTTCCTACTGTGGGTGTTCTGCAGCACTCTTCCAGACGCTTAGTCCTGTCCCACCTTCAACACTCAGAACTAACAACATAGTGTTACCTTTCTTATATTGTGAGCTGGTATAATCATTTTGTCAACTCATATTGGTAGAGTTTCTCTCTGTGATGTCCACTGAATGCTTGGAGATTGTTTTGTGCAGCCTTTAGATTTTGAAAACCCTTCTCCTGGGATGTCAGATGCTATGTGAGCTGAGAACAATGTTGGGCACTAATTAGTCTGCTTATGTATGAGAGCAAATTGGTTAGATTAGCATCTGCAAACTTGCTAGTGCTGGTAATGTTACTGTTGCTTGATAGTAGGAAACCAAAAGTACTATCAGGCTAATTGGCATTTGCCCTTACCTACACAAGTGATTAAAAATGGTGTTGGGGTGAGGGGTTCTACAGGGGGGAAGAAGATGGTAAACTCCAATTTCCTTTAGGTTGACCAGCTGTGCTCACAGACAGAGAGCTCTGCTGACTGTCAGGAGTGCAGTTTGGGGGACAAACTGTGTTGTGATAATTACAGAAAATGTGTTAGGTACAGAGTTGTATGTAAATGGAGAACGGAGTTATACAAGGAGTGAGAGGCAGCAGAAGAAGGAGAGAGCCCTCTGGAGTTGTGACATGGAAGTTAAACTGAATAAAGTTGGGAGGTTTTCCCTCCAGTTAGTTTGTCCTACCAGGATTCCTGGTTTTACTTGAAACCAGAAGGAAAAACATAGAATGGCAGTGGCAATTTTGCAGGAGGAGGTCAAAATTGGAATTAGGGGTGAAAACAGTTAAAAGGAAAACATTTGAAAGAGACAGCTTGAGAGTCCATTGGGAGTTGCTGTTGTGGACTACAGCTAAAACGGTTAGGTATTGTAGTTTTTTAAATAATTGTATAAACTAGATCTGGTCATAGAATCATTAAGGTTGGAAGAGACTTACAAGATCAACTGGTCCAACCATCCCCCTACCCTGTTATCACCCACTAAACTATGTCCCTAAGCATCAGGTCTGACCTTTCCTTGAAAACCCCCAGGAACAGTGACTCCACCACAACCCTGGGCAACCCGTTCCAATGCCTGACTGCTCCTTCTGAGAAGAAATGTCTCTTAACTTCCAACCTAAATCTCTCCCGGTGCAATTTGAGGCCATTCCCTCTTGTCCTAAGAGCACTGTCCTTGTGCATGAGAAGATTTGGGTGCATTTGCAAGTGAAGTAGCAGAAATGGGGCCTACTCTGAGACACATAAAACAGAGAGACAGAAGTGTTTTAAGTCTTACAATGTCTTTTTCTTTTAATCCTCAGTTCCTGAATTCATACGACTGCATGAGGATATCAAATTTCATATGGGTAAGGGAGTAAGCTTATAGCCCTGGTGTTTGCAGTAGAAATCTTAGAAAATGTGAACTCTGAAGGGTCAAACAGAAAGCAACATGTCCCCTTTTTATAACCAAAATTTGTATCTTTAAATTCTTTGACTCATCTATAATGTGGAAGTTGTATCACAAGTGTTACATGCAAAAATTACAACGTTATTTCCTGTTCTGTGTACCTGTCATAGACCAGGCTTACAAGAGGATAAAGCACTATATCATTCAAGTTAAGCTCATAACCAGACTTCCTTTACAAGCCACGTTTCCGATTCCTCCTTCCCTCAAACTTAACTGTCTCTACACTGTTGAATCTTGTTCCAGCAGTTTCTGACCTGTTATTTCATGTCTGCTTTCAAGCTGGGGTAAATAGGAAGTGAAGACCTCCCTGTGTCAATGCACTTGGAGATACCTGATCTTGTGGAAGCATTTCAAACACATAGTCAATATAAGCCTTGCTTCCGTCTTAAAGTACTTCTTGAAACACAAGAAATATGGCTTAATCTTTCATTGGGTTTGCTATTAAAATTTGGTGGTAGCACAAATGAAAATTAGTCTGCCCTTGGATTTTGCAGCATAAAATCTGTGGCTTTCATCTTCAAAGCCACAACAGACTGTTCTGAATATTCTCTCTTTTATGGCCTGAGAGAATTAAGAAAATATGCACATGCTTCATTTCTAATGTGTGTTTTAACTTAATCTCGTAACAACAAGATTAGTGGAAGAGAAACAGGCACTGTGTTGGAGCAAAGAGAACAAATCTCTAGATTTTTCTTTTTAAGGACTAAACGCTTGATATTTTTTTTCCACTTCACATTGTTTCCTTTTGTCCTAAT
Source organism: Heteronetta atricapilla (assembly GCA_011075105.1). Lineage (NCBI taxonomy): Eukaryota > Metazoa > Chordata > Aves > Anseriformes > Anatidae > Heteronetta > Heteronetta atricapilla. Next base: position 27,703,198 of record CM021763.1, on the reverse strand, counting down.
TTTCTCGTACTTATTTCCATATTCTCTTCCCTAGAGGGAATTGCAAAGAAAGCATTCAGACTTTTCTCTAATTACAGTGTATTGCTGTTATAATGGTTAATGTGCCTCAACAGAAAAATATCTCAAGACAGTTGTGTCTGAAACTGGGCTTTGTGTGTTTTTGTATTTCAGAGGCCCTTTACTCAGTTTAGTACCCTTGTAGGCCAAAACTCTGAAGCGGCTCAAATCAGTTATGAAAATGAGGAAAAATTCTAGTCATCAGGGAGCATAGGTAGTTACTAGAGGGAAAAAAAAAAGGTAATTTAGGAAGGACCAGTGAAATTGAGGACAGAGTGACTAACCTAATTATTTGTTCGTAAATAGATCCTTCAAATTGACTCCAACTCATGCAGTATTAGAAGTATGCTTGGGTAAAGGTCTTCAGTTTGAAATCTATCAAGATTTCTTTATTTTTCTTACCATTACTGCATGCATAGCTGCTTTTTCCAAGGTGAAGTCGTGAGTAATGCTCCTACAATACTCAATACTATCAAGGCATCAAAAGCAGCGTGGCCAGTAGGATGAGGGAGGTGAATTCTTCCCCTCTGCGCTCATGAGACCCCCACCTGGAGTCCTGCCTTCAGGTCTGGGGCCCCCAGCACAGGGGATGACATGGAAGTATTACAAGGACCCCAGAGGATGGGTGTGATGATCAAGGGGCTGGAGCACCTCTCCTATGAGGGCAGGCTGAGGGAGCTGGGGTTCTTCAGCCTGGAGAAGAGTAGGCTCAGGGGAGACCTAAGAGTGGCCTTTCAGTACCTAAAGGGGGCCTACAGGGAAGCTGGGAAGGGACTCTGTCAGGGAGTGTTGGGATTTTACAAGGAGTCATGGCTTTAAACTAAAAGACGTTAGATCTGGATTAGATATAAGGAGGAAATCTGGGAGTGGTGAGGCCCTGGCACAGGCTGCCCAGAGCAGCTGTGAATGCCCCGTCCCTGGAGGTGTTCAAGGCCAGGCTGGATGGGGCTTTGAGCAACCTGGTCTGGTGGGAGGTGTGCCTGCCCATGGCAGGGAGGTGGATCTACGTGGTGTTTAAGGTCCCTTACAACGTAAACCATTATGTGATTCTATGATAAGAGAGCCCTCACTAGCAGTTTTTCAAACCATTTATAGTAAAGAGAAGCTATTCTCAGGATAGGGAAGAAAGCATAGCTTATGAATGAACTGACCAGAGTAATGGGCTTCATTAAGGCATGTCCCTTACTTGTGCTGTTTGAGATAGTCTCCTGACTGGCTGTTTCCTGCAGTGGTCATCTTGCTGCTGTGGAACAGCTTGTTTCCTTGCCCTTCAGGTCTTGTGCTCACTGTGCCTTGTCACCAACATGCTCTCTGCCTTCTCCCATGCTGCGAGAGGTCCTGTTTGATGTTCAGCAGATCTAGTAACTTCATTTGTGTATTTGTTCATTCCTTTATTTAAGTGTGATTCTGCTCGTACAAGTTGTTAAGTAAGTGACTCAATAGATTGCCTTATATTGCAGGCAGATAATTAGATAATTATGTATTTGAGTGACTAGTGGGTTTTATGGTTATGTTTTGTTTTCATCCCAGTGGGGCACTGCAGTTACTGGGGAGTGACATGGAGCTTGTTGTGGCTGACACATGTTCAACAGTTTGCTTCCAGAAATCACGGAGTTCTTTGTTTTTCCTGTGGAATAGCTGTTGTTGAGGCATATGTAAGGAGGAGTCAGTCTAACTTAACTTGTAGCTTCCAGTAGTCCCAGTTTGTAGCAGGGCAGTAGAAACTGGTAGAGGAGATGCTGAAGGTTAACTGAAACAGCAAATTAAGCCAGATACCTGCTTCCATTTTTGACAAACTGCTCCAGTCTGTCCTTTGTGATATTTCCAAGTCACAGACAAAGCCTGTCTTGGGAGACTACTGGTGCAGGGAAGAGAGCACTGTTGAAACACTGCAGTATGGGCAGGATGAAGTACCTCCTGCTCTCAGTAGGAGACAGTTTTCTCATGGTGCATCTGGACTTGTGATTTTTCCAGTCTGGAATTCCCCTTGGTTTCAGGTTAGCTCCTGACAGATGCTAGCTGCTTGGGCAGATCTCAGTGGTTGCAGCTATCGATCTGATCCCTATGTCAGAGCAGTGCAGCCTTCCCTGTTAGTAATGACATAAGTAACTTCTTTTTCTAGACCTCACTGAATGGCACTCTGTCCTAATTTTTAGTCAGGCTTTCCCTGCTCTGGTATGTCAGCATCAGCAGATCTGTTGTCTGTATGCACAAAACTGTTACTGGCCTCAGCACTAGTTTCAGTATTCTGGTTACTTCTGAATCTGAACTCCCATGGGCTGGTAGGTCCAGAAGCCTTCTGGGAGCCACCTTTTATTTCTTTTTAAAGCTTTCTTGGAGTATAGACAGAGGATCCAGAAACAAGGAAAGTTGAAAGCAAGTGTGGGAGCAACGCAAGTACCAGCTCTGATTATGCAGTCAGTGAAACTTAAAGTGCAATCTCTAATGTGCCTTTTTCTCACTTTTCATTTTCAGAATGGAACCAAAAATCCTCTATGTACTTGCTTTTGGGGTTATGTAAGACAGGAAGGTGACTTAGGGAGAGAAACTGTGAAATCTATAGTGGCTGTGGAAAAAGAAAAAAGATGTACGTGCTGTGAAAGGTATGTATTAGAAGATATACTTGATTTAAAAAAAAATAAAAGCCAGTAGTCATCTAAACTCAATTTCATTAAGGTTGTTTCTTTCAACACTTGTCACTTCCTACCATGTACTACAGAAATTTCTCCTAGCTGGTGCTCCTAGTTCAAGGGGAAGTTAACGTCACCTTGTTCCAAGTATTCAGTCTTTGATATTAATGTCCCCTTAATCATAAGACTGTTTCTAAAGAAACAGTTCATTAGTTGTACATCAGCAATTGTGGGGTGTTACAATTGTTTTCAGTTTAACTCTAAAGTAAGTTTTGACCTGTTGTCTGTATTCAATGGCAACAAACTTTATTAGGTCCTTCATTTCATGACAGCATTACTGCAAAACAGAAAATATACTAAAACCATGCAATTCAAATAGGTTATGTAGCAAATGTAGCAGTAAATATTATGTAGCTAGTCCTGTTATTTTTTCTTCTTTTGATTTGTGTATTTTCATGTTTACAGATCGACTGTAGTTTTCTGCCACTGAATGCCAACGGGGGAAAAAAAATCATCTGCTTGAGGAGATTCTGTTGTAATGTATCCAGTGGCTGTTCCTGCACCAGGAAGTGAAGCAAATAATGGACAACATGAGAAATTTACTTTTTTCTTTTTTGTTTTTGGAGCAATCTTTCTCTGTGCTGGATTTTCGCTTTCAGTATTTATCCTACATTCATGCCCATATGAAACCTTCAGCGACTGTAATGGGGTTCTTAAGGTTTCTGGGCCTGTGCTGGCTGTAACTGGCTTGGTTTTTTTTTTATTGGCAAGATCAAGGGCCAGGCTGTATACGAGACAAAGGCAACTGCAAAATGAGCAAGTATACAGCCTTGTTTTCTGTCGAGGGAACTGTCAGTTTGCCCAGTTTCTCATCTTTGGTTTCCTATTTTTGACGAGTGGAATGCTAATTAGTATACTGGGCATTTGGGTTCCTGGCTGCAGCCCTGGTTGGCACACTGCACAGCTCAACCAGACTAGCAGTTCTGATGTGAACCTCCAGGGCTGTGGATTCCAGTCACTTCAAATCTTGGGACCTTTGATTGTGTTTACTGGGTTGTGTTTCTTCCTGATAGCTCATGTTAAAAAACAAGACTTCAGTCTCAGCCCAGAATCTTCTCAAGTTACAGTAGGTGGGTAAATGTATGAACTTCTAATTTGAGCTTGTTTTCTTTCCACTAATGGCTTACTCACTTATGAATATTACTTGTTTGGGCTATAGGCATGCTGTATATGTTATGTCCAAACAAAGTGGAGTTTTAGAGAGTCTAAGTTGCTTTGTCTCTGATTTTCTGTACAGTCACTTCAGTTACCTTTTACACAAGGAGAAAACCTTTTTTTTCCATTAAAAGCAGCATCTGATTGTCTATGCAAAAGAAACCACATAGTCTGGCACAAATTAATCTAATTTCACTTCCTTTCCCAAAGAGTGTAGCTGAGAGTGTAAGTCATAGGTCTAATGACTTCCATGACTCTATTTGAGACTTCTTTTAGCCTGGAGATCTGAACCCCCTAAGCAGGAGAGTCTGATTCATAAGTCTTGTATTGTATTTCCCTGAATAATGTCCGGATCTTGCAATTAATCTCTGAAAGATGCTTCTGTTAATTGCAGAATACTGTGTTTAATTAGTTTATTAGGAGGAAATGCTGTCCTGAGTATCACCCTGCTTTTAAAACCCCATGAATACATAGTATACATACATTATTCTGATAACTCTCTCCTTCTTAGGAAGGATTAATGGATCAATCATAGTATTACTCAACTGTAATCTGACAGGACTTGAGGTCCATTATGCACAACTCTTGGCCTTCTGTCTGTCAAATTAAGGTACTGACCTGTAGCCTGATGATAGCTCAAACTGTGAGGGTTTAGTGTCAGTTTTCTAGCCACTAGAATAAATGAAAGGGGCATAGAGAAAAATCAGATTGATTTATGGCCTTTAAAAAAACTAATCTAGTGGATTCCTTGTATGCTTCCTTCAGGAAGAATAAAACTCAAAGGTTGAACAGTGAGGCCTGACTGACATAGTCACCACTCTGCTACTCAGTACACTTAATACTGAACTATTTATCTATAGCTTTGTGGTACTTGTGTTAACAGTGTGCCTGAGTAACTTGGCAGGGAAACTGTCAAGGCACTTAAAATCCACCTGAAGTAGTAATCAGAACCATTCATGACTTGAATGCTTTTGTTATAGTAGTGAAATAGATACGGGCAGGTTCATAGAACGTCTGTTTTAGGTATGTGAGGAAAAACTGAATGCTTGTCTACCCTTAAATTGTGTCAATGGTAACTGTGGGCTTTGTACTTCCAATTTCTGAAGACAGCGAACAGTAAAGAGGTTTATCTCATAGCTAGAAAACCACCCAGTGGAATTTTCTAAATGAATTCTTCTATCTGTGAATATGCTATATCTTCAGTGAGAAACAGTATTACCCCAAAATGTACCTCCAATGTATTTCTGCAGCTCGAAATATAACAGTCTATATGTAGGCTCACTGCACTCTACATTAAAAGCTAGACAAGTAAAAATACTGTAATTTCACAGACAGGAAATGCTCAAGGATACATTTAGGGAAAAAAAAAACAGGGATGCTTATTGTTTTAGAGACAGTAATTGGTGTTTTTTCCCTAGGTGATACAATAATGGCATTCCCACCTCCACCACCACCTTATTTTTTTGACCCTATGTCATCTACTGTGACCAATTGTCTTTTGTCAAGTGGCTTGCCTGCATGTGAAGATCCTCCACCATACCAATCTATCTTCAATGACGGGTAAGACTGTTTTCTTGTCTATTTTTGGAAGTGACATTTCTCAAGGTATCCAACACATGTTTGTAAATAATTGTAAATTAACTCTCTCTGCTAGGCACTACAAAGCTTTCTACTCTATTGCTTAACTTCAGATATGGTATTTACTGGCACAGAAATAGCCTACTATAAAAGAGGAATTGGGAATCACACTAACAAGTATCTTCCATAAGGGTTAATTTTTTAAGTTTATTAATGAAATGAACTTGTGTCGATCTTAAAGCAGTAGCCTTATTTAGCTATTGCTAGATTGGATTTCTTCCATAGACTCACCAAGAGATGGTGACCCTGCCAGACTTTAGGAAGTCGCTGTAGAACTAGTGTGATGAACACTTCATGACATCTGTCCAGAGGTCCCATGACCCTGGGAGTGCCACTTTAATGTGTGCTATGCTCCCTGTGACTCTTATTTCACTGCCTTGTGGAAAGGCCCTTGCTGGTCTGCCCTGTTCCTGCTGTGACAGCATGGTGAGACAGAAGGATACCTTGATACTGTGGAAGAAGAGCAGGAGACTCCAGGGAGCTTCAAAGGGAGGATGCAATGCCAACTTTATAACAAGGTGTTGAACCTTCCCCATGTAGCTACTCCTCTATGCCTTGAGTAGAGTGTGACTTGCTAGATGCTGCTACCACCAGGCTTAGGTAGCAAGAATAGCTGGCTGATTGAAGAGTCTCCTGCATCAATCATGTTTTCAGGGACATCTCCCCCTGTGGCTTAGAAACAGTGGGTGGCTTAGAAACAGTGGGTTGCTATCGAGGATGAAATAGGTTACTGTAAGGCCACATACCAGGAGCCTCAACTAGGTCTGGCCAAAAGCTACATACTATATACGCAACTTATTCTCAGGCCTTTGATCTAGGACTGAGGAAGTTTTACCCTTTGGAAGGGCCAATGAGTTTATTTTTAATCTGTGGGTCAGTAGCTTGTGTGAGGCTTGTTCAATGGGATGTCTCCAGTCTACAAGACTATGCAGTATATGAAGCACCATCATTGCAAGAGTCCCTGTCTGCCTAGCTCTGTCCACATGGTTATAGCTGTTGAGTGATTGCTCTAACAGCTTTCCATTGTACTCCAGATTTCTCTGCTCACATGAGGTGGTGAGTTCCATGACCAGCTGTATTAGCTGTGTGTCTGATACCAATACTAGATCAAAATTCTTCTATCTTCCCCTAGAAGCAATAAAGTGCAAACACTTTTCATGTCCGAAGACCTAGGTGCCACAGAGGAGGAGGAGGCTTGTGTTAGAATGGTGCTTACTCCTTCCTGCTTATCACACTGAAGTTGTGTCAGTGGCTTCTTTCTCCTCTAAACATATTCAATGGACAAGAGGGAATGGCCTCAAGTTGTGCCAGGGGAGGTTTAGGTTGGAAATTAGGGGACATTTCTTCTCAGAAAGAGCAGTCAGGCATTGGAACGGGTTGCCCAGGGAGGTGGTGGAGTCACTGTCCCTGGGTTACGTAAGGAAAGGTTGCATGTGGTTTAATGGATGATACTGGTGATAGGGGGACAGTTGGACAAGATGAGTTCGGAGGTCTTTCTCAGTCTTAATGATTCTATGAATTCTGTTACTGGGGATGAGGTGACTATGCTCAGTGTTCCTGCACCACATGCAGAATTGGTGGGGATACAGATACCCACACAAAAGTACAAGTTAGCTCTGGGAGGAAGGCATAAAGAATGAGGAGTTCTTCCCTTTTCTTGGGAAGCAGCTGAAGCAATATGCTGAGAGCCACCTCCAGGGAGAGATGAGAAGCATACTAGAACAGTGTAGGTGCAACCAATTGGGATCTAGCTGTGATGGTTAGAGGAAAGCAGTGACTACGTGACTGGTCTCTTTGACTTTCACTGAACTTAGTAGTCTGGTGTTCAGTTGCTTCTGTTTCTCTGGCTCGGAGCAGGAATGCTACTTATGTCATAATGGGTTACTGGAAGACTTATAAAAAAAATCAAATTTCCTTTAATTTAAGGTCTCAAACAGCTAGGGATTGCTATTTTAGTGATGTAATTCTAAGTCTAGTAACAGCCTTTCATAAGAGAAGAGGAGAATAGTCTGGTAGACTGCAAAAAGGAAGATACATTAGGAGCAAAGGATCAAAAGATTTAGTAAGATTGCCCTGCCAAAAGCAGCTAATACCCATAAGTCAGGCTGTGATGTGAATTAGAAGGGAGCTTGTTTGCCCTTCCATCTGAAGTAATAGAATTTTTGAGTCATACTGTAGCACATAGTGTGAAATCCTAATGCCTATGTAAGTTCTCTGCTTCAGGGGTTTTTAGGGAGTGTGTGCGTACATGTATGTTCATGTTAAGTTGAGCGTAATTTCACTTTTCACTTGTTATAGAAAACTGAGTTATGTGTGGTTTTGTTTTACAGAGCACAGTTTGCAGATGATGATAGAACAGTTGCTGCTATAGACAGTGAAGCTATATGTACAACTTCTGGATGCAGTTCATCTTCAGATATCTTACCAGTGCTGTCTCTCTCCTCTGAATCACCTGCAGAATATGAAGAAAACATATCAGTAACAAGCAATGAATATTCTCTATCATCTTTATGTTAGCCGCATTGGACACCAGCTCATAGAGGACTGTCAGCTAGACTTCATTTTTAAATGAAATTGTACACTCAGATTTATGACTTCTGACTCAGATTTATGACTATGACTATATACATTTTCTAATAAAAGCAGTAATATTGGCTCTGGCTGATCTCTTCATTAACAAGAACAAATGATGAGGTTTTGTTTCAAGAAGTACAAGATAATGCTGGGCTTCTGAGTGAATATTATGAAGTGATTTAGTTTACTGCAAGAATGATAGATGTTCATCTGTTACAGCTTCAGTTTCTATATGTAGTTGTTACTATAATAGAGGCAGTGAGTAGAGACAAACTTACTTTACTTCTTTTAATTAATCTGTTTGGAGCTTCAAGGAAGAAATCATTAAGAAGTGATTTTATTTCTATTTTTGTATAACTTTTGTGGAAAATACTTCCTTGCAGTCACTGACTGTTTTCTGATAGCATCACCCACAGGAGCCTTTAAGATGGGGAGCTAACATGTTTTAGGGAACTCAAGTGGTTACTTCTTCATCTGCCTAGTAACAAACCCTACACAGTTTAATTTAGACCCTCTCTGGTCCTTATGTAAGTATAATCCCCCTGAAAAACAGTTTTAGCCAGCAGTTAAGAGCCCTAACGCAAGACTGAAGATACTTAATAGGCTGTCAGTTTAACTGTGGTGATGAGTGACTTCAGGGGGATTACACTACTATTAAATATAATAATTTCAGAAATGCAGCCTTCTTTTAGCTCATCTGTCTGTAACTGAAAGTGTTTGCTTGCAGGAGATAATTCACAATGGAGTTGCTTCTGACCTTTTGTGTTTTGACTTGACATGAGACCTGTTGTAACCTCCTAGTTTGAGAAAATGAGACCTGAAATAGAAGGTGGCAAAGTGTCTATTTGGGCTCCACTCACTAGGGTGTAGTGGTTTTTCCCTGGCTGGGCAGCTGAACTCCACCACATCTGCTCTCTCATTCCCTCTCCTAAAAGGAAAAGGGGGAGAAAATACAATGAAAAAGGCTCAGGTGTTGAGATAAGGACGGGGACATAACTCATCAGTTACCATCACAGGCAAAAGGGGTTCTGCAGAAGAAGATTAATGTGTTTTATTGCCTATCACTAGTAGACTAGAGCAGTGTGAAACTAAACACAAACTACAACCACCTTCTCCTCAGCCACCCTCCTCTACCTCCTGTCCCTGAGCAGTGTAGATGAATGAGGGCTGAGGTCAGTCCCTGACCCTTCACCACTGCTCCTTCACAGTCACTCCCTGCCCCTGCTCCCCGTGGGCTCCCTCTCACAGGATGCCATCTTTCCCAAACTGAGCCTGTGGGGGCTGCCCACAGGCAGCAGCTCTCCAAGCACTGCTCCCACACAGCTCCGTACCACAGGGTCCATCCCCCAGGAGCAAACTGCTCCAGCACGGGTCCCCCACGGGCGGCAGCTTCCCCCAGACCCCTGCTCCTGCGTGGGCTCCTCTCCACGGGCTGCAGCTCCGGCCCAGGGCCTGCTCCTGCGGGGGCTCTCCATGGGCCGCAGCCTCCTCCAGGCCACATCCACCTGCTCCACCGGGGGCTCCTCCACGGGCTGCAGCGTGGAGATCTGCTCCGTGTGGGACCCATGGGCTGCAGGGGGACAGCCTGCTCCACCAGGGGCCTCTCCACAGGCCGCAGGGGAACTGCTGCTGCCTGCCTGGAGCACCTCCTGCCCTCCTGCTGCACTCACCTGGGGGCTGCAGGGCTGCTTCTCACTCCTCTCTCCCAGCTGCTGTAGCACAGCATTTTTCCCTTCCTTAAATCTGCTCTCCCAGAAGCTCAACCAGTGCTGCTCCCTGGTTCACCTCTGGCCAGCAGTGGGTCCCTTTTGGAGCCATCTGGAGCTGGCTCTGGTCTGACACGGAGCAGCTGCTGGACTCTGCTCGCAGAGGCAACCCCTGTTGTCCCCTTCCTACCAAAACCTTGCCATGCAAACCCTATACATCTGGTAAACTTTTCCAGCGTTAAAACAGCTTGCAAGAGTGGTCTCTGTCTTGTTCAGCTGAGTCCCTGAACGCTTGTGTGCTGTGGGACTCCAACCAAACAGGATTTGTTTTCTACCCTGATGAATTTCAGGGAACCTGAATGTAACAGAATGCTGCACTTTGAACTAAGCACTCAAGTTCCCTCCTGTGCCTAGTGAAAGGCAATTGCCTTGTATTTCCTATGACCATGCAGAGTACTCCAGGGAGATATTTAGTAACTCCTGCATTTGGCCATTTATTTCTGCCTTTGTGTCATCATTCTCTATCATGCTGGGGCACAAAAAAAAAAAAAAAAAAAAAAAAAAAAAAAAAAGACAATGATGGGGAGGTACATTTAGCCAGCAACAGAGCTGAAAACCAGTCAGAGAGGCAGGTATACTTATCCAGTGACAGAGCTGAGGGAGTTAACACATGCAGAGTCATGACCAAGCACAGCACAGAGAGGGTTTTAGTTTGTGGAATTTGGTTACACTGCTGTGACTCATTCGTGGGATATGTCCACATGAAGAAGGGGAGCCACGAAACTAGCAGGTTTTTTTTGTTCTTTCCTCTTTCCCTCAATTTTTTTAAAGTAGTGAGTTTTTAAAGGACACCGTTCCTCAAATGCCTTCTGTAATCCAAGCTATCATCTAATGCTGTGTTCTTTGTGTGTTTTTTGTTTGTTTGTTGTTTTTTTATTTTAAAAAGTGTTTCTAACCTGTTTCTTAACAGTGCTGTCCACTGCCCTGTGTGACTTGTGCATACAAAATCTTGTGGATTTTGGTGCCTGGACAAAGGAGCTTGTCCCTGGATCTGTCATGATATTATATAGTGAGTACAGAAGATGAGGTATTTTACCTTAAAGATCATGTGCAAACAAAGGCCCATGTTGGCTTTTTCCTGTTGTTTGAATTACAAATGAACACTTAATCATTTCCTTAGAAGGTTAAAAATCAGAGAATGATTAATCTAAACAGACATACGTCTTTAATATATATATATGTGTATATATATTTCTTTAAAAAATACAGGCGATGTCTGATTGCTAACTGTAAAGTTACTAGCCTTTTGTGCTCTCTACAACTAGATCAATCAGTTTTTTCCCAAGAGGTATCCAAGAGACCACAGACATCAAGTAGAGTATGTTAACCCTGAACTGAAACATAATCTTCCTTCAAGGTTATTGTGTTTTGATCTTCTACTGTAGATCCTGTGTGGATCACTTTATTTGTAGAAAGCACACCTTGTGGAAAGCTGTGGGCCTGGCTCTTCAGTGTCAGCTGAATCCACCTGAATTTCTTGGGAGGGGTAGGTTTACCTACCTTTTAAAATGAAGCTTGTAAACAGAATTTCCTTGTGTATCATCTTGAAAAGATGCCTAGTGAATAGTTCATCTTGCAGCTGTGCAAGCACCTTCTATTTTTGGCTTGGATGGTCATTCCTTTAAAATTCACTCCATAACTTGCTCAACACTAACAGCTAACCAGGCCAGGGTAAGAGTGTTTGCTTACTGTGTTGTCAAAATCCATTTCAGCAAGGTCAGAAAACGTGAGTAAAATGCTGACAGATCTTCGTCTACCACTGATGGCTAACACTGCACGAACAGCATTTGTGGGAGGAATTTTTGATGTGGGTAGTAGAAGTGAAACGCCTATATTATAAAGGAAGCAACACCTTGTAAAACTATAAAAGTAGCTTAAAATAATACTGAATAGCATTTTTATTGAGGAAGTGACATACTTTTCTATCACACTAATGGTGTTATAACCCCCTTTCTACCCCAAGGTTAGCTTAAGTGCTTGACATACAAATGCTAGGGAGCAAATCAAGTTGGTTACTGATTCACACTTACTTAAACAGGCAAAGTGGGAGGTAAGGACTGATTATTCCCTTGTAAGTGAAGCTAAGATCTGTCTTCATTGATGTTTGCACTGACATTGCCCAGCTTCTAACTTGAACACTTGAATGTGTTTGGATATGAGAAAGATTCATAAATACATAAAGGAATACGTTTTCTCTAGGAGAAGTCTTTCTTCCTGCATCACCAGCAGCTAGAAAAAATGAAAACTCTTATGTGAAAAAATGAAATTACACAGATTTTTCAAATGATGCTGCTTTTAGGATAGCTGCACTTGCTGGAGTGCATCCAGCCCAACCGTGTACTTCATTATGCATAGCACTGTATTCCACTACCCCTTTTCCATCCTGTCTCCTAAGAGGCACAGCTTATGGGGCATTTCTGTGTCCAGGCAGACATTTCTGCCAATACCTCCATGTCTCTGCAGCTAATGTGTCAGCCTTGATCTAGATCTGTGCTCCTTCCTCTGCCATACATGCATCTGTCTCTATACTTAAATATGGAAAAACCTTTGATTCAGTTGGGCTGCTGGCAAGACAACATTCCCTGGGAGTGTTTAACACCACCCTGTAGCTAGATACTGCTGTGGGCAGCTGGCTGAACTGGATCCTTTCTGCATGTTTATGCTCTGAGGCTGGTATTGAAGCAGTACATGGCCACAGGGTTTGAGGCTAATTCATGGTTAGGTGCTAGTCTAACGCACGTGATTTGTGTTTTTCTCTAAAGATGCCAAGTATAGTCTCCTTTCTCTAGGGAAAAGGTCTGTCTGGGTCAAATCTTTGACTCCTTGATCTCCCTCTAATTGAAAATCTCATTATGGAGTTATATTTTATACCTTCTCTTCTAAAAGCTGATCAGTGCGCAGTACCACAGTATAAATTGGTTTTATTTTATATGGCACCTTTTGGACGTTCTATGGCTAAATGTCTGATTCTATTACAGGCATGTAAGAAATAAAACCTTACTATGACAGAGTGATAATGTGAACAACCTTGTAAGAACTGATAGCAGATGGAGAGGCGAAAGGAAGGATTAAGTGAAGACCCGTCAGTGTTTGTTAGGATGGCTCCTGAAACTGGTTCGAGAACTGAGAAGGAACAGAGCACTACTGAAAACTTGCTTCCAACAGCAAGCATTGGAGGGTAAGGCTTGTATTCGTGATAGAAAATTATGCAGAGGAACAGAAAATAAAGCAGTGGTTGGATTCAGGTGTAAGGTCCCTGAAACAGACCGGAGCAATACTGTAGTGAGACCTGAAAATTACCTGTTTTGGAAAAGGATCCTGAAACAAACGTAGGAGTCACTTGAAGATAGTGGGGATGTAGTCTCCAATTTATCTGTCTGACAAAACTGATACTAATACTCTGCGTGACACTGCACTGGAATAAAACCAGAAAGATTTTAGAAAATTCATTCACTTCCACTTCCTGGGTTTCACAAGACCGTTTTTATTCATTTAGCAGTTACTCCAGGTAAAAGGGATGCATTTAGCAAATAACCATCTGCGAGTTCCCAGAACATCCACTTACTTGGCAAAGGAAAGTATTGGCCGTATAAAATCAATGTGATCTGGTAATCTCTTAAGACCTTGACAGCTGCCTGAATACAGACAGCATTGGTACTCTCTGGGAAAATAATGGGAGAAACATGGGAAGGGTTAGAGAAAAATATACTTTACAGGTAAAGAGGGGATATTTACAGTGAAAGGTATAATTTTGATCTAGATCTTGCTGTACCAAACATCCCATTTCCAAAGTTCAAGTGACAAGCAGTCTTAGAAGAAACCACCTGCACTTTCCAGCCCTGCTGTGCACTTGCTCAGTGACCAATAAGCCACGTCCTAGGCCAGAGACAAGGAATGTAACCCACGGGATGGTGCAACACCTAACCTGGAAATCTCTGGCTCCAGCCAGCGTCTAAGGACTGCTGCACAGGAGTGAGGAAGAGCTCTGGCACAAAGGTGTTGCAAATAACGGTTGCAGAGTTCTTTAGTGGCTGCGAGTATAAAGGTGATATTACTTCTCTGTATACCATTATTTAGGCAGTGAATGTGATACATGACTGCTTTAAAGAGGATGTTGGAAAGCCTGGAAGATTCAGCAGAGACTGGAATGATTCATGGCATGGAAAAATCTGACTTGCAGAGAACAGCAATAGAAGTTCACTCCATTTATTTTACCAAATATAAGTTTTAAAAATATTTATTTTGGGGGGTTCTAATTACCACATTAGCCAATTTGGCTACAATTACCAATGTTACCTTATCTAATATTTCAACACTTTCTAACTGAGCTGGAGTGATAGGAAACCACTACACTGCAATCCCTAGACTTTGCTCAGGTGGTACATGGAGTCGTGATGGGACTTGGTGCTGGGGGCAGGGCTGATCTTCAGTGTGTTTGTCCGAAAATTTCTTGGCACCCTCAGTAACAGAAGAGCCACGATACTGACTTTATAAACTTCACAGATTTTTATTTATTTATTTATTTACTTTAAGAGTCCAGCGTTAACATTCTGCAAGACCTATCTGCTGACAAATAAGAAGAGAAAAACACATCTGCAGATGTATTCAGCATCAGTGCTGAGAGCACCGATTTTGGTGAGCAGCCACGTTCAGAGCTGATATGAATGCACAATAAGCTAAGGGCACTTTCATCGGTTTTGAAGAAGCAGTCTGAAAGAAGGTGAGTTTTCTAGTTCTAGAGATATTTTTATTTTATAAATCTCAGGATAAGCTTGCTTCCCCAGAGCTGCTGGTAGCAGGAAATAGCATTATATGTTCTACCTCCTGAGGAGTAATCTCTGTACTGCGTGTGCTCCCCTGCTATGCTAATCAAAACAGATTGAGTAGTGGAAGATTTTTCCTCCATAAGGAATTGCACAAAGATGTTCTACTGGAGCACTGCAAGAGCAATTACTTTACTCTAAAACCATGAGGAAACAGAAATCTCAACATTCAGTTAATCTATCTTTTAAATATTTCAGATGCAAATTAGCAATGCTGGTATATCCTTGCTTAAGATTTGATCCTCCTGGTGTTTACTTCAACAGGAGAAGGCTGGGACACTCTTCTGCCCACAGATCAGGTACGTGCAGAGTACAGACTAGCTGCTGCCAGGACGCTGGTTAATCCTGACATTATCACAATGCCACTTTCAACTGTGGAGCCCCAGGAATTCAGGAAAACATGGGTTCTTCAAGCCACACTGTACTGTCAGAAGGGAATTCCTACAGAACAATTAATTTTGGTGCAAAAGTAACATTCCAGATATTTCTGAATACAGAATTTACTTTAGAGGACGAGATCCCTTGCTCTATGATGTTCCAGGAGACGTTTTCTCATCCCTGCAGCTGTGCACCGTTCAGTGTGGGAGGGAGTTACTCAGCCTGAACTCTGAGGAAGGGGTGGCAATCCCACAACAAAAAAAAAAATCCACAATTAAGGGGAAATTACAGAGTAATTATTCTACCTTCAAGCAGCTGAAAAGGCTTTGTCTGGCTGGAAGTAGCTGCTCTCCCATAGCCAGCAGTTCTCTCAGGCTGCTCAGCACTCACCGCCCTGCTCCCCCTTACCCACCCACTACTCCCTCTTGGCACGCCGTCAGAAAGCTTTCTTTGATATTTGTGTAAACCACGGAAGGCCTGGCCTGCAGAACCAGCTGCAGCAGGGGCCCGGACACATCTACAAAGGCCACCGACAGCAGTGGCCATGTATTTCGCTGCAGACCCAGGTCGCCGGAGTGGTGGCCTGAGGAGAGGGAGTGAGCTGTCGCAGTGCTGTTGGCCGAATGTGTGCAGTCCATATGTTGGATGCATCAGCTGGCAGGGGGGCAGGACAAGCTGTGGGGACCTCAGCTTCCTTTCTGTCCCATCTGGCATGGGCACAGCAAGGAAGGATGAGTGGGTGCCAAATTAAAGAAGGGGATAAACAAAGGGATTAGTAGCCACGCAAGGGTGAAGCCGTTTCGGAAGCAATGGTGGTAATTCAAGAAGTCTTTACTGGTCACTTCAGGCTTCACTTCTCAGACCTTTATTCTTCTAGGCAAAGTTTATTCGTTCACATGATGGACTCTGTTAACCATACACACACAATGTTCTTGTATAATTAACCTGAACCTTCGACTTTAAATGCTCTGTGAAGCCCTCTACAAACCCCCTTTCTCTTGAGAAAGGAGATACCTGATATTTGGTAATGGAGCAGAACAACAGCAATGTAGAAGATTTCTCCTTGAACGTGTTTTCTGTTGCTCCTTACCAGCCAAACAGGTCGGATGTCCTGGTGTCAGACGGAGACAAAGCTGGTGCCACTTTGCTTTTCTCAGGTGTGTTTTTGGGACTGGTGGGGATCACTTTCACAGTGATGGGATGGATAAAATACGATGGCATTACTCACCTGGAGTGGACCCAGTTACTAGGGCCCATTCTGCTGTCCGTTGGCGTGACTTTTATCCTGATTGCTGTCTGCAAGTTTAACATGCTTACGTGCAAGCCCTGCAAAGAAAGAGAAGAAAACACATCAGACATTGACCAGGCCACAGGCGGACAGTCCTTCGTGTTCACCGGGATTAACCAGCCCATAACTTTTCACGGCGCCACCGTGGTACAGTACATCCCCCCGCCTTACCCATCGCAGGAAGGCATCGCTGTGAATCCGGGATACCTGCACCCCGTGCTCGGCTGCTGCGGCGCCGCTCCCTCCACTGCCTCCCCGATCCCCAGCCCAGGCTCTGCTCACTTCTGCCCGGCCTACCCTCTGGACAATCCAGCTTTTACTGGAGACGAGAGCTACACCAGTTTTCTTGCAGAGAATACGAGAAACCAAAGGTATGTCTTCTGAAATTTCCTGGTACAGTTGAAGAGAGATTTCTGAGAAATTTTAGTGTTGAGTATGATTTCAAAGGAAACAAAAGGTAGACCAGTGTGTTGTCCTTCAAACTTCTTCGTTGTTTTATTTCCTTTTCTTTTTTCTTTTTATTTCCCCTTGGTTAGAAATATATGTTGAGTAAAGGCAATAGAGACATACTTTTTTTTTTTTTTTTTTTTTTCTGGAAAGCACTTTTTTCAAATAAAATTCACTTATGAATCCAGTTAATTTTCAAACTACTGAGTCTCTTGTTATTTTCAAAGATATTAGTACATAAGCTCCTGTGCATGTGCTTTTTTGTTTGCTTGCTTGTTTTTAATGTTTATGTACCATCCTCAGAACACTGTTTTTCTGTGTCCATTCAAACAGCATCACAACACAAGAGTGAATACACAAACAGCATTTTCACCACAATGAGAGAGTCAGTTCAGTACCGGATGTTCTCCCTGCTGATCATGGCTGGCCACACTACGCTCTGCCACTCTAGAAACCTTCCAGCCTTTATTCTTTTCCTACTTTTGAGTTACAAACAAGATCACAGGTATTACAGAGCAATGGGAGGCTGCTTTAATCAGACATAAAATAATTCTATACAGACTGTTAAGGGAAAATACTCTAATTACAGGACTTGCTCAGAGTTATATCCTGCCTAGAAATTAAGTCATTGAGTTCATTATCAAAGGCTATTTGCAAAACTGCTGACTGGCCCATCATTCTCAGCACCACGTGCAACAGGCAAAGACAACATGAAAACAAAGGTCACCTCTTGACATTTTTACACTCCACAAACATTACAGCAAATAGCTGAATTACAGTAAAACTTCGTCTTGTAGCATTTACTCAAGCAAAACTCCTGCTGAAGGTGACAAGTACTTTGTCCAGCTAAGGCTGACAGGACACTGAATTAAGGTTACTTGTGTGCTTTGTGTTTGCTTAATACTTTTTTGTGCCTCATCTTCTTCCAATTTTCAGGTCAGAGGACAGTGCTGGTGAGCCAGAAGAACTGCTGGAAGACTACACCTGTGAAGACTTGTCACCTCCTCGTTATGAGGAAATTTACCCACTATCCTCATAAAGTAACCATGGACAACTACACTTCTAAGAGACGCCAGCTTTATAATCCCCACGAATCTTTTCTTTAGCACTTGCATGATAAGCAAGTGTAAGCAAAATCTCGGTACTGAGCTGTGGTTGAATATTGCTGAAGGTAGTTAACCAACCCCTTCTTTTTCTTCCTCAAGCTATTTTCTTCCTTCCTATGCAGCTTAAATAGCAAAACTATTAAACTAAAAGATTTAAATCCATGCTAGGGTTCCCCAACAAAGAGTCTGAATTTCAGACTTGCTGAAAACAATGCAAACAATGAACACACAAGATGTTTGTGGAAGGTCACGATTGCTCCTGGACATTCAGCATCATTAGAATACACTTGATTTCTTTTTTATGTATTCAGCCTCTTGATTCCTTGGAAATCTTCAAAAATGTCCATATACCTGATGCACAAATGTGCCCATAATGTCTTAATTCAGCCTGATTCCTTAGACTAGCTCACTCACTCATAAGTCCAGTCCATGTCTGACCTCCTCTGCTTGGTTCACCTGTGAGAGCCAGCCCTGGAGGCATTTTCAGAGCACCCTGCTTGAGTCGGAGCATCCTGGAAGAGATAAAACACAAACAGTGCCCTATGCCCATTTTTACACAGACCTCTAAGAGACCCTGCCTGCATTGAATTCAGTTCCATTCCCTGCCTGATGGAGCACAAAGCACTGTCTCCCACAAAGAGTCCTAATAATTAGTTGGTCAATGCCACAAAAGAAAATGGCACTTTTCTGAAGCCTTGACATGGGTGTGCAGTCCTACCAGTGCTGTAGGTTTTAGCAATGACAACTGAAACCTGCTGCACCCTCATTCAGCAAGAGAGCTGTAGAGGGACACCTTCTACACCTCCTGAGGTCTCTTCTTTCTTCATTGTGGGTCTTAGGCACACACCTCAGGTTCACCCATAGCATCAAGGCAACTACCTGCCGTAGTGGGTTTTCTTGATCAAGTTCAACTTGCAACACCAACATGGTTCTAGATGTTCTATCCACAAATGGATTAGCAATAAGATCTGGCAAGGAACGGAGGTGCATAACCTCCAAAATCAGTGTGTAGGTGCTCAAAATCTTTGTTCAGGATCTATCCAAACCACAAGCAATGGCCAAGAAAAAGCCATTGAGTCCTTCTGTTTTTATTTTGCATTTCCACACGTGCTTCAAGTTCTGCTCCTGAGTGTGCCCAAAAGTGCCCCAGCGCAGCTGGACAAGTCAACATCTATCTGCCTTGTGCAGGAGCCCAGCAGGTTTGCCAATGTCTCTTGAAGGGCTCAACCCAAAAGCTTTTCTCAGCCCACACATTTGAGCAGGCACGATGTGCTGTTGGGGGGGAATGGTCAGAGTCCAAGGCAACCAAGTGCTGTGCATGCAGGCTGGTCTCCTGGTCTTACAGCACCTCTGAAAGCAAGATTTAGGTTTTGGATGCTTTCTCTTGCTCGAAAACAAAACTGTCGCAGGTTCTGCCTGCTGCCATCAGTCTGTGGGCACAGGCAGGTGGTACAGGATACACCTGGCTGTGCAGCTGGAAGTCACAGAGCACCCTGCAGCCCTGCTAGCGATCAGGAGACGTAGCTCAGGATGGAGAGGTGCATCCAGAGTGTTGTCCCTCTCCACATGCTCACCAACCTCCCTGTCCTGCCTGTTTAGAGCATGCCGAGAAACGAAGGATGCAAGGATGCATCCTTCTTTTTGGAAGGATGCAAGAGACGATCAGCTGCAAAAGTGCTGTGCTCTGTGGTGCTGGAAACGGCACCGAGGGGTCGCATTTGGGACACGGTATTTAAACTGACTCAAAGCTGGATTAGCAACAGCAGCAGCTTCTGGACAGTGACTGCAATGAGCGAAGTTTTTCTCACCGGAGAAGTATGGCACAGGCTGACTTTCAGCAGTGCTCAACCTGGTGCCAGCAGGTAGCATGTGTAGCTGGAGAGAGGCCAGCACTCTGCGCGGTCTCTGCGGGACTGAGCGAGAGAACAGGAGGACTAAAAATAAGCGCAAGGCTCCCCTGTGGGGATCTCTTGCTCCTCTTCCAGAGTGTGCATGGAGGTGAACCCGGCCTCCGCAGCAGGCAGCTGGAAGGCCCCGGGTCCCCTGGGCAGGCGCCTGCACTTAGCACGTAGTCCTGCTCACCCCGGCAGGCACTGCAGGAGCACGGAGGTCAGGCGTGATGAATCCGATTGCAGGATCAGGATCAAAATTTCTGCCTGCCCTCCCTCCCCCACAGCAAGAAAATGCCTTCTGTCAGAAACCACAGACCTTTGGCTGCTTTGTTTGTTTGTTTGTTTTTTTCCCAAATACACGGCATAAGCATGTTTCGTGGGGTAATCATGGCTTTATTTTCGTGACATCTAATTGTACTGTCAGAGTAAATATGAGAAATCCAGGTTGCCCTGGGGAATCCATATTGGTTTTAAAGCTTACTTTTATAGACACTAAATCTGTAG
>CM021763.1:27659687-27682780 GCA_011075105.1 Heteronetta atricapilla | reverse complement strand
GAAAGCTAAATAAATAAATTTTAACAACTATGTGTTAAAATAATCTTGACCCATCAGATGATTTCTCTCTGGATTCTGTTGGTATGTTTTACTGCTGCATAGCTATTTGAGAAACTCCATTCTGATGATGTTTCCTTGCTGTTCTGATTGCTATTTTATTTTATTTTATTTTATTTTATTTTATTTTATTTTATTTTTCTTCATTTCATTTCATTTAAGAATAGGGCAATATTCTATAAAGGCTTTTCTTCTTCCTCTTCTTTACACCTTCTAGTTTCATTCATTTTTCCTATTTTCCTATATTTTTTCATTCATTTCATTCATTTTTCCTATTTTCCTATATTTTCCTATTTTAACTTTTTTTTTTTTTTTTTTTTTTTTTTTTATCTTTACAAGTTTATTTTATTTACGCCTTTGTTCTGAATATTACAATATTCTTTCTGCCCTATGGTGAGTGATACAATAAAACCATCTGGCCAGACCCTCAAACAAGGTAAACTGGCGAGGCCCCTCTGGATGATACCAGTTTAACTCCTCAGAGTCTCCAAATGCTGAATTACATATATTTAGATAACATCTGAATCTCACGTCTGCTCTTTATTATCACACCAGTCCTGTGGTATCTGTGAGGAACCACCGTGGCCAAGGTTTTCTTTCTCGCAGCCCTTTCTCACAAAACCCTATTTTCACCCAATGACGCTCCAGTGCACGTGCCCACATATGCATGCACGAAAGCCTGGAAAGGTGCCCAAAAGAAGCCGAATCGCCCGAAGAAGTGTTGAAATCCTCCCAGGCATCATCTTGAAATAGCACCAGGATTTAGGAAACCGGGGTCTCGGGGTGACGGGATCCAAGCCGCTAAAAAGGGTCCCTTCCCCTAGAGCAGGGCTCCCGGCACCGGCACCCGACAGAGGGCGCCGCCGGGACGCCTCTTCATCCCCATCCTCCTCCTCCTCCTCCTCTGCCTTGTTTAATGCCACCTGGCCTTTGAACCATCGGGGCCACAGTTTTCTTCCTTTGCCACGGAAATTAAAAAATGCCCTTAAAACGCACCCCGGGCTCTCAGGCGGGTCAATAATTGGCTTAGGGAAAAAAAAAAAAAAAAAAAAAAAAAAAAAAAAAAAAAAAAAAAAAGCCCCCTGGTGAAAGACCCGGTAAACCCACGAAGAAGAGGATGTGCACACCCCCGCTGGAGGAGCGGAGCTCTGCAAGGAATACAGCCCGGGGAGAGATGCTGCCCGGTGCCCGTGCATCCACCCTCCTCCTCCTCGCCCCTACGACCTGACGGGACAGATCTCTCTGCGGGAAGGAGCCGGGGCACTCCGAGAGTCATCGCGGAGAGCCAGGGCGTGCTGCCCGTGCGCAGCGCACACGACGACCTGTGCCTGATGCAAATATCATTGGTGACTTGCAGGAGCTGGGTATGGAGCGGACCTATGTTTCTCTGACTGACACCAGCAAGCTCTTGGGAAAGCCTGTCCCAGTACCAGCGGAGGTTATTTTTCCTGCCAGAATACCTCTGAGACGTCTCAGGGCACAGTGTCACCACCTCCAGAGTTACTCAGAGTCTAATTGTGAGATGTAGCAGGCTTGTGGCTTCCTGAACAACATTTACAAAGCGATGGAGGGTCTTTCTCCTTAGGGAACAGGCAAAAATATTTCCCTTGTTCAAGTGATCAATCAGGAAATGCCTTCCTTGCCCTCAATGCCATCATGTAATAACAGCACGGGGTCATGGAGAAATCAGTACTGCTATGGTTGCTTGTATGTGTGCCTCGTGTGGCGGCCGTAATGAGCAATTGATTGCATATACGCAATCTATTTAGCAACACCACGGGACATGGTGTAGCAGATTAGCTGCTGTCTATATTTTAAAATTCCTAGGATGGGATTATTGCTCTCCCATTTGGATTACATTATGCCAGACTTATTTAGAATGTAGCAGGTTGGTTTTTGCTAGTGAATTGTCAGACTATAGGTAAGGCTGTGAGCGCTTTCCCTCTTTTTGGTGTGGCAAAAAGCAAACACAGCACACCAGGAGATTCCCAAAAGCAGTGCACAAACCTTCCAGCCCAGGGAAAAGCTTTGAAGAATGAAGCCTTTTTTTAGGGTACAGATATTTCCAGAGGCATTCCTAAAGGTGCATTGACTATGTGCTTCTCCAGTGTTTCCTTGTTTCTTCCTCTGACCTGCCTCAGCCTTGAGTTTCCATGCAAGCACGATGCAGGAGGGAGCAAACTGATGCCCAGGTCTGTGCAGGTGACACGGCATTGCCTCTCTCAGGTGCCAGGTGGTGGAAGATACTGTCGTTTGTGCCCCTTTCCCATCCTTGTTTACCATCAGTCATTTTTCAGCATTCAACGTATCACCACCTGCGTTTAGGTAGATGGGAAGTGAAATATTAGCAGGACAGCAGGGGCCACAGCACACCCATCATAGCTGCTATGTTATCATTTCCAAAAGCTTACTATTTAGACAATGAGTTGAACTCTCTCTCCTTACACTGTATTCGGGGGTGGAGGAAAATGACTGAAACTACCAGGGCTTTGGCAGAAATTACTCTCTGTAGAATGCATCTATAAAGATGCATTTTTATTTATTTATTTATATTTATTCTCACAGAACAACAGTTCCTTTAAAACCTTCCATGGAAAGGGACTGAGAAAGGCAGACAAATTATTGTAAAGTCACACAGCTCTGAATTTGTACATGTGTGTACAAAAGCACAGTTTTACTAATCCTGATAAAGCATTAGGGAAAACTTATTTTTTCCATATTTGTTCAAATAAGGCTTATATATTTCCCTTCCCCCTATTTTCCCCTCAAAAGCAGAGTTTTTTGAGCCCTTTGCAATTACTAGCATTACTAGCATTACCACAGTCTCTTTTCTGTCTTTCTGGCCTTTTGCAGACACACAGGTGCTTGCTCCTCCTGCTCTCCAGGGTGGTTGGACAGGGACTGACCAGGACCGTGCTGCTCTGGGGACACAGAGCACCCTTGCACCGGGGTTGGTTTGGACCAGTTAACTTTCTTCACAAGCAGAATGAGCACCTTTTTTTTACCTATAAAAGCTGTGGAAACAGGCACCTTCGCCGTCTTTGCAAATCAGTCATGTCAGGACTTTGTTCTTGTACTTCAGCATTCTTGAATGTGGTCTTTATTTGCGTGTAACAAATCCTGAGAGGCATATGGCCACAGCATCCTTGACAGGATGAATGAGGGCAGTACTATGGCATGTCTAATGCTTCCTTTGTGCTTGCGTTTTCAGCCTGTTAAAACCTGGATATGCTGGCATAGAACAGGAAGGAATATGGAGAAGAAGCTGCAGTAAAAATCGTGTGTTCAGATCCTTCCCTTAATTGTAGCAACCACAAATTTCACCCAGCTTCATGGAAGCCACAGGGCAAAGGAATGAATATGTGGAAAAGCCAGAAGACAAAGAAATGGGAAACTGCAGGAATGCAAGTGTAGGATGTCTCATATTCTTGCAAATAATGAGAATGAAAGACAAAAAGAGAACAAGCATAATAAATTGTTGATGGGGAAGAAGAAAAAAACTGGAGGGAGAACTCTCCACCCTACCAAATGATGCAAGTGATCACCTGATGCAAGCATCACTTGATGCAAGTGATCACTTTACTAAACAAAAATTCAGTTTAAAGTCATTCTAAAGTCATTCCATTACTTTTCCAAATAAATGTGTTTGTGATCTCTTCCTAGGAATGAATTTCTCAACCAATTCCACTATATTCAAAAAATCTGGAGGTATAAATGTGCAAAACACTGGAATACACAAACATAGATTTGCACAACGCCCCAACCTGCAGTTCCACAGGGTAGAATAACTTGCTTAGAGTCACCTGCCACAAGGCTCTGCCAGTGGGAACTGAACTAATGCGGCAATTGAAGAGAGGCTACAGCACTGGGAGCACCAAAGTGGAAAAGATTGCATGGCCCCTGCTGTGATGGGCAACTGCACAGCCCCTTCTATAAACTGTTCGAGCTCCATGTTAAAATTAGTCAGGATTTGTCTCTGCTTTTACTGGAAGGCAAGGAAAAGTCAAGAAGATAGGGGTAACACCCCACAAGGCAGGACAAAAAAAAAAAAAAAAAAAAAAAAAACCGGGAAAAACTTAGGAGAAAAAAATGAACTCCTTTTACAAACTATGCTACCTGTTTTAAGTGCCTCTACATTCTCAGCCTGTGCTTTGTGCATTGCACTTAATATTGATAGTAAATCAAAATGAGGCAACAAATGTGTAAATGTTTAATGTTTACTTAGCCCTAGGGAACAGGAGGTGGTGACCTACAGGGCAGAATTACTAAGATGTTAGGGGTTTACATTACATGTTCAAGTATTTTATGTTACTTTTCCGCTATTTTCACAAAAAACAAGCTCTCCTCCATCTGTTTAGTAAAGAAAAAAAAAAAAAAAACAAATGAGCTGCAAAGCTATGTCTCTGCTTCCAAAAAGAATAATGAAATCTCAACGTGCATAAACATGCCTTCTTAATGAGAACCAGGCTTGTGATCTAATTGGATAATATTTCACTTATATCATATCAAAATGATTATCAGCCTGAATATTGTTGGTGCAGGTGTAACTTAATGGATTCAGGTTCCTACTATCTGGCACTTAGCTGCTTATGTTGGTGTTCAGCGCATTAAGTCCCTCAGTTTTCCATAACAGGCAACAACATTAGACTGCTGCAGAGAAATATAAATTAGAGATTTTCTCAAGCCCCATAAAACAGCCAGCATAAATTTTGATGGTTGCCAGATTCTTCATGCCACATGCTTTTACATACCCAGCAAACAGAACCGACTGTAACCACTTCTGCTTGGCTATTTTTGTTGTTGTTGTTGTTATTGTTTCAACAGAGTATGGAAATCGATGTGGAAATGTAAGATGAATGGTCTGCTCCCGAAGAACTCTCTGTCAAAGGCATGGAGCTGGTAATGGGATCCCATATACAAGCCCTGCTTATATGCTTTTCTGCTGCACTGGGACTTGCAGCTTAGGCACGTTACATGCACAGGATGAGTAATGAGGACAGAAAACTGTGTGATTGCAGAATCGTATACCCATCTACAGTATCGTGGGGTGCGTGAGTGTATGTAGTCGCACATGGGCATGCCTAAATTACATAAACTCTGATTTAACCCATTAATTTGTATCTATATTTAGTATAAATTTAGACTGATAAATAAGAAATATTAGGAAAAAACATATCCTCTGGTATTTTTCAGAAGTTGATGTTCGCATTCATTGTTTACCAGAATATAACGTTATTTTAATTGTTCAGCAATAATAGGAGCTACTATGATACAAGTTACAATACATTGCATGATGATAATAATATTTCAAAATATGTATCTAGCATATACATTTCCCATCTTACATTTACTAGGGAGCCATCCAGTTGTAATTTTATACTACTCAGCAGCATAATTTTTTATGTTACCTGTTTCTCTTGTCCCTTGCTAACTGTGCCTAGCCTGGAACAGGGAACTGAGAGAAATTTGCCTGCTTCAAAAGTGGAAAATTATATGTTTCCTTTCATGATTCATACATGAACATATTTCCCAGCCCTCCATTTAAACTTGGATTATGCTCATTACCTACAATATTGGGACAAATTTAGCTGCTCTTTCCTGGGTGCTTCTCTTAAAAATAATGCCAGTTGCCCCCAGTAGTGCTGGATTGGTTCAATAAACCTGAAAAAAAAAAATAAAATAATAATATCTTCATACATATCAGGTATTTCCTGGCTGAAGAACATGATGAAGACTTCATATCAGATTTAGTAAATAGATGCCAGGGAAAAAAAAAAAAAAAAAAAAAAAAAAAAAAAAAAAAAATCTTTGCTGCTTTTATAAACAATACATCATTAATGTATGAATAAACTGCATATTTTTATTTTTACCAACACAACTGTTTTCCCCAGGAAATCACAGTAAAAACCTGAAGTTAGTGTTCCTTTAGAAAGTGCATGTTGTTTATAGAAATAGTCTTAACACTTAATGTCTGGCAAAGCTTCAAATGAGAATCATATTACATTGGTAATTTTAACTTTATCATCTTAAATAGATCCAGTTTGGATGTATGAATACAAGCAGAGCAGGACAGCGCTCAAAGAGCTGCCTTTAAGCAGTCTTTATTCAGTCCCATGAAGCTTTGTAATTCTTTCTGTTATTATTAATAGCTGTTAAGTGCTGACAGCATGCTTGGCGCAGAATGAAACGTACGAGCATACATGGTTCTTGTTAAGGGTGGCCCTCGGGAGGCCATTTACTGTGTGTAACAACAACAACTTCATTGGAGTAGTAACCTACTCACACAGCTGCAGCTTGGGTGCCAGGAGATGTCGCTGTTTAGACAAAATAGGGATGTGCACATGCATGCAGATATAACGCCGTTAGGCATCATTTTTTGTCTTGGGTAACAGGGCTGCAAGCATTTCTTGTGAGCAGACAAGACTCTCTGAGGTAGCTGAAGAGCGTCTGGAGCCCAGAGTGGCGTTTTTGCTGGTTTTCCTCCCTCAGCAGTGGGCACGCAGAGCACTGGGACAGGCCAAGCACTTAGGAGCAACACAGGTGCTGGACGTGCTGATCTGACACGGGGCAGGCAGGAGGAGGAACTGCGAGGGCAGAGTCGGGAATGCTGCTGCAGGTTGCACAGCTGATGGGTTCACCTATGGGGTGACAAGAAAATGCTGAAAATAGTCAGTGAGAATTTAAAGGGTCTTCAGAGATGGTGCGGGAAGCAGTTGCAGGCCATGAACCCAAGACACCTGGAGGAAGCTGAACTGGTGCTCCAGGTTTGCAGGTGGCTTTTACTCCCCAGCTCCTGATCAGGTGGCTGTGCAGTGCCCAGAGGAGAAGGAAAGGCTCCGTCACGCGATGAGGCTGGTGCTCACACCCACCTGGAGGTATGGCCTGACACAGAAATGCCACAAAGGCAGCCTGGCCATCCATCATCTGCTGTCTTCTCCTTTGCACCTGCCCTTATGCAATGCCCCTGTGTCCAGGTACAGCTCTTGATATCGCAAGTGGGACTGTTGTGTTTGCTTCTGCTTCTCCAGGGCTCTGCTCCACTGCTCCAGCCATGGCCACAACCAACCCCATATTAAAAAAATCTTGCTGGGGGATCCCATCTTGTAAGCACAGAGGATAAAGCTCCCTAAAGTAAACTGCTGCACCATGTGGGAGAGAGGTTACCCATTAACCTGAGCATCCTGATTCTGGTCACTGCCAGCAGCAGGAGAAAGCAGGTCCAACCAGCTCAAATAGTTCTCTTGAAACTGCTGTTTCATCTTGGTTTCATGGTAATTGCCTGGCTGGCTTGTTTCCTGCTGCACAAAACCCTCCCTCCCCCTTCTACATCACTTGCTCTTCAACAATTTCTAGCAAACGTCATCCACTCTTCACTGTCTCCCTCCTAACACGGATTTTAGAGATGGATGCTTTTGAGGTACCTTTGCCAGCCTGTCAGAAAAGTGGCTGAAAATCACATAGGTTTAAGGTGTTATGGCTGGGTACTCCAAAAATGATGAATTCAGAAGTTATTAGTCACCTATGGCCATTTAGGCTATAATATATATGAACGAAATGGATTATTCAACTCCAAGGGAGAACCCTTGCTTTCCATACTCCTGCCCATGGTGTTCCTGGCACTGTTAAATCTCTGCTTTTCTGCAAACACATTGATTATGTCTGGCATACTAAAACCTCAATTTGCAAAGTCTGTTCTCTGTATAGAGGGTCTAGAAGAGTTACATCCATTAGATCATGATGCACATGCATTGCAGGGATGGTGTATGGGTGTTGGGGGGATTTCTGAAGGAACGGCATTGTGACTGTGCAGAATGAGTTAATTTTCCCACTCATTCCTCTGCTGGGAACATGCCTCACACAGCAGCAAAGCGGTGATGGCATTATTCACAGACAGACACAATGGGGGAGATTTTTCCAAAGCACAGGAGGGATCTGAGATTATAGATACCCTGCCCAGGTTCTGGGTCCTGCCACGCTGCCGTGGCCATGAGACAAGCGACCCCAGTGCCAGCAAGGTTACAGCTGGTTGCCTTGAGGTCTAGCAGTCATGCAGTGGGGGCAGCATGGAAGGCTGAGCAAACTGTTTGAAAAGCTGAGTAAATATTCAAACAGTTCACCCACGATGCTACAGCTGTACTACTTGGAGTGCCAAAGTTGATTTTCAGCTGTGCTGCATCACATTGCAGTGGCTCTGGAGCCAGCATCCTCCCCACTCCTTGCACTGCTGAAGATGCTGATACAATCTTAGTCTAAGGAAAGACAAATGATACAGCATGCTAACTGATACAAAAGGGGCTCATTTCCTAAAGAATTTCTGATTATGACAGCAGAAATAATATATCTGTTATGAGATTGTGAATAGGAAGTACTTTACCGAAGGGACTTACATGTCCACAGTAAAATCAACATTTGTATATCCTTGTTTTTTCCTTTATTTCAAAGAAAATTCTAAATTAAAAAGACGTGAGGATAGAGAAGTTGTCTCCCTCACACTCACTGTTTATTACTGCTTGCCTCATTTCACATCATCGTTGTTCCTTAAACCCAATGTACTTGGCCATTGCCATTCTCCCTCTTCAACAAGGCATCCATTTAAATGTTTTAAGTCACTGTTTTTTTTTGTTTTCTTTTGTACTTGAGCAGAGTATGCTTGGGTTTTTGTTTGTTTGTTTGTTTTTCTTTTTCCTTAGATGCTAAAAAGCTGTTACTATGATTACTACATCATTGTAGTAAGAACAACCTACAAGCTACTTCATTTGCCACAGAAGTAGCCTCTATATTGCTTTTTTTTTTCTTTTTCTTTTTTTTCTTTTTTTTCTTTTAGTAAATTATCCAGCATTTCAGGGTCCTGTTCTCACTCACTAGTGTTGTTGTAGATAGGAAGGTCATAAAAGCATTTCCAAGCAGCCTTTGAGAAGAATTAAAAATAGAGTTGCAATGCATCCTAGTTAAGGCACAAAAGAGGCCTGGCAATCCTCGTGGTACTTAGTATGTCATCTTCTTCCTATCTCTTAAACCCAATAATTTGCAAACCACCACTATATTGGAGAGTTATATCTGCTATAACTTATGTCAGCCTGGATCCCCCCCTCCTTTTTCTTAAACAATGTTTGGCAGCCAACTGTGTGTGGAAACTAGACTGTTTTACATTAGTCAGCAGTACATTTAAATCATTCTTACCAAATGATTTACTGTAGATTACAAATTCTTATATGGCATTTTAAGTTAATGATTAGGCAAAGTAATATATCACTAAAATGATTAGTTGCATATGTATTTTGCTTTGGTGATTCTAAATTTCTCTTTGGTTTGGAGGATTTCTGATCTCTTATTTTCACCACTTGAAGAAAAAATATATATATTTTTAAGAGAAAAGGGCAGAGAACCCCAACATTTTTGCCTGTCTTCTCCAACTATTGCTTAAATCAATAGGATTTTCCTCCCTGCAGAAGAATCATGTTGTGAGGAGATGCTGGTAAGTTGCTTAGTGCTCTCCAGACACATATTGGCAGGTGTCAGTATTGCACAGCATTTTAATGTGTTCCCATGTCCCAAAGGCACAAGGAAAAGTTGGAGGGAAAAGAATTAAGACTTTATATCAAATGAAATAGTGAATGATCCATCAGGAAAGATCAAATACTACATAAAAATATATAAAGCAGAGTATCTCACAGGAAAAAGGAGAGTGTACTCATTCTGCATGCACAGATATTTCTGCATGTTTCTGACAATTGTACATGTCCTATGACGGTGGAAGAAGGGGTTTGCTGACTCTGTCTAACAAGTGGACTTTGAAACCAAGGTGAAAGAAAGGTGGAGCACAGACTATTTGTTTGTTTGCCATGGGCCAGGGTCCTGCAAGCACACAAAGATAACAAGCAACTTTACATTTACAGTTTAAATGAAATGAGAAAGACAATTTATTCTGCCTCAACAAAAATAAAATCAGTGCAAAGTTGCCTGTGTTTAACTGCATGCAAATCAAAACATGCGACCCTAACATTGCATCCTGTTGCATGCAAACAGCTGCACACTTATTGGGTCCCACTGGTTTGGCTGGGGCTGGTGTGTGGCTGCAAGAGCCCACTCATGTGAGCTTCGTGGTTGGCATAACGAGAACAGGCAAGATCTACTTTGCATGCTCATTTTGGCACCAATCACATTTTTGTCTGCAGTTTCAGATGGCTGACAAACAACAGACAGGATTACTGCAATGTTTATGTCATTTATTAATTATCTTAGCTCTTGCTCACAACATATAGCAATCAATTAAAGAAAAAAAATATACCATGAATGAGGGAGTGATCTGATATTTATTATTGACATCTGCTTGGACTTCCCTATTTGTTCCTCAGGTTTCCAACCCATTCTGTAACAGAGTTTGTAAACTCCTCAGAGAAGTCTACCTCTGGTCACACCACAGGAGGTAAGCGATTTCCAGCATTGTGACTCCTCACAAGAAGCTTTTAAAGACAGGCATCTCTGTCTCCCTCCACTGAAACCAGAGATGTTAGGTCTTCTTCCTCCATCTGATATCAATACTAAAGAAACCACGGGTGGTGGGAGGCAGTTACTGGAACATGATTTCAGATCATCAGACCAGAGTTGCTCCCAGGACAAAACCTAGAAGCAATGCAAATCAGAGGCACAATGTTGTCTGGTGGAGAAGTAGATTTGAGAAGGTGTTCAGGAGGAGTGTCCCAAAAGAGGGTTCAAGAGAAATCTAATCCGTAAGTGAACAAAACAAGGATAACTACAGCAATGTGAGCCTACTTTGGGAGAAATAAATAAATAAATAAATCATAGATTCTCACTCCATAAAATCATGAAACTGTGAAACAATAAAGAATGAAAGCTGTTGCAGAAGATAGGCAACACCTAATTAAGGGCTGGACTGAAATCCAGAGTTCATTATGAAATGTCCAGACCTTAGAAGAGCATACATGCCTTACAAGGCAGCACAAACAATTCTGACATCAAGCATGGGGTTATAGAGAATGAGGTAATAAGGAACAATAGGGACAGGGGACATCCAAAGAGCCATCTGGCCTTCTGCAATTTAAGGACCTATGAATATCTGTGTACGAAACTACCTTCACCTTATGTGAGTAACACAGCCCAGCACCCCTTCTGGGGATTTGCCTCAAGTGAAAAGAATGTCATAATTTGCTGTACAGTTAAATAATAATAACATGGATTACAGCATTTACTCTGGACTAGAGGGCGGCTTCACTTCCTATTTTAGCTCAGTGACTGGTGGCTCGCACCTGCATCTGTTTTATCCATAAAAGCATAGACATGCATCATTTGTCTTGTAGCTGTATGGAGCACAGAATTTATGATAACTCAGTGAAGGAATATGACTGCAGCCTCAAAACCTTCATCACTTGAGAGGTGTAGTACTTCTGAGGTTTTGAGACTTCTTTTGAGGAATTAAAAAGCATTTTATTAAAAGTAGTAACAGACCAGGAAGCAGGTACCAGAAGCAGTCCTGGATGCCCAAACCACAAAGATTGTGAGCTGTGCTCCATCCCCTTGACTTTTGTATTTGTTTCTGCAGTCCAGCTCAGTTTATGGCTGAGATGCACTTGTGACAAACAGCAATGTAGATTTCCCATAGGATCTTTCAGGCTGTTGGGATGGGGATGACATTGAACCCGAGTCTCTCACTTCTATCTCCTCATTGTATATGAAATGTGCTCCCTTTTGTCTTCCATGGAGGCAGTGGGCAGTATATTTCATCCAAAATAAATGCAGTCCAAAGTCGGATCTTCCTGGCATCTCTTAGGATGAACTTAAAAATTACCACTCATCCAGGATGCGTAGGGAGGGTTTGTTTAGGGAGAAAGCTGGTGAAAGCTTAAATTAGTATCTCAGGCCAAATAGAGGAAAGAGAGAATGAATGGGCAGTAATCTTTAGGAAAATTGCGTGATGGTGCCCTTAATGACTGCAGGGCCTCCACCACACCAGCTAAGTCCACCAACTAGAACACACAGGTTTCTCAATTTTGAACAGTCTTAAATAAGAACAACAGTCATAGGGTTCAGAGTAAAGTGACTCAGAATAGGAACTGTAAATATAAACATCTGGAGAATTACACAGCAGCTAAGGTGGGGTTTTGTGGGACCTATTGTAGTTCCTTCCCAGCCCTCTCTAAATACCTATGTATTTCATTGTATACTGCCCCAAGAGATTACCTAAATTGTCCAACGTTATACAAGACAGTGATGACAAGACACCTCTAGGCATTAGATTGTATTGTTTCTGCTTCCAAAGAGGTGAAGTCTAGTTACAGCTTTGTACCCACTGCCCTGTGAGTTAAAGGAAGGACAGTATTTGCTAAACAATCTCCCTATAAAGGCTCAAGACACAGTCCTCATGGATCTCTCTCTCTCTCTCTTTTTTTTTTTTTTTTTTTTTTTTTTTTTCCAGCTAAAACAGCAGGATTGAGCCTTAAAGTATCTTTGTTAAACTAGTTAATAGATTATTGTCCAAAGTAAACATATTTCAGTAAGTGCAAGACTGTTTTCTTTTTTCCTCCCTCTTTCCGTCTTTTGTTCAACTTCAACTCAGCTATTTATGATTCATTTCATGAGACACTAGGTTTTCTCTGAAGGCACTAAAAAGGGCCAGAGCTATCAAACAGTTTTAGTGACTAGTACCAACAAGGAACTGTTTTCCTCCATGCTATAAAACAGGCACTGTCAATAGACTACAACCGGCAATAAACTATTAAAAAAGGAATTTATGATGGCTACTTATTATCCTCCTGAAATAATGTTGTTACAAGGCTGCCCTTTTCAGTCATCCACACAGATCACATGGCAGATGTCTAACAAAGAGAAAGGCCCAGATCCACAGGGAACGGCTGCAAATAGCCCAGGAATTACCCCACGTTACATGGGCACACACCGCACCAGGGTTTCAAAGCAGCAGAGCAATTGTCCTGCGTTGGACTTCAACTCTTTATACACAGGCGCTTGGTTTAAGGTGGGATCTTAGTTATGTGTAGTAGATATTGAATCATTTTAATGGCTAAATATCAAATTATGTAGAAACATCTATTATTGTTTAGCGAGGAATTGGTGAACCACCAGGATAAAATAAGAAATGTCAAAAGTCTCAGATGGAATCAGATCTGACTTGCTTTTTGGATTTCTAAAAAGTTCCAGTTCTAGTACTCATCCCTTCCTCTCCAATGCCATAACAGGCTTTCTGCTTTGCTGAAGTGCCTGCCTCCATTAAGGCTGACATTTGACTATGATATGGATCTGTATTTGCTATAAATTGTGGTGTACCACTGGCAGTAATAGAGTTACACTGTCGTACTCCAATTAATGAACTCTTGTGTTCAATAAACATCCTAGAAAGAAGGGGGAAGCAATACACAGCTCAACCTTCAGAGCCATTTGGGCTGTCTGCTTCGTGATCTGGACCCTCATCCATTGTGCCTCCAGAGCGAGTAACTTCCCAGAATGCCAGACTGGAGTCACACGAGCTGCAGTGAAGGCTGAACACAGCCCAGGGGAGAAGCCTCCTTGTACTGAGTCCTAGGTGAAAAGTCCTAAATGCCTGTAGGGGAAAGAAGGAGGTGGTTTGAAGAGCTGAAGGGGAAAATTACTTTGGGGTCTAGAGGATAGAAAGTTAGGCTTGGCTGAGAAAAAGAGCTAAAAGTGAGTTAGGGAGAAGTGGGATGTTAAGGGGATAGCCACAGGTAAAAACTGAAACACAATTGCAGCACCAAGCTCTCTGAAAGTCCTTGTAACTCACCATAGTATTATGAAAGGCATTCCCTCTCCCCTCTGTCGGTGCAAACACAGTAGCTGACTGGTATCCTGTCCCTTGCGCAGTTCATCTGGAGAAAAGAAGGACCATATATTGCAATATCAATTGTTACCCTGAGAATACAATACTTATTCCCAGAAAAAAAAAAAAAAAAGAAAAAAAAATACCATTAAGGACTTTTAAAAACCCATTTTGTTAATTTTAAGAACTCCAAACAAAAGATGTGCACCACAGAAAATCGGGAAACGACATGCAAAGAGAACTAAATGAAAACGACCCATTTCTGTACAGAGGCGTCCTTACAAATAGAGTCTCCATGCTAAGAGCAGTGGCGGGCTGCTGAGGTTATAACGCTGAGTTTACAACGTGCTCGGTTATAATTTCACAGCGAAGGAGACTTCCCTGCCTGTGATTGTCTCTTGCTGGCTTCTTGGCTGAGCAGCTCAGCTGTGTCAAGACCGCATCTCCGCAGCGAGGGGAGCAGCAATTAATGAGCCAGGACCAAACGCGAAGCCGCGCGTCCCGCAAAAACCACTGAGACCGGGAGCTGCTCGTTCGCATCCAGGAGCGCCTGTTTACGTAGCTGCTTCTCCGTAAGTTTAACAACGGGAACGACAAAAACACCTTTTGTTTTCCGCGGCACCTTCCGCCCCCGCCCCGCTCCCACGGTCCGGGAGCGGAGCGGGGCGTGCGGGGGGACACGGCCCCGCACGGAGCCCAGCCTGCGCCGCCAAGCGCCCCCTTCCCTGCGGACCCCTGCCGCGAAATGCGCTCCTTAGTCATTATTTGACCCTTCTTGCCGGCGTTTGAATGTCTGAAGCGAAAACATCACCTTTCATTTAGCCCGGAGAGGACTGCAGTAGGAAAAAAAAAAAAGAAACTTCGAGCCCACGGTATGGCAACATTTTTTAAGCAAGGGTCTTTGGAGGCAATTTTTTTTTAAAAAAAAAAAAAAAAAAAGTGTGTTTAAGAGTGCACGAACAGAGAGAACCACTTAATTAAAAGCATGAAAGAGGACGAAAGACCACACTCGTTCCTGCTTTTTGGTAACATATGCCTATCCTATAATTGCCTGTAAATAGCCACCGCAACAGCAACTCAGATTAGTGGCTTTCTAGTCGAGGTATGGAAACTCTGACGACTTTAGCTGTCGAAAGCTTACGTGAACTTGTACTGTACCAAGTTAAAAAAAAAAAAAAAAAAAAAAAAAAAAACTATATAAACGCTGGCTCGCAGAGATATTTTTCCAATTATCACCTTGGCAAGATAGAGTTCCCTGCTTCCAAAGCCGAGTTCTCCCTCTCCAGCTCGGGTTTTGCACTCTCCCGAGCTTGCTCCCCTTCCCTCCCTCCCTCTCCGGAGCTTTCCATGGGTTTGTACAAGTCTCCCACAAAAATGCCCCCGTGTCTCCTCGCGGAGCTCGGCGCTGCCGGGCGGCGGGGCTGTGTCGGAGCCCTCCCCGTCCCACCGCACGGCCGCCCGCATCCCCTAGGGCACCAGCGAGCCGGGGGGCAGCGGCAGCCGCTCCCCCCCGTCCTCCAGACGGGCTGGCAACCCTCTGCGAGAGGTAGCCCCTCGCCCAGCGCCTCGCTAAGATGCCGCAGATTTGAGGAGAGGGCTGCAGATTTGAGGAGAGAGCGGACCCTGGGAAGAGGGGGACAAGGAGAGGGTCCCCTGGAGAGCGGCGGGGGGGTTCCCTGGAGCAGCCTCCTGGGGTCGAGCCGGGGGAAATCCGGGGGAAATACTCGCCCCCTGGCACCGGTGCCTCCGAGACTGGGGGGGGGGGGTGCTCGTCGGGGAGAGCGGCCGCCGCCGGCGCTGGGCTCTGTGCGCCGCTCCCACGGCGGAGGTGGCTGCGGGGCGGCGTTTGGGTCTCCTCCGACGTCCCGGGAACAGTGCATTGGGCACACCACCGTCGTGTTTTCCCGGAACACAAGGTTTTCCGAGGGGGGAGAGCCGGGAGATGGGAATTTACAGCGAGTGGTGCGTATAGCACACCGCTTTATGACATTAAAAAGCACCACATTAGGTGGCTACATCGACAGCTTATTTTGGGCACAAGTACAAGCATGCTAAGCTGGCCCAAATTCCTCCCTCCCCTGAATGCCACGGATGCTCGGGAAGCATTTGCTCCTGAAAATTCATCGCCTTCTTCTCGGTACGGGCTCCTTCAGGTTGTCGAAAGGCGCCCACGGGGCACTCCCACCGCACGTGCAGCACCAGGCAGACCTCGGAGCTCAGGAGCATGCAGACCTCATCTGCTCCATCTGGCCGTGAAAATCTGTTGCTAAATAGGCGTGTGTTTTTGCAAGACGGGGTTTTGCATTACCTGTTGACTGGGAACACGTATCCAGAGGAAGCTTTCGATATAATGCTGTTTTCGCTCACAGTAAATCCCGTATGTCGCAGGCAAATTCTTACCAGCTGGGAGGGCCGGAGCAGTAAAATCCAGTAATTCTGTTTCATCATAAATCAAGTTTATGAACTGTAGTACAAGGTATATAACTCTGGAAGTTGCGCTCTTTAGTGGTAAATGGCAGCTGAAATGTTCGACAGTGGCATTGTCAAATTCCCTTTTCCACCTAAAACTTGACACAGGCTAATTCTTACAGCGATCAGCGTCTCTTGCTTAATTGGGAAGAAAGCTGCCTGGCACAAACTGCATTAGACGGGTAGAAAAGCAAAACTCCGAGTGTAACACGTAGAATACAGTCCCCGGGCGCGGGCACAGCAGTCAGCCTACATTTCTTTTTTGCCCATTTGTTACCAAACCTGTGCAGGCGGCTGGCCGCGGCAGGCTGCCACACGGCTGCAGCCAAAGAGTAAGAGACCTCACTTTAAAAGAAAATGTAAAAATACCCGCTCGAATTTCGTTATAAAGGGGTCTTTCCCCTTTATACTTGTACTTATAACGTGTAAAACAATTTCGGAAGAGAATTATGCCCGCACAGTATCTTCCGGGCAAATCTCAACACAGTGTACGTGGTATTTCCTCTTCGCTGTTAATTTCTTACTGATTGATTCAGACGCTTTTTGGAAAAAGAAGGGCTGCAAGAACAAACCCGTGTTGTCCTCCCAATTGTGCTCGCAGGTTCTGGAGTAAACTGGGACGAGTTGTGCCTCTCATTCAATCTCTGGATTAGCATCTACACCAAACTTCTTGTCTGGGGTTTGATCCTGCATTAGGTGGGAAGGTTTTCCAGGAGCTTCTGGAGAACTGTAATTTGGCACATTGTTTGCTCCTGTGTTTTTCATAGCTGTATTTATGATTCTAGGAAAATTTCAGAACGAATTACGATCTTTAGCAACACACCAACGATTATATTATTATCGTTTCAACCACGAATATTGCGACTACCACCAATAAAACACACTAGCCCAGCAGCGCACAACGCCGCTGTGCTACAAGATAATAGAAGTTTTCTGTAGACTTCTCCGAGTCCCGGGAGACGGGGTAGGGTCTCTATCGGGGCTCTGCAGCTTGTCAAAACTTGTCAAATCAAAGGAACCGAAAGTGGGGAGGCGACGGACTGGGATTTTGCAGTGTAACTGTGGAGCTGGGCTGGAGATACTGGGTTCGCCCATGCCAACGCGCTGGTGAGGTTTCGGCGGGCATTTCGGCCAGGAAACACCGCCGTTAGGTTGCCGACTTCTGTCCAAAAAATTACCCTAAGGATTCTCGTGTGAAACAGCTGTCAAGATTTTACCCTTGGGGAAAAGAAAAAAGAAACCACACGCCACACACCCACTCACCCACACACCGCATTTGAATGACAACCTGTTTTATGCTGGGGACCCCCGGAACTCTCAAAGAGGTGTCTCTTGCGTTTGAACTAGTTTAGAGATCCTTTAAGCTAATTATTGTTCTTCTTTAATAATTGCTCTTTTTTTTTTTTTCCCCTCCCGAGATTTATTCACAGAAGAAGTCCCACAGATATCCCCAGCCGCCGTGGGAGAGCACAGAGGCGTGCCGCCCCACTCCCGGTGAGGCTTGGCTCGCACTTCGCCTTGCGGTGCGCTTATTTTAAGGCTTCCCCCTCCCAACCTGCGCTCGGTATTTCTGTGCAGCTGAGGTAAAAGGAAAAGAAAAAGACCACCGCCGACCGACAGCCCCGCGGCTGCTGTCGCCCGACAGCCTGGTGCTGCGCCCGCGGCGCGGGGGAGAGCGGAGCTCTGATGTGGGCAGATTATTTGCTCTGCTTCGGAGCTACGGCGCCTTTTTATTTTTTTAACGCGCTTATCTAACTGAAAATAAATATCAAAATTCTTCACGTAGAGTATTAACTGTATGTATAGATTTAGGCTAGCTGCTGAAGAAGTCCAGGATAATCAGGAAGAAAGCTGCTCTCCTCTGTAGGGTCGGCATGGTGCTGTAAAATACGACTGGGAGAGTATCTCCAACCCGTTTCCATCCTCGGTGCAGTCTGAAGTCAGCTGGCTTCTGGGTGTCTGGGATTTTACAGAGACATAACAATTTTATTTTATTTATTTATTTTTTACCGAAGTGAGCTCTAGCGGCGTGGTCTGCTGAGCTGGAATAGATACACCACCTTCTCCAGTGCCTCCTTTTAACCACCACCCTTCCGCACTCTGTAATCCGAATTACGGTGCAGCCCGCCGGGGTACCTCTCACCTCACCTCAAGCAGCTTCAGAAATGCTCCTTGGCGGATGTTAGCAGCGATGCTGCCGCGGAAGCCTCGCTTACCAAGCACGGAGGAATACCACTCCTCTTCCCTCCGCGCTTTGAGAGCAGGGGCTGCAGCCTTGCTGTACCTCCCAAATGGGAAAGAAAAGGGTAGCAAGACTTTTATCTATTTTAACGTCCAGCGCCTTACCGCGACCACACTGACCTTCACCACACAAATACAATGTCTTAGTTTAAAGGTTTAGCTCGTCCGATCGAGCCTGCCCTAATGCGAGGCAGAAGAAGAAGGAGACAGGACCGGGCACAAGAGAGGAGGCGACCGGGAAGCGCTTTATTAGATAAGTATATTAATCTGGATCCCAGCTGTATTTGCAGTGTTTTCCAAGATTCCTTTCTTGTCGGATGTGGGTTCCCCTAATTAATCACTCATGCCGTTGTATACATTACAGCTCAAGAGTGTAATTTTAGTCAGTTGTTTTGAAGCGCTCCGCTCTTCCCATCTGATGTGCATTTGCCCACTCGGCGCGGGAGGAGCTCGCACACGGCCGCCCCGCCGCCCCCAGCGCCGCCGCCCGGCCACCCGCCGCTCCCCTCGCCTCCTCCGCCCGGGGCAGCTCCGGCCGCCTTCCGGCGGGGCTCCCTGAGGGGAGGCGGAGGCGGCCGAGGGCCCTTCTCGGGGCCGCCGCCCCCCGCTTCGTGTGACTCGGGGGCTGCGCGGCTGCCGCGGCCCCGGCGCCGCCTTTCCCCGCAGAGCCCGGCGGCCGTTACGGCCGTTAGCGCAACGGCAACGCCGCCCCGCCGCTGAGGCGGAGCCCGCCTGAGGGCGCGGCCATCTCGGGGCGGCTCCGCCTGAGGAGAGGCGGGCGTGAGGCGAGCCCGCCCCGCTGCGCCGCCGCCGGCTGGGGACGTCTCACTTCATCTGTCACCAGTTCTGCTCGCCTGCCCAGCTGTCAAAACAGGGGGTGTCTTTTTCATTCCAGCTCACAAAGTACCAAAGGGGAAAGGGGCTTTAATGCCTGTGTTTGGACACAAGCAATTATCCCTAATTATTGTTTTTCTTTTGAGCCTGCCCGTCCTGCTGGAGAGCCAGCAGATGAGCATGCCCTAATCCTCCCCAGTCGGTTGATCTCAGTGGGTTTTGCGGGGCAAACCGGGCGAGAAGGCCCCGTGGCTTTCATCTCGATGTGAGTTTTGAACTGATTGAAACTCGTTGCGATGGGAGAATTAACCTCGGAGCCCAGGCTTTCAATGGCCCCTGATAAGAGATTATACGTGTTGATGGCAAGCTTTTCTTGGCAAAATGTTTTCAAAGGACTTGGAGCTGTTAAATCAAAGCACTATTGAATTGGTGGTAGGCCCCTTTAGAGCTCTCCCTCCTTCTTCATTCCCTGGTGCTGCTATGAGTTGGTAATTACTGGCAGGGGTGGGAGAAGGAAAAGAGAAAATCCTCTTGGAGATACACACCCATGTGCACAAGGGTGATGAGCAGCGTTGGCCAGAGAACTACAGGGAAGCCAGAGGAAACTTCTTAATCCCACAGAGGAATAGCTGCCTAGATACTCAGGCCAGCACAAGATAAATCCTGTTCTGCTGCCAGTCTCCCTTCACGTGCCTGCTTCGTGCTTTTGCAGGGTTCCAGTAGCAATCCAAGGACCCTTGCTTCAGTGTTAGTTCCTAAATAATTCACCTTTATTAAAAATTTATATACATATAAAAAAGAAATTCACAGAAAATCTAGAGGGGCTATGTGGATCTTTCAGCTATGAATATCCATGTGGATAAGAAAAGCTAGGTAATACTTAAGATGTGCATCAACCTTGACGAGACTGCTTTAACCAGGAAACACTTATTCTTTGAGTTTGCTTATTCTCTGCCTGCCTGAAGTTTGTGTACTGAAATTACACATCTCAGTAAAGAGTCACCATAATTGCAAACTTTGGATCACATTTGTTTGAGTATTTTCCACTTTCTGAGAATGGGGACATTGAAAAAGCCTCTGAGCCAAAGCAAAAGCTGTTTGCTCCCAGCCAGGGAATCTCTGTGCACTGATTCACCTGGATTTTGTAAATGAAAGTGTGTCTGTTCAAAGAGAGTTTGGGGTCACTTTAGGTGGTTCTGATCTTAATTGTGGAAGGCTAAAGCCTAACAGAAGAAAAAAAAATGTGGAAAAATGAAGAGGAGACACACATTTTCTATCAGACAGACAATCCACCTCAAGAGAAATGCTTGCAAGAATGAGGCACCCACCACAGAAAGCTGTTGAGTTGGAAAAAGAACAATGTTCAGCTCTGCACTGGAGTCTGTTGGAAGGCAAGGAGATGTGTTTGGGTGGGCCAAACCTCTGTTACATGGATATTACTCTGGACTTATATTAAAATAACAGTCTGGTTCAATGTTGAGGGAAGTAAAATATTGACATGCACTTCCGGAAACATAAGAGCACACAAAGTCTCCTAGAGCTGCTAACAGTAAAAATCACCCTGTCCAATACTGTAGCCTTGCATTGCTAGTGAAGAGGCAGTGGAAGCAGCAGTAGTATGGCAATCATAAAACTGCAGAAGGGCCAGGCTGGATGGTGGAAGCTGGCAGCAGGCAGCACATGAGCAGAGGGAAATTGCAATTTGAGGAAGGCACTTGTTCAGGAAGTCCTTGCACTGAATCCATCCAGAACAGCACTGCAGGGCCAGAACTCTGCAGGTCTCCTTGGCTGGCCCCCATGTGTGTGCACTTGGACAGCATGATGGGAGAACACCTGGAAAATAACTTGGAGAGAAGAGATCAGCCTGGCCAGGAGCTGGGCTGCTGTAAGCCTCAACAACGATGTGGGCGCTACAGCTAGATGTCTCGGCAGATGCCCCCAGCTGTAGGAGGAGGCCTGGGTTCAGATTGATTGGAAGTGTGCAATGAGTGCTGCTAATCACACTACATGCATTGCTAGTTTTTCAAATTGATATTTTATTATGTTTGCCCTTTTTCTCCGATTATATCACATGTATCTGAAGTCTTTTGTTTAAAATGAGGAAATGGTTTTGGTTTTAGACTGCTCTGCTGCTGTGTCTTTGGTTCCCAGCTCCTGATCCAAGATTGAGCCTATGTAATTTATTGAAACCTCCAAGGCCTTGAGCTCAGCCACTTTTAATCCCTATAAGGATTTGTCAGAAGAGAAACATGCAATCTTTTATTTATTTAAAAGCTTGAGCTATAATTATTAAAATATTATGATTAAACTGAAAGCAAATGCACAGGCAGTGTGAATACCAAAACAGTAACCTTTACTTTTTAAGTATCATTAAATTGCCAAAAAAATCCAAGTTTTGGGGGATCCAAAGGTTTTGTTAAAAAAAACCATTCAACTTGTACCGTATCAATAATATTTCCTGCCAGACGATCATTTAGTGGGAGGCTTGGTACTAAATAGAAAATTTAGTTTTGAGATTATTTTTGGTTTTTGTTTGTTTTTGTTAAATGGTATCTCAACAACAACTGGAATGGCAGAATGCATGTTTTGGCTTATTCAGTTCTTACTGTTGACTGGGCCTGTGAGTACCGTGGAGAAGCTGGGAAGAAGAATAACAGTTTTACTTGTTCTGACTGTTTTGATTTTTAGAATGTTCTGCAAGAGATCCTAGAGAGTTCACAAGCTGTGCAGGGTCTCAGCGGAATTTGTACATTGTACAGGACCTCTTCTTTGGTGAAGTGCCTGAATTGTCACTAAACTGTTGCTAAGCTTGTCAGGAAGAGTGTACTTGCAGAGTTTATACTCTCCACAGAAGCAAACAGCTGCAATGTGGATTTTATAGCTTACAGAGGATGAAAGAAACCTGCAATAGTTATAGTGTATAGTATAGAGTGGCTTTATATATATTTGGCAACTCTGAATAGACATCTGGGGCCAAGGCTGTTTCATTAGTCATTGCTACTTCAGAAATGCCTGCAAGTCCTGTACAGTTAGAAAGTTTGCCACATAAAACAGTGTGTGTCCAATTTATAAAATTAAATAGATGGTTTCAGTCCCAAAGACCTTAAAATTTATATATTCAGTGAGAAGTGGCAGTTGTATCCAATAAACATATGGTGCAAACATGGTATAAGAGCTATACCTTTATCAGTCCCAGAGGCAGCTGCAGCACACCAGCTCTCAGCCATGGTCACAGACGGACATCTGAGGCAGGGGTCGTCTCTTTCACCAGAGGAGAGAGACCCACAGTATCTAATACACAGATGGAGCTTCTGAGGTTCTTGGGATCAGAAAGATATTTTGGGTCAGCAGCTTTTGTAGAAGACTTAAATCATTTTTAGCTATAAGTCAATTCTGCTTTTCAGTTCTCATTTTTTAATA
The DNA here is from genome assembly GCA_011075105.1 of Heteronetta atricapilla. NCBI lineage: Eukaryota > Metazoa > Chordata > Aves > Anseriformes > Anatidae > Heteronetta > Heteronetta atricapilla. The sequence continues at coordinate 27,659,952 of CM021763.1, read as the reverse complement.
AGTAGGCTCTTTTTTGAAGTAAAAGGTAGAGTATTTGTAGTGCTATTACTTGTTCAAGGAAAATGTAATTAGAGAACATTGTTATATTTCTGTTTAGCTTGATGCATTGCAGTGGAGTTTGGAAAAAAAGATAGAGAAGAAAGAAGGAAAGAAGGAAGGAAAGGAAAGAAGGAAAGAAGGAAAGAAAGAAAAGGAAGGAGGGAAGGAAGGAAGGAAGGAAGGAAGGAAGGAAGGAAGGAAGGAAGGAAGGAAGGAAGGAAGGAAC
>CM021763.1:27634156-27659587 GCA_011075105.1 Heteronetta atricapilla | reverse complement strand
TTTTTGAATGGAAAATATTTATTGAATATTTATTGAACTGATTGTCTTAATTCTGACATTTAATTTCCATCCTTTTTATTTTTGTTTTGATAGACCTCCTTGATCTCTGTCTACTCCACATGTTTAAAACACCCATGTAAATTTCTCTGGGTGTGCATGAGAGCAGAATGGGATTCCTTGTTTGAGAACACAGTCACGACAAGTGTCTGGCTGAATGAGAGCAAGTGGGGCTGGATTTTGCAAGCTTGTGCAGCTACCTGGAGACAGGCAAATAAACACATTTTTACATGCAATTATCATGGCACAGCTTTGAAACTAAGATGATGGCTGCACCTTGTCTTTTATACCTATGGAGATGAGAACCTAGACAGAAATAAGGGAGGAGGTTGTAGGCATCAAACTTTCTTACATTATAATGTAGCCCAAAAAACATAGACATGTTGGAAACCAATGGCTTTCTAGCAAAGTGATCAGTTTGAAGCTCACAGACTCTGTGTAGTCTGTAAGCAGCAAGTGCAGCACCCATGCCTCATGATCAGTGACTAACTGTGTCTATCCCAAATCCCCAGTGAACTGCAATACCATAGAGGCCGAAGAGCCCAGAAACACCAGGGCATCTTGTGATGCAGCTTCATATGAAGCCTTGTCATGTCTCTCAGCAGAGCAGCCTTTTGCATATCTCAGGTGCTCCGTTTCCCTCTCTTCAGAAGTGCAGAAGTGTGTGATATACATCTTTCAGCTCTCAGTCCCTGAAGACGGTGGCATACCAATTGCAGTATGAGATGCTGCTCATAGCTGGCCTAAAGGTTAGAGCGCAGGGTCAGGAATACTGTCACTCTGTGACATAACGTGAGCTTTGACTTTCTTATATAAATCCAGCAATCCATACTCCCTGCAGAAAAGCAAGGGATGGAGTCTCACTATGCCTGCCAAATCGCGCTGCTACTTGAGAGCACCAGCCCAGACTTGAGTCTAGCCTCCAGCTGCGGCCAACATCTGAGACAAGGGAAAATGTCAACCTTCCCAGACAGAATATAGTAGCTGTAGAATCCACTAGGGTAAAAATGCCTTGTTTTCACATTGCAGGCCTCTAGCCAAAGCTGTAGCACATGACATCAATCTTCAGTTGAGTTTGGTTAAATCTCTTCAATGCATTATATATTTCAGATGCTTTCATTCGAAACACCAATGAGTAATATAATTAATAAGAAGTAACATAGTTAATAAGAAATATTTATACAAGTGAATTTTAACAAATATGCATAACTGTTACTTATACGTGTCACATTTAGTTTACCTCAAGATGAGAAAACATTTTCCCTGCTTCTAATAGTCCATAATCCATAAAGAAATGCCCATGTGCAGTGATAATGATAGTTTTAAGACTGCAAAACCAGTGCCTGTTGATCTATAGGACTGGGAAAGTAGATTTTTTTCCTGTTTTCCAATAGGGAATTATTCACACAATTCACACAATTATTCACACAATTGCATTTTTCCTATTTAAATTTTCAGTCTTTAAACTCAATGTCCAACAAATATTTCTGTAGAAGCATGGCAATGGAACCCTAAGACACAGCTATAACTAACTGGATGAATAATCACTAAAAATAATTCACGAGATGAATGTTGCCCTTTTATCTTAATTCTATCTGAATTATTTTAGCAGATGTCAGTATTTTAAATGCAGTTGTTATTAGAAGTGGTTCAGCATGTCTTGTGAAATAATTGTTGAACTTCAAGACGTTTATGATCAGCTGCAGTGGTGATGTGCTGTCGATTAGAACCTAGAAAGCAGATTATTACAGGCATGCTCAGTTTACAGATGTAGCTGTGTTAGTTTTTGGTGTCCTAGGGAAAAATATTCTAAGATATTGAAACCAGCTGCTTCTCCTGTTAGTGCACTGGATGCTTATCTTCTTGCTCTATATATCAAAATATCAGTGTCAAAATATGCCATTACTGCATGAACTGCAGACACTTTGATCTAAAGATAAGATACGATGGTTCAGTCTGTATTAAGTAGCCACTGCCCTTAGTGTATTTAAAAATACAACAAAATAGAATATTTTTATTATTTTTCTGTAAACATCCAACAAGCATGAAATAAAGCAAATTAAGGAAAGCGATAGGACAGTCAAAAAAATCAACAAATTATCTTGAAATACCAAATTAATTTTTAGAAATTATTTTGTTTTAAATATTTTTACATTTGTAAAAATCTCAGTCTCAGGGAGTTTTATATATATACATATATAATTCTGTGGGAACAAAATTCAAAGTGTCATTACAACCTTCAAACTGTAAATTCTGAGTGCTGGCTCACTGTAAATGTTGCTTTGACCCTGTGAAACCTTTGAGATAATTACCAAAAAGTAAGGTGCAAGATTCAGGAAATATAGGGAACTTTTGAAATGCATCTCTGAAATGACAATGGATCCTCTAAAAATGGGTTTGTAATTTGAGCAAAGGGAGGAGTGGAAAAAGCACGAAAATGAAAGAGGAGGAAGGTGGCAGCTAAACTTATATGGAAAGGAAGTTGTGTACATCATTTATTTGAGAATTAAAGAAGTATTTCACAGACCTGTATGTTTTGTGGCAGAGGTGGCTCACAATAATTAGGGATATTTGTGATTTTTTTTTCTGAGAAGGACTACAAAACTGCTGCTCCAAATGCACTTGTTTGACAAAATGCATGAACCCATTTATCACAGATTGAACTCCCAGATGCCCTCAATACCATCTCCAGTCAGCAAAAGTGATTGCCAACCTCCCCTGGGTCAAAAAAAGGCCCATTAGAAGCATTGCTCTCCTACCCATCTGCTGAAACTGTTACTGGGGTAGCTAATTATATGTTTCACTCTTTCACTTCCAGAACTAAATTCATCTCTCGATGTCTAGATCATCGATTACATTAGCTGGAAATATTTGCTGTAATCATAGACTGTGAACTTCACCCTGAAAATAGAGGCAATAAGCTTTCCACTTTATCTTTTCTACTTTGTAAAACTGTTTAGAACAGGAGAGAAAACAGGGACAGCAAATGTACTGCAGGTAAAATGTGTAACTATAACTTACAATAAATTTTGACTTCTTTAAAGAATTGTACCTACTTTTCATTTTCATGCCATGCCATAGATGCAGTGTCTGAACATGTCAAGTGCAATGTTAGCACTTTTTAATCTTTTCAGTACATATGCCATGTTTCTTGACAAAACAGAGAAAGATGATAATCACATTGTGTATTGAAATAGAAAAATACTTTTCTGAACTGTGAAATTGTTATTCTGAAGTTAAAATAGATTTAATGGGGAGCAGTGGCTGGGCTGGAAAAAAAATGCAGTGCTGGGCTGCACTAAGTGAGATTCAGCAAGCAGCAAGCACTCTTCTCTCAATATCAGAAGTAAATCAATACTCCTGAAGTATGCTGGAACCACCTGGCACAAAGGCACCTGGATACACATGTCCCACCAAAAGGGAGTTGCACAAAAATCCTGCAGAGGATGGGCTATCTTTGGCTAAAATAGATCAATAAGACTGTGATCACTGCTTACTGAAGCTGGGAAGACAACTTTTTAAAGGATGGAAAGAGTTCTCCAGATGGTCCAGACAGATTTGTGTTGAATTCTTGTCTGCTATTCTGCCTCTCTACTATTCTCTTGTTTCAGCTTGTTACAGCACACATACCCTTTCTGCCCCAAACTTTTCTAAACAGATATAACTCATTTTGTTTCATCCAATAAAATACTGCATGCTGATCAAAGTAATTTTGTTAGTCAATGTTCTGCTAATTGTTTTGGAAAGATGTTTAAAAGAAGGGAAGCTATTTTTGTATAGATTTCATTAGGATGTCATCCTAACCCATCCCATCTTCTGCATAATGATAAGGTCAATTAACTTTTATCCCAAATATACTTCTTGTCTGACAGACAGTTATGAGTATTGATCATGAGCTAGTTACTGAAGTATACCATGTCAGATTATTATAATTACAGTGCTATTTCCATTTTTTTCCCTTCCTTGTTTAGTCGTATATTGCTGCAACAGACAGCAGCAAAAGGGAGCTCACTGCTGTGCACAAAGAAAGTGTTCCAGAAATGTAGTGATTTCTGTAGCATGTGTCATCAGCAGTAAATTGGGGATATGAAAAGTGTGCTGGGGAAGCTTTTCTAGGGAATTATAACAGCCACAAATGAGCAAGGAAGAGTAGCAGTAAAGCTACATCACTGACAATCAGCTGTTGGGTATAACTTAAACTATTAACAGGCACTTTTGCTGTTATTGTACATGTTAGCCTTCATGACCTTCATGACAGCCTTTTATCGGCAAGGATATAGCTGGCTGGTACAGCTGATTATACATTAAGAGTGTTTGGAGAAATAAATTTCTCAGCTCTTTTCATATCATTTATAACTATATTGTCTTTGGACAAAGAAATATAACTGGTGGGGTGTAACATGAGTTTTCTGATCTTTTTTCTTTGGGTTCTTTTTTATTAGGAGCCATTTCAGCTTATGGAAAACATCCAAGTGGAGACAACATGGAACCAGAAATTCTCTGAAGTCATTATCATTGGAAAAGGTTGTAAACCAGAATAATACATTCAGATAAGCCTCCTCTCTTTCTCAGAAAGATATTTTTTTTAGATTCATAAAGCTGTTATTTTCTTTTTATTGCCACTCCCATAGTTTTGTTGATGGTTTGGTTTTGCATCATCTGAGGGAGTTTTAAGCAAACTAATGGAAAAGGGCAAGAGACCAATGACTTTTTTTTTTTTTTTTCCCTAGGAAGAAAATTTTATGTACCTTTCCCTGGACTCTACTATTTCAAGTTAAACTTAAACTTAAATAATATATGTGATGCTCCTGAAATTCTTCCAGACAAAACTAGAGAAGATTTTGAGGATTGCTTGTAAATGCTTTTTCTGCATTGTGTCAGAAGTGGCTGAAGCAATTTAGTTACAGTGTACAAGCACCAGAACTTTTATGGTGTTGGAAAGTTGCTTTTTTGTGAGCTGGGTGGCCAAAAATGTGCTAAAGTTGGCCCCACTTCACTTAGGGATGATGAACATAGGAGAACCATAATTTGTTTGAAATGCTTGTGTAGACTCCTGTTGGATTTTCAGACATCATTTCTGACATCCTTAGATCTGAAATGCTTAGTTGCAGAAAAAACCTGCTCACAATAAGCTAATGAAAAACTTGTTGAATCCCATGGGAAGAGGATTGCTACATAGTTCCAAAGTTAAGTGTAGGGAAAAGTGAGGGGAAAACTTCTTCACTATGCAGTTGATCAGAGAGGCAGAGATGTAGTTAATCACACAGGCATATTTTCTTTGCTTATCTGCTGGTATATGTGTGTGTTATCAGCCGTGAAATTGGTTACAGCACTGGAAACAACCACTTTCAGAACAGGCTTTGTATTCATTCTTGCTCTCTCCACAGGAATTTTGAAAATACTTCTTACCTGACCACTAACTAGCAGGTTATTTGTAATACTTTGCTGGCACATCAATAACAATACACCTAAAAAGAGTTTCAGAATCTTACACCAAATTTTGCCCTTCACTATACTAATGTTAATACAGAGAAAAGCTACTGCATTTCTACTTGTGTAACCAAAAGCAGAGTTTTGCCTTAAGCAACATGAGTGCAAATGGCAAGGTATTAAAAACACAGATGTAGAGAGAGACGTCCATGTGTGGAAATGGTTTATATTAAGAGGCAGTTGCTGAAGCATATGAGAGTTTTAGCCATGCAAGTACCATTTGGCCCAATATTTTTCTTTGTGAGTAGTAGTTTTAAAGAAATCTATCATAAAGATAATTTGTTCTGCCTACCTATAAGCACTTCAGATCACTCCCCCTCTCCTTGCATCCTTTTATATTTTTCCAGACTGATGCTAGACTAGACCTGAAATCCTGGTTGTCCATATACACAGTTGGGGTTAACAGTGCAGCCCTTATTTTTTCGCATCACCAGGGAATTATTTGTCGTGAATCAGAATATTGTCACTTGTGACAAACAGCTGCATAGAATGCATAAACCTTTAATTTTCCCTGCATATTAAAGGACTGCTAAATTATCTGCACAAAATGTCAATGTTTCATTGTAACACCTTCAGAAATTTCTGAGGAGAAAGGTTAAGTAAAATACAAATTCAGAGCTATTCATGTTGAATAAAGATGAGAGAAAATATTGCACAAACGATTCCCCTTTTTCTTTGCCTCCTGGGTACCCTTGGAATCTGCCTTCAGTGTCGCTAATAACAGACTAACCATAGGTGAGTAATACTCCAATAATAGAGTGATACTCTAATAATAGAGTAACAATATCTTGTGGTTGGTTTTTTTTTTTTTTTTTTTTTTTTTGTTACCTTTCTAAATTTTGCAATTAATTTAATGTTTGATTTTTCAGCTTGAAGTTCTTTTCATACGATTTAAACATTAAGAAAATAATACAATTACTTTTAAGATACCTTGTGCTGTTTCCCCAGTCACAGGACCCTGTACTGTTTCCAGGGACTCGGCCATGCTTAAATCTCTGCATAGGTATAAGTCTCTACATGATTTGTATGTCTGGAGATTGAATCACTGCTAATGTGTTTTGCACTGAAAGATCCTATTGTGCCTGTGGAGTAGGTGGATCTCCTGTTTTTGTTTACTGCCAGACTGAGTTTGGGTGGCCTCTGGGGAGCATGTGTTTGTGTGAGTGGACATGTGAAATCAGCAGAGGTCTGGGCACATGCCAGACAACTTCATCTTGGCTTGCTGCTAGTACTCCCTACCCTAGGAAAACAATAATACATTTGTCTGAAAATTGTACACACAGTAGAGAATACTATTTTATTCATAATAACACAAAATAAATCCAGAGGCTCTTTGATGTTGAAGATGGAGAGGAGGCAGGTCTAGAAGGCAAAAGTAATTCTCCTCTTTGAGTCTTGTTGGCTATGCATGATTTTATCTGAGCTGAACAGCCTAGAAACGGCAGGAAGCACCTCCAAATCCTGCTCTGTGTCCTGACCATGAGAATTCAGGCTCCTACCAAGCATTATGGACTATGTGGCAAGTGGCTTTCTGCTCCTCCAGATCCTGGCCACATCACACAGGCAGGTGGGACACATGGAGGAGGTTGGCCAGGCAGACACTTTCAGGGCTTACCCACAGTGCAGGAGAACATGTACCTGAGTACGTTTTAGTGATCAGTGCACAGATTTTCCCTGAGCAAGCTAGCTGAAAGGCCCTAAACTGGATCAAAAAAGTTTCAGCAGGTAAGCAGGGTAGCTGGCTGGTGAACTTAGCTTCAAAGTCACTTGATCTTGCAGGGTAGATGTTATCACCTCAAGATTTATACTTGCTTAAAAATAGCATTGGTGCTGAGCAAATGAAAACTCCACTAACCTACAACATTCAAAGGAGGCACAGTTACTTTTGCTGCCACTTTCCACTGTTGTTTGTTTGTTTTTAACCTCTATCTTTTTTCAATAATCTGAACAAGTAGCCAGAAGTCACTCACTCCTACTCAAGGAAGATGCTGTAGTCTATGAGTCCCAGATATCTGCACTGGTGTAGGTTCTGTATATGTGTAATAATTTATTACCATAAACGGCTCCATCTACTAGCATATGCATAATTGCTTATAACTTAGCAGATTCAATAAAGCTGCTGTTATTTCTTGCAAATGTCTTTTTGAGGGTGTCTCTTAGTATGGCGCCAGAAGTGAAATAAATTTCACTGCTTAGCTTCTTTGCTGTGACTGACTGAATGACTTCAGGCATGGCTGTGAGCAATACTTCATCCTCAGATGCAATGCATACACATGGTTTGTTTTTGAAAAACAGATTTTCCAGAGATGCATTGAAAACTATACAAAATAGATAAAGGAAGGAAAGTAATCAGGATGCCACACTGATTATAAAACATGAGGCAGAGGATAGATTTTTTTTTTTCCTATAAAATCTTGAATACTTTGGAAAAGATACCTAAGAGAAATGTAATGTTTCTTATTACATCAACTGGCAATAAAATTAAAATCAGAACAAAGAACAGTATGTGAAAGTTTGGCATACATACAGATGAACTTCTCAGATACTGGAAAGTGCTAAGAATCAGTAACAACGAAGCTACCAAGCTTATATTGTCATGGCATCAGAGCTGGACTGTGTTATTGATCACCAAACAGGCAAAAAAGCCTAGGACAGAAACAGCTGAAATAACAGATGATTCACACAAGGTCAAGTACAGACATAAACATAAAATGAAACAAACCAAATCAGGTTTTGTGCACAGAGGGGTAAGCAATGTAGTTGTTACAGAAAAGCATGTAACAGTTGTGACAGTCACTTTTTTCATGATCTCGCCTCCAGAAAAGAAATCACAAAGCAAAAATATACATGTAATGGTAGAACAATTCCCCTCAATTTTACAGCACGCAGATGGCGAGAGTAAGATCTTCTTCGGTGGGCTTGCCTTCACTAATACCTGTTAAGTAAATCCTTGGGAAGCAAAGATTAAATATTGTGCACATGTGTGATAGCAGCCATGACCATGGCAAGTGGCTCAAACTGTGGAGTAGCAACTTTACAAGAAACAGCAGGATTAAATTACAAGAGATATCTTCCCTGTAGACTGGCACAATGCTATGGGCAAAACTTGTTCAATAGTAATCACAGGGAGGTGTTTTGGGGTGACATGCACTGACAGGTCCAACCACAATTAGGTCTCACAGACAGCACCTTCAGAGCACAGCTGGGAAGCACAAAGAGCCCCTCCCCTACTTGGAGGCACAGAATGGACTGAAAAGCTTTGAACAATGTAACATAACAATAACACTATGCTATGTATGATTCCAGCTTAATATATTTCATGTAGGAAGATACTTCATTTGTACAGAGATTCTTTTTGAGACAATTCATACCTGCTTGACGACCAGCACTTAGAAAGCAGCTGAGTTGAAAGCAATGCAATCACCATCAATGAGTTGCAATTCCCTTCAAGAATAAATAAATAAATAAATAAATAAAATACAACACAAATTGACAACCATGTGTAGATGCAGAATCTTAAATAAATTTATACAGCTAACGGAATGGATGAGCAATATGGTAGCTATTAAAACCAGACAAACCATACAAGTGTATTGTTCAAATCTAAAATAAAATCACATGATGTGGAAGAGAAATAGAATTGCCCTGTAATTAAACTGATAATTGAATGTGTTCAGTTTCATATAGGAAAATAGATGTATACTAGTTCTGTAAATCAAGTACATATACTTCTGCATTTGTGTAGTTCATACCCACGTTAACTATTTCTTGACACAAAAACTATTTAGAAATGTTCATAAATTTGCAGGTTAAGGAAAGTTGCAAACTCTTTCCTGAGTGCATCTGCTATGCAGCTTATGTTATTCACCTTTAAAGCAATATATATATATATATTGTGCATTTCTATGGTGTGCACAATTTTTGAAGGAAATAAAAATTGTACAACAAGAAGAAAAAGTTGCCATAACAGCCCTTCCTATATAGTGAAGGAGGGAGGGCACTCTGCTGTGTGTGATCCCAAGCACAAGGTTCAGGATCAGAGACATGGATCTAACTCCATGCTTTTTCTCACAGCATGGTTGAAGAGAAATCACCAAAGGCAAGGCAAGGAAGTTCCTTCATGGTTCCTGAGCCAGCAGGGTGAATCAGAGACCCACAAAGAAAGCCTCAGCTCAGCATCTGGAAAGAGTGAGGCATCTCAGGAAGCTGAGCCACAATGACACATACACACAGGAGGTCCTTGCAGAGCGGTCGCCAGCTTCCAGTGTGGAGCATAGCTGCATCTAAGCTTCTGCTCCTCTCTGGAGCATGGCAATTTCATTACTTGGGATTCAAAGTCCTTGGCTGCCATACTGAGTCAGGCTCCTCGTCTTTAAAACACAGCCACCAAAACTACTGCCAGCTAAGTTTTAGTAGCCTACTAGTCTGTTCAGATACTGGTGTGCAGCCTGTGAAGCAAGAGGCCTGTCTCCCACACTCTGGTGCACAGAAGCATCAGAAAGCAGCTTTAAACTCTACTGGAGAAATATACAGCATGTGTACTGCATAGCCAGAAAAAAAAAAAAAAAAAAAAAAAAATGAGATCTAGTGCACGTTGGCAACTAGAGCATGAGTATTTTAAGATGAATATGTTGATATGCAATTACTCAAGCCAAGACAACCTTTGCAGCTGTTGAAGTGTGGATTTTCTGGGTTATTTTCTTGTATTTAAGTACTTGTAAGTATAATTTTGGATGTTCAAGTGACCTCTCTACTCCTTCCCATTAGCCCCTCCAGCTACATCCACACTCTCTCTCAGCAATCAGGCAAGGGAACCACCCAGAGCCCAGTGAGATTACTGACCCAGGTTCTACACCCATATCAAAGCTGGTGAGACTCAAACATTTCCCTTGGTTCCCACCCTGAAGTACCTCCACATTTAGATGATGCTGTAGTACAGGAGCTTTCCTTCCAAAATGTTCTCCCTAGCGTGCTTTTCTAGGAAATTTTACTGTGAGGAGAAAACCCTACCCCATCTGCTGTGAGATGACAATGACATTTTAATACCACATTTAGAGACATGATGCAGGCTACAGAGTCAGACTACAGAGTCATGCAACTTTATTACTTGTTTAATTTGAAAACAACCTAGAAAAAAAAAAAATTAATTCTACTCACTTGTGGCTTCCCCATCTGGAGAGCATTGAACTAGTCTCTATGAGAGCTGTCACAAGCATACTTGGTGGATCAGATCCCTGTTTATGTCAGTGGGATGTGCACACTATCACTCATTGATTCTATGGGAGTTTTTAGTACAAGAATCAAGGAGGGACTATGCCTTTCCACTTACTAACATCGTCATTTAAATTAAGATCTCCCAGTGTTTTGAATTTATAAGCTGATTAAAAACAAAACCTACATGTGCTGCTCAGTTATACCATTTATTTGCAGGCTCATGAGCTTTCCTGGTTCTAGGTGCAAGCCCTAGAAAAAGCAGCAGCTATTTCTATGTGCATTTCAAGCACAGTTATGAAGCCAAACAACTAGTATAAGTGCGAAAAGAGGTGTAATTTCACGTGGCTAATGGAAAGAGCCCTGCAAGAACAGCATGTGCCACTTAGCATGGATGAGGCCATCACGGTCCCAGGGGAGGCTCTGCTGCTGCATAGTGCTGTGCTTCAGGACACTCCCAGTGCTGTGTGACTGGCTGCACCATGATACAAACTGCATCATGGAAATCTAAATGTGCCTCCTCTCAGTTGATTTTGGCTACCTCCCAAATACAGATTTGCATCCCAACTGGGCAAAATAATCTCACTGATATTTTTATTAACAAGATTAATTACATTCATTCAGAAAATTTCTTTGCTTTTTTTTTTTTTTTTTTTTTTTTTTTTTTTTTTTTTTTTTTTTTTTCTCCCACTACTGTAAAGGAAATCTAGATTATTTGCTTGATGTGCAATTTATTTTTATACAACCAAGACATCTCACCCTTAATACATGAGCTTTCGTGGCAGGAGAGCAGTCATACCACAGGGAGGAGAATCTGGAGTTTGCCAGAAGTATCTCTGTGTGCATGTACTCCACCCAACAGCCAAATTGTTAGCACTAGCCTGCAGAGTAAAAGATCATTCTCAAAATTTCCCTCACCCTGATTTGGAGTGGGGATTGATCTCAACTCTCCCACACCCCAGGAGAGCAGATCCACTGCCAATCTGCTGGATAATTGCACTCCCTCTCTCCCAGTAGAAGCTGTTCTGCTTTGTATGAATAATTAACTAGTCATTGCAGTAGAAGTTTGGATGTGGCTTGCCCACATCCCTGATGAGCAGGCTAACCAGCAAGCTGAAGAATCACTGGCTTACATTTCCCATTCTTCTTTCTGTCCCAGTGAATGCTTAATTATTTATACAAAGGGATTTATATAGCTTAAAGAGAAAAAAATATATATATAATTTGGGAATGGGAGACCTGAATCCAAGACCTTGCTCTAAATCAAGCCAAAAGGAAATTTGCAAGCTGGTATCTCTGTTGTCAGATAATCTCTTGCACTGGTTACCATTGAATTAAGTCTGGCTGTGCAGACAAGAGAGCACAAGGGAAGGCTTTCCCCTCTATATAATGCAGTAATGAAGCCTCACTGTCAACTTCCAAAAGAGGAGCTAGAGAGCTGAGAACCCACCTCAAGATCAAACCCTTCCCAGGGTGCATGGAGGAAGCAAGAGTGCTAGGAAGTGGATCCCAAAGGGATTATAAGCCTCAGAGCTACGTCTCTATTATCTGTCCCCTTGTTCCTCTTAGTTGATCATAGGGGTTCCAGGAAATTATACCTGAGCCTTTAGATGCTGTTGTCAGGTTTAGTATCTAACGTGAGCTTGAACTTGTCAGCTGAATGGGTGTTCTTTGGTTTCATCCATACTGCCTGGGCTTTCGGGTTTCTTTCAGGTGTGCCCTGTGTGCAGCAGTGGCATGCCAGCACACACCGGTGCTTCTGCCTCTTGGGGACCTTTTACCAAGGGAGTCAGAGAACATGGGCAAAAGTCGTGCCACTCTGCACACTGGCATACGGGCAGTTGGGACACTGGGCTCTCATGCAAAATCAGGCTTATCCTGAACCATGTGGCAGGCAGAGGGACCAGTCCAACACATGGCACGCCCTTCACAGATATCCTGATGTGATGTTTTAACAAAGAAATGTCCTCCAGAGCCTTCACTGTGCCTTGTGAGAATTAAAGGAGAAAAAAAAAAAAAATGGTTCTGATGATATTCTTATCTGTTTTAAAGAAATCTGCCCTTTGCTGTCCAGAAGTAAGGGAAGTTCCCATTGAAACAGTTGTTAAATGGAAAAAGACATAGTAGTGATTTTAAAATAAAAATGTGTTCCTATTCCGTCCCATTAGTATTTGTGCCAGCAAAAATAAGGGGACAGACCAACACCTGCTTCTACCAGGTGAGTATGTGTCCCGCCAGACACCTCACAGCACACGGCAGTATCTGTCTGACCCACGAACGTTACTTTGGTGTGTGACTGTAGAGCAGTCTGTGACTGGTAGTAGGTCAGGACGTGCGGATTCATCTGATGTGGAAAATCCAGCATTTGGTGTTAATGGCTGCTGCAAGAGGTGAAATACATGTGAAAAAGTCAACTCACAACAATTTGCTTAGGTGAACAGAATCCTTTGGCAAAGTCAGAGAAAGCCAGGGAGGGGGCTGTATTTGTTTGTTAAGGAAAAAAACAAAACAAACAAACAAAAAAAACAGGAGACAGAACAGCCTTCAAGTGTGAAGGTGCTGAAATAAAGCAGGTGGCTTGGAAATCTGTTCTGAATCTTCGTCAATTACTTTTTATAGCATTGATTTGACCTGTTCTCTGAAGGAATTTTCTTCTTCAGAGTAGTGACCCTTCTCGTACATGCTGTGAGGTGTTAAGGCTGTAACTTCTGTCTTCCAGTAGGAGAAAGTGTTAAGGCTAACCTTGGAGAACCTTTGGAAATGAACACAGAGATATCTGTTGCATTTAGTCAGTTGAGTCAGAGAAAATAACTACCTGCTGCCCACTTCAGCACAAAGGCTGAACCTGAAGGTTATGCTATACAACATTTGAACTAACACACAGCTGTGTGGGAGAGTGCCACTCCTTTGATCTTTTGAGATGGAAGATCTGAAGATCTCCGGTGGTTTTTGTTTGTTTGTTTGTTTGTTTGTTTTTGTGTGTGTGTGTGTTTTTTGGTGTGTGTGTGTGTATTGTGGTGTTGTTTCTGTATGTGTGCTTTTTATTTGGGGGGGGTGTGGTGGAAGGGAGGGGGTTGTTGTTGTTTTGTTTGTTAGTTTGTTTTAATTGGAACTTTTTTCTCATCCTTGAGCTGTCTGCACCTCTGAAAGCTGCTCCCTCTTGTGGCTTAGTGAGATTTATGGCATAGAATATGAATTATGCTATGCTTGACCCTTTGCATAAAAGAGGGAGCAAGGCAGGGGTTTATGAACTAGAAAAGGGACCAGTTCATAAACTTGATTTGTGTCTGATTATTTTCATTTTTGCAAGGTACCCTCATTCACCTTCCTTAGGGACAAGTGATAAATTAAAATTACTAAATAAACATTTGCAAATTGTTCTGGAAAAAAAAAAATCATCCTCTTGAGTAATGATTCTCCTCTCTAGGAAACAAAAGGCACTGCTCCATTTCTCATCAGTATAATAATAATACATGGCACTTACATATCTGCTTTCCTCTGTAGGAAATAACCTCATGATAGGTTACAAAGGAAGTCAATATTATAATGCCTCAGGCATGCAGAAGTGAAGGAGCTGCTCAACATCATAGTGGTTTCTTTTGATTGCTAATTTTGCATGCTGGCTTGGTGTGTATATTCTAACCACCTGGAAATCCTGTTTCCCAGAGGAGCTGCTGTCAATAAGCTGCGGGTGAATTTCTATTCTGGCTATCATCTTTGCTATACTATGTATCAAATACCAATATTATGCACTGATATCCTCAGATGCTACCGGTTTTGATGTAGTATGGTAGGTCTTTCTGAACTTTTACTTTTTTTCCATATACCTTTTTCCAACAGCAGAAAACTTAAAAGCAAATAAGACCTTCAGTTATTATGCTACCTGAGATCCTTGCAGGAATATTCTTTCAGGATGCTAGTACTAAGATGATTCTGCATTTGTCTAGTGTCATGTTTTGTCTCTGCTAATACTTTCTGTCAAGATACTTCACAGAACAATGTATGAAATTAAATGGGATTCCTACTCTGCATCTTGCACATTCTTGTTTCTGCAGGACTCCGGCTGCTGGGCTGTAAGTGCAGGCAAAAAAGAAAAGGGGTATTTGGGATCTCCATCCCAAAACTGAGTGTAAATAGCGAGGATGTCCAATTCTAATTGTCTCCACTGACCTTAGAGGATCTCTCCTCTCCTGTGAGCCTCACACCTGCACTGGATCAGTCCTCCCCAAACAGCCCATCTGCCCAGCTGGGGCTGCGGCCTGCTTCAGGTGGTCAGTAACCCCTATCCTCGCCTGGCTGTGACCCTCACTCCCCATTAGCCTTGAGGGCTGTGTTGGTTTTTTTAAGCTCTTCTCCCTCATACTCAGCGACCATGCCCTGGCCCTGCTCTCCCTTTATATTTGGGATTTGACCCAGCGCCCATTGACGTCAGCAGGAGCACTGGGCACACGCGAGGTCGGCCTGTTCCTCTCCTGCATGGCTACGGGCGGTTGCACTGGCCTGTGCTGTCCTCCTTTTCCACATGCTCTCCGGGACCTGCTGATCCCTTTCCTCACTCATTATTATTTTTATTCCCCAGCCCCAAAGCCTTATTGCTTCATTCTTTCACTTTGACAACCTACAGTTGCCAGGCCTCTTGCTTTATCACTCTCCAGTCTTTCCATCTGAATCACTCAGAGCCACATGCTCTGTCTCTGGCCAGGCCCTTTTCATCTCCTGTCACCTTTCTTTTATTTTTCACATCAAATTCTAGTCTCATGTCTCATTCAAGGCCTGTGCTGTGTAGCTTCTCCCTGTGTTTCTTCCCATTGCTTTTTTATCTCTCTGCACCTATGAGCCTCTCCAACTTGCCCATCTCACCGGCCATCCTCCTGTCTTTCCCTGCCTCAGGTTTCCTGCCCATCCATATCTTCCATCTTTCCATATCTTTCTATCTTTCCTGCCCATCCATATCTTCCATATGCCTTTTCCCTCCAGAATTTTCTCCAAACTTCCCTGTAAACATACAGGTCTTCAGCCAGACCAATGAACAGTTCTCTGCTCTTTTCTTCAGCCCCAGAAACCTTTTTTATTTTTTTAAAGGAAGGTCTCAAAGATTGTGAGGTTCTAACAAAACAAATGTGTTTTATTAATATTATTATTATTAATTTTCATATCACATCCAAGTATCTCCTAGGATCTAAATAGAGGGCCTGATACTTGACTCTGTAAGCACTTCATCTGGAAATAATTGTTTTCAGGACCTTCTCCACCCTCCCTGCAACAGGGAATGCACAATTTTGATAAAGAGCAAATGTGACGCCTTATAATATCTTAGTAATAGTGATGTCAGTGTGAATATGATTAATATCATTATCTCAAACAATTGCCATCTGTTTTAATAAAGAAATATCTTCCTTAAGGTATCTTAAGGTCACTTAAGATTGATCACTCATCTTTTTGCCTCCCATTTTTTACATATTTTAACTTTAAATTGTGAAAATCCATTCCAATCTTAACTGTACCAGATATTTACGCTGCTTAAAACTGGCTACCTGTTTCTGTTCATTGTGGTAGAGAAACAGTTATGAGCTGTAGGGTAAGGAAGTGGGAAGGAATGGTTCACACAAGGATATGAGTTATTCTGAGTCATCTTTGGAACCTATCATTTTTCCACTCACTTAAAGAGCAAACAAACAAACAACAAAAACTGGTTAATTTATGCTTTTTGTGCAGTGTGATGAGGGTTTCATGTGTCATTTTGTGTAATATCACATGCTGAGTTATTTGCTGTCCTCAGATAACCTGAAGCAACATGATGCTCTCAGACATAGAACTGCAGATGATTTCATACCTACTGTGATGGAAATCCTGTAATGGCCACAAAAAGGTTTAACACCCTTTTTTTTTTTTTTTTTTTTTTTTTTTTTTCCTGGTTACTGAGTTAATTCAGCAGAGTTCCAATGTGCTCTTTTAAAGTGTTTTTTTGTTTATCCTTTGTGTCCCCCCGACTTTGCCATAAAAATTGACATCTGATTGACACCTGAGTCTGTTGCACTTGCATGTTGACAGGGTGAAATGTGGAGCACATATAGGGGCATTCTGGGGATATTTATTTTCACAGTAGCATGTATACATGAAAGAACAGGCCTCAGAGCCTTTACCACCGCCACATTGTCAGTCAACACACTCCCATCAGTTTTTCAGTTGACATGGTGACACATTTCACGTACCTGTGCTGTCACAGGTATTCTGATGGCAAGACTGCACTGCCCAGGGTGCCATGAGTCTGTTTTATAGCCCACTAGATGACCAGTGATGTTGCTTGGGTGACTACATTAGATGCAATAATCCCTCTAGTCTGTAGTTTTCTAGACCCATCAACTCCCTTGCTCAGTCATGGATAACAGCAGCAACTAACTGCTGATATCCTGTCCTGCTCCCAGCTACAGTAGTGTTCATGTTTGCATGCAGAAAGGAGGATGTGGAAGATCCATAAAATTCTCATTACAAATAAAAATAAACATAAAAAAGGCATCACTAGAGAAGACTTTTTTCATGAATGAGAGAGGAAATTTGCACTTGATCTTCCATGCTCTTGCCAGTGGGTTTCACTGCAGTCATTTGGAATTACCAGAGAGAGCTAATTCAGCTAGCTAAGACTGTCAGAAGATACAAAATGAACGAGTTAAAGCAAAAGGTGCACAAGGCTTTTAGCTACTTGTACCTTGCCACTGTGTTAGAAACAAGTAAAAGCCATAAATAGAAAGATGCATTCCAGAAGTGTTTAGAAAATAGGCAGTGTGTCATTTGGAGTAATACAAGTTGATAGTTATTTTTGAAAACAGAAAATATGATTGAACACACAAGTAATCTTTTGTTCAAAGCTACAACAACAAGTACAGGAATTACCATACTTTTCTAAAACTAGCTAAGTATACTTTCTGACAATAGCTCATTAAAAATATTTTATTTGGTTTTATAAACTCTTGAAATAATTGTATACATAAAAATTTCAAATCCCAAGCATTGCTCATTAGTAGTATAATTATTACAGAAATGTTATTTTCATAGCTATTTTATTTTTTTCCCCATGTGCATTTATATATGTAAGTAAAGGTTAGACTTCCCTTTGCTTTGATAGGTACTTTTCAGTATCTGCCCAGATCTCCCCCCTTGTGCAGGACTGGAGTGCTTCCACAGCTGCACCGATAAAACCAAATTCAGTATTTTCAACTGTTTTTTTTGCCTGACCTGATTACACCTCCTGAGCTGGAAGCCTCCCTGGTTAGACAGCGCAGCACCTTCCATTTGCAAAAGACCACACCGAAGGCCCACCCCTAATTTGTTGTCTCATTTAGCCTGAAGGGAAAGTCTTCCCAACTGGAGAGCAGGAGTAATGCTGTTTCTCTTCAGAGAAACAACTCAACGGTGCTGTGGCATATACTGTACACTTAATCTAAGACATATTTTGCTAAAAACCTCAAGTTATATTCAACATATGGCAGAGGATCATTATTTTAAGTCTTTAAGTCAAACCAGATATCCACTTGGAGGTGGATCTATCATGATCTGGCAACATTTTCTCTGAGTGCTCAATTTTAACAAGTGTAAAAAGGAATTAAAATTTAAGCTAAATGTGCTGATGTGCTGCAATGGTCTCACAAGGGCTTCTTGGTTGCCTTTCATTAATGTCCTGCTACTAAAATGACAGGATTCTGGATTCTGTGATGGTTTCTAGTGGCATTTGCCTCCCTCTCGTGACTCCACTAAACTAACCCAGCCAGAAATGACATACGGACTCATAAAAATTCTGCTGTAAAGACATTTATTTCCCCCACCCCAGAAAAACACCCTCTTTGGTACAAGCTGTCTTATCCCAAATGTCAGGTATTCAAAACATTTGGAAGTGGAGATCTACAAGGTCTTTGCATTTATTTCATGTAGTACAGGCTGAACAACATGCTGCCTTTATGTTTTGGGCTTCAGTTTCACTTTGACTAAAATGGCATTACCAACCATCATCTGCAGTTAAGATGAGCTTCCTTGTCCCATAATGCTGCCTCTCGCCCACTCCCGTATCTGATTACTGTATAGGAGTAGACTGGACAAGGAAGATGATGCAGATAACTAAGGTCTTCACTTTTGATTACTTTCAGGGTATCTTAAGGAACAGAAACTGCAAAAGAGATTGACTGCATGAATTTCTAGGTAATATCTTGCAAGCTATTTCTCCTTCCAAGAAGGACCAACTTCTCTTTTTCTTTCCATTTTGAACAATTACTCAAAAAACAGTTTGAAAAAATAAGCTGCAAATGCTTCCAGTGCTTATATTGCAGTACTTTTTTTAATTATTATTATTAGCAATGGTGACTTTACACTTCCAAATATTTCTTTGTAAATGCTGGCTTAGTGTTCATGGTTAGCATACTTAAATAAATATTTAAAGAAATAAAGGAAAAAATATCAAATGTTCATAGTGGTTGCCTGATTTCTGGCAGCCAGTCTGAAAGCCTGTAGTAAACTCAGCATTATTTGTTTCTCACATGTATCATAAATGCCATCTAGCAGCTTGGGAAATGATACATGTAAAGAGACTTTTTTTTTTAAAAAAAAAAAAAAAAAAAAAAAAAAGATGGGGGTAGAAATTCTGTTGTTTGATCTACGGGGTTTTTCTATCCAGTTTGCATCCAGTTTGGAAAAAAAATGAGCGGAAAAAGATGAATGACACCTCTTTTGGGGAGTAATGTATCCATCACATTTTATGCTCTGTTTCCTGCATAAGAAGATGATTATTATTCCATCTTTCCTCTTCAGACACGTCTAAAATCTTAGTCATGTAACTTGCTGAGGGGTTATTAGTGGGGTGCATAGACTTTGTGTTGTGTTGCAGGTGTCTATGTTTATTATGAAAAAATAATTACAAACCCCAAAATTGCAATCAGCACTTTGTCTGTCTCAGCTTTCAGCTTGGCCTCTGAGTAACCTGATTCTCCAAACCCCACAGCTGTCGTCTCCCCCAGTATGAGATCTCAGCTAGGGGCCAGGCTCTGCTCTCACTTTCTGTAATGCAATTTTTTTATGCCAACCGAGTTACTGGAAGTCTGGGATACAGGAGCCTATATTTTGGAACTGAGAACCTCTGTGCAGGGGTAGGAGTGAGGTAAGTGTTTACTGACCAGCAGGGCTACCTAGGTGCTGCTGCGCAGGGGATCTGCAACGTGGAGCAGGCACTGGGGCACCTGATGCGCTCCAGCTGTGCCACTGTCGGCCTCTGACTGACATCAGTGCCATGAGGTCTCCAAGTTCCAGTTTTCCCACAGGTAGGCAAAGAGCAGGCCATGGGGAAAAGGACAAAGGTTATGGTGGATATCTCTTACAGACAGAAGTTCCTTGCATCTAGTTTTTATTTCAATCCTTGTTTGAAACAGTGTGCATGTCAGAGACGAAGGGGGACAGGTCTGGCAGGACAGGAGGCTCAGCTACGTGACTAACTCTGCTGTGTGCAACCAGCAGCTGGCAGATAATGCTGCTAAAATAATGTTGCCATTTTGTTTTTGTTTTCAGAAACACTAGCTTAATTGTACACTGCCTGTATTTGATGCTAGCGGATCCTTTTCTTTCTATTAGTAATACTGCCAGGATTTCCACTTGTGCAAACTACTTTAAATAAATTTGGATTTAGAAATGTTTTGCTTTTTGTTTTACTCCATCTTTCCAAAAGTAGAAATACTGTGTGCTCTCCACTTCATTATGTGGGATGGAGGGACAATAAACCAGTTTCAGGCATGTCACAGTGAGAGAACCAGGGCCAGGAAAAAAGGAGGAGAAACTCTAATTTCTCTGGATCCAAATGTACTTGGATCGGTTGTGTTATTTTCAAATTCTGAAAGTTATTTGAAGGCTATTTAAGAATGGGTATTTAAAAATCATCATCTATTTGTTCCTTTATGATGCATCCAAAAAAAAAAAAAAAAAAAAAAGGAGAGAATACTCTTCAAAATATTATTTCCAAGCGTCTTTTACCTTTGCAATATCACCAATATCAAGTTTCATCCTCCCTATCTCCACTGTGTAACTTCTTGGTGGCTTAATCGTAGTTTTAGATTTTGCATAAATTTTTTACAAGACTCTTCAAAATGCATTCTAAAGCATGCTAAAAATCATGTTTGTAAAAATCATGTTTGTTTGTTTGTTTTTCTTTATAGTTACATTGTCTGAAAGCTCATTAGTACTTGCATATGACAGGAATAGCTCCAATAATGCACTTAGGATTTGTGAAAATGTAGTTTAGCTTCCCTGTCTGTGTTAGGGAGGTATTTCCCACAGTTTTCAGCAGGGAACATAAAACTCCAAGAAGTGTTACGCACTGAGGCAAAAACACTAGAAAGGGAGATGCTGGGTTCAAGCGGACACAAATCTATGACATAAATACATAAGTCTCTCGGCGCTCTGACAGTGACAGCAGAAGTCTGCCAGCATTCCCTGTTACTGACACGCTCATCAATCAACATCGCGCTGTGCTCCGTCTCTCACAGCGCCAGGACAGTGCTTGACTGAAGAGCCTGTAACAGAACCTGGAGGCTAGACAAAGTAAGCATAAAGTAAGATAAATTTAAACAAAATCAGAGAAGAGTAGCTAATTGCATCTGAGCTATGTCTCTATTTGCCAGAATTCTAGGGAGGACACAGGGGGATTCTTGTAGTTTCCTGCAGCTTTATGATTTTTGTTCTAAATTTGTGTCTGCAGCAGTGATTCCCACACTGAGATTTACAGGTCACCAGGGAACTGTGAGGGCATGGTAAGTTTTATAAGGACATACAGTATTCTACAGTGTTTTATAGCAAAAAAATATTCAAGTAAAACTTTGACAAGAGAGCAGAGTTGTCACTTATCATTGGAGGGTTATAACAGTCTGTTGGCCTAAAAACTTTGGAAACTTTTATGATTTTCCATTGTTTGTTTGGTTTTTGTTTTGTTTTGTTTTGTTTTGTTTTCAGCCCACTAATACTGAAGACAACTACAGCAACCTTTTGGAACATTTTGTTTTTCATTTTAGAAAGGTTTCCCACATGAAAAATGATTTCTTGCTCTACTAATCTGTAGGCTCTGTCTAATTTTGGCAATTCATTCCACAATTCTTAAGCAGCATACATCATATATAGGCTGTTCTTAAGCAATGTGCATCATATGTGGGCTGAGACACTAATAATAAAATTTGAGCTTAGTAGCATATTATGGATCTATGAAGGAAAAAAAAAAAAAAATGACAAATTCATAATCTTGGCTGTGCAGTAGCTGTAGTGCTTGCATGCTGGGTATAGAGAAAATTGTCTGCAGAATCTCCTGTGTACCTCCAGGCAGTCTTGGTCAAAAGCTGAACTCTGAACTCTGGACGGATGTATTGTAACTTTACAAAATTGGGACTTTTCTAAATATTTTCCTCCTTAGCCATTGTGTGTATGTGTGCACTTAAGCCTGTTGATTTTAGTTCTCTTAAGAATCTTTAGATTTAAAATTTTTTCAGTCCTTTAATCACTACAAGCCAGGTCTGGGGCTTCTGTAGCTGACCAGCTAGAATAAGCAACAGCAGAAGAGAAAACCTTTCAGGGTCTGGGACTGACTGAACAACAGATAGATCTAGGGAAAGAGACATGTAATGAAGGTATTGGGGCTTTTGTCTGTGGAATTTTTGTTTTTCAGAGAAAGTACCAAGGAAAAGAATCCTAACCTGTGCTTCCTTTGCCTCAAGTCAAAAGGCTCCTCTTGTGAATCTGGTATGTAAGGTGGCTCTTCACTAAGGAACAGTTTTGAAGTTCAGTATTAGAGGAGTTTTGAGAGAACTTTTGGAGAAATAGACCCAAGGTGCAAAAAGGCAATGCTCTCATGCCAAGGACCAGAAAAAGACAAAATGCAACATATGTAGTACATGAGCATCGACATCACAGTTAAACAAGGAAGAAGACAGTTTGTAGAAAATGAAAAGAGAAAAGAAAGTTAATGCCAAACAAGGAACAATGCCACTGATGTGGCAGCTGGCATATGAACAAAAGATGTTCATTGATTTTTAAATCCTCCTCTGAAATGTGCCAGTATGAGGAGAGTTGTTCCTAAAAGCATTTAAAAAAGGTGGAAGCTACAAATGCAAAATGAAGACTGATAAAAAGTACTGACAGCTTGTCTACACACGGCATGCAAATGACACTCAGAGATGCAAATGAAGTTAACAACAGCCCTGCAGGAGCAGAGGGAGGCCAAGGAGGCACCAACCTGAACAGTTCAAGCTGAAGCTGTGTGTACCTAGCAAGGAACAATGCCCAGCCCTGTGGAAACACAAAATGCACACCATTGCCAGGAACACTTCGGCTCTCACTGCTGTCACACTTGGAGCAACTGAACTGGTGGCCACTGGGACGATGCTGGGGGAGGCATTGCTCTGGGGCATGGGTTCACTGGTGTGACAGTGGAGGAACACCGTACATGGTCACACAGCCACAGCATCGGCTAATCTCTCGAGGAGAAAAAAGACCAGACGAGGAACTATAAAACGTGACAGCAGATGGCATTATTTGTAGGATCAAAGAGCTAGCAGTCTCCACTGAGGCCCTGAAAACTGCAGGGAAGAAAGGGGGCAGACTCAGACTCTGCATTGACCCCAAGGAGCTGAGCAAGAACATTAAAACGAAATATTTCCACTTGCTCACAAGTAACAACATGTGTGCTGGGAGAGCAGGAGCCAAATTCCTGAGCAGATGTGTTGCATTGGCAGGGCTCTGGCAGATCCTCCTGGACACAAAAAGCTGGAAGTTTTGCCTTCTCGTTAAACTGCTTGGCAGATGCTGCTGCGTTGGGTTGCCTGTTGGAGCGTGTTGATTACTCAAGATGGTTCTGCTGGCACTGCCCAGGGACTGAAAGCTTGTGGTTGCTGTATCACCATTGAAACTGCTATTTCACTGGGATTATGGTGTCACTGGAAAAGGCCTTCCTGGGACATCTGAGGGGCAAAAAGGAAGACATAGACTCACCCCATTGCATATTTTCAGTATGACCATGCTCATCAGGCAGGGGACCCTTTCAGCTAGAGGACCCCTCTGCAAATGAGCTGTGGGGATAGAAATGTGCCAGAGAGTGAGGAGCTCAAACACTGTGCTGAGAAAAGCTGCAGAAAACACTGCTCTTCTCCTCCTTCTCTCAGCTGTCATGCCGCAAGTATGACAAACAGAAACATGAATGGCATTTTCCCTGACTACTACAAGAGTCACCAATATTGAGAGGAAAATTGCCAGCTGGAGTAAACTGGCCGAAAGCAGTTCTGCTGACTCACACCCACTGAAGGCTTAGCCATATCAGCATTTTAAATGAGGCATTAATTAGAAAATAGCAATTTGGCCAGAAAACTGAAAGATGTGTTTGGCATGGGTGACAGCCGCTGGATCTGCTCTCCATTCCTCCCCAGGGGTTTGGGAGCTCTGAATGGCAGTGGCATGTAAATCTCATGCCTGCTCTTCTGTAGCATCTGCTGCCCAGGCCAACCCTTCCTGCTGCTCTGGCAGGCCCATCAGCCATGCTGGCCATCCAGTTGGGATGCCAGCAGTCCCTGCTGCCTTGCAGCTGGCTTGTTGAACCTGTCACTTGTGTCACCCAGGATCATCTCCCCAGCTCTGTCCGGCTGTTTCGAGCATCACACTGGTTCAGCTCATGCTAACTCTGACACTGGGCAGAGGTCACCAGCATGGTCTCTACCTAAAGAGCGAGGTGTGAGCAGGCCCGACAGCTTCTCAGCAGCCTGCGGGGGCCCTGGTCTGGTGGGACAGGACCACCAGGAAGAGGGCTGCTGCCACTGCTGTGCCCACGCCGTCCCCGTTGGCAGCTGGGGCTGCCAACGAGGGTGCCAATTAGTGCCCGTTGTGTGAGCAGTTCCCGCAGCGGGGACACCTGCCTGATAGGAACAGCACCGAAATCATCTCACAGAGGTCACCGAGCAGCCACTCGACACTAATAACTTTTGGTCACTACCAACTTGGGCCGCAATCGAACCATTGACCTAGAGGTGAAAGGCTGTATATCCCATTACCAATCTGCTAAACCGTCCAGCTTCCCTATTACTGCAATTTTAATTAACTGAGCCAATGACATGAAAGCTGAAGGGAGGGGGAGTGGGCAAGGAAGCGAGAACACATTGGCTTTTACACAAGATTTGTTTCTTTTGAGCTGAGTCTGCTTTCTGTTCAGCAGTCTTGTGCTAACCTGCATGGCCCATGAGACACTCCCTGATCTTCCACCCAGTGCAGTAAGCAGTCAAAAGTGTCAAACGCTGCTGCTGCCCCCTCTTGCCAGTGCAGTCCTCAGTAGAGCTGCTCCTGACATTAAGATCTGAATTTTACTCCAGCCATGAGCATTCCTTACACTAAAATACAAGAAAGAGAGAAGGAAAGAGAGAAAGAAAGAAAGGAAGAGAGGAAGAGAGGAAGAGAGGGAGGAATGCAGGAAGGCAGGAAAAGAAAGAAAGAAAGAAAGAAAGAAAGAAAGAAAGAAAGAAAGAAAGAAAGAAAGAAAGAAAGAAAGAAAGAAAGAAAGAAAGAAAGAAAGAAAAAGAAAGAAAGAAAGAAAGAAAGAAAGAAAGAAAGAAAGAAAGAAAGAAAGAAAGAAAAGAGAGGGAGGGAGGGAGGGAGGAAGGAAGGAAGGAAGGAAGG
>CM021763.1:27620285-27634056 GCA_011075105.1 Heteronetta atricapilla | reverse complement strand
GGAGGGAGGGAGGGAGGGAGGGAGGAAGGAAGGAAGGAAGGAAGGAAGGAAGGAAGGAAGGAAGGAAGGAAGGAAGGAAGGAAGGAAGGAAGGAAGGAAGAGAAAGTCCCACAATGATAAATCTTGATGCAGATCTGATTTTGGGACAAACAAACAAAAGAAAGTTTGCTCTCAAGTTCCCAGATGCTGGGATCCTATGTCTATAGCACTGTCTATAACAGGGATGTGCTCAATAAGCAAAAACATGGATATTTCTGATAAGCAAATTATTCAACTCCGCTGATAAAAGCAGCTGGGAACAGCTTCACACCTGCCTGAAAGAGGAACAAAACACTGTGCTGCTCCGGTGAGAATGAAGTCATTGTTGGCTGCAGAAGACAAACAGAAAAAAAATGCACCTTGTTCAGACTTTAGCAACAGGTGTCTCTTCAATTCCTTTCCATGGCTTCTGTTCAGTGACTTCATGTGTTCTGGGGAGCACTGAAGTAATGACGAGTCATACAGGAGCACTGAAGCTACTACCATCCTCAGTTTAACTCATGCTATTGTCCATAAAACAGCTCTGGGCACACCAAGGCAACACCCGTAGCTCATGAGGGTCTCTGTCATCATCGCTTGAATGATGATGCAGCCTCTGTTGATTCGGAAACAGGGGAAGCTTATCATTGCTTTGACCTCTGGGCAACAATGCTGACTCATCCTCTGCCTGCATGGGGACATTGTGCTGGCAGTGCTCCTTCTGTGCTCGTGTGCTTCATTAGCCAGGCACCTACGATTCAAATGACATCTCTTCTGCTGCCAGCCCTGGAGTGCTTCACGCTTGTTCTTGCATGTGTGTTTGATAAGTCACGGCATGGCTCCTTTTTTTTTTTTCTGTGTGTGTGTGATGATTACCCACCGTGGTCTAATCCCGCAACATAAACGACAGACAGAGAGTCCCTGAAACACAGCAGCTCCTCAGGGTCTAGCATCCTGTGAAAGCCCTGCTCCTCACAGGCTGTTCCTGTCTCCAGCAGCGCAAGCACAGGGGGAGGCCGATCACAGCTTGATTCCAGTCCCCAGCTGTCTGCAAAAGCTGCTCTTTGCTCGGGGCCTCACACACAGCACAAGCCAATCCTCTGCACAGGGCTTCCCAGCAACAGAGAAAGATGCAGCAAAAGCCTGTGCAAACCCTCATATGCAAGAGCCTCTTTGATGCTCCCGTGCCTTGTTATTTCAAATGCTTTGCACGTGTAGCTCGTGCAAAAGGTCTAGAAACAGAAAATGAGCAAAACTGTGGGTAAGCTGTGCTTTTAATTACACCTGTGGTTGAGATGGAAAGTAAAATATCAAGCAAAACCAAACTACATATGTCCTTCTAACTCTTTCCACTGCTCTCCTGTATCCTATGGACTCTCTGCAAGCTGCTCCAGCTTGTTCTTTGATATTCTCCATTTTCCCCCTGGCAGTCTCTTCCCATGCTCCACTCTCTGACCCCTCTCACCCTGATGCTGAAGGAAGCACTGAAATGTCATAGCAGAGACCTGGGAGTCTATGGCACTGTCAGGAGAGAGATCTGAAATTCCACAGCAGCTTCATAGCTCTGCAGAGGGAGGGGGGTGTGAATTATATCAGAAACATAAACAGCAGCATCACTGCCAGTGATATAACATTCAATTGCTGCAGCAGTCTCCATCTGAAAGTCAAAGAGCTGGAGGTCTGAGCATAGGGTTGGCATCACAGCATCAAAACCACTGTCAGGGAAGATATCTCCTGCCTGCTCTCCTCTCCTTGTGCTCAGCCCAGCTGGGTGTGCACCACAACAGTGGATGAGAGCTAGGAGTCAGGAAGGAAAATATCTCAGCTTGACTCTTACTTGGCCCTGAAGGTGTAAGAATGCCTCCTCTGCTTCAGTGTAAAGTCAAAGGCAGCCCACACAACCCTGGGTGCTTCTTGCCACCTCCAGCTCCCAGCTGCCAGCAGTTCTCTGTGGGTAACCAACTATCTCATGTAACAGGAACAACACAGCTTTTTAGAGAAAAGCAGGCTATTTGGTTCTCAGGAGACATCTTTCCATGCTCAGGGGATGCCAGAATAGAGAACGGTACATGAACTGGTTGGATGGCCCGCACGTTCATGCATAAGCTCATAACCGCAGCTAGTCCTAACTAACCCCAGGATTGCTTTCTGAGCAACGAAAAGGATGGTTTTAGTCTGTGTT
Organism: Heteronetta atricapilla; assembly: GCA_011075105.1. Lineage (NCBI taxonomy): Eukaryota > Metazoa > Chordata > Aves > Anseriformes > Anatidae > Heteronetta > Heteronetta atricapilla. The sequence continues at coordinate 27,631,856 of CM021763.1, read as the reverse complement.
CGCTACAGCCTCCTGCTAAGGTGAGCAGAGAGCAAGTCATTAATAGCACTGGCTTTCATGCTTTTAGACTCAGAGCTTCAAAGTGAATAACCTGTTGAGATGAATGGGACAGTTCACCCACTTCAGAGCTATTTCCCAGGCTGCCTGCAAGCTCAGCATGACAAAGATTTACACTCAGTTCCTGCTTTTAATAATTTGTTTTCATACCCATCACGGCTAAAAATGCATGTTATACATAGAAATGAAACTCTAGACTCCAGAGCACACTGCTTGCACAAGAGGTGGATGCCACAGCCAATTCCACAAGCACAGAAACCATGAACACCCCGCGTTGTGCTTATAACAAACACATCCGTATCAGCCAGGCACAATATGGGTGTTTTTTTGTGCTGATCAATAAAAGCCTGCCACAGAAGATTTATTACAGTGACAATAGACTCCCCTGTACCTCTCTGCGCAGCTAGTTATCAGGAAACACTACGACCCAGGTCCACAGGGCAGCCCTCTCAAATGCTACCCTCATTCCAAGTGCATGAGATGAGGTGGCAGCCCAGAGCTGCTGTGTCTTGGCACGTCACGACAAGCTGTGCAGAGGAGGCAGTGGCTGGCTCTGCAGCTTACCCGTGGCGGTGGCACAGCCTCCCCCTGCCCCTGTGCTGGATGGGCACAGCTGTGCTAAGAAAGATAATCTTAGCTGTGGGAGAGCATGCGGAGGATGTGAGCCTTAACGCTAGAGATCTCGGAGGGCTTGCAGAGGTCTTTCTCTCACTTGCTTCAGAGAGGTTTGCCCATCAGTATTGGTCAGAATATTTTGAATGGTAAATGCTGTGGCAGAATGGCCAAGTTTTGTGTGTCCTCACTGATCCTCCACCTTCCTCAGCTGATGTGTCTACAGACACTTTCTCTCCTTTCCTGCCCAGTACTTGAGAGTCATAATTCCTGTATGTTCCCCACAAGGGGGACACCTGTGCTCTCTGCTATAGAGTGGCTGAAGCTCACGTACTTTATCCTTTACCTTGGTACTCACCAGATTTGGATTTTCCTTTACCTGCTGCTAGGCATTTGCATGACCTCCACTCACATCAACATCCAGCAACTGAAGACAGCACCAGGCTACCGCCCCAGAACTGGGCTCTCCCTGCACACCAATGAGCCAGGAGACAGATCATGCCCTGGGCTGGTGTGGTCCTGGATTGTAGGCCAGGGCCACCTGTGGTGTCATCTCCATGCAGGTGCCTCAGCACAGGACTAGTAAAGGTCAAGGATGGTGTTGGACTAAAACTGAGCATCTGAAATGGAGCTAGAGCAGACAACAGTCCCAAGGCACTGGGACAAACCTCCTGATGTTTGTTGCATTTCAGATATGAATGATAGCCAAATGTCTTGGGCAATCTGGAGGATTTTCGCTTCCCAGATAATGGAGGTGTGAAAATCAATGCCTAATTTTAAGCAAGAAGAAGAGGATGGTCAAGGCACTGTAGCAATGAAGGCCACTGAGAAGGTGCAGGAGAGGAGGTCTTGTAGTCCTTGTCCATTTCCTACCCTAGGTCTTTCTCAGGCCCTTTGCTGCTTCCAGTTGAGGTTTTGTTTCTGTTTTGGGGATGTTCTGGGCATGGCACCAGCTCCTGAGCACTTTTCCACACCCCTCAACCAACCTCGGCCCTGACGTGGAGAAACGTCCCCATTCTACCAGCGCCATACCTGTGGCATGATAACTCCTTCCAACCCACCAGTGCCTAGCTCCTCAGATAACCTCTCAGACCATGTAAGAGCAAACCTATGGAAGCAAATGCAAGCACAGCCACTGACCCAGACATTTGGTTTCCCAGAGAAAATGACATTGGTACAGCAAAGGACTGTGTCCCTGCCCAGCATGTAGTCACCAGTCATACATTAATCTGCAGCTAATGCATCAAGGGTTACCAAACTGAATTTTAGCCAAGAGAGTAGAGCAGAATCCCACAGTTCCCAGGATAACAGGTTCATTTCCTAGGATATTCCCCATATCCTGCTATCCCAGGATAGCAGGCTCCTGCACAGATCACTGCCCTTTTCCTGGAGTCAAGCCCTTGCATAAGTGTACTTAACTGGGTTCCCCTGGGCTCGGATGAAGGCAACACTTTTTGCTTGTCTGGATTGGTGTGACTCACTGTTATCTCATCCCATGCAGCAGTTACCTGCTCACCACCATAGCAGTCCCAGCATGATGGAGCATCTATCACCCTGCTACATCTTCTCTGTGGCTGTGGGTTCTTCTCCCATTGACTTGGACTCAGTGCCCCTCTCCCCCTGACTTAAATACTTCCTGTCCCAAGGAACATGCAGATACACCAGGCCATTACAACACCCCATCACCAGCAAAGAGACTATCCTCCTGCTGCTTTACTTACTGCTCCTGCCATGTTGCTGGCATGGGAACACTGACTGGATGAGCATCAGGGAGAAAGTCTCAGTTGCTCATGCAAACAGACTGGACCACCAGCCTCACATTGTTTAAAGCACTGAAAATGTGCTTGTGCTGCTGTACTCTAAGCAAGGGGGGGGGGGGGGGAAGGATGCTTTATCTGCCTTCCTGCCTCTCCCATTTTCTTGTTTAAGGAGTTTTGGTTTCCCTGGGTGAAGCTGGACCACCCAAGGATGCAGTCGCACTCTGCAGGGTGGAAGAGGACGAACATCTGCTGGCAAATACAGAAGGGTGGAAAGGAGGGGCAGCAACAGCAAGGGAGAGACAGCAAATACAGTCATAGGCTGCAGGGAGCAAGCAAGCTCAGTGAGTGTCCACAGTACTGATGAATCCTTGCATTGGTAGTGGAGAGAGGAGACATTGGTTCTGCATGCCCACATTTAGCCATACTAGCAATTTTTATAAAAAATGCACATGCTCTCTTCACCCATCTTATAAGAGAACTCTCAGTACATCCCTTGGACCCTTGAAAATGCCCACTGACATGCCAGTGGTGTAGTCCATGAAGAGGCCTCTAACGCCAGACCCCTTCATTATAAACCTCTGCATGTTTGCATATATCTGCTAATAGATTTACATATGGGCTCTATGTAAACAAGAGGGCTTTTGTTTTGTTCTGTTTCTTTTTTGTTGTTGTTGTTCTTTGCTTGATTTTTGTTTTGTTGTTGTTCACTTTTTTGGTGTTGTTTTGTTGGGGTTTTTTTGGTTAGTTGGTTTGGTTGGGTTGGGTTGGGTTTGTGTTTTGTTTTGTTTGTTTTGTATCGTTTTCTGTATGTTTTTTTTTTTTTGGTTTTGTTTTGTGTATTTGTTTTTGTTTTGTTTTGTTTTGTTTTTGCTTTGTTTTCTCAGTTTTTCATCTTTAGTGAAGTACTTTTCCTTCATTCAGCTGACCAGTTTTCATTACCAACTGCAGGAGAGGGAATGCCCAAGGGTATAGGCTGCAGGGGAGAATGGCCACTGCTGTGAAGACTATGGGCTGAGGGTGTGGAAGGCAATATTTGAGATCAAGAGATGCCAACAGCAATGTTTTATTACTTGCAAAGTGAAACTAACAATGGAATAACACCACAAGCACTGAGGCTTTATGCACAGTTTGCCAAAGCACCCTTTCTGGTTTTGCTCTCCCAGAAAAGTGAACGAACCACAGGAGTGCTGTGACCAGTGCTGGGTGCCTTCCCCTCCCGACTGTCCTGCCCTCTCAGCCCTGAGTCTCAGCAGCTGCCCGCAGAAATCTGGGAAGGAACAGCTCTGCATCTGATGGTGAGGGCCCACTCTCCCCTTACAAGATCAAAAGATAATCTTAACTGTTTATTTTGCTTGCCTTATCAGTGTTCTCCCTAACCAGAACTAGTTGTCCCACATCAATCTGAAACCATGAGCATCACCTAGTGTGTTACATTATTTCTGTCAGTAATCAGGGACTTCAATACATGACAGTGACACAAAATACCTGTGATATCTGTCACAAAAGGAAGGAAATTTTTTCTTGTTTCTAATCCAAGTCCTTTCATGTGATAAGGCCCCACAGAGCAGGTTTTTCAGCAAAAGGAAGAAGGTGTTTTTTTTTTTTTTTTTTTCCACCAAGCTCAGCAAAGAAGTTTTTAGTGGATGAGTGAGTGCTGCCCATGGCATTGGATGGTGTCTTCACCTGCCTTTTCCTCTCCTGCCCCAAATCCTGTGCTCTGTTGTGGCAGGGGCAAAATTGTCCCAGATAAGGCGGGGTGTATCTTTCTGAGCAGAGAGAGGCTGGCTGGCTGCCTGTCAGCTCCACAATGTATCTGGGTTTTCCACCAAATACAAACTCTAGAAGGGGGCTGCACTTGTGGAAATCTTTGTCTGTCTGTAGTTTCCCCTTCCTCATTGCTATATAAGCCTATCTGTACAGATGATAAATGGCTAAATGCCATTGTTTCATAGATTTAGTATGTTCCAGCTTCATACATGGATGCCTTCCTAGATCCTTCTAGACAGTGCTTCCTCACAGATTCCTTTAGAGAAAACTATTTCATTCTTTCTGATACAGATGACAACATGAAGACCTTCTAGCATTTGATCACCTCTAAAAATAAAGCCACTTCACTACAGTTCATCCACATTCATAGTGGTATCCCAGTAAAAGACACAAAAAGCAGTTTGAGACTCTCATTTGCAGAGTCCTGTATCACTTCTATGTTCATATCTGCTGATATCATCTTATAGAAATAGCTCTAGAAATAGTGTGGACATTGACAGAAAGAGAGCTGGCTTTATTAGCTGAATTGATTTTCAAAATGTATGTGTGTTAGGTTTCAATAGAAAATGTACAATTAATAAATGGAAAGGAAGTTACTTGCTGTTACTTGCAGTATGAAGTTTGTCCAAGGCAGCATTTGGAAACTTCAGACAAGTAAGTAAGGATCTTTAGATAGTGTAATGACTCCAAGTTTGTTTTGCAATTTTGTTAAAGCGTTGTGTGATGCCATTTGTGAGTCTCCTCTGATGGACTGTTACAGCATGCTGCCTTATGCAGCTTTTCTAACCTTACAGACATCAACCCATTTTATCACTTACATGTGTCCAAGCCGGAAAACAAACAATCAGAAAAAGCAAATGGTCTCCAAAACAGAGGATAGCCTCTGTGTGGATACAGTGGTGTAGCAGCATGTCCCCAAGCTCCCTGTGCAGCTTGTGTTGGTTTCTCTGAAATGTTTGGGTTAATTTCCTGCTCAGAATAGACCAATGCCTCACTGAAGTAAAACCCATGTCAACTTTAGCAGGAATGTTTTCAGAGTCCCCACCTGGGAAGACGATGTCTCTGAGTGGGAAAATAAACACACAGGCCCTCAGTTGGTTCGCTTACTATTTTCTCTGCTGACAACGCTAATTGTTCTGTCAGTTGGGATGATGATTGTTTTCAGCAGCAGGTCCTGAAAGAAGGGGATGATAATGTTGCCTTTTGTTAGCGTCTGAGCTCAGAAAGTGTGGAGTCACCCAACTTGGCCCGAGCTTGGAAAGTTAACTTAGAAACCAGGGTATGCTGAGTAGCACCTCCCAAGTGGCCATGAGCTGACACAGATAAAGACAACTTTCACCAAGCCTTTCCTTACGGTTCAGATTTTACAGGATGGGAGGAATATTTCATATATGCTCACATGTTTTTGAACTTCATTAGACTCTCAGTTATGTCATTGCACTGGGAAGTGACTGCATTTCACATGGACTTAAGCGAGCAAAGCTAGGCTTGTTGTTCACATTGCTCTGTGCAACAGTTTGACATTCAGGAAGGTTATCCAGAAGACCATAAGGTTTTGTTTTGCTTTGTTTTCCTAAATTAAGCTTTTATTTATTTATTTATTTATTTTTAAGGGAAGACTTTTACAGACCTCTAGTAGTACTAGTAGGAAAACGTCAGTAAGATACACCAGAAAATTCTGGTTAAAATCAGTATCCGTTTTGTAAAACTGCTGGTATAAAACAGATCAAAACCTGTAACTAGTAGCTGACATTACTTAGCCAAATTACTTACCTAGATCCACATCCAACAGTGTTTTTCTGAAAACTCAGAGACTTTTGAATAATGTCATCAGAGTACTAATGCATTATCATAGGAGCACAGAGCCCCCTCTGATTATGTGTAGAACAGTGAATATACCATGCCAGAGCACAATAAATAAATAAATAAATAAAATTTTATACAATACAGATTTTATGGGCTATAACCCAGGAAAGTCAACCCCAATCTCACAGATGACACTAGAACCTCCAATCAGAGTGCTTTCATCATCTATCCCACAAGCCATTCATTTCCTACCATTTAATGGAACATACCTGAAAATGACTGCTTATCCTTGAATTTCGCCTCCCCAAAACATTTCTCTGAGTTTTACAACCCAGAGAATTTAGGGGTAACTATAGCAGTGTACATTTTCCATATAAACAGACATATATTTTGTATTTATGAATGGCTATGCATTTATACAAAGAGAGAAACCCTCCATCTGACAAAATGCTATACAAGAAACCACAGTGTCAGTGTGCATATACATTCTGTATAAAGATGATTACACTAGAAATTGGTGAAATATATATGTGAAACACAGTGTTCAAAGCACTGGCAAGCCCTCAAAGCAGATGGCATTTGCAGCTGGCTAATGAGCTACCTCTGCTCCTGCAGCTGTTGAGGTAGTTGCAGAAGTCATGCATTGCCACCTCTTGTGTTGCACCACTCAAATGGTTCGTTATGGTTTTCTCCAGAAAGTCCCTCTATTTAAATTGCAGAGGTTGTCTCTTCCTGCACATCATCACAATGGCCTCAATAATGGAAACTTCTAGACATGACCAAGGCCACTAGCATAAAAAATACAGTAATTAGCAACAATAATGTGACATATACATGAAACGACTGCAACAGCCATCAGGTGAGATACTGTGCACACATCATCTGACAATGAACATCATCTAACTTTTATGGGTCCCACCACCATTGCCACAATATTTTCCATGTATCTCATACTTTTCTGAACCAAAAAGCCTCTTAACAAATATTTGAACATTAACAGTGCAGATATTCAACATTCTAAAACATTCAATAGAAATAATACACTGATGTAACTCTATATGGCTCTGTGTGTTTAGTTAGTCTAGGCCTGAACTCTAGTCTCAAAAACCATAATTTTCTGTAGCAAAAGATTCATGGTGTTAAAGGCTGACAACTCTCTATTCTGTGTCTAAGAGGAAGTGCTCTGTAAAGCTGGATATATATAGTGCCTATCTATCACTCCTCCACACGCACATCTAACACATACGGAAATAAGGCTGTGGGTGTGGGAATGATTTTTATTTTGTGGGATATATATTGCTGCTTCAAATTACTGGATGATTATGTAATTTATTATTATTGTCTGTGGGTTTTGTTCTGCTGCGGGGTGGTTTTTCTTGCTGGATTTTTTCTTTTAAATACTGTAATCAGCATTTAAAAGAAAGGAATGTGAATGACCATTCTTGAAATCAAAAGAAATAATTAATACAAAGTATCATGAAGACACATCATTAATCCTACAGATAATAAGATATATTTTCTTTTTCTTTCATGCATGTTCCGTAGCTGTTAAGGGCAGTTTCAAACATGGGTAGCAGGAAGGTCAGAGTCTCTTCCTTTGGTAACAAATGTTGGCTGCAACTGGAGTTAACACACTGGGTGGAATAAGAGCTGAAATACATGGGTTTGGGACTCTGAAGTAGGGAGCTGGGGATGGGAGCTGGGACTGAGAGCTTTGCAGTATTGTATCATTACCAAGGAGATCAAAACCTGAAGATTTTGATGGCAACAAATCCAAAGTGGAGATTCAGTAATGTTTTTTTCTGAATTCTATATCAATCAGGGAATAAAAAAGTGATGGAATAGTTTACAGTCTGCACAGCTGCTGCAGAAAACGTTTTCCTTTGGTGTTTTGCTCCTCTTCTTCCTTCTCAGCCTATTTTTTTACCAGTTTCATCTTCTATCCGGTTCCTCTCTTGGCTCTTTCCTTTTCCCACAGTTTCAACGTTTCTTTGGCTCGTTTGCACTTCTCACCCATTATCATTGACACATTTCACCAGTCTTCAGCCTGAAATACTATCAGTCATTTATGTTATTCAGGTTTTTCTTTCTTTTGTACAAGGGAAGACGTCTCACACCAAAGTAAGCCTGTGTCTTCATATTACTTAGTGAAATAAAGGAATGCTGCTGGAAATTCTGAATGAGCTCTAAAATATCTGTTAATACAGTCATCCTAATTTTTTTGGCTTAACAGTTTTTCAAGATCACTTACAAGAGGGAGAAATAATAGCAATACTTAACAGAGTAAACATTTATTAGCCTTTTATTGCAGAGTTATCTTATTTATTTGCTATTCACTAAGTTTCAGGCTTTCATTTCTTCTGACAGGCAAGACTGACTTTAACACAGACTTTCTGAATTGCCATTTTATATTCAAGAGTCTACACAACATTTTTCAAGATGCAATGGCAAGCGAATAAAACAAAATATAAAATAACATTTGAAGATAGAACTTGCCCTTTACATTCTTGTGCAGGCATCAGGAGATCTATATTAATGTCATGCTAACAGGATGGGATGTGAAATGGTTTAGGGAGCTACATATTTACATTTTAATGTCAGGATTGAGGTGGGCTGTCTCACTATTGTGCATTGGCAGCAAGCTGACCTATCACAAATGGCTACTTAATTTTCACACTGAATTAATCCTGTTGACAGACATGACATACTTTTGCTGCTGGGTTATTGTTGGTTGTTGCTGATAGACTGATTTATGATTGAAAGAGATTGCAAAAGTGCTGCATTTTTGTTCTAAAGTCTTGTTAAGCACTGTCTAAAGCTACAGAAGGCATGGTAGATGCAGTTATAAACCTATTCTGGGGTTCACACTCCTGTCATATTTGGGCCCAAGACTTGGAAAGTTATCAGAATAGTTAGTGGGAATTAATGCATCTCTTTGGTGTTTCTTGCTAAGATTTCATACCTGTCTCTGACATCTGTCTGCACATAGCCAGATATTCCTTTTACCTATCACCCCTGAAGGCTTCACACCATTGCTACACTTGTTCTGGACACCCACCCACCCCCAGCTGCATTGCAGGGTCTGTGTCAAGCCTGAAAACTGCCCATAGCTTTTTGACCATTTTTTTTTCCTGTAAGTGTTCACTCCATGGCTACATCTACACAGGTTTTACATAGAGGGTTTCTCATTCATCCATATGGGCACAGCTCTCATCAAGGTTTTGTGGTGTTTGTTCACATTTTAAAGCTGTAATGTCTTTTCCTGTGGCCTCGACAGACACAGCTTTTGCCCAAGGCTGTTCTTTCAGAGGGCCCCTTCAAAGATCCTTCTCACTTTGACCCTCTCATTTTCCCTCTGTGCCTCTCCCTGGTGGCTCCTGTTTCTCCAAGGCACTAGACACCACCAGCCTGGTCTTCATGTCTCTCTGTTTTCACAGCCTGTCTGCATGCAGCTACTGTTCCTCTCCCCTTCCTAGTGTCTGAGTTCATCCTCCTTTGCAGGTCGTTGTTGGCAATGGGAGCCGTCAGCAGTTAAAGACCGCAGAGGGGAGCTCCAGGAGATGTTACTAAGCACCTAAATAATGAAAGCACACTGTGCAGGCTCCGAGGCATCTCCAGCCCAAGCACCCCACCACGGAGCTAGCTGTGCCCAGCACAGAGCGCGACTATTGCCACTGGGAGGTGTGAGCCCTAATGAAGAGCCATGAACATGCAAGGGGTCCTGCTAGGGCTGGTGGCAGGTACCCACCGTGGCACCCCAGAGGAACCCCTGATTTCCCCTGATTTCCCTCTGACTGCACGTTGCACTGAGCTGTTGGCCAGTTCATGGCCATCATGCTTTTGTTCATGGTGGTCCCACTGCCCAGGCGAACGGCACCACGCCAGGGGGATTTGGGTTTCTTTCTACAGCCAAACTTCTGCTTCCTAGCATCCATCACTGCCTACGGCTCTCTCTCTCCAAGCGCTCGTATCTCCCCAGCTAACGTTTTATTTTCTGTCCCAGCCAGGCAGCAGAGTGCTTACTTAAAGCCAAACAAAAACCCCAAACAAACAAACCAAAAACACAAACAAAACAAAAACAAAAACAGCCCCGAAAGCATCCCAGCCTCTGCCAGGAGGTGGGCTGGCGAAGGCTCCCCTGCAGGCGGGTGGGACCCGACCCCCCCCCGGCCCCCCCCGGCCCCCGCGGTCCCCGGCCCCCCTGTGCGGTGCTGCAGCGGGGGCGCGCAGACCGCCGGGGGCGCGCAGACCCCCGGGGGCGCCCAGCGGCGCGGGTCCCCCCGCACCACCTGCCTCCGCGCTGCCCCCGGCCCGGGGAGGACCGGGGGGTGTTCGGGGTTGTTTTTTTTTTATTTTTTTTAAAAAAAAAATTTTCTCTTTTTTTTTTTTTTTTTTTTTTTTTTTTTTTTTTTTTGGGCCGCCCCAAGGGACTTCTAAAACCAGCTCCGCGGTCGTCGCCGGCACCCTGAGAGGACGTGGCTGGCTTCAGCGAAGAAGAAGCGCTGTGTGTTTGCTGTTTTTGTGAAAATGTCAGTGAAGTTAGCGCAGCCTTGATGGTATCTGAAATAGTAAATAGGAGACCAGCTTCAAGCCCATTCCTCACTGGAGGGGCTACACTAGTATGTTTCTTATTTTTATTTTCCTTATAGCCTGTTAAATTGACTAATAAAGTCAACACAGAGTTCTCTGTGTGGCTTCAAAAAACTCAGTAATTTTGTTAGAAAACGTTGAAATCCAACCCCAAAGTATTCAGCCCAAATATTTAGTTAAAGTAACCCTGTGGGTTAATAAACTAAACAAAGACAAACCATGCAAAACTGCAGCAATGAAAACCAGGCTTAAATAAACGAAGGAAAGTTTATAAGAACCCTTTAGCTGGAAAAAAACAGCGAAGGAAAACTGCATGAAGGTTTAATATGAAGCATGTGATACGCAGGGTCTCGGTTTACAGGTACAGAGCTTCGCCTCGGACTGTCGTTGTCCCCAGCACAATTTTGAAAATTATTTTTATGCTAAGCTGCATTTCCCTCGAAACCTTATTGCAGCGGTTTCTGCTGAAGAACCCCACGGCAGATTTTGGCAGGTTAAGAGGAGCGCTTCTCTGCCGTACTGCAGCTCTCTCACTGACTGCACTGCACATCAGCACGCTGCTAATTTCAGTGTCTGACTTGTTTAGTTATTTCAGCTCCAGTAATGTGGTTGCAAAATATTTACCTTTCACACAAGAATCTGGATTATTTTGATTAGAGACTGATGCGCTCTTCAAAATGTTTGCTTATGTGCAAGAGTTCTTCGAAGTGGGGCACAACAAAAGATCTCTCTTTTAAGCTACCACTTTTAAACTAGTTAATAAGAGCTAAAAAGTGGTTTGTTATCGAGATCGAGTAAGTCTTCAAAAAAAAGGGGGGGGGAGAAAAAGAAAAAAAAGGGAAAGAAAAAGGGAAAAAAAAAGAAAAAAAGAAAAAAAAGAAAAAGAAAGAAAGAAAGAAAGAAAGAAAGAAAGAAAGAAAGAAAGAAAGAAAGAAAAGAAAGAAAGAAAGAAAGAAAGAAAGAAAGAAAGAAAGAAAGA
>CM021763.1:27608962-27616462 GCA_011075105.1 Heteronetta atricapilla | reverse complement strand
TTCCCTAAGTCTCATCTCATTCTGGCACTTCCCTGTACGAACCAAACAGTTTAAGAACATCTATAGTAACAATGATACTGTAACAACTCATTCTGAAATAGCTTATTTCATCGAAGTGCCTCAGAGCCCTGCACAGACATTGGTTAGGCTGCAAAATAGCCTTGGACTGATGCTGCAGTTTGTTTGCTTCATATTTAGTAAAAACTGTTTGTACACTTGGACTAACAAATGGAAAGACACAACAAAAATATTTAAATAGACTTTCCTCCAGTGGAAGTTTTTTTCCCTGAATACAATATGTTGCAAAAGTTTCACTGGCAGTTTGGGGAGCAAAGGAAACTGAACTGAGAACTACATTGAGAAAACAGAAATGTGCAATATAATTGAATACAACTTACCAAGTTGGGTATTCTTGTTTTGATTTAGTGTAGGTTTATATCAGGTTCATTTAATTTTAATGGAAAATATTTAACATACAGTGAAATAAGTTACTCTGAGATTACATGTCCTTCCACAGTTTTTTATTTGACTTGAGTAAAAAAATGCACTTGGTTCAGCAAGAATAGTAAGTATCTAGTGAAAAGCTCATGTAAACATCTGTTGTGTCTGCCCGCCCTGAAGGCTCCTCTTATCAGTCACGGGTCTCTCTTTTTTTATCTGGTCTGAGCATCAGCCAAAGCATGCCCAAGGCTCTGTCTTTTAAAGATGCAAGGAGAGAAGGTGTCCCTTCTGAGAGTCCCTGTTCTGAGAGGAATAAATTAACACAGCCCAGCCTCACCTTCACTGTAAGCAGGAAGAGGAACAGAAATGCAGCAAAGGGTGCAAGAACAAGTGCCCATGATCATCCTCTGGCAGCTAAGGTGAGGGTTCCAGTCAGCGCTGAGGCAAGGACATTTTTCACATAAACCTTTGCAGAGTTACAGAGTGGAGAGTCCCACTGCTTGAGAAACCAATGTGCTGGGAAGCGTGATGCACTTTTTGCAATTGGTGGAGTCATCTAAGTTTGTTTATGCACTCTGTAACTCATCAACAGACTTGCAAAGCTAGAGAAACGAAGGAGGAAAGATTAAATTTCTGTAGTGATAGTGGAATATCACCAATTTTCTTATGTGCAATACAGTTATGAAGAGATTGCAAGGTGCTGAGCTAGAAGAAAGAGCAGAACAAGTAAATGTAATGACTATTCCTCATACTATTTGTATTGCCCTCAAAAAAAAACCTCCTGCTTTAAGGCTTCTGATTGGTGTAAATATCAACCAGAAAAAAAAAAAAAAAAAAAAAAAAAAAAAAAAGTTTGTCTAGGAACTAGGAAATATTTTTGCCTTCTCAGAATACAGCATATTTAAAAATAGTCTCTTTATAGTCACAGATTTGATTCTTTTCATTCATGAAAAACTGCTTGCCAGGTTTTACATAGCACAGGAAAGCAGTTCCACTCCCCTCACTGTGTATCCAGAATATCTGGTCATTCCTTTTCATCATGGATCTGCTAACAGAGACAAGTCTGTCCATTCTGAAGCTTTTTCATGTAAAAGCACATGAAGAACTCCTGAGAGTGAGAACTTGTCCAAAATGAAATTATCCTTAAGTAAGCCAGGACTGGGAATACTGTTTTATTGGAATTAGGCCTTACGTAGACACTTGTATTCTGATAAACTTCTTTTTACCTTATAGTATGTAGGAAAGGGCTAGAGATAAATTGGAAGAGCCATTGTACTCTAGCACGAGGAAATGCGCATGGAGCATTTTCCAGAGTTTTTATTTCAGTGATGTCCCTGGAAGCAGTAAGCATCTCTTTCAGATGAGCCCTAGGAAATGTTCATCTCACATTTAGGAGCAGGCATTTTTCTGCTAGGGCTTTTGTAAATAGAAAGATGAAGAAAAGAAGCTGATTGTCCTTTGATTGAAGCCATACCTTCCTCGAAGCCCAGACATATGCTTTTTTATTTCTTTGCCTTCAGACACGATTAAGTGACAATGAAAGCAACTTTGGATATTTCACTGTAGTAGAGAAACCTAATTTTCTCTGAGCTCAAGATATTTAAATAAGAATTGTTCCACTGTTCGTAAGACTGGAACAGAACGAAATTCTGCCCAAACATGGTTAAAGTAACAATCCACCAGAGGAATACATTTTGTGAGGCCTAGAGGTCTTTTAGGAGAGAGTTGTAAATTATATCCAGGCACCAGCTTTTTTTCCTTCAGAGTGTCTCAGTGGATCTAGAGCTCTGCATGGCTCAGATCCTAGATCTATCAAGTGTGATCATTTCCAACAACTTTGAAGAAATTTAAAATAGCATGTGTGCTAGGAAGTTTTAAATATATGAAAGCACAGGTCTTTGCACAGAGGGTATAGCAGTCCTTGTTAAAGTGTTCCTCTAGCTCCAGTCTCCACCATATCCTTAGGATAACATACATCATTTTTATCACCTTTCATGTAATCTTAAAGGTTTTGAACTTTTTATCAGTTTGAGGTACCAAAAAGGCCTTCCACAGCAGCTGCAGCTACCCAAACCCCGCATGCAGCCTTGCATCCCACACAACACTTTTCTTAGCCATCTTTCACAGATGCTTTAAAACAGTTCACAGAAACATATAATTATGTGGATCACAAGCTGATCAAGAAAATTAATTGGCTGGTCCAGGCCTGTCTGTTACCAAAATTAATGAGAACAACACACACACTTAAGTGAGGAAAAAGGATCACAATAGAGCAGCAACCCTCTTTATATGATCCTCTTTATAGGATCATTTGATTCTAGAGAAATAAGCCTGTCATTAAAGGGAGGGTTTTCTGCCTTTGAAACCTTTTCAGAGGTTTCAGAGGTATTGGTTTTTCTTATCAGAGGCTTTGCATAAGCTGAAGACATGTTTCTCACTGTTTCCTAGCTGAGCCTCCACCAGGCAATTTCTGTATCCTCCTCGCAGCAGCCTGAGAGCCTGGGCTCTTGGCTGTAGCCAAACCAATGTCAGTGCCAACTTTTGTGCATTATTTAGTTGAAATTATCTCTAAAATGGTCACAGAGTTAAGGCCAGTCCAATAGCATCAATCTTTTCCATAATTTAACAACATCACTGTTTTTCCCACATTGGCAGCCCCAGACCTGCTGACTAAGATACACAACTTGCAGAGGACACTTGAACAGAGGTATTCCAGCCTCCCGTCTCACTTTTCTGTAACTTTTACTGCACACATGAAAATGGCCATGGATACACAGGGTTCAGATGGGAGCTAACCCAAGCACACTTTCGGTCACTTTCTGAAGTTTCAGAAACCAGACCGTAAGCGAGGTTTGGTCACATTAACCTGATCGATGCTAGTTCTGAAACATACTGGGACCTCCTGACCTGAATCAGCACAACCAATAGTTCTGTCTTGGATTTAGGAGACCCCACAACGTTCAACAAGGTTCTGTTTAAACACCACCTCCATCTCTCAGAGGGAGACAAGCCAACACATAGCACTTGAAGCGGATCATGTTGTTGGTATCTTACAGATAAATAGCACTAACTGCACCAATATCACACAGCAGGGCAAAATCATAATAGAGGACAAACAGTGAAAACAAATGTATTTAAACATAACCACATGTTCTGTGATTCCACAGGACTCAGTCTTCAAAGTAATAATATTATTTGTAAAACGCCTCCCTTGGCATATTACACTGGGTTGTGCAAATGCTACAATAAAAATGTCATTTGGCATATTATGTAATATCATTCAAATAAAAATCCAAACAAGAAGAGCAAGTAAAGGAGAAAGGGATGGAGAAAAATGTGGCTGGGTAGCAATGAAGGATACACGATCAAGAGGGTTCTGCTGAGGAAACCGCTTGGGAAGGAGTGTGGCTGTTCCAGCAGTGGGGAAGGCTGAGGAGAAACAGGGAAGAGGTGATGAGCACTAGCAGTTTCAAGCAGGAGGACAGAGTGTTAAATAACATCCTATTGTGGTAAGAAAGGCAGTCTGTATCAAGAAACAAAGAAAGCTGCCAGTGACCAAGGCCCATATCCTCATTAATAATATCCCTGAGGATTTGTGCTGAACTGATACTCTGCCAGCTCTGTGTTTTAGTCACTCTCTCTTCCTCCTTCAGGCACCTGCTTGACAATGCAGCTGGGACAGTGTGTGGTGCAGGGGTCCTTCAGTGCTCTGGGAAGAGCACAGAGGCTTGCAGGACAGCCACGGCCACAAAAGGCTCACACAGGTCTTATAGGAGAGCACTGCTATAGGATCCCAGGCACAGCATTGCTAGTCGGTCAAGGGAAGTGATTGTCCCGCTCTACTCTGTGCTGATGCGGCCTCACCTTGAGTACTCTGTGCAGTTCTGGGCACCACAGTACAAAAAGGACGTTAAAGTGTTGGAGAGTGTCCAGAGGAGGGCAACAAAGAGTGTGAAGGGCTTAAAGGGGAAGATACATGAGGAGTGACTGAAGTCACTGGGCCTGTTCAGCATGGAGAAGAGGTGGCTGAAGGGAGACCTCATTACAGTCTACAACTTCCTCGCGAGTGGGAGTGGAGAAGCCGTCGCTGACCTATTCTCCATGATCACCAGTGATAGGACCCACAGGAACAGTGTTAAGCTGAGGCAGGAGAGGTTTAAGATGGCTATCAGGAGGAGGTTCTTCACCGAGAGGGTGGTTGCACACTGGAACAGGCTCCCCAGTGAAGTAGTCACTGCACCAAGCCTGTCTGAATTTGAGAAACAATTGGACTGTGCACTTGGTTACACAGTCTAAACTTCTGGGTAGACCTGTGCAGTGCCAGGAGTTGGACTTGATGATCCTTACAGGTCCCTTCCAACTTGGGATATTTATGATTCTATGATTTTAGAGGACCTACCTGTTAATCAGCACTAGCTGTAGCTTCTCTTCAACCTGCCAATCACATGGAAAAAGACAGGTATATTAAGTACTTTATTAATTGTTGCATTTAGTGATAGGGAATTTTTTTTTTTTTTTTTTTTTTTTTTTTTTTGTGGGTAATGTACAAAAACATAAATGCTATGGAGATATTCATGCAGGGCATCCCTGCCTATTGACCCACACTCTTGATGCTAGATTATGGTTTCATCAGTGATTCTGGGTTGCCCAAGAACACAATTGCTTTAAAATATGGGCTCTACCATCAAATCCAGTTAGACATTTACTGCAGGAGACTGCAACCATGAGGTCAGAGGAAGCAGCTAGCTGTGACTGGGAAGCTGCCATGTACAGCAGCTCTGTCCCCTTTTGCCCATATCTTCAGAGGACAATGAAGTGGCTGAGCAGATCTCTCCTAACTAGCAATGTGACATTTTAATGGCACAGCAATGATAGTTTCCACCATTTCTCACCTGCTGACACAGCTTCCCTGCTGCCATTGTGGATGTAAATGGGCTTTATAATTTCCTGTCCTATGTAATGTGGTAAATCAAGATAATATTTTGCCATTGGTTCTCAAATCAAGAATCTACCTCTTAAAATTTCAAAAGGTGTTTGTGAGGCAACAAGTTAAGCTAAAGCCTTCTAGGTAGACATGCTTTGATTTTTTGTGCTATACAGATGCTGATACAGATTATTATACGCCTGCAGATTTCTTAATATTCCTTTTTGTTCTCTGCCACTTAGAATATATCCACAATGGCAACAGATTAGCTGATGTGTTCAGGCTTACATTGCTTAGATGTAAAAAGAGATGATTTTGTTATAGGGCTTCCACCAGTGTAAAGTTGCTTTCTCCCCATCTCACCCTCACCCCTCAAATTTATTGCTGATTTAAAAGAATCAAGATTGTTGAAAGTTAGGTCATGGGACAGGGCTCACATTTAATGCAAGTTAGGTCATTCCATTCATGTGAAGAAAATGGAAGAGGAAAAGGAAGAGGGTGGTAGGAAAATTGGTGATGGGTTGTATGAATAGATAGACATAGATAGACATAGATAGATATAGATAGACATAGATAGGACAGGAGAGAAGCAGATGACTTGGAAACACTGGAGGAAAAATAAATAAATAAATAATCTAAACTAAACTCTCCATGAGAACTTGCAACCGAGCCACTAAAATCCAAACACCCACTCAGCAGAAAGGCTGTGAAAGCCTTGGAAAATGTGCATCTCAGTTCTTGCAATAGCACAGCGCATGTGAAACGATGACAGCCTAGTGTCACATTTACTGTGCTAGCTCTGTGGTCAAGATCTGGTGCTGAGGGTTTAAAATGTCCAGCCCTGTTAATCTTTCAAACTAGAACAAGTCAGTTTCAATTCAAAGAAAAAGGGAATTACACTTCTAGTAATACAAAAATACTGGGGAGACAAGCACTCAAGATGTAGAAAAGAAAGAAGCTTGTGCAAAATAATTGCCCCTCCTCATGTGTTTGCAAGATGAGTGGTCCAGCTGCACGTTTGCATGCTGTTTTATTCCCCCAGGAGTACTGCATCTGTCAGAGAACGCAATGTTGTACTGGAGGAATAAAACTGTCTTGTTCACTGAAGAAACCTGCTGACTGAAGTCCCTTGTCTCATTTGTTGCAGAAATTGTAAAGGATGCAAGTAGTAAGGCAGGGGAGTTGCAAAGAGATATTCTCATGGGTAAGGTGGTTGAAAAAGCATGTACCACTGCCTTTCATTTCTGTGCCACAAAATTCCTCTACCATACGAGGCAAGTCGCTTAAGTCAAGCACTATGAGCTGATGGTTTGCTTGGCAAGCCAGGAAGAGAGAACCAGCCTGCAGAACCAGAGGCAGGAGCCAAGGCAAGGAGCTGGACGGAAGGAGGCAGCCTGTGGGCGCAGAGGGAGCCATGCACACAGACATCTTCTTGGCACAGCCTCTGTGGCTCCCTTGGAGGCAGGCCCTGCTTCCTGCCAGCATGGCAACCAGGCCTGTTGCCTGCTGCACTATGGGGCGACTCATCCCACCCGGCCGTCACTTGTTCCCACCACAGGGTGAGGTGCCCACTTACCCCTGAGGACCCCAGTGCTGGCCTGTGGCAGGTGAGGCCTGCCAGGGATGCTCCATTCCTGTGGTGGCGGGGTGTTGTGAGTGCCGGGGCAAGAGCTACGTGTCGGGAGCAGGAGAGGACAGGGAGTTGAAAGCAGTGGCAAAGGCAGAACTGAACAAACAAGCAATCATTTATGGGCCACAAAATCAATGCTAAGCTGCCAAACCAGAGAGGCCCTTTGGAGTTGCCTAACAGGAAAACCAGCAAGGAAAACAACCTATACTATTGCCACAAAATGCCTTACAGCTAGAAAAGGGAAAAAAAAAAAAAAAAAAAAAAAAAAAAAAAAAGGAAAGAAAAAAAGTAGTCAGAAAGCCCTCAATAATTCAAAAGCCACAGAAACACCAAGAAAAAATAGCTGGAACACTTTTTAAATAGCCAAAAGTGAGAAAAGATGTGATTAAATAGAGTCATGCCTAAACCACTCTAGGCCACTTTCTTTTGCCACTTTTCTTTTCTTTTCTTTTCTTTTCTTTTCTTTTCTTTTCTTTTCTTTTCTTTTCTTTTCTTTTCTTTTCTT
>CM021763.1:27586285-27608562 GCA_011075105.1 Heteronetta atricapilla | reverse complement strand
TCTCCTCTCCTCTCCTCTCCTCTCCTCTCCTCTCCTCTCCCTTCATTTTATTTTCTGCTTCTTTCTGCCATGTTGTGCCATGCTGTGCCATGTGTTCAAGCAATTGATTGATTTAGGGAAAGAAATAATACTTTATAGCTTTACTTCTGCTTCTGTTTCTTCTTTCACCTGTCCCTCTCTTGTATGCTTTTGTACCTTTCTGTGTGTTGAACTCCATGGTTCAGCTAACAGTTGATGTTTTGTTTCTGTGAAAATACAGAGAAAATATCAGCAAAGATGTTCAAGCAATAGCTCAACTATAGAGCACAAACAATCCAGAGAAGGGTGTGAGGACTACAGACAAGGTGCACCTCCCTAGGAGGAATTCACATGTTTTCAGATTTTGAGGGATATCTTTTTCCTTGTAGTGTTTGAAATTATAGCAATGTCAGATTTATGCCAGAAGTTCAAGCAGGTCCCTTCGTTCAACAGCATTCTGAAAAGAAGTGCTTCTAGGGGTGTGTTACATGTACATTAGAAGATTTAAGTGTTCAACCGTTCTCAAGGATTTCTAAGCTTCTGTAGGAACTAGACACCTCTGATATTTGGAAGTCACAACCTTCCTTTGCCTTTGGTGTCATTACAATGCTTAGTTCAGTGACCCTTTCATCCCTTGTTGTTGTTCCTTGGCACTACCACAATGCTAATCTTAGAGGAAATAACAATAGTAAATCATGCAGGGGACTTAACGGAGTGGGTGACCAGCTAAGTCACCAAGTGCTTTTCATTAATTTTCACAATGAATTAAAATGAAGTACCGTATGTGTGTTGTGCCCTAGGGGTAATGGGGAGAGACGTTCTGGGGTCAAAGAGGACCGTGATGGGCAAAGCTCTCCTGCTGCACTTTAGAACATCACGAGCATGCCAAGATACCTGTAGTCACCATGTCACCTAATCTTTCAGTCAAATTTCTTTTTTTCTTTCCTTTTTTTTTTTTTTTTCATATATCACATAGCTGTCAAATTTCAGTTAATTTTTCAATTTCCTTCATACATCACATTGCTGTGCCATTGTCATTAGGGTATTGGTATCATTCCTTTTATGATATTATGAACTCTGGTTAACTCATGGGAATGCCTATGAAATGAAGAGTGAAGCTGGTTAGATCACAGGATCAGAGCCCAACTACCCAGATGTCAGACCCATTAAGAAAATTCATTACTTTCTTACCCTAGCTACCTTAGTGCATTGTATTGCAGGATCTTCTTATGGATTGTATAAGGTTAAATAATGATTTTCCCTTTGGTTTAGACTACTATATTATTTTTTTTTTTTTTCAGATGTTATGTCTTTTTTATTATGATCATTGCTGAAGCAGTGAAACTGCTTCTGAAATCTTATATTAGTATATGAGTGCCAAAAAATCAGGCTAACTGATGATACAAACCTCAATGAAAAACATGTTCTAAAGCAAAGTAATTTTCATGTGCTAACAGAGAATGTTACACAATCTACATTTGGATTGCTATTTGAAAATATATTAATGACTGCCACACATAATATTATACACTTGTTCCAGTTCTTGTGCTTAAAAGTCATATACTTTAATCACATTCATTTTTGTTTGTTTGTTTGACAGGGTATAATATGAGTTTAGGAATGCAAGCCAGGGGTCCCTGTGTTTGAATTTTCTATAACACTAACATCCTTGGGGACCTTAAAGAGAATGAAGAATGATTAGGCCAAGACAACCTTAAAGTTGGATGAGAAAAGTTATGCAGCTATTTAAGTGCTTGACTAAAAAGAGGCCTATTTTTCTTTTCTTGTCTGCCTCTCCATCTAATACAGAGCTAGCTTTTGCTGTAAATCCCATTCCTTTTGGTTTATACATACCTTGCTCTGAAGACTTAAAGGACAAGGTGTGGTGGGCTTGCAGATATTAGTTAGAGTACTGCTGGATGCAGTGTGAGCTTTAAAAGGAGTAGTATTGATTTCTCTGCATAAAAAATGATATTTTAAGGGCACAGAGTTGGAGCCTGAATATTCTGTGGGGATGTGCTAGGCTTTGGTCCCTGGATTTAATGTAACTCATTTAACAGTGACTTGTAGGAATAATCATTTGCTCTGACTGTTCAAAATCCTTCTCAGGGCCAAGGCCCTGATTATTAATTTTAATAATCACTAATTATAAAGGGAAGCAATGAATTCAAATGCTGTTGGCATTTTTTTTCCTTTCATATATCAATAAATAGAAAAAATTATCAGAATTCATAGATAATCATTGTAGAGAGAATTACAGATGAATTTAATGCCCTTATCTGTTTCTGACTACGATATCATTACATTCTAATACAATTTATCCCTGTTGCAGTTTGTTTGCACTCAACCCAAGGAATAGGCAACAGGTCTCTAAGTAATTTACAAGTAATACCAAAGACCTCCAAACAGCTACAGGCAATTTTCAGGGCAAGACTCCATTGGGCAGAGCCAACAGACAACAGAAGAGACAAAGCACAATGTAAGCAAAAATTTGGCAAGGAGGAGACCTTTGTACTGAACTCACATAATGTAAGATTAAATATTGTTTCCTTTACCAAATACCATTTTCTCCTGACATTCCCTATGCATCAGGAAACACTTTTGAATGAATGAGAGACCACCAAGCTAGGAGGTCTTGTTGAGTAGCTACATGCACCATGATTTATGCTTATAAAGATACTTTGGAATTATCCCTTTTTGGTTTCAATGGGATTTAGGTGGTGAAATTTTTTATTTGTTTGTTTGTTTGTTGGTTGGTTGGTTTGGTTTGGTTTCTTTGTTTGTTTGTTTAAAAAATAAAAAATAAAAATAATGTAAAAAAAGATTGCTAACCCTTGAAGTGCTTTTGGCAAAGCAGTATATCATCATCTTTCTCTGAGGACAACATGCGTGTTGAGTTTTGTTTCATTTATTTATTTATTTATTACATAATAGCTCATTGAACCATGTAATAATCTATTCTGACTCCTGCAGTGTCTGCAATTTTGTCATCTAAGCAACATCTATGATGATGTCTTTAAAATAATTGTAGAGATGCTTTCACTAATAGCCAGAGGCCCCACTGATCTGTCTAGACCATGCATGGAGTTGTCATTGAAGCCATTTTTATACCGCAGGTCCCAGAAATGGTGTTTTCATAAAAGGATGATACAATCATGACATTGCATTTTCTAGCAGTGGTCTAAGCTGAAATGTGTGGTTCCTCAAAGCATTTCAGCTTTTTCAGTTCAATAGTGTGGCTGAAAATGATCGCCAACAATGAATAGTTGATAGCTGCAATGCCTAGGAATGGATATGCTCAAGCTCTTTAAAACTGTGCACGTGTTTGCACAGATACAGTTGCTACAATTTCTCTGTACAGGTTCCCTAAATACTACACTAGTATATGTGGTGCTGTTTACTAGCACCCATATTGGCTGAGGCACTTGAACCTAGGTAAGGTCTGATCACTACTTGAAGTCTTAAATTCCAAGGATGCATTTTAACTTTACACCTCCTTTTGGATGCTTTCCCTGGGGCATGGGGTATTGCTGTCTGGATGTGTTTAGGCCCCTAAGCTAACTTCTGAGACTTTTCAGATCTCTGTCATTTTTCACAAGACCATTCTTTAAGCTTCATTTAGCATTCTGAGTAGCCACATAAAAGCAAGGGACAGGCTCAGCAGAAGAATTTCTTTACTGTAGTGATTTTATATCCTGAAGCAGCTGAAATGCACAGTTCTTTGGGGGAATCTTGGACTAATTTCTTAATGGTTTCACAGCAACTGTTCTCAGAAAAAAAAAAAAAAAAAAAAAAAAAAAAAAAAAAAAAAAAAAAAAAACTGCTGGATGCTGGATGGTTTCCCTGTCAGGGCTACTTTCTGAAGAACAATTAACTGGGCTTTGCTATTGTTGAGATACTCAACAAAATCAGCTATACCTTAAAAGACTTAAATCATAATTGAAAAACAGACATATTCTGACTTCTTCAGAAAAATTGCAACCTAGTGAAATTCAGCTAAGCAGCCATGAACTTCTTGCAGTCTTCATATCTACCCAGCTGGAGGTATGCTTATTCCATCAGTCACACATGTTGTGGCCTAGCAAGCCCCAAGTTGTGATGACACTCACAGTAGGACATGGTTTTGCAGATTTTTGTTCACCATTCAATAATAAAGAGAGTCTCCTGTTCCTCATCATCAGGGGCCAGATCCTAGGGACTAGCTTTGGGGGTGGGCTGAGAAATGCAGAGGGTCTGACACTCACTTATCCTCAGGCTATCAGGCATCCCTCTAATTTCAGAGTGGTGCAAAGCAAATTTAGGAAGTCAGGGAATCTAGTCCATCTAAATATAGTCCACATTACTTGTTTGGAATACTCTCAGTGCTCTAATTATCTTCAGTCTTTTAGCAAATTTCTAGGTCCTTCAGTATTTGCTCCAGCATAAAACTCTGCAAATAATTAAATGTGTTGATTACAATAAAAAAAAGTCTTGGATTGTGCTGTAAATACTTATCCTTCTGTGGTTTTACTGAGAAAGTTATGCTATTCTTAGGTAGGAATGAGCAATCAACATTTGAAGAAATGTGTCACATATAAGTGATATTTTACTGCTTTTCAACCACCAACACTGGTTTGCTCATTACTGTGTGCAGATGGAGCTTATGTATCAATTTCATCTTATGTAAAGACACAGCACCAAATCCCATTGTCCTGAGCAAAATTCTCACCTTTTCCATGGCTGTGACAAAAAAAAAAAAAAAAAACACCGCGTATCAAAAGGTCTTTCTACTGAAGAGCCTGTTCCTGTTTGCTATTTCAATGTGCTTATCAGTTAGTGCCTGTCAGTTAGTGCCTGTTGGTATCTAGGCATACCTGCTAGGCAACCTTTTTCCTTGCAAGGAGATGTGAAAGTCTTCTCCAACTATACGCCATGTCTGGGTAAAGAGACCATGGAAGATAGATTTGAGAACACAATTTACATTTTGCATTTCTCCCTTTCAGCATTCCACCACAAAATGTTTCAGTCATGGACAGAAAAGTGGTCTGGTCTGGTTCTCAGACCTAACATTAGCTGAGAACAGACAAGTTAGTCCCATGGCAGAAATCACCACAGAGCTTACCTCTGTGAAGAAAATGCCATTTGGTTTTAAAGAAAGTTTCTGATCAGCCAAGGTTGTATCAACATATCGGGACTGTAATCTTTCATTCTAGAAACTTATAAACTTGTTTTTATTCTGCATAAATTTATACATAAATAAATTGAAGCTATTTGAAATACTCATCTCATTTTTTTGTTATAGTTATTTTTTAAGCTAGGCTTACAACTGGGAAACAGAAAATGTTTATTCAAAATTTCAGAATGTTTCAAGTTCTGTGCATGAGTATCTATTTGTTTTTCTCTATATTTTTGCTTATTGTTGTTATTATTATTACTATTTGCCTTAAGTGGATATCTACATATCTCCCACGCTCTTGATGCTAAAAATCAAACTTGATCTGTTTGCTTAGAAATGTAGAAGGAAATCAGCTGGCATTTTAAAAATTCTGGCCAGAGTCACTAGGCTTGTGGTTATTTCAAATGAGTGTGGTAAGAGAATAATGGAGTCATGGATTTAGTTGAATCGAACTTTTTTTGGCCAAAGTACACATGACAAATATTTCTTCTCACAGATGATTTTAGTACCCTCACTCCCTCCTTCTCTCACTTATTTTGCCAGAGGAAGCAGGGGTTGCTCAGCAGCACCAGAGATCAGCCAGTTTCACATAACATTAAGGAAATACAGTGCATGCTGACAGCCAGGTTGCATTTCTTGGGCACGCAGCTTCACCTACCTATCAGTAGCCTCACTTTGCAGGATCTGTTTTATCAGCATTGTAGCAAACTATGTTAAAAGGCCAGTTTGGGCCATCCAAAGTCATATGTATTATAACTTAAATTGCTGTATGATAAAGATAGTTTGTGTACCAAATGTTAAATTAGTTGTTTTTGTTTGTTTGTTTGTTTGTTTTTGTTTTTGGTTTTTTTTCTAGATGTTTTCAATTCTGATATTAGAAATACCTGAATTGAGAGGGAAAGAGAGATGTGGATTTTAAGACTTATAATCATGCATGATACTGTGATTGATGATACTGTGGCTGACTGAGATTCATAAACTCATAGAGCTTCAGAGATAATTTAAATAATTTGGACAAACACAGTCAGCTAAGTAGGAGTGTGGGAAACAGGATGGAAAGAGAAAGATTCCCAAGCTGCCAACTCATTTGGGCTGCTATCTCCCAGTAGGTCCAGGCAGAGATACAAAATGCTTTGCCCCTGGACTCTACCTGAGAAAACGACAAGCTCAGCAATGCTCAGAGCTACCTGTCACTGACAAAGCTCAGCGTGCCTGGCTCAGTGTGGGAGCTGCAGCATGTGGCTGGCAGCTTCAGTGGCTCCCTTCTGCTACGCCCTGTATTTTGCAACATCAAACACACATTGCTGAAGGTCTCTTCAAGACTGTTCACCTCCCCCACCTGCTGATCTTAGTGCCCACTTAGCATTGTTCAGCAAAGTCTGATTTTAATTTGCATCTGGAGAAGAAGAAGTACATAGGTTATGTTCCAAAACATTTCAGATTCAGAGCCTGGGTTCTGAATGCTGCTGCACTGGTTTTGTGCAAAGCATGGAGATAGCCCACAATCTACTTTGGAAAGAACTTAGTGTTGTTTTGCGCTCTTGCTGTGCCATCTTTTAAGCTTCTTTTCCACCCCACATTTCCAGTTTTATTTCACTTATCAAGCCTTTTTCCACATTTTAAAAGTTAAATACTATCACATTGTTTGGATAACTTCTTCTAATTACATGGTTTTCTGTTTGCAATTATTGTACAGCTCATAACAAACTAATTATAAGTAGTAATACATTTTGATGAATATTTCATGAACAGAATTGAATTTTGCAACCTCCCCATTTCCATCCATCCTGGTCTATAATGTTGCACAATGTGACCATATTGTGGAAGATAAATGACAATTACTTTTCACTTCAAAGTCCTCCAGAGATCCTTGGATAAAAACTTCAGTCTGGCAAAGCCTTCAGTTAACTTTGTGTTTTAAATTTCTGTGAGAGTTAGTGACTTTATGAAGACAAGTTTTTTGTTTGTTTGTTTGTTTGTTTGTTGTTTAGTATGAAAATATTTGCACTTTTTATAACATCATGTTGAACCGCTGTACCTGTGGTAAAATTCTGTTCTCACATTGGACTAATTTGTACATGTTTCACTACTGTGGGCCTACTTAACACATGCTTGCACATTTATAGCAGAACACCACTATATGTCTCCATAAGTGTTGCCATCAGGTACTGGAAACTACAAATACATGGCATGAAACATTTTTTAAATTTATTAGCTTTGGAGGTTGATGTCTGCAGTTTAAGCTCCCTAGTCTATATGTAGTAAATTCCAACAGAATCTAAAAGTATTGACCAAAACTCAGTCTGAACGTGCCACTCCTAAAAGTGCATATACAAATAAAAAACAGCTTACCCAAGGCTCATGATCCTGATTTGAACTTGGTCCAATTGCTGTGGCTAGACATGCATTTGCTTAACAGTAGAGATGCTAAATAAAGAAACAGTAAAAAATGATTCACTCAGTTGAAAACAGAACAACAAATGTGAAACTTTTTACAAGCTGAAGAAAAGAATCCCAGATTCCACACATCTGAGATTCAACGTTGCCACACCTATAAGAAAAAAATGTCCCCATCTGGTATGTTACAGCACATTTCCAAATCTGTGTTGGCTGCTTTGGTGAAATAATTATTTACAACTATTTGGTGTTTCTTTGTGCAAGACATTCCTGGAGATATGCCTCTGCATATAGAGCAGGTGCATGTGGATATTTCAGGGCTCTTTGACCACTACAGAAACCAACTAATGTGAAATGGTCCCACCAAGTACATCTATACTTTCACATCAGATACAACATCTATATTTTTAGCTGTCTCAGCACACGTTTCCCGTTGACCACCGTACTGGGATTACCAGCTAGTTCCATGTCTGTTTATCATTACTTTATTTCTTACATGATCAAATGGTCATATACCAATAGCAGTTCCATTATTTAGTGTAAGAGTATTTGCACCAGAGAGCAAAGAGTGTACCAGTTAGTAAGGAGTTCAGACCCATTTCATCCCCAGTCTGCTGCAGCAGCTCAGTGTGGTGGCTGTGAGGACAGGGAGACACAGGGGTCACTGCTCCTCCCCAGCAGCCTGAGAGGATTTCAGGGTCCTCCCCACACCCCCTACTCACAACAGGCATTTCTATCTCTCCTCCTGAGAGCCACATACTTCACATTTTCCCTGTACAAATAACTGCTTAGGCCCTTCTTTCAAAGAGCCTTTATTAAACCACCAACTATTTGCTGTCGAGACATTTAGGATGAAATCATCGTGTTAAACAAATAAACGCAGCTTCATACAGATCTCTGCTCTGGGAGCAGAGTAAGAAAATAATTTCTGTCTACTCTCCACAAAAGCGGCTGGAAAGGCCGAAAGAAAAATATTATTTTTACTTCATTGTGTGAAATATCGTTTTGGAGGATCTGACGCGTTGAGCGTTTGAAGAGTTTTTGCTGGCAGGTTTCAAGGGTCCCCTGGGTTGACCCCCTGGGATTGTTTTCTTCATTAATAAACTTAGCATGATGTGTGTTAAAAGGAACATTCTGTTTGCTTTGTAAATAAGGGATGTCAAACAAGAAGCAGAAGCCTTGCAGACATTAGGTGAGATGTTCTTAGAGGGCCGGGGGCAGGATGCTCGTGTGGAAAAATAAAAGCCCTGGAAAACTTAGGAATAATGTTACTGCCTTATCCAAGCCAAGACTTTGCTGGGGAAACAATGCTGCCTGCGAGCCTAGATGAAGGATCTTCCTTTACCAGTCCCAGGAGGAAAGCCCCACGTTCTGCCCCAAGGCAGCAGGAGATGTGCTCTGGAAGGGAAGCTCTCGAGTATCCACCTGCAGCCTTGTGGGGGATGCTGAGGGATGCAGAGCAGGTACTCACATCTCTCTTTGCAAGGTGCAGCCCCTGGGAGGACTGGGGAGATTTTCTGTACTGGCAGTTGAAAATCTGCAGCACACTGGTGCTGCTGTGGAAATTACTATAGAAGAGTTTCTGCTGGATTTAAGGGAATAATTTGTAAGAAATTCATCCTTCTGCTGATCCTAGTTGGTTTTTTGTTTGTTTTTTTTCCCATCACAAAGCAGGAGAAAAAAATATCCTGCTATTTATAAGTGTTTGCTTTCTGTTGCCTGCCTCCCTGCCCATATTGCCACTCATCTTTCCCATTGCTTCTGAAGCCATTCATTTCCCATCAGCTGCCTGCCCCCTTGAAGAAGCCTCATAAGCTTTGTAAGATGTCTTAGCTCCTGTCTTTCACAGTCCTGGCCTCTCAGATTCGTCAGGAACACCATTGCCAGGAAGGGACAATGTCCCACATGTCACTTCAGGTTCTGGCTGCATGCAGGGCTAAGAACAGCATGCAGAGTACATGAACACTGCTAGGCGTGGGATGGACAAAGTTCCTTGGCTGGCTTTGTCCAGCCTTCATGTATTCCTGCAGTGTGCCATCATTGCTCTGGCTGTCATCACAGAGAAAAATAAATTCCCAAACTGCTTAAAACATGTTTACTTTAGGAAGAGAACAGTCAAGGATATGGTTTAAAAGATGAGGCAGGATCAATTCTATAACTTAAATGATCCGGGGAAGGAAATACATTGGTGTCCAATAGTCCTTAGATGTAATTACAGCTGGCAGCATCCTAGTTACATTTACCATTTTGTACAAAGCTGAGCACTCCAATAAGAAGAGATGCGGTTTCCACAGCTAAGCCTCAGGCCAGCTTTAGAAAGAATTCCAAAGCAAACATGAAATTAGCAATATTACCTTTTTCTTGAGCTGTATTGCATATATATTACTAAAATATTTATCTTATGTAAGTCACATACCGTGCAGACAGGAAGCTTTCCAATTCCATTGGAAAAGTATTGACCTCACTAAGCTGCTTTTGGAGTTATGTTAATAACTGCAAGAATAAATGTTTAATTTGTCTAAAACGAATATGTAATTAGAGATAATTTTGTTTTTTAAAATACAGAATTAAAAAAATATATTCAAAGAAGTACAGAACCTTAAGAGTCACCATAACAGATCATGGTGACACATACAAAGGATTTTCAGATAATTTAATTGACCAATAATTGTAAACAAGTAGGGAGAGGTCTACCAAAAACGGAAAAGGAAAAACTGTTGTTAAAGCAGTTTATAGTGAATTTAGAATGGTGAAAATAAAATCAAAAACCTGTTTTGACTTTAGAAATTTGGCTGTGTGCATCTCTTCCCTCAGTCTCTGCCTGGAGCCTTAACTTGCCCTGTGCCAACTTAGAGGTACAGTCACGCTTAAAAATTTTGATTTGTGTGGCGGACAATATTCATTAAGAGTTTGCTCTGTTTACCACTTATGTCATATATGGTCATCCTATATATAGATTATGTTATTTGGATTTTGCATCTGAATTCTCCTTAACTCTTCACTTACTACCTAGAAGTTTAAATTCAATTCACCAAATTTGATAGATCTGGTAAGAGGAAATGGGTGTATTACCTGGTCTGAGTTATCTGAGCTACATTAGTTGCAGGCAATTATTTATACAACTTGTGAGTTTGCATAAGGGTAGGACGCTTTAAGGAGACCAAATGGCTTAAAAAGCTATCACAAAAACTTCCAGGTTGAAGTAATCAGTTGGAATAGAGCTCAAGTCATTTATGACTTCAGTGGTTACATGAAATTACTGATTTCCATCTTTTTTTTTTTTTTTTTTTTTTCCTAGACAGGAAATATCCATCCCACTGGTGACCCTGATGACAACCACGTTAGAGAATCCAAGAAGGGCACAACTATGAAGACTGTAGTGATCCGTTTGAAAGACAAAGACCTGATCAGGCAGTAGGGAATAATATATATATAAATATTGTTGATCAAAAATGAGGTTGAAAGAAATAGGCTTTTGACCAAGTCAAGTCAAGACATTCATACTTAAAATGACCATAAGTGAAAGCACCCTTAAATGATGCCCAAGTATTTTTACAGAAATTGAATGATGTGCTGATATTCCCAGGAAGCAAAGCCAGAACATATTGATAAGCAAAGGATTCTGAAGCATTGCCAGAAAAAGTTTTAATGGTAGAATACCATGACCTTTGGAGTCTTCACCTGTTTCAAACAGCAAATAGTCATTAATCACAGCTACTACAAGTATCTTTGGTGAGAAAACATGAAGGGCTGTGTGATGGCAATGCTAGGAACAGCCCTGTAACCCATGTGAAAAGTATTCAGCACACGCCACCCAAACATATAAGAAGATCAGGGTGCAAATCACTTCTAAAATGACTAAGCTGGTTATTTGGAAAGGTCTTCAGGACTACATATAGCTGATATGAAGCAGGCAGACTTAAGTATGTAAAGACCATAGCTCATAGGTGTTTGTATAACCTCTTTTTAAAAGGAAGATTGTCCCATGAACCTTTCTAGGTACCCTGTTCCCTGTCCTTGGAGCTAAGAATTACTAATCTATCTTCTTTGCTCAAGTTAGTGCATTTGTTCATGTTGTGTCCCCAGTGGACGTGGAAAGCAATTGATCACTGTCCTCTTCATAGCAACATTTTACATATTGGGAAATTGTTATCCCTTCCTCCCCCTCCCCTTGAGCCTCATGCTTAGTCTTCTCTTTTCCAGACTAAACAAACCCAGTTCTTTCAACCTTTTCTTGTAGGTCATGTTTTTTAAACCTCTGATCATTCTTGCTGCTCTCCTTTGCACTCTTTTCAATTTGTCTACATCTTTCTTGAAGTGTGTTTCCTAAAGCTGGTCATAGTACACCAGCTTAGGCTTTACCTATGTAACCTAAGGAACAATTAGTACTTCTTTCACTTGTAAGACATTCCAGGTGATGCACCAAAGAACGAGAAACCCTTTTATCCTAACATTACATCTGTGAGTCAAGCTCTCATGACTAAGAACTCCAGATCATTTTTTACAATACTACTGCAGAGTCATCATTTTTCTTATCTTGTTTCTACATATTGAGATTCTCTTTAGCAAGTCTAACACACTGCTCTGGCCTTTATAGCAATTCATCGTGAAGACTTCAGGCCATATCTCCAATTTACTAAGACAGTTTTGTATTCTGATCATGCCCTTCAAAAGGTGCCTGTGTGTTATCACAGTTGGCCACAGTTCAAAAAGGGAAGGATTGGGGTTTGGTGTGTCGTGGCATGCAATCTGCTACAGCCCTGAGTCTGTGTGTCCATGTCACATCTTTAATATGAAGTCTGTGCCAGTCACCAGTCCTTGGAGCTCAACACTCATGCAGAGAGGGAAGTGCTGCCTGCCTCATGTGTACAATGCAAGGAGCATGCTGCTGACAGTGCCCCGGTAAGCAACTTCAGCCCCAGTTCCACTAGCTGCTGCACTGCTTGTTGGCATCCCACACCACCGCAAGTATGGGTTAAATGCATATTTTCTTTGAACTTGCATAGTCTACTTTTAAGATGACTTATCAGCATGGACAACTTTGCCTCTTACATTAACCTGATGCATGGGTTCTCTCAGATTAATCAGGCCTATTTTTGAAACTTGCTGTAATTATTCTGCTACTCTACTTCCTCCACCCAACCTGTTCAACCTTCCTTTTCATCTTATGATCTGCTTTGCTCTATCTGTATATTCTCAGCCACTTTTTTGTGATAATCCATGGCTCTCTTCCAATAACTGTCCCCTACTTTGTAGCATTTTTTGAGATGACTTGCCAATTTCAATGCGTTTTGGAAATGTGAAGGACCATTTTTTCCTTTTGTAACTAAGAAGCAAGCCAGTAGTTGGAATTGTCCTTTTTGTCTTTCTGTACTGGAGGGTTTTGGCTCTACATACTCACAACTTCCTCCTCAACATTCAGCAGGATAGTTTGTAGTCTATGTCTGCTACATCTTCCCTTTTCTTATTTGTACTAGCACCAGACACAATCAGTGCCTCATGCATCTCTCTGAATTTTGGAGTAATTTCACATCCAGTATTTAAACTCTTATATCAATACTTGATAGAACTAGCATTTTCATTCTTAAAATAAATTTACAATATATAAAAATAAATCTATAAAATTAAAATGAAAATAGAAAACACAGTTTAAATAAACCAACAAAATACAGCTCCCTTTTTTTGGTACCCATACTCCCTGTCCTTCCTTAGCTATACAAACTCCTCTGTACTTCTCTGCCATGTCCCATTGCATCTCTGTGAATACAACTGTCATGACCATGGGGGTCTACTAAGCCTGAAACCCGCCTTGGTGTGTTCCCCAAATTCCTGGCATTTGCCAGGAGATGCAGCAGCAAAGTATTTTGCTATCATCCTTCATTTCTCTGTTCTTGCATTCTGTTTCTGCCATTCACCACTCATGTTTGAGCTTTTTCCTGGATTTCTATTTCTATTTTTTGCTCATGTGAAGATTCTGTCAGCAGTTTCCCTCAAAGCCAGAGCAAGCTCTGGCCCCGCAGAAAGCTTTTCACCAGAGGGATCCCATTTCTGCTCAGCAATTCTCCTTTGTAGCATACTGTCTGGTGGCTAAGGAAGCCAAAATCCTTCTGTCAACACCCTCTGTGCAGCCAACCATTCTCCTTCAGCCTGGGCAATTACAGTCTTTGGGATCACATTCAGAGCATCTATTCTTAACTTATTCCTCTTATTCTCTTGCTTATCTTCTTTCTGAAGACCTCAAAATGCTTTGTGGAATTTTTCCAGCCATGGGTGATACCATGAGGCAAACTGGTGACATAATTAATGCTGTGTGACCTGGTGAATTAAGAGCTGGATTAGAAATAAAACCAGTGACCTTATTCTAGTCAGCAGCATCCAGACACTTCTGAACCTTGGAATATCTGCAGAGGTCCATTGGGTCTCTTAACTCTCCTGTTTTATTCTCCTGGCATGGATAGTCTGAAGGATATGTCCTGAGTCATGCAGCAGAAAATTTCCGTCACTCCTAAGCATTGTCAGATTAGCTTCTGCTGCTTTCCGGATTTAAAGGTGTTCGGCTACCTCTCTTATTTTTTTATTGCTAGGTTTGCATGAGATGAGATATTTTAAAATATTGCTGCTGTGACATTTCTTTGATATAATAGGCTTTGCAGTTACTAACTTTGTTCATCAGCTGGTTCAGTGGCCTTGGAGGAAGCTTATCCATTCCTCTATACAACTTTAGTCATATAAAAAAGGTGTATTTACTTTAGACAGAAATTCAAGTTTCAGAATCATTTACTTCAAAGCCATGTACAAAAGACATTTTCTTTTCTTTTCTTTTTTTTCTTTTTTTTTTTTTTAATAATGAACTCTTTCCATTGATGAGTTTTTGGCGCAGCCCATTTTGAAACCTTGCTATTTGAAACAGCTTGCTGATGTTTTCTTAAATTACATCCTCTTGCGGGTCCATAAAATCCTGAAGTTATTACAAATAAATAAACGGAGTTTCTCTTCATGATGTAAACCAGCTTTGAATGAAGTCATTGAGTGGAAGTTTGACTTGGATTGCTTCTGAAAAGCTGCTCAGACCCAGGGCAAAGTTCTGCTTTTCCTCTCTGTGCTGCAGAAATTGGTGAGCAGCTGTTCTAAGTCAACTGAGTGGAGCAAACCCCCATTGCTTAATGTCTTGTTTTAATTTCCAGTGGGAAACCAAGTATCAGAAAGTCCATACTCCCCACTCCCCTTTCTTTCTCTCACTTTTTCCATGTAAGATCCTCCTGAGTGAGTTGCAAAACTAAGTTTTGGTGAAAGAGATGAGAGGTGAGAGGTTTCCCTTCTCTCTTGTGCTAGGCATCCTATCTCTCCCAGTGATGCAGGGGGCCTCAAACTTTCCCAGGTCAGTGAAGTTGGCACCACTGTTTAGTGACCCATGCTCTTCTGGGCAGGATTAAAAAAGCTCATGCATGGCACCAGCAAGAGCAGCAGACAGCACAATGGAAACTCAGCCATGGGACACTGGATGTGAACAAGCAGTGCTAAGATGTTACACCAGGTCTTCGCTAGATTCTCTCTCCCTTCCTTCTCTCTATGGCCAATGCAAGTCTGCAGGTCTTCATGACTACCCCAGCTAGCTTTATGTTATCAAGAGAAAAATTAAACCTTCTTTGATCTACTGCAAGTGTCCAAATCCAGCTCTGTATTTCCTCAACAAAATTTTGCTCCAATTCTCTACTAGGAAACACCAAAAAAATTTTGTCCAATGTTTGTGAATTCAAGAAATACTGTTCACACAAAGTGCACATTTCTGTTGAGAGCCTTTGGATCAATTTTATTTATATTGATAGTTTAGACTTTCCAGGTTTACAGTAGTTTTCAATAACGCAAACACTCAAACAGGTAGGAATCATTTTACATATCAAGCATGTAAACAAAATGATCACATTTATTTATTTATTTATTTGGTTGGTTAGTTTGGTTTCATTTTAGTAGTATCATTAACTGCACTTATAGCTAAGCAATGTAACCAGTAGTGCCAGCATTCGATACTGGCAGCCTATCTCATAACACTCCACTGTAATGGCTAGGACAACCCGTTCTCACTGCTCCTGACAAAGGGCCAGATTCAGACACCGGAGTTGTATAACATCTTTTAAATGATGTTCTTATGTGAAAAATCCTATGCAAACACCAGGACTATTTGTAGAGTGAGGTACTGCCTAGACTCTTGACCAAAATTAACAAGTATCTGCCCATAATCTCCACAGGAATCTACTCAGAGATTGGGAGAAAAGGCAGAGAAGGCAACAGGACTGTTGGAAGATAAAACACAACCTTTGTAACAAAGCAAGAATATAAAAAAACTATTTTAATAGGTGAAAAGTAATCATAAGTATGCCATTTAGCACTATGAGATCTGTGTGCAATGTGTTCCTGTTCAGTGGAGATATTTCAGTCACATATATGAGCTGACTGCCAGAGCTGGTACCCAAGTCCCTGGGGCTGAGTGCCCACCTCGGTGCTTTGCCAGCAGGCAGCGGTTAGCACTGCTCAGAGGGTGACATTGTGGTTCCCTTCCCTTGACAATTCTCAGCAGAAAAATGAAACATCTGAGGATACTTTGCATTTGGAAATGCTGTGGCTGCAGCCTG
Organism: Heteronetta atricapilla; assembly: GCA_011075105.1. NCBI lineage: Eukaryota > Metazoa > Chordata > Aves > Anseriformes > Anatidae > Heteronetta > Heteronetta atricapilla. Next base: position 27,592,362 of record CM021763.1, on the reverse strand, counting down.
TGGGTGCATGTGGGTCGTTGAGACCCAGCTCTCGCCATCCTCCCAGCAAGGCCAGGCCCACCACATCCTACTCCGTGGGCTGGAAGGGGCAGTGGTGGAGGTCAGTCAGATGGCAGCACACTTGGAGGATTGGGTGCAACCTGAGAGCTCCTTTGGAAGCTGGCTTCCAACTACAGCTCCCATGAAACTCCAGGGCAGCATTTCAGCATGGAAATATTTCAGTTTTCAGACATTATGGGGTGGGAAAGCTTTGGAAAAAGCTTGTTGGAAAAGTGAAACTGTTCACAGAAAGCTGATACTTAAACAAATAATTCATTTAGCTGCACACCAATTTTCTGTCAATAAACATTTTCAAAAAATTTCTGATCATCCCTAGAAGAGTCTGAAACCCATACTGTGCTGTTTTATTACTCTGAGTAACTCTGAACCAGTTAACCCTGCTGTTTTCTCTTCCTCCACATAAGGTAGAGATTTGTTCATCTCGTGGGATGCTCAGTCAGCCCTTGGCTCCCCACACTGACAGCCAAGTTACAGTTTCGGCTCCACAAAACAGTGTTTATGTAAGAGCTAGAGAGAAAAGACACCTATGAACAAAGAAAAATAATTATATTTGTTTGTGTTATAAAAGCCCTGAGCAGCCCCACTCTGGCTTGGGCCCCAGTACGTAGCACAGGGTAAGATCATAGTTGTAGTCCGAAACTGCTTGTAATCTAATTAAGACAAGATGTAACCCACTGGTAACAAACATTTGAGAAGGGGATCAAGGATGGGGGAAGTGGTATTTTCTTGAAAGAAGAAGAAGGAAAGGATAGATTTTCACAAATTGACCAATTCTAGCATGTGGGGCTTGAAAAATCTCACTGCATGTCACAAAGTCAACAAATAAATGGGGGTTGTAGTAAACATTGAGAGCAGGTAAAAACACATATCACTTGACTTTTTTTTTTTTTTTTTTCTCACATAGGTGTTCCATGTTTGCACCTGAAATTGAAAGGAGAGTTAGTGTGATTTATATCAGCCTATATTTTGGCATGACATGTATACTGCAATTGCCTACCCATGGCATTAGCTGTAGAGCTGGTCTCTAGAAGGTGAGGTTTTGTCAAGGATTCATACATTTTAAAAAAAACCTTCAAAACTTATGTGTAGTGTATAGTTTTGAGGGATCAATACCCCAAAACTGTAAATACAATGCTGTGAGGGAACAGGTCAAATGTATTGATCACCCTTCTTCATTTCAATGAGCAGCTAAATTTTAAAATTAGTGCTAATCTTCCATGTTTCAGTATTAACTTCCACACAAATTGTCTCTTTGTAAGTACCCAGGTAGTGTTCTTATCTCAAAGTCTTGTGACTTATCCTCATATGTCCCAATCTCCCATTGTTTTTCTAACTGATTGCCCAAATTTCTGGATTCTAGAAGAAGCTACTGTACATTTTTTATTTAATCTACCAAAAGAACTTTCCTTCAACTATAGGGAGCAGTTAGCAGGAATACAAGCATATAGGACAGTCACAGAGACACGTGTTAAAGGACATGATGTCCTCTCCTGGTAATGTTTTAGGATGTCATGATGTAATACCAATACATTGACATGCTCAGTAGAACTAGTCTTGGTTACTGTTCAGAAACAACACATAGAAGAAAAATACACTGCTGAAGCAGGAGCTGAGAGTAATTCAAACTGCAACACTCTTCTCTGAGTCTGTATTTATCATAGAATCATAGAATCATTCAAGTTGGAAAAGACCTCTAAGATCATCTAGTCTAACCTTTAACCTAGTACTGACAAGTCCACCACTAAATCACATCACTAAACTCTACCTGTACACATTTCTTGAAAACCTTCAGGGATGGTAACTCCACCACTTCCCTGGGCAGCTTATTCCAGTGCTTCACAACCTCACAACCCTTTCAGTGAAAAAATTTCTCCTACTAACCAACTTAAACCTCTTCTGGCATAACTTGAGGCCATTTCTCCTCATATTCTCACCTGGTGCTTGGAAGAAGAGCCTAATCCACACCTGGGTACAAATTTCTTTAAGGTAACTGTAGAACATGATGACATCTGAGCCTTCTTTTCTCCAGACTAAATAGCCCCGGCTCCCTCAGCTCTTCCTCATAATATTTGTGCTCTAGACCCTTCACTAGCTTCATCACTGCCCTTGTTTGGACATGAAAAGAAGAGAAACAAGATTGTGGCACTGAGATGGTCACAGTGTTGTTCAGAAGAGTTCAACCAACATGACTTTTTTTTTCCCCAAAAGATACCGGAGAAAAAGCAAAATAAATCATGTAAAAAATTCTCTAGTGTCACAAAGTCTGAAATTGTTGATGGAGGAACTGGGGAGGATAAAACCTAGAAAAGTCAATTTTTCAGCAAACTGTTGACTGAAAATTTCCACTTTGGAATGAGTGTAGTGAAATCCCAATGCTTTTGCATAGCATAGTCTTGAAAAAGTGTATGTATATAAATTAGGAAAGTGTTCACAAAACTTTGCAGCTGCTCCAGTCAAGTGCTCTGGTATTTAGATCTGTTACAACCAGCCATAGTTAGATTATCCATCAGATATTTGTCAAGTACTACAATCCCTACCTAAATTATAGCTCCATCAGCCTAGGCTGAGAGTGCCAGTCTCTGTCTCTAATGATTTCAGCATTATTCTTGGAACTGTATAGTTCTAAATGCTCCTCATATTTTTACTCAAGCCTGGTTTAATTATTTAAAAAAAAAAAAAATGGAAGCATTCAAAAATAGTAGTTGGTAATATCTCAGTAAAATAAAAAGGGATGTCCAAGATGCCAGTTAAGACTGATTGTCATTATGACAAGCTAAGGACTTGAAATGAAAACTGCTTGTGATCAGCTAGCCCCTGGACCGTAGTGTCTCAAAATTATGACGTTAACTCAATTTCACTGTTAAAGCAAATACAACTTGTCAATATACAATTTTTAAAAAATTTATATATAAATATATTTCTTCATTTTTTGCCCTTACTTTATGTATTGCTCTTGTGTTTTGTTAAAAAAGCTGCCAAATTCCACCTCACTGTTGACAGTGTTTCAAAAGTAATTGAAGTAGTTGTTGAAGAATACAAGTAGTACCCACACCACAAAACCTTTTTGCACAGTTAAGTCAAGATGTATCTTTTCAAGTGGAAAAGAATACTTGGGTAGCAACTATTCACATGAATAGAAATGAGTTGATTGAGGCCTGTAGCACGTAAGATAAAGGTGAAATTAAGGCTGTGCAAACTCAAAGACATCGTACATTTTTTGCATAATTATTTAATATTTTGTGAAAAATGCTTCAGATCAGGAAGACTGTTTTCAGCTCCTCATTTCATTTCAGAGTGTTAACTGCGAAAAAGAGAAACTTGCACTACAGAACACTGTTGCATGAAACTGCTTCCCAGTTGAAATCCACCCTGCCTTTGGCTGTGGGTTTGGCTGCAAGTCTCTTGCCCCTTCATTTACCCTAATACCTTTGTTCTTCAGAATAATAGTGCCATTACCCATCAGCAGGAATACAAGATGATAAAATCTGACTGCACTGTGAATCCAACGTTCTGTGTACCTATTTTGATCTCTACTTCCAGGTAAAATCCCAATGGCATATCCCTCATGTGGCTCAGTAGGATTCGGAAGCTTACAAAGCTAGCATTAAAGGAACGCAGCTTCTCCTATATGCTGCTGGTAGAGACAATACCCAGTAAATATGAGCCTGTGATCTAAAACATTCTGCAAGTTTGCTTTCAAATGAGAGTTAGAAAACCTTAGACTACTACAGTAATATTTATTTTTATGAAATTATATCTCTTCTTCTAACACACATTTTATTGGAAGAAGAGAGGGCCTAAGCACTAAGAAAAGATAAGCATTGTACAATTTTCACTATGATCTGATAATCCATCAGGAAATTTGGGGGAAGAGATTTTTTAAAATAATTTTTCAGGAATTAAGCCTGCCCTCTCATGTCTATGTTCAGACCTTTCCCTTAGCCTGATCAGGGACTTCTTGTGCTTTTAAGAAAACGTGATTTTTCTTCAGGTCTCCTCTGAACTTAGTTGTGGCTTAGAGGAGAAGAGAGAAGAGATGGGCAGCCCTCTTCTAGCCCAGCAGCCTGTTTTCCATCTGCTCTGTAAAGCTCACTCCAGATGAAACAACTGCCTTTGAGACCTGCAGCAGAGAACTAGCACGGAAGAGTGTGGGGAATGCAACAAAACATCATTGTTGCATGATGAATAGTTTGTGGGCTTTGCAGATATGAGTAAAGTAAACAAGATCATTTCTATAAGGCAAGGAGAGCAAGACTATCACAAAAGGTGTTAGTTTAATGGCTCTGGCACATGGCCAACACAAAGGCTATGAGGTCACGCCGTTTCAGAAGGTGCAGGGTGCTAGCCAATGCTGGAGGAGAGGCAGCCATTATGCACGCCAGTGTAAAACACAGTCTCCAACCAGCTGCTCTGACTTATAGGAGCTGCAACTGTGCAAGCCAGTGTCAACAACAAGGGAATACAAGGAGAACTGCATGTCCCTCATGTTCCTATCTTTGCAGCCATGCATTCTGGCCGCTTCCCTTTCAGAGACTAATTTTTCATCTGAATATTAAAGGCTTCTCCAGATCCTCAAAAGAACTGACTTTCCTTGTTTAGATTTAGCTGCCTGCTTTCTTAGCCACAGACTGGTCATCAACTCTCCATCACTGGCGCTTACTGATTGGAAGACAATCAAGGAAATTTGTGTCTATTTTGTGCAGCTAATTGTATCCCAAATTAAACTTTGCTGCAATATATTAATCTTTATACATTAGTCCTGCTTCCTGGGGTCTATATGTACAAGCTACCTACTCACCAGATGACATACTGAAGGAGATACAGATGACCCTATACATCAATAAGAAAACTTGCAAATACATCCTCAGAGATGTGTATTCTTTAATCTTGACACAGACACATCTGTAATATAAAGAGGAGCTGGATCTTGTAGAGATGGACAGCCTTCTAACAAAAAAGGGCCCTGCTGCAGCCAGCTCAGAGAAGCTCTTCCAACATATCTGTTCAGGTGCCACTGGTCCCTGGAGCCCAAACATTGACACTCTCCTGAGCGGGGGCTGTGAGCAGAATGGATTTGGGCTTCCCACAAAGCAGAGGGGAGCCAGGCTCCAAGCCTGGCAGCCACACTCCCCTTTTGGAGAAGATAAAAGCAGCAGAGGAGTGTTACAGCACAACCACAGCATCTCAGTTGTTGAACAGTACTTGAACACAATGTGTTTCTGGTTAGTTTAAGGAAGGATAAACAAGATTTAATATCTGGCAATGAACACAGGTTTTTTGTTTTTCTTTCCCTAAAAATGATATTTGGATTCGTTCAGATTTCTGCAGCTTCCACTCACGTAAGTCTCCATTGCATTTCCTAATTTTCCATATTCCATATTTCCGAAAACATGAGTTGTTGAGCTAATGAATTAAAATACTCTGAGGTTTCGTTTTGGCTCTGTGTGCATCTGTGCTCTTTTACTACCATAATTCAATGTGACAAGTTTATTGTCCTAACAAACACTAGCACCTATTGTAAATTATAATTAAAAAAAAAAAAAAAAAAAAGAAAGAGAGAGAGAGAGAGAGAGAGAGAGAGATTGCTTTAAGCAGCACATTTTCTCCAGAGAAGATTAATACTACCTATTGACAATTTGTTTTCTTCAAATTGTGTTCCTCTTCTCATTCCACAGTCATCACTAAACAGGCAAGTCTGTAGGCAAAATGTGCTAGATTCATTTTTATAGATCATCTTCTGCAATAAGCTGGATCAGATGGAGTCCATTCTTCTTATTAGCTTTCAGCTATGCTCAGGACTCTGCAGAGGGCACATCCGTGAACTCACCCTCTGCCCCAATGAGCCTGAGGCTCTAAAAGACAAGTACACAAACATAAGACAGATAAAGAGAAAAGCCCAAAACCTTGTAGAAAGCAAAGCCAAGCCCTGCCTCTGCTAAATCAATTTGAAAAGGAAAACAAACAAACAAACAAACAAACAAACAAAAACCTGTAAAAATGAGGGTTGATTTCTACAT
>CM021763.1:27538984-27586185 GCA_011075105.1 Heteronetta atricapilla | reverse complement strand
ACAAACAAAAACCTGTAAAAATGAGGGTTGATTTCTACATTAGATCCAATTTAAATGTTTCTATACAACATCAGTCATGTTCTGTTCACTACAAGGCTGCCACTCCAGATGAATGCCTGTCCAAAAAAAAAAAAAAAAAAAAAAAAACCATGCCCCAGATCTACTGCTGAGCAAATAAACTAAAATGACCCCAAAATAAAATGTGAAGCATTATATTTTTCAAGGCTCAGAAAACAATGTTTTAATGATGCATATGGTCTTTATTTGACCCATAATGTTTCTTTGCTATATAGTGACAAGACGTAAACTTCCTGATGGAATACTGATTTCATGTAACCCCTCCTACTGCTAATGAAGTAATTGAACTTTCTCTCCCAGTATCTGTTTGAAAGGCTGTATTCAAGAGCAGCTCTTTGAATATTTTACTAGCAGAGGAATGACAGAACAGTGACACAGAAACAAAACTTGTTCTCTGAAAAAAATCATATTTTTGGAGAGAAATGCTAAGCCATTATGGTCACAGGGTTTTTTCCACTGCAGAAAACTCCCTTAGGAGAGAAAACAGCCTATGCTCAGCTGTCCACCTGCTGATGGAAGAACCCTGGACAGGTGTGTTTCCTGCTGCAGTTGCCATGGCTTGCTTTTCTTGTCCCTCTCCTCAACATTGCTTTGGTGGAAGCCACCTGTCCCCAGAGAAGCCCAGCTCTTCATCCATGAGCAGCAATTCACTTCTGCCTATGCTGCCAAGAAGCTGTGGGTTACCTTCCACTGGAGAAATAGATGGGGGCAAAATTGGTCTCCCTGTTCAGGCTAGTTATTTCCATGCAGCTGAGTGTTTAAGAAACTGGCTAAGAATAATTATGAGCATTTCACCATATTAAGGGCTCTCTCAAATTCCTGTTACTTTCTACATTTGTGAAACAGCTCTGCGTCATTAAATGGCAGAGGTATAGTCTGTTCTTACAATATTAGACCCTATTGTTTACAGTCACCAGTGCTGGGTTTGTGGTATTCTGTGGCGTTCAGCATCCCAACAGACTACATCAGGCACTGAATGAATCAATCTGATGTTAATTTGAGTTTTTATGATATTTTGTTTAAGTGATTATACAAATACAGCAGGCATCTGTTTGAAGCATCTTTGGCACTGTTCAGAGAAATCATATTTCACTCAGCTTTCATCCCTGATTTAAATTAATTACTACTTGGGGAAGGGGCAGGAGTAGACACAGGTATGTACAATGCTTGTGTTACATATGTCTTTTTTCCCTGCTGGAAAAAAGTGGCAGGGGGTGAGCCTGCCACTTACAGCTTTCCACTTAGCCTGCTTCTTCTGCCCCAGTCTAAATAAAGAGGCTGCACCAGCACAGTGTCTTGACACAGTGAGATAATGTGTAATCCTTGGAGGAGGAGGCGAACCTCCTCTCTCATCCCCAGCAAATCCAGACTCACCCCGTGCACCCCCAGGCAGACTGCAGAGTACCATCCTCTACCCCCACCTTCAGCACACAGGTGAGGGGGACACCAGAGCAGTGAAGGAGTGGTCAGGAGCTGATCTTTTTTTTTTTTTTTTTTTTTTTTTTTTTTTTTTTCAGCAGGGAAATATTCTGGAAGATCTACATATAGAGCTGAAACCCCTGATTAAGTTTCAGAGGGCAGGGGATGTTGAATCCTGCTCTTCACTGCGTCATTGGAGGCTAGAATAGTGCACAGCTCAGAGAACAGAATTTAGCTCACTGTATGTAGAAGTCAAAATAACTAGCTAAATAAAATATATTCACACTACATTTTGCACCTAATGTTTGAAAAGGAAAGGCAGCAGTGAAATATGAGGTGTTGATTACATTTATCAACTACAAAGAGAGAGAATATCATGTCTTTTGTTAATAGATGATTTATCTGCAAGGTACTTTGCATCTGAGTTGATCTATATATATGCTTTTATTTCCAGACAGAGAGGACAGAGAGGAATTGTCTTTTTTTTTGCATGCAGCTATTTCCCAGGTGGAAGTTTACTATTGAGAGTTACAGCTAACATATTGAAATGTATTAAGAGAGTTTAAGGCTTCCATTTATCTTCATTAAAACCAGTTTGAGTTTGAAAGCTGACTTGAAGATAATTTTTCATATCTGGAACTAAAGGACAGAGGTTTCACCCCTGCTCTTCAGCTGACTTAAGCAGTGATTTCAGACAAATCCCATCAGTTTGGGATAGGGAAAATGAGGTTAATAGCATATATGTCTCTGCAAAGTAGTCTGACATCTCTTTGGAAAAAAAAATCTGTTAAGGAATAAAATAGCACTGTAAGTGAATTGAGTTAAATTCTCATCTAACATTTCAGCATCAGAGCAGAGGAACCTACATATACTTAATCTGTGCTGCATGGTTTATACAAACATAAGTGTTCAGCTCTCACAAAAGCATGGAGCATTTTGTAAAAAATATACCACAGTGAAGTTAATGTTTTTCAAAAGCATGTATAAGTACAAGCATATATAAGTACAATAACAGTCTTTCATATCAGCCACTCCTCCCAACTTCTTCCTTTTTTTTTTTTTTTTTTTGAACATCTTTGCAGATTTGTCCAAATTGGCAGAACAATGCACTATTATCCCTCTGGATGAATATGACAGGGAGAAACATTGTCCGCTGTCCCCATTCGCACTCTGCACAAAGTGGCACTGGTCCCAGTGGCCACCAGCAGCACCTTTGCGGGACCAAGGTTGGTTGGAAAAGGAGCCAGGGAGACTAGCATGTTCCTGGCCCCTTCGCATCACAACTGATCGGCAGGTGAAAGAAACAGGATGAGTGCTGCCAAAAGCAGCAGCTGATAGGATGAGTGTCTATCAGGTCGGACTGCACCCCAAAATCTGCCCTAGTACCTAGTACTGTGGTTTTCTGTTCAGTCCTCAACAGAATGAAAAGAGTGTGTTGTTCTTCATTTGACTTACAAGTGGTCTGTGGATAGATGCATCTGGGAACAGGCATCCAGCAGAGATAACAAACACTTTACCTTAAACTTATAGATTTATAATAATTTTTGAAAGAAGGCAACTGGATATTATATTTGTGTTCTTCAACAGCTCTGCCTGAGAGCACCACATGAGTGCTGCACAATCCTGCCATCATTCACGTTTGCTAGGTTACTCCCTAGCTACAGATTTCACTGTTCTTTTCACTCTGTTGGTGCTCAGCAAATAACACACTTGTTATGATTTATGAGAACCTCAAGAGAGGAAAGACAGGAGTAAGGTGTCTTGAAATGGCCTGGAATTAAAGGGATATCAATTCTCTTTCTCCAGTTGGAAGGGCACTCTTAGGCAAGTTGCCTTATAGTGTCTTGGAACACCTTCATTTTCTCTTCCTGAGATGGATATAGTGATAGAGACTTCCTCTGTCAAGGGTTGTGAGTTCTAGTGGTGAAACTGTTATATGGAATTAGGTATCTTTGCTGTTGTTGTTACTTCTGCTAGCTGTGCATCTGCACTAAAGTTCAAGACTGTGTTCATGGCTATCAGCCAAAAAATCTTAATACAAAAACATGAATTTGTGATTAATCTCCAGAAAGTCAATTCATGTGTTCCAAGTTAAGCGAAAGAGATTGCACAATTGGATTCTGCAGACACAGAATTCAGCCCCAAATTTGTTATTGATTCATCCTTCAAAGAAAATTCAGTTTTTGGTTTCAACTGTTCTTTAGTGAAGCTGTGAAAGAAGCCAAAACACCTTCCGAGGGATTATGCCAAGCAGTAGTTTTGAACAGGTTTGGGGCAATATTCAATGAACTGTAACTAATCATTTTCATCTTATCGCCTACAGAGTCATTGCATTGGAATGATGTTTAGCTAATTTTCCAAAGGACACATTTACTATGGATTGTTCTACAGAGCTGTCAGGAGCGACAGTGAGCCAAAACATACTCTGTCAAGGGAAGTGTTTGGTTGATGAAATTATAAATAAGTCATCAACCAAAAGTCTGTTAAAATGAATCGTCATTAAATGTTTCTCTAAATACAGTGTTTAATCTCAAACTCCAAAATAGGAACTGCAAGACCGTCTTTCCCTACCTCATTCACAGATCTCCTCTTTGAACACATCATGAGAATATTAAGTTAGTTAATTTAAGCTATATGTGCATGTGAGCACATGCAGAGAAGCAAAGACTGTGATATGTTTTACATAAAGCAGGCCATTGTGCACTGATTATAATGTGTAAAGAGGAAATATGTTTATACCACAATCTATTCTAAACTCAAATAGGCAGCAGTACTCTGTGTTTATAAATATAAATGCAAAACCTATGTTAAAATAATGTTACGGGTCTGGATTCTAACCACAAAAGCCAGGAAATTCAGAGCAAACTTTCAAAGTTTGGGCCTGATTCTGGTTTCACACTCTTGCCATATTAACTCCAGTGATTTCAGCAATGTTTTTTACTGAAGAAAACATAACCTTTTGTCTGAGGCTCTCCTGAGAGGCCTTAGGTATGGCAGTGCTAGTGCATTATCATATTTAGGTCTGAAGGCAAATACAAGAAAAGCATGTAGGCAGCTGTGACAGGGTCCCCCAGGGCTTCACTTAATCTAATGAAGTGTGTATATGTGTATGTGGGGGTGTGCAGGAGGGGAAGGAGGGAAATGTGCACTCTTGGCAACCACATCCTCAAAACTCTTTTGTCCTCCAAGACACATGCAGATTTCATGCAAAGCCTGGAGAAAGCTAAATACTATCAGTCTTTAGAAGAGGTTTATACAATTAATTGTTCTCATGATGCATAATTTGCAATGTTATACCACCACATTTTAAGGAACCTATAACAAAGGAGCACAGCCAGGGATGTCCCCATTGAGATACACAACTGAAATATTAATCACGAGACATCAGCGAGGAAGGGGGAGGAAATGACCTAACCCTGTGCAGTCCTGTGTAGTGTCCTAAAGCACAGTCATGACAAGGACAAAAATGCTGGTGAAAACAAGCACGAGGCTGGCTCATTCCACCTAGGCCAGGAAGGGCTGATCTAGTAGCCACCTCTGAGAGCAGGAGCATGTGCTAACTCTGGCCTTGTGGCAGAAGAGAACTAGCCATCCCCACACTGTTGCTGGTGTATTGGAGCAGCCAAGAATCCTCACCACAGCGTGATTCAGTATTTTCACTTTCTGCAGCTTTCTTCCTCAAAACTCCAGACATGTCTTTTAGTAAAACTGGTTTTGAATATCTAGTTTACCCTAGCAATAAAGCCAGTTCTGAGAACTCTGGCATTCAGTAAGGATATTGCTTTGCTGAACATAGCAAAACCTTTCTTGAGGGATAATCTTCCATGTGTTCTAGCAGATGCACTGTGGAGTTCCTAGGTGTCTGTAGAGCAATACAGTATTTATCTGGAGGGGCCAGATAGGCGGTTAAAGCAAGTCAACAGGGAACATTTCTCTCAGTAAATATTAGCCCAAGATTAGGGGGAAAAAATTGAAGGTCACAATGAGCTTCCTAAAAGAGCCAAGAAAGGGAAATTTAGGCATTAAATAAGGTACCCACTAAATTAGGCACTAAGTAAGGTACCCACAAAAGAACAGCCAACTGCTTGGGCTCTTAAGGAGCTACAGTAGGCTACATAGCTGTTAGCCATGTAGCACAAATCCCTTAAGCTCTGCTTTCATAATGCCTAGCAATGTCAACCTTGAGTGGCCCAGATCTGTCTAAAAGGGGGAGTAGACACTTACCTTTTCTATGATAGTTGATAGTTCATGAAAGTTGAGAAAGTCATTCACTCAGTGCTTTCCTGCAGGCCACATTGGCTGGAGGAGCTCACCCATTCCTTGTGTTGCAGCTTTCTTCTTGGCTGGAAGGAAGACAGCTTGTCCATGTCTGTGTTTTAACAACAACAGCACTCTGCTGGCATGATCAAGCAGACGAGGGGCCTTGTGTCACAATCCTCAAAACTCTTCTACTGGAAAATCCAGAGAGCAGAACTAACTGGCTCCAAAACCAGGATGTCCAGCTCACTTCGTCCAAAGGAATAGGCAATCCAGACCAGAGATGGTGTGAAAGAGAGGAGAACTAGCATGGTGAAATTACTGTGGATGTTGGTGGGGTACCAAAACACATCAAGAAGAAGGGGATATACCTAGAGGAAATGTTTCAATAATGGGTATGTTTAGTTAGACACATATCACTTTCAAAGGAACTGTGAAAGGGGATCATGTTAATGCTTATGTTCCCAGTTAATGAAAATGGTGCTTCTGATGTTTCTCCTACTTTTCTGTACTATCCATCAAATAATATTTAAAAAGACAAAACATCAGCTGCAAATACACTGATCATCTTTCTATGAATAACATCAACACACTTTACACAATCAGCGTTGTTCTACTAGCCAGTCCCAAAGTTCATTGCTGTAGAAAATCTGAAAAAAAAAAAAAAAATGGGCATATGTCATTTGCTATCCATTCTTAGCTTATTTAACCTAGCACCATTCTTTCTCATTATTTTATTCTTAAGTGCAGTGGCATTTCTTAGCTAAATGGTCAAATATTTTTTTAAAATATTAATTAAAAAAATAAAAATAAAAACCATCATGTGTGCATGGAAATGAAAGGACTGAGACCCTAGTCTCAGTTCACAAACTTTGTTGAAAGTCACGTATCTACCCAAATGAAGCAGTGCTCCATGGAAAAAAAACTGATGGGAGAAAACTCAGGATCAGCCCTTTGTTCCTACCCCAAGGACAGCAAATAAAATGCCAGGAAACTTGTTCTTTATTAAAAAGCCATAACGAGACACACTGTACAAATAAGTGTGCCAGATGAGAGCATTACTATATAAGGCTGGGTAGAAAAGCTGAATGCAGAGATAGAAACCCTGCCTTCAGCCAAATCCACCAACACACATCATCACAAAAGCAAATGGAAGGTCTCAAGCAAATCATGCTGCCCTGCATCATGTGGTTATCAACAAATTTGATGCATTGAGACAAGTTGAAACTCAGTAAGAAACAAGTCATCCCAAAGGAACAATATTCTTGTCTTCCTGTGAGGAGAGCATGTTTTCATACACTGTGACTGTTGTTAATGGGTCCTGGGAGATCTATACATAATTTCTATTGCATCTAGATGTGGTTGTCTCCTTAAGCATGCACTGAAGTGTTGAATTTTTGTAATATGCCCTTTCTACAAACTCAGAATCAAAATCATGCAATACTTGGTGTAGACTTGGGAAAGGTTTAGGTGTTCGTTACAAGCTTGTAGTTTTCAGTTTTTCTTACAAATGTTAGGCATAGATGGTTAGGCTGACAGATCAATAGATACACTCAGGACTGAGAGCAGGGAGTCTGATCATCTGCCCATAGACCCTGGAAACTTCATTGCAATACTCATCATCCTGTGCTGAAGGGAGGCCTCAATACCACAGTCCACAAGTTAGGGAGACAACTGCCTGACATCATGTTGCTTATGGTTTTTGGGCTTTATTCCATTTGTGTTGATATAAATCTGGAATAATTCCATTAGGGATAGCTACATTACTGTGTCAGCCTAGATTTGCATTTCTGGAAAGTGATCGAGCTCCTGCTGCATAGTGCCTTACTTGGTAGGACAGAAGATGAAAGGATATGTTCACTCTTCTCGCTTATCTATTCTCTGTTCCTGACAAAGCAGTTACTAGCCAACTGTACATGGACAAAATCACACAATTTAAAACTACTAATCAGATGAGTTGTTTAAGAAATAGTAATGCATAAAAGTTAGACTCAAAGCTTCAGTGACTAGAAATATTTACTGTAAGCCTGAAGTTTTGAAATGTTTTTATGAATTTAACAATCTCACAAGAAAACACCTTGGTCCTTACCAACTCTATATTTTTTTCTTTTGTATCGTATTCACTTTTTAGACATCGCCCGTAAATTATTTGCAGATTAATATTTTTTAAGATCAATACTTCAGTGATAAAACTGTTTTGCAGTTTCCCTGCTTTACCTTCTATTGCTCTTCTATAGAGAAATAGTGTTGGTGGGTTTTGTTCATTGATAACCCACCTGGTGATCTATCACCAGATGATAACATAGGTCATAATCTATTTCTTCGGACTTGTGCTTGCCAGGCATTTCAGAGTGCATGAACACTGATATCAAGAAAGCTCCTCTGCAAGGGGAACTAGAGGTGTGAAAATTATGGTTTAGGTTGGAGGTAACCCTGTACTGCTCAGAGGCACAAGAACTTGTTAAAGAAGAAATCAATAACTAACACACAAATATTACTGAAATCACCAACACACAGGAAGAGATACACAAAAGCCTGACTCCAGCATGTGGGAGACAGTTAGATTCACATCAGAGACATGGAGGGGTGCAGTGCCCACTCTCTCTTCCTGGAGCCAAAAATAATCCCCAAAAGATGCAGTTCTGGTCTAAACAAGGGAGCTAGACCAAGGGAAGGGAAGGAAGGAGGTGAAAGCCTCATTAGCTTCCAGGTAAATTTGGCCAGGATTTTCATTTTAAGAAAGAAAGAAAAACATCCATGGGACTTCCAACGTCTAGGAGAGTGAGAAAGAAGAAGGTAACTAGGATTTTTCTCCTAGGGGACAGAGTATCTTTAAAAGGAATGTCTTGCACATGGGGACAGACAACATGCCCTAGACTTTGCCCAGTAGCTGCTCAGCTTTTCAGGTGTCTCTCATGCAGTCTTGCAGAGGTACCTGAGATTTGAGAGCTCTGTTTATTTTCTGTGCATGTCTAAACTCTGAACTTTGCCCAGGTGGATTTCCAGGGTGCCACTTGAGGATTTTGGTCAGATAGACAATGGTCTGTGAGAGGTTGGAGTGTGATTACAAAACTTTGCCCAGAAACACCAAAATTCTGTTACATCGAACAGCACACAGTCTGGGAGTTCAATGCAGCTCACTCAACTGAAACAAATCTCAAGCCGCTCTCAGGCTATTGAGGTGTTTAAAATAACTGTAGACACAAGACAGGCTGCCAGGTTTCATGCCTTGAGTTATGCTGTTGTTCAGAAAGTGCTCACACCAAGCCATACATTATTCATCATATGGAATATTTTTTACAGATTAGTTGTTTTTTTTTTTTTTTTTTTTTTTCCTGTCTTTCAAAGAAGTCTGAAAGGCTCATTTTTGTATCCAAAAATGCATCCAATGCTTGTGGAAGAAAGTCCCTGTCTTCAGGCGACATGGTGCTGTCTTCATTCCCATTTTCCACAGTGATTTCACTCTTTTCGATCTTTGATGTGGTCTCTGGAACCTCGAAAGCAAGTAAGCCTATCTCAGCACTGGTGTGCCAGCAGCTTAGTATCCCCAGCCAATGTGCCAGTACCTACAGCTGAAAGCTGGGGTCGAGGAGTTGGTAGAGGGGTGTGAGGGACATCCTGAGTTACATCCCTGCACAGCCCAGCTTCCAATCCAGAAACCAACAGCACAGCACTTAGCAAGAAAGCTCTACCACCAGAGTCAAATAACATCCAAAAAATTGGGATTTACGCACATGTCAGAGACTGATTGCAGCTTGTCAGACACTCCAGGCTAAGTGATTTTAGAGCAATTTCTCCAATTACCAGTCTTTTTGTTTGTGCAGACCACCATGAGCAGACACCCAGAAATCTCACCACTCCATTAAGGACTTGGCATAATATACACACTTGCATATACAGATACATACACACACAGAGAGAGCAGAGAAAAGAAAAAGTACTGTAATGCCTTCAATTTCCTATTTCATTGACTGGATTACTTTTTTGAGACTGGTTAAACAGACGCTGTGCTGGGTGGTTAGTGATTATCATTTTTCTGCAGTGTTAGGGTACTTGACATTTTCATTCCTCAGTGACTTCAGTTAAAAACAAATAGGTCTACCTGCAGTCCACATCTGATCGCCAGATGGTCTCTGTGCCTATGAAGCTCCCATCTCCAAGTGAATTCAAATGACCTCACACATACATCTTCAAACATTGCTATCTGACCACAAAAATGTATGGAAAACGCAACATCTGTACATGTCTGCATCTTAAATCCCTGTTGTTTTACAAAATATATTGCTTGTCACCCTGAAGTCTAAAGTCTCTTAATGATCTGCAGGGGGAGATGCAAATGGTAGCCTATAAGTTTAGGAGTTGTTTGTTGCATTAAACCATTTAATTTCAACCAAAGGTCAAAAGATACAGAACTATTCATTTGGATCCACTGAAGCTAACAAATCGGTCTTGTCAAGTCCTCCAAAAGGTCCCCAAAGCACAGCTGTGTGTGACTGTAAGCCTGCATACTGCACACTATTCATGTAGCTGATGAGCCCAAGCAGTTAAAATAACCCTGAGATCCCATGAAACCACCACTAATACTGTGAGACTTTTTCTGCCTATGTAACAAAGCACTATTAAGTCTCACACAGCCAGTAAGATCCAGCATTGTTTCAAGGGAATACCTTGTCATATCAAAATCATTGTACATGTAAACCCACTTTCCCAACAAGCTGGTAAACACAGGCCCACTTGAATGGCTGGATGTAAAAACAGATGGGATATCACAAACATTTTCCAAACTACAACAGACTTCTAGGCCAATTAAACATGGTTAGCTTTGAATGGGAGAGGAAATAGTTTTCTTTGCTGTTAAATGTCAGAAAAAGTTGTTTTTTTTTTCCTTGAGGCATAAAAGCCCAGTTCATTTTTGGAAACTTGCTAAAATTAATCAACCCTGCATGAACTTTTTACCAAAACAAAACAACAAAAAAGTAGAAATATATAATGAAATATCTCTGGAAACACAGAAGTGGAAAAAAAAAAAAAAAAAGAGAGATTTTGAGTTATACAGTACTTAAATGAGTAAGAGCTTTTTCTCAACATGACTTAACCAATCAGGATGGAAAAATGTTTTTTGTTACTCTGAGCAGAACATGAAGCTGGCAATACATAAACAAATAAAATAATAATATAAATAATAAAATAAATATTGCTACACTCTTTTCACTTTAAATGTCAGAATGAGAAAACAGGTTAACATGACTTTTCACTGCAAAGCCAGTCTACAGCATCTAAATTTCAACTTGTTTCCTTTTTTCTTTATCTTTTTCTTTTGCTTACAAAGCAAACTTAAATTTTGACACTCGAGAACTGCGATTTGCCTTCTGTGAAATTCATTAAGATGACTGCTTACCAAGGAGGAAATGCCAGTGTAAGTTATTTGTCCCTTCTGCTGTAGTATGACTTCATTTAAAAGGGAAGAAATTAGATCTGAAAGCTCTCAGAACAGCAAGCTACCCCATATTCCAGGCTAGCCAAGTTTCCTATGCTGATGCATGTTTAGCTCCTTCGAAAGCCTTCATCACACAGCAATGTCAATAGTGGCCATCAGGAAGAAAAGAAAACATTGGAGAAATTCGGTTAATCTATCCTAGTAGACGAGGTCATGACAGGACCACGTGCATAAATAGTAGAGGTATTATTTTCAGATGTATATGTCCCAAGCAGGAATGGACCAGCTGGGGAAAGGTTTCCTTCCAAGTCCCCTGAACAAATGGCAGCTTTTGGCTGGGCAGAGCAGGGGCTAGGATGTCATCCTTTTCTCTCTGGGTCAGTTCAAGGGAAGGTGGGAGCAAACAATTGCATCAAAGATGACCTGGAAAATCTCTTCTCCTACACCTGAAGGGCAGCAGGGTGAAGGGATGGCAGAAAGAAAGGGGAGAAACTGTGGGTTTGTGTTTTTTTTTTGTTTTGTTTTGTTTTGTTTTTTGATTGCCTTGACTTTCATTCACATTGTCTTCTTTCATCTGAAGAAGAGGTGTGTGTGTGAATACTCAGGCCACAGCTGGCAATGTGGCTTTTGCATACTGAACTCAGAGTGAGCTCTTTCAGCCTGCACACATGAAATCTGCTCGACTGTCATGAACTTTAATTCCTTGACAGCATAAGGATTAACCATCTACTCTCTAAACCAAACAAATGCAGTCAGAGCAATGTCCTTAAGGGTTTTTCAGTGATTCTGTGGTATCTGACATTTTGAAGCATTTGGGCTTAGATTCCTTTCATACTCTGGACTGTTCCCTGCAACAGCTCCCCACAACAAAAGCATTTCCCTTGAAGCCGCTGTTGCAAACACTTTTTGCACCACTTGTCAGATGTGAAGAGAGGATGATATAATTGAGCCTGCTTTAAAAAAAAATCAAACTGACATAATATTGCTAGTAACTTGACAGCTTTATGTAAAGCCTTCCCCAGAAAACCCAAGCTGATCACAGTGCTGAAGACAGGCAGAGGTTAGAGAGAAGGTTTAGGCTCTAGGACTCCTAGACTCAGCCTTTCAGAGGTTCGGCTGTATTTAGCTTGCCCTTTGACATGACCCAGCCTCAAACAATAGCTTTGTGGGTATGCTAAATGACCACATCTTGCCAGTTGCTGCCAAATTAATGAGCCCATGTCATTTTTAGTTTACAGTTCAGTCATAAAGCAGCCAAGTGGAAAATGAGTCAGGGACCGTTAAGGAGTGTCACACAAATTTTCAAAGAGTACGGTCCCTAATTCCTCACTGCCCCTTTCAGAGGTCTCTAATCATCACTCTCTTTCCTCCCTTTCCTTTCTTCAGATCCTCTAAAGATCCCCCTCACTGTGCAAAAGAGTCTGGAGGGAGGAACTAGGTGCCGGTGGCTTGGGATGAGGGACCCCAGGGGGGCAAAATGCAACCTGCATTCGCGATATGCACAAAGACTGAAGTGGTCTGAGCAGTTGCCTTGGCCGCCCAGCTCACCAGTGGGGTATATGCAAAGCACAAGTGTTCCACAAGTGGAGAGGACAAAAGTGAAGGGAAGCTTTCATGTAAAAAAAGGAATGGGTCAGGGGGAATCCTACCCAGAAAAATGCTCAGAGACGAGCACAGTATAATTTTCCACTGCCTTACATCATTTACAGGCAGGAGACCCTTTCTCAATGAAAAGCTGCCCACCCCCACTCACAAAAATGTTTTCTTGGTCTATGGTTTGATCACAAACCCAAAACTCAGTTCAGGGTTGAAAAGCTTTCTGCAGCACTTGGATAATACGTGCTCCTGTGCAAGTGGTTTTACATGTTTTTGATACGAAACCACACAAACATTGCCAGCTCTCCAGTTTGGCCTTGAAATTTTGAACAGCTTCACTCTCCCTCATCTCTCTCATCTCTCACCTGTGTTTTAACTCCTCCTGACTGTTTTGCCAGCATATTTACTTATTTTAATCCTACTTTCCTTCCCATGTTTTCCATCTTTATCTCTCAGTGGCTCTGGACTTTGCCCTTGTGCTCCACAGCCTGGGTTTCTACCTTGGAAATGTCTCAGCTCCTCCAGGGCTGATTGTTAAATTCTCTTGTCCGTGGCTGCTCCAGGCCACACAGGACTCTCTCCTTCTCTAGTGTCAGGGATCAACTTTGTCATTATCCTCGGACAAACTCCCTGGGGCCCAATTCAACTCAAATTTGTCCTTTTTGTTTTTTAAGACGGCCTCAGCCATGTCTCAGGCTCTCTCATGTAATTTGTCTTTCTCTGTCCCTCTTCTTGCTCTTCCTGATTGTCGAGTACTTTGATTCATGCATCCCTCTAGAGGCTAAATGTATTCCTTGAAAGTTGTTCTAGGATTACTCATTTGAACAACAACAACAACAAATTTTCTTCATGATACGTTCACACCCTTTTCACAAGCTTGCTAGTAGGAGTATTTGCAGAAGCAGCATATTTGACGACTACAGGTCAGAATAATTTTTGTATGCAAATACAAATGCTAAAGACCTAAATATGAGTATTTGCAAATTCTAGGAGGTAAGTTCTTCCAATTGGGAAGTAGAGTGGTTGTCACATGACCCCTGTGCCCATCCAAAATTTGAAACACATTTCACATTTATACACAGAATTTTCTCACGGAATCTCTTGCAAACCATTTACAGGCCCTGGGCTAGATTGTGGTGCTCCACCACATGCCCTAAATAGAGAGCAGTTCAAGGCCACACAGGAAGAACCAAAGAGTTTGAGCCTGTCTAAGAAATATTCTTCCCCAGGGCTGCTCCCTATGTGTGGAGGTGAATGCTTGGCATCAGCCATGAGGAAAAAAAAATATTTAGGAGCACAGAAATTGAGAAAAGACCTCCTAACTCCTCAGGACTACTCCCTGGCTCTCTTGGGTTGCACCTGAGATTATCCTTCCCTTTATTTGAGCAAGCTTCCATCAAAAGCAGGTATGTTTCTGTCCTCCTGCTCCAGCTGGGAGCCTGTCACAATACTGCACTCCTCTGAGGCTGCCAAAACTTCCTCCAGTTCCCAGCCTAACCTTGCTCCTAGCTGCTTCAGACATTCATGTCTTTCTGATAAGGATGTCAATGAAGTTTCATTAAGCTGTTTTGTTTGTTTGTTTGTTTTCCTCTTTTATATGACAGCCCTTGTGGTTGGTTTATTAGTAGCAACCAGACCATCCCTCAGACTTGGTTTTGCTGGGCTAAGCAAGCTGAGAACTCTAGCGTTCTGCTGTAAGATCACTTCTCCATTCCCTTAAACATGCTCCCAAACAGCATTTCTTGGCCACTGTTCACCCCTGAATTGTTCTTCCTGAAACACAGGAATTATTTTTCTTGTTCTCCTGTTCTTGTTCTCTTTTCCTCCACTTGCATTTCCTTTGCATGGGCTCAGCTTTGGTCTTGGCAGTTCTCACTACACCACGGACTTCTGGCACTGGTACCTGTGTGTCATTTGGTCCTGAACAGGACCTCTGTCCAACATGCTATCTCCATTCAAAAAAACATGCCCTGACACCTTTGCCCAGGCCCTGTATCTTCATCTTGCAGTTTTTTTCCCAACCTTTCAAACACTCTGATGATTCAGATGTCATGAAAATGCTTAGGAATGACAAACAAACTTGAGAAAAACTGGGGTGGGTGTATGAGCTATACCCTAAAAGAAAAAGGGAAAAATGCAAGTGACATGAATAAAACAATAGTTACAAGTTACTGTCTCTTGTCTGTCCCTACAAGTGCTTTCTTTTTTTCCCAAACATACATTTTCTCTTCGTCTTTCTCTCTCTACCCCTTCCTCCCCCATCTCTTTCTTCCATTTCCTAATTTCTTCCTCACTATTACTATTCACTGGATTTCCCTCCAACTATTAGAAAGCAGCTGAGAAAAATTTAAGAAGATTTAAGGCACTGCTCCTCTGCTTATTGGAAGATATCAGAGCAAAACCAGTAAAGACAAATGCTGGCACTGGTTTCTGTTCAGTCTGGTACAGGGATCAGTGCCTTCATTTGAATCCTTCACAGCTGTAATTTCTCCAAAATTATCATCATATCAGCAAGGCATCATGATAGGATTAAACTTTGGCCAAGGACTCAGTGATTTTGGGAAGGCTGTTAGGGTGCATTCTCAAATTTTGCTTGCAAGACTTAAGCCTGCCCTTGGTGGGAAATATTTTTGGCTGCAGAAGGCAGCAGAGGCACTCAAAACCCCATAAATGCACACCCCTTGCACACATCTCTCCCTTGCCCACTGCTCTCTGGACACCATGGGACCCTCACCAACCCCACATGGACTCCCTGATCGATCTCTGCAGAGCTTTGCAGAGAGGGAACAGCAATACTCCTGGCCTAAGGAAAGGGCCTGTGGAGAGAAGTGGGGGCTAGGCATAGCAAAGATGGGCCACCCAGGAAAGAGATAAAACTGTCCAGGTTACTATCATAAAATGCCTGATGGAAGACCGTTTCTTCATTCATTGAAGCCAAAGGCTTTGATTCCACTGATGATGTAATCCACAAAACAGGACTGTTGCACTGACCAGATGCTTCTTCTGTACAGCTGAATTTTAGACTTGTCACATATCCAATATGCAAATCTTGCACTAGGAGGTTATAAGTGAAGCTTTTAAAGGGCAAATATATGACAAAAGCTCATAGTCATAGTCACTGAAGAAGTGTGTATTTTATTGCATTTTCTCACAAAATGGAGATTTTTCTCTCTTACCTTGTGCCCTTGACCACTGCACAGCAACTCTGAGGCAACCCCAATTAGTTCCTTAAGACTCAGACCAGTGTGTTCAATTGGCTTGGAAACTACAGGCATTCAGCCATAACCTGAGCAGCTAGATTTATTTTAATCCCATAAAAAGTAGACAGGAATATAAATGTGCCGGATTATCAGCTGAGGCAAACTAGCTCTGCATCACTGGGTTCAGTGATGCTGTGCTGATTGAATCCATAGAAGCATTTGGCCTCAATGCATCCTAGAGAAACAGTCTCTCAGAAAAAACAACCAATGCAAAGCCGTGTTGTCATTGGAAGCCTGGAACTGCCGCAAGTTAGAATTACTCAAGTTCTTTGGTGTGATGTTTAAGCAGCAGGGCTTGAATGCCAGGGAACTGGAAGCCAAAGAAACTATTCCAAGTTGGATTTGGTAAGCACAGGGTTTTACTTTAAAGCACATTAGTCAGACAAGTTCAGTCAAAAGTCATATGTAAGATTATTAGCTCTTGTGCAGGGGTTTTCTCATTTCTGTTGGCTCTTCAAACACTGTGGAAGCCATACTGAGCAAACAGTGAACAGCTGAATATTGTTGTGCTGGAGGCATTTTTTTTTCCATGCCTTCCCTCACTGTGCATCCGCTTGCTATTGGAATCCCACAAGAAACAAATTCCATTCTTAAAATCATAGTTTTGGGAAAGCAGCTCAGAGAAAGGAAGGGAAAAATATTATGATGAAGCCTCCATTTTCCAGCTTTCTTAGTATTAGAGACAATGGACCCCGTGGTGTGTCATACAGTAAACAAGAGAAAGGACCCAGCAGTAATGAATAGCACAGTCATGCCAGAAGAATGTTTCTAACCCTAGGACTCCAAATTGTGAAATGCTCACACAACCTTAACTCTGCCCTCTGGATATGTTATGAGAAAGCCCCTTGTTACCTGACTACTTATTAACTCTGTCACTGAAATACATTAATCAAATGGATTAAAACATGATTGAAGATGAAAAGAGTGGTGTGTGAAGCCCAACAGGTGTCCCTTCTGTTGTCCGTAGCTTTGGGACTACACTTCTAAACCTGGGAGCTTGGGCCAATGTAAATGTGAGCAACCTGAAGAGACCAGGCAGCTCAGGGACCATGCAGAGGATCCTGAACAGCATAGCTCAGGCTCCCAGTGGTTGAAGGACCCACAGCAGTGGAGAAAGGAAAGCTCTAGAGCAAATACAGAACTTGGGACTGATTGTATTGCATGTAAAGATCACAGAGAAAGAACCTTCTGAACACAGGGTGAGCTGTGATACCTGAGTATGATCTGGGATTTGAGCTACCAGTCTCAGTGCTTCACAGAGCACTCTGGCTCCCATTAGGTCCTTCAAAAACAGCTGATGGCAGGAGCTTCACATGGAAATATTGCCTTATTCTCCTCTCCTTCCCCTAATGCCTGCTATAAGATATGAAAATATATAGACTTAAGTATAGCCAATATGCTTAGGAAGGACAATCTATAGTGGATCTCTTCTTCTAGGCAGTGAAAGCTAAACAGTCAAATGCATCTTTCCACCCTCAACACCATGGCTCTTCTGCTCTTTTCATTTGACATTCATACCTCATCTCCCATGAAACTTTTGAAATGGAGCTCACGTTCACATCTGACTCAGCTACCTTTCCATTAGATCTGTTCTAGATTGACCAGGCTGAACTATTTATCAGCAACCCTGTCAGCACTGTTGTGGAAGGGAGGAGGGTGCAGTTGACATGTTGGAGGGAAGGGATGCCATCCAGAAGGACCTGGACAGACCTGAGAGTTGAAACTGTGTGAACTTCATGAGGTTCAACAAGGCCAAGTGCAAGGTCGTTCGTCTGGGTCAAGGCAATCCCAAGTGCCAATACAGCCTGGGTGGAGAATGGATTGAGAGCAGCCCTGAGGAGAAAGACCTGGGGGTGCTGGTTGATGAGAAGCTCAATATGAGCCAGCCATGTGCACTCACAGCCCAGAAAGCCAACTGTTTCCTGGGCTGCATCAAAAGAAGCATGACCAGCAGAGCAAGGGAGGTGGTTCTCCCCCTCTGCTCTGCTCTTGTAAGACCCCACCTGGAGTGCTGTGTTCAGCTCTGGGGCCCTCAGCACAAGAAGAACATGGACCTGTTGGAGAGAGTCCAGAGGAGGGCCATGAGGTTGATCAAGGTGCTGGCGCACCCCTCCTATAAAGACAGGATGAGGGAGTTGGAGCTGTTCAGCCTGGAAAGAGAAGGCTACAGGAAGAGCTTATTGCAGCCTTCCAGGACCTAACTGCAGTACAGCAGTGCTGGGAATGGAGTTTTTGTTGAGGAGTACAGTGATAGGACAAGGAGTAATGGCTTTAAACTAAATGAGGGTAGATTTATATTAGATATAAGGAAGAAATTCTTTACTCAGAGGGTGGTGAGGCACTGAAACAGGTTTCCCAGAGCAGCTGTGGATGCCCCATTCCTGGAGGTGTTCAAGACCAGACTGGATGCGGCTTTGGGCAACCTGGTCTAGAGGGCGGAATCCCTGGTGGTGGAAGTGCATGATCTGAAGGGTCCCTTCCAACCCAAACCATTCTGTGATTCTATGAGTTCATGAACAAATACCTCTCAGCTTGGACTTCCTCCCTTGCCTGCAGCTTTCAGGTGCACAGGCCTCCTGTTGGTGTTTTGGGAAAGAAAGCCCAAACAACCATCCTGAGCATGGCTTGGGCACTGCAGCTTCTGTGTATCTCCTTTGGGCAATTTTCTACTTCTGTATACAATCACAAGCCTTATTTAGCTAGAGGCTTTGATAATGTGTGTGAATGCATAAACAGAAATATTTTCTTTTTTTGACCCAGCCTTTCAATTTACCTTTGGTAGTGAGGCCAGCATCCCAGGGGCAAGCCAAGATGCTGCCATGCAGTTGTTCAGAGCACATCCTCTCACTGGGTGTAAGAGGGGCTCCACCAGCTTGACATGGCATCTGCAGCAAACGCTCCTCCTGTCCCAGCTGCAGGACTCCAACATCCTTCACTCTGCTGTGACTGAAGCTGCCAGGGTACAGCTTGCCTGGCTTTTTAACTCAATTTTAGCCAACTGGTGAAGGCTATCCAAGAAGTCTAGTCAAACTGCCTTATGTCATGACTTCACAGATTGGTGGCCAACCTAGCACTCAAATGGAGGTTGACAGTGAAACTATTGAAATAAGCGTCAAGGAAAAATATTGGATGAGAGAGAGAAGGTCCTTTTCCTCTTATTTTGCAATTTCTCTCTTTCTCTCTTTCTCTCTTATCCTTTCTTTCTTTCTTTTTCTTTCTTCCTTTCTTTCTTTTTTTTCTTCCTTTCTTTCTTTTTCTTTCTTTTTATATTTATTTATTTATTTCTCTCTTTCTTTCTTTTTATGGATTCACAACAGAGAACAACTGAAGGGGGATGTTAGAAATCCATATTTCATAAATGTGAAAAAAAAATCCCTTTCTTCTCTGCTCACTTTCTTTGTACTCACTATTAACCAGCCCTGGCTACAGATCTGAAATTACTGATTAGCATCTTGATCTAACACAAATACACCAAACACAAACAAGACTGACAGTGTATTCTGAGTAGAAAAATGTTAATAATTATCAAAACTGAGTTAAAATCAAAATGTGATACAGACGAACATCTGATAAGTCAGTGCCAACATCCCACTGAGCTGAGTTTTCTGCTGGGCAGCAAGGACTTCAGTCTCACATGGGCAAGCTGTTGACAGCAGTGGGTATATAACAAGGTAGTTTAACTTGGCAGCACTAAGTTGGGTCAGTGGCTGTCGCAGCTCTGATGTTACAGCCTGCTGTGGTCAGTCAGTGATGTGCTAGACCTCCCCCTTCACTTGGGTGTAATGCTAAAGGAGTGTTATTTTTCCCTTCTGTTTACTTTGAAAATCCAGCAGAGCCTGTCTAGCAAAAGAGCGGACATCCCTAAATTACAGTATGCAGCTTTTATGTACATTGGTGCAAGCCATGTGTTTGCTTCGGCTATGTCATGCAGTAATAGACAGGTCTTTCAACAACAACACGAGAAACGGAAGAACCTGGCAAAATTAGAAAGGAACCTTTGTCTTCAGATTGCAGACCTTTAGCGGTAACATGTGCCATTGCCTCTAACACTGTGACTGGGGTACCCATCTGCTCTGTAGCATGTTGCCACAGGTGTAGTTTGTTGTTGTTTCTAACCTTTTACATATGCTCATCTAAACAACCAGACAAGTGTCTTTTTGTTTCACGAATGTGAAGTCTGTTATATTCCCTGCAGCTAATGCTTTGTGTAGTGAGAACCTCATGCAAAGCATTACTGAAGCACAAACAAAGATCCCCAGAACTTAGCTTGATCACTCTTGTAATCACTGAAATTGGACTTGGAACTCTGTTCCTGAAGCACAGATGAGGCTGGAGAGCAAGAGATCTATTTTGCCTACTAGAAGAGAATGCACTGGCCAGCTGGGTGGTATTGCCACCTTTGCCCTGTGAGTTAAAGCTAACTGGTTAGGATGAATGGCAACAGACACTGAAAGAAAAGAGGGAGGAATAACTACAAACTTCAGGTGAAAGGTGCAATTGCAACACACTTTGTGTAGAAATTAAGGCCTGTAGTATTTCTGGAAACATCAGCCTATGTCCAGCAAAAGGATGAAAGTTATAAACCCCAGTTTATAGGTTTGGGGGCTCTCAGGGCACTGCATAAAGCCAACAGTTGCTGCTGGAATATTCAGTGTTTTTCTGTGGGTCAAATCCAGAAAGGAGAAAAAAAAATACACAGAACATGGAGGCAAAATGGAATAAAGCAAGTATAATTCTTCTTTCAGTAAAGCGCTAGAAAATATAAGGTTATCCTACAAAAGCATGGATAGGGAGATAGATGGATTTATGATATTTTACACAATCAGAAAACAATTTAACAAAACATTTTCTGCTGCTGCTTATATCATCATAACTCCAAGCAACAGTAATGGATTGACTGCATGGGAGTTATACACATTTGTCTATCAGGCTTCTGCCTTGTAAGTCATCACTTTGCAGTGAATAGTTGGTTTTGGTTAATTTGCTTGTATATTTTTGCCATCAAACTGTAAGTTTGAATTATATTTTAAAATCACTGTTATCTCTTAAACTTAGCAATATGTGTCACATGAAAACTGAGAAAAAATGTATCTGTAATTAGGGGATTCTCAAAGGCACTGTATTATTTTGCTTTTGTCACAGCTAGGAAATAAAAATGTCTTTATTGGCAGAAGCATCTGGAGTCTCAAATATAGAAGGATTTTATTACAAATTAGTATTTTTTCGGTTTCAAGTTAATGACTCTCCAAAAATAATCACAGAGAGCAAGACAAATGCTGTAACTATATTACAAAATCAGCAGAGGTAGAAGAAGGAGGATTGTACTTGACATACTTGCTCATTATTTTTGTGGTCCGATGACTAGACCATGACACCGTGCAATGCTCCAGCAATTCCCAAGTGTGTGACTCCCAGCCACTTATTAGGAGTTGGTGTGGGGTTAGTGGAACATGGAGTTCTTGCTTACTTTTGTGTTTTTGGCTGTCATCATTGCAGAGTGAAATTTGGAGGCCTACAGAATCCAGACTCACAGCCCCTTGGGGGCTGTCACTAAGCAGAAGTGGAGCCAGCTTTGGGGACTGGAGCCACCAGTGAATGCCGGGTGGCTAAACACCACAAAGTAAGGCCTAGCTTGGAGAAGATGGGAAATTCATCAAGACAAGCACAAGAGATATGAAAAGGAACCAGAGTACCCAACACCAAAGCAGTAAATTAGGAAACAAAGAGAAATAAATTACAAGAAAACACACAGAGGGAAGTATCAAACACATATGACATTAGAAACAGCTACAAATACATATTCTCCTAAAACAACTTTTCTTTGCAAATTATTGCTCTGGTTACCACAGAAATGTTACGCAGCTCTGAATAGGAGGGAAAATATCCAGAATGTTATTCTGTTTAGATACATGAATATGTCAACTGCAGTACTGTAGGAGCCAACAGGAGGAAAATACTGATGAAAGGAGTATGAAAGGCAGGGCAAGAAAAAGTCATCCTCCGCTGGCATCCTTTACCTTCTAGTAGCCAGCGTCCTGGGACTGTCCTGAGCCAGAAGCTGCATCTGAATCTCCAGGAACAAACTCCACAAAGTCACTGGGTCTTCAGAGCCACTTCTCAGAGTTGTGGATTTGCCAGTGAATTATAACTTCTGTGAAACAGTCTTCAGTCTCGCTGTTTTTCAGACTGCTACCTAAGTATCATTGTACATTGCTCTGGACATTTAATAAACTCTGTGACCAGATGATCTGTACGGAATCTGGGGAAAAGCCCACCTTTGTTGTTTAAAAAGATTATGATACGCCTTAGCAGATCCTGCATTGAGTGTAAGTGGAGATTCCTGAAGATGGGCTGAAGAATTTCAGGAGACTTTAAATGAAAAGAGATTAAATTACCTCCAGTTAAAATAGGCTAAAATAGGCTAAAATAAAATTAATAAAATAAAATAAAATTATATTTTAATTAATTTCATTTTTATGTCAGCATAACAAATTTGGACTGGTTAGTTTTTGATGTTGTTTGATTGTTTTGTTTCATCACAGCCTCCTAGACAATGATTATTTTGTGTTGTAGATCAGTTAAACATCAAGTACTTACAGAGATATTAGCCAATTCAACATGACTTAATATTCACACACTGAGAGAACTAAAGACATTTTTGTTAACAAATTTACTGAGAGTTGGATGCGGCTTAATGTGCAACAAAAGTGATTTATGGAGTTTAGATGTGGAAATTTCATAAATCATGATGTGTGCACAGGTAAAGCAAGTACTATATTCATTGAGTTCACACAATAAAACATTTTAATATTTCTGACAGCAAATCTAACCCTAAATTTAAGCTGCAGGATGCCATGGAATTATCAACATTAACTATGCTTAAGGAAATGAATCATCTAGAGTAAAATCTTAAAAGAAAAAAAAAAAAAAGTACAGTTAAAGAAAAAAACTCTACCACTTTTACTGTGGATAATATTTGTAACTTCACTACTTCTTCCTTCTTGCACCTAGAAAATCTTTAGGCCCTTTATATTTCATACAGGTCTAACTAAACCTGTTAGAGATTCTAAACCAATGTTTGGTGTGTTGATTGTGAAATAATTTGTGTAGATGCCTAAAGATGGACTTAGGTGTCCGTAAGTAGCCTCATCCATGGAAATGGCTGCTATTAGTGACATGTTCTGATGCCCAGTATATCTTGTATTCTCTGCTTGATTTCTGACTCCACTTTTGCAAAGCTTCTACATAAAAAATAGGTTGAGATGCATGGTTATTTTTACTAGACCATAATATTACACTAAGTCCTCACAAAATGTTATTTTCACAAACAAGAGGGACTTTATAGTGAAAATTTTTGATATCTCTGTTTCACAATTAACAGAAGATAATACAAGGTGTGTGTGTGTGCTGAAATTAAAATGTATATTGTCAGGTGTTGTATGATGCTGGCATGGCTCAATAGTGGGAAAAAAAATTGTAGCCAAGTAATCAGGATCCTTCACTGAGATCTGTGTGGCTGCTGGGGAAGTCCTGTGTGGAAACAAAAAGGATGAGATTTTAAAATCGAATCAGTAACAAACAAGGCAGGGACTGCACCTTATGAACAGTTAAATCAAGGCAAAACTGAAATGAAAATGTCATTCAGACACTGGGACACCTTGAAGTGGCCTTCAGAAAAACAGGAACATGGGGCAGAAGAACGACAGCAGAAAGAGTACCTAGGGAGTGGCTGGGATACTACCCTGTGGCAGGGATTCTCTTGGGACCCAAGGCCCTGACTGCCTCGTTGGTGACCCAGTTGCTATTACCACTTGTCTCCAGGTATTTTCCAAATTATAACATATTTCTGTGGTTCCACAGCTCAAAATGGCAGATTGCTAACTCACCATCAGTAACTCCAGGAACAATAAATTCTGGCACTGTCAGCACTAATACTGGTGAGACTTCTGGTCTCAGTAAATTGACAGTTGGGCTCCTTTTAATGTCTCCCATCATCTGGAAAACGACCCAACACAATTCCAAATTTTTGATGTTATGCCAAGAGATTTTAGTAAACATACCTGCATACACATACACATGTGTACACACACACACATATTACATATATATATATGTATGTATATATATATATATATATATATATATATATATATATACACTTATATGCATAAGCATGTATACTCAGCTTAGAAAGCACTTAGAGTTGTCATGGACATATATATAGAGTATACCCAAACAACAACATGCTTGGTAACAATCAGTCATAGGGTTTATAAAACACAGTGCAATCTAAACTAACCCCACTGTCCATATGGACCTGTTGCTCTGCCTGTGGGGCTAGAGCCTATCTGAAGGAAATATGTGAGACCCCCTGCAAGACATAAATAATTATCAAAGCAATCTCACTGGGCAAAACTGTTTAACTGATGGGCAGCTGCTTCGCACTGTGCTATGTTATGTTTTACCAATCAAATGTCCCAGTGGTTGAAATGAATTCATTGAGCTCCACATGGATTAAACAGGCTGGAGTGCACTCATCCTCTCTTTACACAAAAGGAGAAGATTTCATTCAAATGTTGATTTGTAACATGTCAGATGTTTTCTTCAATTAAGTAATCTCATTTTAAAGTTAGCCCTGTGCCAGAAAAACAAACAGTGCAGCTTACAAACACATGCGCAGTAGTACATGCATGATACAACCTTATGATTTCTGGAAGGCTGCTCTTGAAAGCCAAGGAATTTGTATCTATAATGAGATCAAAGTTACAGAAGTCTTAGAAAAATGCGGCTTTCCATTGAGTCCATATACATCTTTTGTAGTTAGTGGATATACACAGACATTGTGATCATAATAGACAGGCTCCAAAGCTTGTACACATTTCCTGTTGTAGCTCAAAAAGACAAATTAGTCTGTAGATTTTCTTTGCACAGCCTTCATTATTCATATTCTTTATAAACAGTTTAATTCTTAACAGAAGCTTTTTCTTTTTCTCCTCAGCTTAGAAACTAATTGACTAGAATAAAGATAAACAGATAATTATTACTAAAAATAATAATAAACTTATCTTTCCTGGTCTTTATGAAGGAGATCAGAGATACAAGACTCAATACAAGACAATACAGCTACTTCTAAAATGGATGGGAAAAAAAAAAAAAAAAAAAAAAAAAAAAAAATGTCCACATTCTCAGACCAAAGACATCTACAGAAAATGAAGCATGCTACCTGGTTTTATCTCAGCTTCAGGACTAATGACTGAGGGTTGACCACACTCATGCCAGAATTTACAGAGTTATATCAAAGCTGATTTGTGGCCTAGTGGCAGGAAGCTTGGCATGGCTGAACTAGACCCACTGAAAACCTTTTTGTAGGATTCCATGAGGACACAGCTGACTAAGGACTGTGTTATGAATTATTACTGCCATTAGTACACCTGAGAGCAGAGCAGTGCACTAAGGCGCTGCAGGCTGGGGGTCCCAGCATTCTGAGGACGGGGTAGCTTTGCTTCCCCTCGGTGCTAGCCAGCATAGCTAGCATCATAGCTAGGGTCATAGCTGGCATGATGGGCAACTAAATAGTCAAAACAGGGCAAGAAATGAATAGTCTACCAGATGCCTCCAACTAAATCTAATGAACTCTGTTAGAAGCTGTAGAAGCTGTTGATCTGATTCATCTGCCACAGCTCGGAAAAGGAACTCAAATGTGCTCCAATGCCCTTTGCAGAGTTAATGCAGAGAAAGGCTTATGATACACTGTGATACTCAGTTGCTGATCTTATGCCATCCTGTATGTGATGTGACCCCACTGAGGACAGAAGTCTCAGCAGAATATTATGCACCCATTAGTGTCCTAGTTCAAGGGCTCCAGCCATACCTCTTCTGCAAACACAGTCCAAGAAACACGCTCAGACATGTTCTGCAACTCATGCACATATGGATGCCAGTGTCCCAGTGTGTGGTGGCACACAGTCAATGTCCAGTGCCTCCAGGAAAAAGTCTGATGGTGTCGGCCACATGAGGAAGACATGTGGTAACCAACGGGGATGGTCCATGGAAGCTCAGGTCTTCTTCTCATCTTTTAGAGTGTGCACAGATGTTTCTGCGTGGTATTCAAAAAGTTTGGACATGAAGCAAATTTGAATTCAAGTGCAGGAGGATGCTTACATTCACAGAGCAAGCTACATGTAGTGAAGTAGTCAAGCCATCCTCCAAGAACAACCTCAAGTGTTAGTGACAGTATCTAATCAATCCAATTATGACCTAATCAATCCAATTATGACCTTATATATAACTAGTTAATCACAAATTGCAATGGTTTTTTTAATTTAAAATTAGTTTTGAAAAAAAAAAGGGGGGGGGAAGATGTCACAAGACACAAGATCCTGTGGGATCTCTGAATTTTAAAGGAAGGTAGCAGCATCTTCATAGTAAAAATGGGTAGATCCTGCTGGCTTCTGCAGCAAGAACAGGATTCAGGATGCTACTGCCACCCTACTTGTGTAACCTGGATAAAGCAACACCTCTCCCTAATTCTGCTTTGCCTTCTACCTGAGGAGGCTGATCCAAGTGAGTAGATAATCTTCCTGCCGATGACTGGCTGTTTGGCTGGGGGTAAAGCCTCGCTTCCCCTTCTGTGAATAGGGCTGAATTTACTCTGACCTCTGCCACAGAGACACTGCAAAGGCTAAGTGCTGTTTTGTAGGACACCACCTGAGATCTAAGTGGGATCATGTTAAGAAGCAGTGAACAGTAAAGGTAGTTGTGCAAATAAGGTCAGGCTTGTAAGGTGTTGGATGCAGAAGGTCTAGTCCCGTGAAATTCACCACATATACACACGTGCACTTTCCATTTCATTTGCAGCCCTGATGCCCTGTTCCTACAGTATGCAAAGGCTGGGATTTCTTTCAATGGTTTTAACTGGACCACTGCTTGTTCTCGGTTTTCTCTTCCTTTGATCACAGGTTTCCAGCTCTCCCAGAGCAAGTTGTATCCTCCAAGGTGGATTTTCTCCTTTCCTGTGCTGGGCCAAAGCATCCAAGTGACCTTTGATATTTTTTTTTCTTTTTCTCTCTCCTTTTTTTTTTTTTCCCTTTGGCCTTTTTTTGTTTTGTTTTGTTTTGTTTCTGACTCGCCATATGTGAGATAATTGTGCCCACAGGAATTCCTTTCAGAGTGCCTAAGCACAAAAGAAAAACACCCGTCCAACTTTTTTCTAGGGCAGTACAAACATTTCCTTAAACCTAAGTGTCTCAGGAGGGGCATTGACAGAGGGCGCCTTTCACCCAGAAAGCCCGCTCTGCGCCGAGCTGCTGCTGAACCCTCAGCTTCCTCCTGCATTTCGATGTCACTGCTGGAGTGAAAGTTTTGCCAATAAAAGCAGTCGTTCTTTGATTCCAGCTTTATGACAATGGAAAGGAGGCCAGCGCCAATCACTCCGCAGTGGGTTTTATTAATGGAAAAGGGCAGTGGGAGCCAGTAAATCTTTGGCAGCTTTGCTCCTTTGACTGCTGTCGGCCCGTGTTGTGCTTGGTGGATGGAGAGCTGCAGGCTGTCGTGAGCAGTGACAGGTCTTCCCATGCTAATGAGCTCCTCAGTAAGAAGCCCTGGACTAACATCAAGAGCTTGCACAGCTTGGGGAGAGCAAAATAGATCTTAAGACCATCCATGTGGTTTGATAGTTGCAAGAGACCATGCTAAGAAAATATCCCTGTACTCTGAACTCATCTTATTAAGGGAATAAATCTGATTTCTTCTTTAAGCTCACATCCCCTGGGGAATGAACTGTTAACCCCTTGGTTTTAATGGATGAGTTATGTTCCTGTACAATGAAAAACAACTTTTAGTCTTATCTTCAGGAGTTTCCAAGAGAAAAGACATGTGCTGTCTCCACAGCTTAGGTGCACTTGAGGCTATTTCTGTCTCTGGCAGCCCTAACAGGAGGTGGGGTTGCCAAGTAGCTTATCAGGATATCACTTTTTCCCAGGTTCAATGTGTCTGTGTGGTGAAGAAAAGAGCATTTGAGCCTCAATCCCACTATGGGGAAGAGGTAGTTAAGTGTTGCCCTTATACATGGAAGTATTAGAATGAGTCCAGAGGAGAACACGAAGATGACCAAGAAGCTGGAGCACCTCTCCTATAAAAGACAGGCTGAGGGAGTTGGGGCTGTTCAGCCTGGAGAAGAGAAGGCTCCGGGGAGATATTAGAGCAGCCTTCCAGTACTTAATTCCAGGAATGCAGACATTTTGTCAAGGATAGTAGTGATAGGAAAAGGAGTAATGGCTTTAAACAAAACAAAACAAAACAAAAAAATCAGATTTAGATTTGATATAAGGAGGAAATTCTTTAATGTGAGGGTGGTGAGGCACTGGAACAGGTTGCCCAGAGAAGCTGTGGATGCCCCCCCATCCCTAGAGGTGTTCAAGACCAGGCTGGATGGGGCTTTGGGCAACCTGGTCTAGAGGGAGGTATCTGGAACAGGGTGATCTTTAAGATCCCTTCCAACCCAAACCATTCTGTGATTCTGTGATTCTGTGATACTCCCTTGCCTGGTCTGTCACTGGCAGCAAATGCCTAGAGCTTGTGCTCCAAAGCAAGAGCAATCCGTGTTCCACAGACCACAGCCTAGCAGTCATAATGGGGGGGATACCTTCTGTATCAGTGGTCAGGGTGGCTTCAGGAAGGAGCAAAATCGAAGTAAGGAGCAAGAGGGCCCAGAATTTGGCTGGTAGGTGAGAAGGAAGGGGGAGATGGCAGCTTACTGGAAAAGAAACTGAGGGTTAAGTGGCTCCTCCTTGCTCCACTAGGCAAGGCACAGAACAGGCTTTTGTGCGGGAGCCTCAGGAGCTTCTTCCTGGTCTACTTTGGGCTGTGAGGTTCAGCACCAGGTACTCTCAGCAGTCACCCAAGTTGACCAGCTGCTCACAGATCTTTAGTGGTCACCAGCAAGGAGGCAAGCCGTGTCCTGAGTAGTACTTCCAAAAGATCCTCCTAGGGAGGCTGTATCCACACAAAGTTCCTGCACAGGAGACTGTTGCAGCACATCTAAGCTAATGTCAATAAAAATCTAAAAGATCCCAGCTCTGTAGGAGTTGTCACATTATTATTTATTCACTGATAAGGTCCTGCAGCAGAACAACTATGAGAACAAGTGAGAATTGCACAAGGCCAAGGGTACAGCTTCCCAACCATCATCCGATTCCTTTGGACACTGCTCCAGGCTGCTCTTCACAATGACCCACTGACAGAAGAGTGCCTTGGAGCTGCTCCATCTCCGAGCCTGGTACTCATTCCAGCTACAATCGAGCCTGCAGATACAGCAAAGAAATCTGACTTAATTAAAAATGCGTACTCTTTTAACCCACCGGCACAGTACCATGAAAACAAAACAAACAAAACAGGCCTGGTAAATAAAACCAGGGTGCATCTGGTGGTCCCTGCGTGGCTGCTACGGGGGGTGAGCGGTGTAACTCTGTAGCTGCCAGGAGGCCCCGGCTGCAGATGAGCACCAAAACACACATCTTCTGCAGGGGCACCAAGAAATGGCGAGGCTGAAGTGGCCGAGGCATATACAGAGTAAGGTCCCTGTTATTTTTTGACTCTAATTAAGTGCCAAGTCAATTAAGTGATTGTAGGATTAGCAAACAGTATATTTAATTTGGCAAGATCTTTGTCACACTGCCTAATCAAAATTAGCCCCAGGACTTTTTTCTGCTCTCAAAAATCATCTGGATTGTGTAAGAGGCCTTCCTGCCTAGCATGGTTCAGAAAATTTATAACTTGATCTATCTACAGTAATTCGGTGTGCTTTTATATTGCTTCATCTGCTGTATTTGTTCACTTCAACGACTACCCCTCCCCACACACACTTCTACCAATTACCTATCTATCTCTTTGAGTTTTACTCACTATAGAGTAAAAACTACAAAAGCTTCAGGACATGCTTTAGGTGTGATGTTTCCATATATCCCTCTTTTTACAAAGAGAGAAGGAAAGAAAGATGGAAAGAAGGAAGGAAAGAAAGAAAAGGAAAGAAGGTAACTAAATAAAAAAAAAAAACAGGCGAAAAAAAAAAAAGACGTAGAAAACCAACTGCATAAAAATATGATTTGTAAATTTACATTTGCGGAGCTGGGGGCTTTAGGGGTGGGTTAAATATCCAGGGATTTAGAACGTTTTTTGACATGGAGACAGATCCACACAAATAAGTCTGTTTTATGTCGATTTTTATAATATTTTTTTCGGTAAATTCTAATGTTCCCAATACACCATTCAAGTCAGTTATTGCAACTCGAGGCCGGAATTTATAGAGCGCTATCAAAATGTCTTGGTTATGTTGGATCTTGATTGCAGCTGGATTTGCCTTTATTTTTATATTATTTTTATAGTAGGTGGAAGAAATGTGTCTGTGCATCCCAGCACGTGAGCGAGTTTATCAAATACGAGGCAGCAGCCGGAACAACAGGAAATCGCATTAGAGAGTCCAACTTCTGGTTGGCAGAAGCACGTTAACCTCTCATTCATGTCACTGGGTTTAATACTCTAACTTTGTAGTAAAAGCGTC
This sequence comes from Heteronetta atricapilla, assembly GCA_011075105.1. Taxonomy (NCBI): domain Eukaryota; kingdom Metazoa; phylum Chordata; class Aves; order Anseriformes; family Anatidae; genus Heteronetta; species Heteronetta atricapilla. The sequence goes on along the minus strand of CM021763.1, from coordinate 27,555,581 downwards.
TTCCCCGAGCCCGGGTTCATAAAAGTGTTAGTGGTCCTTGATGTTCCCAGCAGAGGATAGTAAGGAAAACACAGCCCTGAATAGCTCACATTGATTGCAGCGAATACAGAGCAGGAGGGTCAGCACCATTTCCCAGCCCAGAGCCAGGGCTGCAGAACTGAGCAGCTATTCATAGCCACTGGACCCTCTCCAAGCCGTGAGTGTAAATTTACTTGTATCATCTTTGCAGAGAGGAACTGTAGTCCCCAGTGCCTCCTGCTTGATTCGGATGGACTGTTTATTTGTTTAGTCCTGTAATGATATTATCCACAGGGCTAGAGCCACACAGGGAGGATTAGGAATTCCTGGAGGAGAAGCTGTGTGTTTATTACCATGACAGCCCTGTGTGACACAAGCCAACAGTTACTTGTATTTGTTCTTACCCCCTCCGAAAACGTGGAGCCTGCAGCCGAAGGGCAGGGGTGTAAGATCGATCTGCAAAGCCCGCAGCGAAGAGGCTGTTAGAGGGAAAGTGGTGGGATCAGTGTGCTGAAAACCCCTTCCCTGGCTATCTGCAAACAGCGCTATCGCAGGGTGCTTTCAAATGTAAATGTCCGGGAACGGGGGGGGGGATTGAAGACGACGACACGATACATCAGCGACTGAAGTCTTTCCAGCAACTCTCACACTCCCAAACTTGTGCTTCTAACCTGCCTTTCAAGGACATTTAACAAGCCATCTAGCTGAGATTTTAACCTTTTCAAAATAAGCCCTGTGTTCCAAAATAAAAGCACTTGCACTAAATGCTCTTGCAGGTATGTGCACAAGCCCAGCCAAAGAGGAAGAGGGTGTAAGAAGGAAGTTTTTTAATTATTTTTCCTTTCTTTTTCCCCTCTCTCTCTCTTTCTCTCTCTCTCTTTTATTTCCTATTTTAATAAATATTTAGCCATGGAAAGGGAGCGAAAGGCCAAAAGTAACAAAGAACTTTAGGTTGTTTAGATTGCTTGGGAACTCCCTCTTTTGCAGCTGACCATTGCTACATATAGGTTAATTTCCACATGGAGCTGGAGAAACTCTATCCCCGGTTTGTGAAGCATGGGTCAGCCGAAGCATGTTAATCTGTTTAGCATGTGTGCTTCGTGGAGGTGCCAGACCACCACCGTGCAAGAGCAGAAGCAGCAGCAGCCATGGTCCTTGGGGGTAGTTAATAAAGACTTTAAGGGAAATAAGTTTATAAAGGTTTCAGTTTGTGCACCGTGCCAGCTTTGGAACATTTAAGGCTTCCAGCCTTGAGGACCAGAAAGCTGAGAGGTCTCCGGGTAGTTTATAGCAGCCCTGAAAGGCAGGGCGCCGGTGGGGGCAGTCCGGGAGCCCCTTCTCCGCGGTGCAGGAGGGGCGGCAGCGGCCGGGCCCCCAGCACCACCCCGGGACACCCCGAGAGCCCACACATAAAGGCACCTTCACCGCCTGGGGCAGCCCGAGGTGTTTTGGGGCCCTCGTTTTAATCTGCACCCTTCGCAATGCGCTGTCTGACACCCAGTTTGGGGCTTGCACATCGTGCGAGCCGCTAAACGAGGTAACAGCGATAAAGCTCCGTGGGTCTGCTCCTGGAGCCCACGCAATGCAGAGTAATAACGCCCCGTCTCTCGCCCGGGGATGAGCTGCGAGGCATGTGGCGCTCGGGTTGTTCCTCCGCTTCTTTCTCATCGTTTTTTTATTATTTTCTTTTGAAATGCTAGACACTTATTAAAACATTTTTAAATAATCAAAATATTTGATGATGAGTATTTATTTTGACAAGGGTTTTGGTTTGGCTTTCGACTTCCCGTTCAACTCTATAGACTGCAGTATTAATTTGCTATAAAACCAAATGTGGTTGAGATTACTCTGCCCGGGCTCTGGAGATCAGTCATTCGGGAGAAGTTTCCCTGGTAGATGAAATGAACAGTCACAAGCACATCTCTCTGCATTTTCCGGCATGCTTCACCATATGTTCCTCGGAGCCAAAGGAAGCTAAGCGTTGCCTGGGAGGAAAAAAAAAAAAAAAAAAAAAAAAAAAAAAAAAAAAAAAAAAAAACACCCCACCACCCCGAAAACAAGCACATCCACTCAGCCCAATGCCCCAGTCCTCGCCATGCTCGAAGATCGAGGACCAAAAACACGCCTGGCAAAAGGGGGACGAGGTCCCGCCGCAAGTCTGTGCGGCACACCGGGCTGATGGGGAAGCCGGCGCTGATGTTCCGGGCCTGGGAACCACCGGGCGAGCTGGAAATGGTCCTCGAGCACGGCTTCTGCAAGCTTGGGAACCTTTTTTGTCCCTGGAACACTCTGGGTGTTGAGGGTCGCTAAGAAGGGGCCAGCGCCGAAAGAAACCGCAGCTCTCCGGGGAAGCTGAAGCTGGCTGTGCTTCCAGTAATAAGGACGCTGCGTATTTGCCTTCTTCCCCCGGGTGTTTCTGCGCTGGTGTCGGTCTTTTTTCGGCCGTGATCTCCTCCAGATCCTTCTAATCAAAAGAGCTCAGCGTATGTCTCCTTTGAAGTCCGCCACTGCTTAGGCCTTCTTTTAGGTCTCCTGCCCTTTCGTGATATCTCCAGTAGGCTACTTCCCTCTGCAAAGTTTTTTTGGCCTTTTCTGGGGGGGGTTGGAGTGACTTTACAGCCTTACACATACGTTAATGAAGCTGGAAGTGGGCGGCATCTAAAACGGGCACTATACTGCATCCTGGCACTCCTCGCCACTCGTTCTCACCTGTCCTGGAAGGCGATATGCACCGTGGTGACAAGGGCGGTGACACGCCGTAAGGCCACTGCCGAAAGCAGTCTGAGAGGCCAGCGAAGCAGCCAGACACGGAACACCGAGGGCCCCCAGGCCGGGCTGTGAGGGGAGAAGATGTCACCCACCCCAGGGCAGAATTTCCTTCCCGATGTGCTCATGCAGGGCTAACACATGCACACATACACAAAGACTTCATTGGGAAAAAGAAACGAGTGCAGGAGGAACAAAGCTTCCTGTGACCAACTTCGCATCTCTCTACTTGTCCCATTACATAAAGCGTGATTTTCTTGGGGACCGCCGAGGGGATGTATCCCTGGCTGAGCACCGCCCCGAGATGAGAAGCACTTTCCCATCGAGGGTGTTTAGCCCTTGGAAAGCTGTCCTGTCCCCTCTCTGCCCGAAAGAACGGCGGAGACCTCCCCTCCACCAGCCGTGCCCCCTCTCCGTCCCTGCCAGCCGGGCACGGCGCTGCGGGCGAGGCGGCTCCCGGCCAGCTCAGGCCATCAAAACCCTCTTCAATGCTGTAATGACCTACAGCCTGTTTTCTTTTCCTGCAGGATGCAGTCGGAGCTATTCTATTTGGAAGAGCCTCCGTACGGCCCGGCCGCACGCGAAGCGGGAGCCGTGCGAAAGGATGCTGAACAAGGAGTTTTGGGGAAATGCGTGTTCTTCTTTTGAAATGTGCTCCCCGTCAGAAACCGGGGCATCCCTTACCCCGCAGCTCTGTTACCGGGCATCTCTGCTTCCTTTGGAGCAAGCCACTATCACCTTTACTTCTGTCAGCAGTGCCAAACTGGGAAAACGAGGCGGTGTCTGTGCTGCTCCACGCAAAACTGGTGCAGTTTAAGTACATTTTTAACGGCAAACCCGGGATTTTCGACAGCCTGTTTTTTTTCGGGGACCTGAGGGGTAGCGGGGCTGCGTGAAGATGCGGGGCTGAATTTCCAGCGCTGCACAAACCCCGGGAGACGACGGCTTCGCGTGTCGGGTGGGAGGGATCCCCGGGAAGCGATGCCGGAAAGGGTGAAAAAAAATAATAAATAAATTACAAATTCGAGGTGCTAAATTAGGACTCCGGCACGAGGCAGAGGCTGCGAGCCCACGCACCGAGGGCTGGGCAGGGGGGTCCCGCCTTCCTCACCTCTGCCTTTAGCAGAGGGGAGCCTCGGGGGTCGCGGTAGAGAGCCGTGGGGCAGCCCCTGGGTGTGGGTGGGTGCGAGTGGGCACGCGTGGGGCCGGGCGCCAGAGCCAAAAGCATTTGCTGCGGTTTGTGCAAGGCTCCGAGCGCAAGCGGCGTTAGAAAAGAAAATACCCCGGGCTGATAAACTCCCCCAGAGCAAGGCGGAGCAGAGCAGGCTTCCCGCTTCAGAAGTTCTCCCCGTGTAAAGAGGTATTTCGGTTGTCTCCGAAATAATAAATCCCAACAGCAGACAATAAAATTTACTATCACAGGAGTAACAGAAGCCTAAAATATTCCGAACATGTTCCTTGAACAAATAACATAATCCCTGGCACACTGGAACACATGGTTTGCTTCAAACATGTTTCATTTTGTCATCGCATTGAGTGTACAGTATTTCTCTTTGGGTGCAAGAGTGATTGATATCTTTGGAAGAATTGTTTGTAAGAACATGAAAGTTGCCAAAGCAAACACGTGGGAGGGAAGTGTGCAGAAGGGGGAGCAGAAGTATTTGGAGTAGATCTGAGTTTGGGGAGTTCACACAGAGGTGAGGCAGCTAGATGTAGAACAAATAAAAACATTTTGCACACTTCATCTAAATAAATTATATACAAAAACTGCCCTTTTGTAGACGGCAACAGCACAGTTACCACACTTCTTCCCTCATGCCCGTATAGAATGTGGGCTGGAAGCCAACTTACTTCAGCTAATGATTTGTAACTTTTGCTCCACTTGAATGAATCTATTAATATTTAGATCTCCCCAATTCTGCTCCATAAGAGCTGTCAGCATTGTTAAACAAAATAATCTATTTACCTTCTGTGGTACGTGTCTAGCAGTGGCGTGCGTGGCTCGATGATGTACGCTAATAGGTTTTTCTTACGCTCCACTGCATCGGCCAAAGGCAAAACTTCACGTATTTTGATCCTTCTTTTTAAAAAATAATGTTTGACAAAACTCATTAGAACGCGCAAACTTTCGGGTGTTAATTTAATAACTTCCATTCCTGGAGGACAAATATTTATTTTAATTCCCCTTTTATCTCTTTCTGCCATCAACATCTGGGGAGAGTTCCTGCTCTTGCTGCTGAGATACAGCCGGACGACACGCGAGCTTTCCGGGCAGGTCGCGAAGGGTTCCGCGGCTTCGAGCTCGCTTTTCCGAGGCGGGACCCTTCCCCGGGGCAGGTCCCCCTGACCCCTCTTTTCGGAGAAGACGGGATTTCGGAGAGGCATCAGGACATCCCCACAGCTCTCTGCTTTCCTCCACGACCGCGCAAGGGACGCGTGGGTTTGGGGCTCGCAGGAGTTCAGGGACGGATCAGCGCCGGGTGCAGGTCTCAGCTAAACCTGAGCTTTGACCCTGTGTTCATGCTACTTGCAAGAACTTCCCATTCGGATATGAAAAATGTTCCCAGTGCTAGCAAGGAAACTTGTCGTATAACGCCCACGAGGAAAACAATGTGAAACATGTAAAATGTAGACAAACAGCTCAGCCACCTGCTGATTGAGACGACTACCAGGCACACAGCTGCAGCTGCCCCTGGGTCTGCACAGGGAGCATCCTCTGTCCTCATCTACTTGTTTTCAGAGAGAGGTCACCAGCACCAGGGCTTCCCCTGGGGCTCCAGAAATGCAGATACTGGCCCTGGGAAGATCCTGTGCTCTCTAAAACTAAATAAACTCTATGAAATTGAGTACAATTCAGCAAACTCTCAATTACCCCTCACGTCGTCCAGTGGTCCTGCAGGCCGGACACCCTCCCTTGGTGGGCTCTGGGCACCCCGGACCAGCGCTTCGTGGTGCGGGGCCTCAGGAGCTGCCCGTGGTGGACGTGTGCGGGCAGGTGGGCACTCCGTGAGCAGAGAAAGGGGGGCTGTATCACCGAGTTAGGACGGTGGTAAGGGTGGTGAGATACTCTGGGAGTGTTAATTGAAGGGGAGATCTCGCTCAGAGATCCTCCTTCTGCAGATGAGCAGATCTGTCCTTTGAGCTGGGAATAAAAATAAAATAAGATAAAATAATAAAAATACTGTGTAGGCAATATATCACTGATGGAAATACTTGATTGGCTTTGTCCTTAGGCCTCGTCCTGTCGAGGATCAGAGGCGACACGCTCTGTCCGCACACCTCGGGGGCTGCCCCCGCCTCCCACCTGCCGGCCCCCCCCGGCGCAGAGGCAGTTCTTTCCCTGTCGCTTCCCCGCCGTCTGCTTGCAGGGGCAAAGAAGGGGACAACGACTCAGCCTTCCCAGTTCTCGTCCCCTCCCACGACATCCCACCCGTGGAGCGGCTCAGCGGGGTCCAGCGGAGCCTTTCCGGGGGAAAGGGAAGGAGAACGGGACTCCGGGACATTATATCATTTTTTTTCTCCCTTGGAGTGTGTGTGTGGAGGAGGGGAGGGGACCGTTCCTTTAAAAGTCATCCTGCCATAAAAAAGAAACGGCACTAACCCTACCCCAGCGTTACCCATCCCTGCTGACACGGGGTGCGCTGAGAGCACCAAACTGCCCCCTCGGGGCCGCCGCTCCGGGACGGCTCCTGCCTCGCACCGGGCCCCGACGGCGGCGGCCCCGACGGGGCCGCAGACAAATGCCCCCGTGCCATTGTCTGCGGGCACAATGGGGATGCGGCCGCCTCAGGCCGTCTCCGGTACGGGTTTTCGGGGGCTTGCCGCTTTGCCAAGTAGTGAGAGCGAGCTCTTTTCAGGCACTTTGGTCGTATCTAGACTGTAAATTAAAGCATCTGAGCGTAGCAGACTGGTGTTAATAAAGAAGTACGTTCTTCTGCTCCCTTCCCCCGTCAGCAACAGTCCTTCATTCGTAGTTATGAGGACGAAATCCCTATATGCCCCGAATATCACACGGCAAGAAGCGGTGCCGCAGATCTACGAGGACTGCCGATGCTGCCCACGCATCTCCCGGCTCTGCGCTGCTCGACGGAGCCCTGGCCAGTTTAGCGGCACGTTTCCCCGGGCCCTCCGTCCCCTTTTCTCTCCTGACGGAGCTTCCCGAGCCAGGCCGGAGCGGCAGAGCCGGGAGGGCAGCAGGGCAAAGCGGCGAGCTGCACGCCGGGCTCCGCACCTGCACAGCCTTCCCGGCCCGACGGGGACCCCCCGCGCCGCCGATCTCCTTCCTAGCGCTCAGAAATCCCGCAGAAAACCCGAGGGAAGAGAGAGAACCCGGGGCCTGCGAGCAGGAAAGCCGGAGGAAAACATAATGCCTAGGGAGGGAAGACTTCGCCCCCACGCCATTTTTCTCTCCTCCGCTTTTGTAGCTGATATCTCTTTCGCTCCTTTTTTTTTTTTTCCCCTTCTCTTTTCAAGGTGGGGGAAGGGTGGTGGTGGAGAGAAGTAATTCTGCTGAACAGAAAACCCAAGCCCGGGAAGGAGTTTCTTTTGACTGATCAGGGTGATCTATCCAGGACCTCTAATTAGAGAGGGATCCAGGGTGGCATTAGTTTCCAAACATTTTAATCGAGCTTTAAGCAGAGCTCTTTTCAATGGCAGGAGATAAATGTGGCAACTGTTACCGTCCCCCCTGAATGGCCACCTCCCATGGTGGGCATTCAGCCTTCCTTTCACAAGCCCTAAGCAGTTTAGTCTATGGGCCCAGCAACACTCCACATATCTTCTAATTAGTCTAATTAGAAAGGTGGATTGATAGATGCAAGGAAGACAGAGTTAAGTTAGGAAGATGCTCAATGCTGCCAATCTGCGCTGGGGAGCGGCTTATTCTCTGTGGGAGGAAAAAGAAATAAAGGAAAGGATAAATAAAGGAAAAGAAAAGAAAAAAAGAAAGAAAGAAAAGGAAGAAAGAAAACCTCGGAACCTGACACGAAGGACAAATCCCGAGGAATCCGAGGGACAGAAACTGCTGCCTCTTAATTTGGGGGGTGGGAGGGAGGAAAAAACTCGGAGGCAGAATCGCCTTTTTCTGTCCGGGCTCTGCCCCGGTGGGTTTGGCAGCCCCCAGGCTGGAGGATCCGGGCCCCACTGCACCGTGCAGCACCGCACAGCACTGCGCAGCACCGCACAGCACCACGCCGGGCCGGGCCGCGCCGTCGGGGCCACCACTGCGGGGCGGCGGGCTTGTGGCTCGGACACCGGGCCCCAAAATCGCCCACGCGTGGAGGGGAAGGAGAGGAAGGGGAAGGCGGGGAGACGCGTCTCGCCTCCCGGGTCTCCACCTGCTCGGCTCCGGGGGGCAGAAAGCGCAGGGACCCGCCGAGGCGCGTGGGAGCTGCATGTGTTTTGAGCTCAGTGGCGGGGGTTGTTCGGGGTGCGGGGCAGGGAGATGCCGAGATGCAGGGAGAAGGTGCGGGGGGATGCAGTGCGGGTGGCTTGAGGGGCGCTGAACCTTTAATTGGGCAATAAATCAGGGAAAGGAGCAACGGGGCAGTGCGCGCAGGTGTCAAAACATAGGGGAAAGTCCGGCGGCCACCGGAGAGAAAGGCCGCCTATCTCAGCGGAGAGAAAGGCCACTGACTCTCTTTTCGGCACCTCCCCGCCCCCGCCCCCCCCCCCCCCCCCCGGTCCACGGAGCTCCTTCCCCACCCGCTCTCCTGGCTCCTGCCTCCCCCTACCTGCCCGCCCCCCCTTGGCAGGCAGACCAAGCGGTGAGCCATTTCCAACAAAATACTCCGTTCGGGGAAGGGGGGGGGGAAAATTAGACCCACCCTGTCAAAGCCCCTAATCAAACTGCCGGCGAAAGGGGATTCGCAGACAAAAGGAAACAATGGAAGTCTAGTTAGATCATTTTTCTGGACATTGTTTATGGTCTGGAAGGGATCAATCGTTTCAAAATGTTACCAGTAAAAATGATCCTGTGTGGAATGCAGCTAATCCTTTTAGGTTCCTGTCAACTGTTTCCACTCAAGGAACCCGATTTTTCAAATCAAAGGTGCAGAACTCAATTGCCGAGGGATTTATACCGCCGGGATCGGGCTCCCCGCCCCCTCCCTCCCACCCCTAGCCCCCCCAACCCCCCTCCCCGGTTGCCCAAGGGCCGGTTTGGTCTCCCACCGCCCACGCCAGGGCAGTCTCGGGAAGAGGGGCACCCGCTCACCCTGGCCCGGCCCCTGGGGTTCGCCCCGCGCCCCGAGAGACGAAGGCGACGAGAAGGAGCAATCCCGGCCCGCACTCGCTCCGCTGCCGAGGTGGCCATCGCCGCGGCCCGGCACCGCCACGCCGGGAGCCAGTCCCGATGGGGGCCTTGGGCTCGTCCCCGCCGTCGGGGCCCGGCTGGGTCCGCATCCCGCATCCCCCATCCCGCATCCCTCCCCCTCTCGCAGGAGAACCCCCGTCTGTGTTCGGACGGGCTGTGCGCCCAGTTCCGCTCCCTCGACGACAGCTCAAGTCCGCTCTGCCGGCGGTGCGGCGGCGTAACCCGGGCCGGGGACAGGCACCGGGCAGCCGGCCGCCTCCACCCGGAGCTCCCCGCGGATCCTCGGCTCCTCTCCCGCTGCCCCGACGGGGCCGCGGAGGTTTGCTCAAGGAGCAGGAGCAGCATCTCCGGGGCTGGGTTGGAAACCTCTTGTGGGAGCGCTGGGTTTGGCTGCCCGCGTGTTAGCAAGTTGTTGCGGACTTCCTCTGGGTTGGGGGGAGGCCGGTGGGGAAAGGAGTCGGTTTAAAAACAGGCGGACAATACCCCACGCCGCGCCGGTGGGTGTGCGGGCCGGAGGCGTGCCGCGGGGCGGCCCGTGGGTCCGGCCGTACCGGGACCCCCCCCAAAACGCATCCGCACAGATGTCCCGGAACCCAGAGAAGAGCCATCGCAGGGGAGCCGAGCTGAAAGCGATCTAAAGAGGGTAATTTCCAGAGGAGGGCCGCCCTTCGGCTCCTCGCAGACGAGCCGGAGGCAGCGGGAAGGAGGTCTGCGGTTTGGTTTTACCGGCTCCGCTGGCTGCCGAGCGCTCGCGGGACAGGAAAGGGACACACGCTCGTGTGCGGTCCCCCACATGCAGGGCCGTCTGCTCGGAGAAGACGTGACGGACTTGCGGGGAGGCGGGGGGGAGCTTGGCAGAACCCACCGAGCTGCCGCCGACGGGACTTCGTGAAATCAGAGGCAGGCTGGATTGCATAGGATTCATTATTTTCTCGGCCCGTAGTTTTTGATCTCATCCTGTTGTCCCCTCTCGCGTTGCCCTGTACTATTATTTTTAATTTATTTTTTCACCGTGGTTCCTTTAAACGTGTATTGATCCAAAGAGACTGCCTTTCTTCACACACGCACACACACATACACACGACCCTTCTTGGAGACAACAGGTGGAATTTCCCTCTAAACACGAATATTAGAAAGCTATCAGTTTCCTCTGGTGGTTGCTGAATAAGCTGACGTGACAGTGTTTATTTTAAGAAAAGAAAACCTGAGGAAGACACCTAATTTATCTTGATTGTGTGTATTTAATGGGTTTAATGTTATTCTGGGCGTACAGATGTGCATGTGCCCTCCCGTCCCGAGCACAGGGGAGCAGCCCGCGGTGGGGAGCCCGTGTCCCCAGGCATTGCAGGCGCTTTCCACGCTGCGCACACTTGCCGCAGTGGCTCCCGCAGCGCTGCGGATGTGCGGGAGCGGGTCCCGGTAGCCGCACCGGGTCTCGGGCACACACTCCTGAACGTACACGCGCATTTCGATATACACAGCTGCTTTTCTGTTGCTCGAAGGGGAGAGAAGTACCTTCGGATTAAGCGTGGATAAGGCCTTACCAGCTTCAGACAACGAATTAACGCAACAACCGAAATCTCTATTTATCCTTTTGCTTCCAACATAAATTGTATAATTTATCATCTAAATATGGGGCCCCGCAGACTTCTGCATGCCGTTTTGCTCCATCAACGAGAGGGAAATTTAGAATCAATTCAACAGGTCTCTTGTGACTTAGAAAAAGGGCAAATTTAATTATTTTGATTTAAAAAAAAAAAAAAAAAAAAAAACTTTCCGTCTAAATTCACTTCAGCGATATGATTTCTGAAATTGGCGAGACCCTGCATTAAATAGTAATTATAATAATAATAATAAATCCTGACTACGGCCCACTCCAGCCCTACTTTCTTGTCTCTCCGCGGCCCCTCGTCCGCCGGGTCCCAGCCGTGGCTCCCGGGGGGCGGCCCCGGTGAGCCCCCGCTCCTGGGCGGCCGCGCAGTGCCCGCGGTGCCGCTCCGGGTTTTGCCGTCGATTGCCTGCCCCGGGCTGCGCGGCTCCAAGCCCCTTGAGTCTTCGCCTCTTCTCTCTAATTGAGCCGAATCCGGATCTCCGCGGCGGTTTTTCTCTCCTACAAAAGCAAAAAAAAAAAAAAAAAAAAAAAAAGGGGGCACATGCGGTTTACCGAGCAGGTCTCCGCCTCCCCCGCGAAGTCGATGGACGGCCATCTGTGCAGAGCAGCAACGAAGCCGTTTGCTGTCGCGGCAGTGATCCGAAAGCAGCTAGTTAGCATCGGGAGTGCCATTTTCCTGCACACCCGTCCACACACGCGCGCGTGTGGGCACCTATGCGCGGAGAGAGCAGCTGCTCGGCGTGGCTTTCGCGGTGGGGTGGCGGAGGGGAAAGGACGTGCAGAGAAGGGACACTGCGGAGCGTGCGGGTGATCGGAGAGGTGAGTGAGGGGTGCCGGAGGGCGAGCGGACACCTACCTGCTGGGAGCAGCCCGCAGCGGGCACACACGGCGGGCACCGGGCACCGGGATCCCGCCGGTGCGTGCAGCCCGTCCCGGCTCCGCGCCGAAGGGGAAGCGGGAGAAACTTCTCCGAGGAAGGGGGAGCCGCTGGTCACAAGCTGGAAAACGGATCTGCTTTGGTTAGCAAGTTCCCGCGCAGGGAGCATTTGGCCATGATCATAATTTCCATGATTTCTGTCAAATACAATATTATCAGAGACTACTGAAGTACTTACTGTAAGTAATGACGGAAAGTATTACATACAGAGCGGAGTCTCCGGGCCGTGCCAAGGGGCCATTAAACCAGAACCACTTTCCAACAGATCCCCCGCGCAGGCCCCAGACGCGCCGGGGGCCGCCGTGCGCCCTCCCTCTCCACCAGCACCGCAAGAAAGGCAGCAGCCGAGAGCAGGTGAGGCCCTCGCCTCCCCTCCTGCCCTCCGGGACCCGGGACGGGGCTGGCCCTGGGTGCTTGAAACCAGCCTGCGGGGATGTGGGGGGCAGCAGCCGCCTAGGTTACCTAGGGGTTTTAAGTCGCTGCAGAAAAAAATGACCAGGAGCGAATGACCCAAAGGATCTGCTTCTGGGGATACTGCAGGGTCGGGGAGCATTTCATGGGGTCCCACGGTTCGGCCAGGCTCCCGGTGCCGGTGGAGCCGTGGGGATGTCGGCCCCCTCTGCGCCCCGCGGGGGGGGGAGCGCTCCGCCGGGAAGGGCGCAGCGTGCGGACGTGCGAAGTAATCAGCTCCGAAACGGGGGAGGGAAGGAGAAATTTCTTTCACAAGGGATGTGGGAAGGGACCTAACGCAGTCCCGCTTGAGAGAAACGTTATACAAGATAGTTGAGAAGAAATAATTAAAGAAAAATTAATTAAAAATATATAAATCACCCAACAGAAACAAAGAAATATGTAGGAGGAAACGTTTCTGGATAGAGACACTGTGTGTGGCATAAAAAGCGATTGAATACATAAGGGCTTCATTAAATTCCCAATAGATAACATTTGGCTAAATCTATCCCTAGATTAAAACTCTGCATAATAGCTCCATAAACTAAAAAGTTTCTTTTTGTGTGGTCCTTCTGGAGGAACTGATTGAAACATTAGCCCCCATATAGAGCAATCCCCTCCCGATTCAGCTCCAGTAATTCGTCTCTCAGCCCTACGGGGATATGATGAGAAAAGGAGACGGGTTAATGAATCCACACTTTGTAGCTGGAAGAAGGAGGAGGAGAAGGAGGAGGAGGAGGAGGCGACACCATCATGTTTGTCCCACCAGTTTGTTTATTAGGGCCCAGCCTATTTTGGAGGAATTGTTCCACCGGGATCCGTCCCTCCGAGGACCTCAGGTCCCCTCTGTCCCCCTGGAAAGCCGGGGGGACTCCGCGGGTACCACGGGGTGTCCGCGGTCCGGCACACCGGAGGGCTGCTGCACCTGCTCCGGCACCGCCGGTCAGGGCGGCCGAGGCCGGGCGGCTTTCCCGGAGAACCGGGGAAAAACAAGCGGAGGGGGCTGCCCCCGTCGCCACAGCCCAGCCCCCAGAACCCTTTCCTCAGAGCTCGAGAAATGAAGCCGTGGCACTTTTTGCAAGCCCTTCTGCCGGCAAGGCTGCCGCTTCGCTCTCAGCTCCCAGGCGAAGGCCCTGTGCGCGCACGGCAAAAAATAAGGAAGGAACGAGGGGCCTAGAGGTCTCGTTGCCACATACATATATTTATACCTTTGGACCCGGCCTGCCGACCTCGGGGAAGGACGGCCGCAATCCCATCGCCCGAGCTATTTAGCCGGGGCCGGATCCGACCTGGGCGCACAGGGCATCATCCCCTGTTCGCCGGGGTTCGCGAGGAAGCCAGCGAGGGGATCCGGAGCCTGCTTTCTCCATGTGCCGCCTTTCGCCAGGGTTCGCACGGCCTCTTTGCCCCGAGCCGCTGCGGGAGCGGCCAGAAAGCAGACGGACCGCGGGCAGCCCCCCGCAGCCCGCAGCTCCCCGCCGCCGACTTTTCCCTCTCCAGACTCGCCCCTCTCATTTTTAGTGGCAAGCCCGAGGGACGCCCGAGCAGGGCTCGGCACCCCCAGAGCCCCCTCGGCCAGCCCCGGCGGGGATGCGGGCCCGGGGATGCGGAGTTAGTGGTTCCCCGGAGAATAACGCTGATTTCTCCCCTGGGTGCAGGTACGCGAAGCCTCGCCGGTCTCTTCCCTTCTATTCTAAAAACTAAACAGGACGGTACGTACTTGTCCTCTAAGGGACCTGGGACACCCAAAGAGGCCATCCAGCTACATACTGCAATTAGAGCCCAGCAGAGATCATACGTCCAGTCTTTCTGCTTTCTGCAAACGACTGTTTTAACCCTCCATTGCTACCAGCAAAACTGCAAACCATCAAACCATTCTCTGTCCATGAGAATACTGAAAACTAAGGAGACGAAGTACTTCGAGACATAAAAGTGTGTAACCATGTAGACTTCCCTTCCCCACACCAAAAAGCACTAAAAGACTTGTCTCTCTGTTTTCTTTTTTCTCTTTCTTTTCTTTTCTTTTTTTTTTTGTTTTACGAAAATCCACGTAATTTATCCCACAATATACTAAATTCTATAAATACACTCTGACTCGAAGGACGCCCTCCTGATTCGGAAAGCTGGCTTTCCGAGCCCACCGCAAGCCTCCACGTGCCTGCTCTGAAAACGTTCGATTCTCCTTTCACGCCTAAGCTCGAAATACTTGAGGCAGACTTTTTAGGTTAAAAAACAATTTTAGTCTATGACATAAATATCTGTTGATCTTTTGCGTGAGAAAGTGAGAGTTCAAAACCAAAAAAAGCTTCCTTGCACGGTTGGTTTCGTACACCTACATCTCCTGACTTCAACAGCTCGTGCGTTTAATCAGCTCATCACTAAAGTATATTCCAATGCTCATTTTATGTGTAAAAGTAGAAACATATGTCCGTACTATCGTCATAGAAATTTAAGAGGTTATGACAAATCTCTGAAGTTCTGTACATGCCCCTTTTTACTATTTTCCGTTGGGCCTATATGATGCCACACCGTGGTGCAGTTATGATTTAGAATTCACCCAGAAGTATAAAAATGGTTTAAAACAGTGTTTATAATCAATCCTCTGATTGGTATTTTGCAGGACTACGCTTTAATCCCACTAGAAAGACCTATTACTTTTTATTCCCTCTTTTGTTCTTGCTCACGCTTTCTTTCTTTCTTTCATTTCTTTACTTTTTTTTTTCCTTTCACTCTCTGCTAGGAGTAGCGATGGCTCGACTGTGAAGATCATATTTAGATCTTCATCGCGGTCAAGTCCAGTCATAATACATTTCAAACTGTAAATTTCCTTGAGTGTTGTGCTACGAATCCTGAGGAAAAATATAACGATGCCCCAAAGAAGGGAGAAGTATTAAGGACGAAAGGGTCCGAAGCCAACTGTGTGGCAGGGCTCCTTTTGTATTTTGATTTGGTTCTTTTTTTTTTTTTTGAAAATTAAAAATTTTATTTTTGAAAATGTGTAAAAATTTTACATTAAAATGGTACAATAATACTTGCCAGTAATTTTTAACAATATTCCTTGTAAAGAATACGCATAAAGTACAAAATAAAAACTCCGTAAGTCTATTATAATACAAAACACAGGTTAAAATAAGAAATGATAATCTTGACTTTCTTCTGTGTAAACATGTTAATCTTTTCTTTTCTCTTATAAAAGTACATGAGACAAGTGTACTAAAATGAAAAAGTATTGCTTTGCTGTCCTCCCTCAAGCCTTTTCCTTTTTCCTGTAAATTACTGTTTGTAAGCTCCTAGACCTGAGAATCTCTGAACTTTGACGGTTTAGAGACGTTATTTATCATTATTTCTTTTCTTATTTTTTTAAGGAGTAGCGAGTAACTTCCCAACAGCATGACCGTCCGCCCATGCAGCATATCGACCTGGCTGTGCATTAGGGCAGGTCCCGGGCGGCCCACCGGCCGCGGAGGACGACCCTCGATCCCCATCGCTCATAAACCCGCGCAAAAACCCGCGCAAAACCCGCGCAAAAACCCGCGGCTCCGCTCCTCGCCGCATCCGCCGGGCGTCCGAGAGGCGAAGAAAAGAGATAACCCCGGATCCTACCTTCGGAAAGACTCCGAAACCCTTAACAGTTAGAGATGCGGCCCGCGAAGCCGGGGGCGGCGGGCAGGGGGGCGGCGGGGGACAGGCCTCCGCCGGCGCTGCCCAGCGGGCGGGACAGCCCCGGTGCCGCGGCCGACTGCGAGGCGCAGCTGCTGCCGGGGCCGGGGCCGGAGCCGGGGCCGGGTCCCGGTCCGGGGCCGGGTCCGCCGCCGATGATGCTCTCGATGGAGAAGGGCGAGCGGGCCACGGCCGCGCCGCTGCCGGGCTTGGCGGCGTGCAGCGAGGCCGCCAGCGCCGGGCCCAGCGGGTGCGCGTAGCCGAAGGGCGTCCGTGCCAGCTCCGCCGCCGGCAGCAAGGGGCCCGGCGGGGCGGCGGCGGCGGCGGCGGCGGCAGGGGGCTGCCGGGGCGGCGGGGAGGGGTGGTGGAAGGCGAAGAGGGCGGAGTGCGGGTGGTAGGGCTGGAGCTGGAGGCCGTAGCCGCAGCCGTAGGGTCCGTAGGCGCAGGGCGGCTGCTGCGGGGGCTGGGGAGGGGGCTGCGGGAGGAAGGCGGCGGGGTCCACGGCGCGCAGCAGCAGCTCGGGGGCCGGGAGCTGCTGCCGCTTGAAGCGCTTTCGGCGGCGCAGGAAGCTCCCGTTGTCGAACATGTCGGCGGACTCGGGGTCCAGCGTCCAGTAGTTGCCCTTGCCCGGGTTGCCGGGCTCGCGGGGGATCTTGACGAAGCAGTCGTTGAGGGAGAGGTTGTGGCGGATGCTGTTCTGCCAGGCGGGGAACTTCTCCCGGTAGTAGGGGAAGCGGCCGCTGATGAACTCGCAGATCTCGCTCAGCGTCAGCCGCTTCTTGGGGCTCTGCAGGATGGCCATGGTGATGAGGGCGATGTACGAGTAGGGCGGCTTCACCAG
>CM021763.1:27486808-27527694 GCA_011075105.1 Heteronetta atricapilla | reverse complement strand
CGGAAGGGAAGGGAAGGGAAGGGAAGGGAAGGGAAGGGAAGGGAAGGGAAGGGAAGGGAAGGGAAGGGAAGGATGGACCAGGCCCCCTCTGCCCCCACCCCCGCCCCATCCTCCCTTTATGGCGCCCCCCGGCGGCCCAGAGGCAGCGGCGGTAGCGCATGCGCAGCCGTCCCTCCCGCCTCCCTTCCGGCCGCCATCTCGCTCCCCGCCGCGTGCTGTGCCCGGCCCCGCCCGCGGCCCGCTCCGTGCCCCGCGCCTCGTTCCGGCAGCGCCGCGCCCGCCCCGGGAAGGTGACGGGGGGCAGCGGGTGGGGGTCGGGCCCCGGGGAGGTTTGGGGGGGCTGCGGGGGACGGGGGTGTCTGTGGGGAGGGGGGGCGGACGCGGCCTGGGCCGCGCCGCGGGGCTGGGGCGGCTGCGGGGTCCGCGGTGGTTGACGGGCGGTGCCGTTGGTTCCGCAGATGAAAGAAACAATCATGAACCAGGAGAAGCTCGCCAAGCTGCAGGCCCAAGTGCGCATCGGCGGCAAGGTAGGTGCCGCCGCCCCGCGGTGCGGTGGGGGGGCTGGGGAAGGGCAGGGTGCGGGGCCCGAGCGGCTGCGCTGCGGGCCGCGGGGTGGTGCGGGCAGTGGCAGAAGGCGCTGTGGAGAAAGGAGGCCCTGCAGAGGGAGCCCAGGTGAGCTCCGTGGCAGGGTGTAGCTGGCGGCGTGCTAGGTCACAGACGTCTGAAGTTGGCTGTATTGATGCGTTTTAGGGCAAAGTGGGAATTTCTCTGTGTGTGTCATGCTTTTACCACCCTATAAGTGGAAGGTATAAAGTGCTTGGAGGGTGCTTTTATGTTGCATCTGACATCTGACAATACATACCTGTGTGATTAGTTATAATATGAATTTTTTTAAAAAAAACCTTTCTTCACCATAGTCACGTGCTGGCAAACATTAATAGAGTTCAAGTTTTCAAGGCAGTAATTTGTTACTAATCCTTTTATTCCTGAGGAAATATGCTCATATCGTGGAGTAAGGGAGGTATCTGGGAATAAGAACTATTCAGCAGAACCCTTACTGACAGTTTCCAGTGACCTTCATTGAAGTTTCTGCCTTTGGCTGGGGATTTAGGCAGTCTTAAATCAGGGTGAAATTGGTATTAACTGGCTTGGTGATCTTGCACGTTCTTTCTGTGGATTACTAGTTACGCAGAGAAGTGCTGAACTGGTGACTGCGTGTGTATTACCAGTGTGTGTGTGTTGACTACAGATGTATCCAACACTGGTCATTTAAGATTATGCATTCAGATTGCAGCTCTTACAGCTGTAGTCAGTATCGGTGTTTTACAGATTTTGTAACCTTTTTAGAAGACTGGCAGATGGACGTGTAGTATTTCACCAGTTGCCTACTGTGTCCATTCTTTCCAGTACAGAGGTAGAGGGACGTGAACAGCATGTCTCAGCATGATTGGGGCAGAATTTGCTTACTAAAAAGCTGAAACCTTTACAAGTTTAAATCTATGGAGATTAAAGCAGCAGATGTTCATTGAAATTCAGCGTGTGTGAAGTTTGATATCTGTACTTAATACTGGTAAATGTTGAGGTGTGGGGGGGTGTCACATATTCCTACATAACCTTTAATTCAAGACGTAATTTTTCAAAGTTGACTGAGAGGGCTTTTATCCAGAGAGACTAATTTATGTGGCTCAGTTACTAGGTAGTCAAGGTACTAAAATGAAGCAATTTCTCTTACTCTAGAAATTTTTGAATTGCTGTGTGCCGCAGAGCAGATCACCAACTTGACAGTAGCAGGAAAGGAACATCACACTTCCTAGACAAAAAGCTAAACTTCTGAGCTGTAATCCTCCAAGTTTTAGTTTCACATGAATTTGTCTGTTGGTGTTTTTGCAAAGATGTTAGTGTCCAGCCAGTTTTCTAAATTTGGCCTCTTCGCACTCAAAAGGTATTGCAACCATTTATTTATGTAGGAAGGCAGCAAGGCCTTTTCATGTTGTTCCTGTGTAGAAGATGGGAGGCAGAAGTAGGAAGACTTAGTTTTACATGTTCATAGCCATTTCTACCTTGGATTTAACTGAAGTCTTACGATTGTTCCAGCAGGTATTAGAGTGACACTTTCTTCTTTTTTGTAGTTATAGATTCTTCTAATATGGGACAGTTATTTCCCTTGAGAAACCTACAACTCTGTTTGTTGGGGAACTAAAACTTCGTTTGTTTTTCTTTCTGAACATAGGTGGCTTGAAATACTATGTGCAAGTATGTTTAAAAACATGTATTTATAAATATTTTGGCAAAATGAAAGTGTTCTTCAAATACATATGTGTAGGTCCATCAGATGAAGATGTGTATCTGGAATAGAAATTGAATGTTGGCCTTTTCTCACTCATACTCTCCTGTGAATGAGAAAATAATAATATATTGATAACTTCATGAAGTTTTGGCTGCAACTTGAGAACAGTGATCTAAAGAGACCTTGAAAACAACTGAAGTCTGTACTCACCCTTCAGTTTTAGGCCGGTGACAACAGATAACGATAAACATGCAGTTCTTCTTTTCTAAGTAGGATGCTGCAGAATCCCCATCAGAATTGTAAAGTTTATCTGGTGATTTGCTTCCTAAAACCTCACACTTCTCACAAGCAGTTAGAGGCTGCATTATAGTAAGGGAAGGACTGCAGCAGTACAGTTGGAGGAGTGGAATTGTGGACTGTCACACAGAAGTGGAACTTGGTGTATGAAATTTGATTTGTAGATGGCTACAGAGTGGCTATGCGGCCCTGAGGATTAGAGTTTATGAAGAACTGTTTCAATGTTAATTTATATTTTTTTTGCAAAGGGTACTGCCCGCAGAAAGAAGAAGGTTGTCCACAGAACAGCCACGGCAGATGATAAGAAACTTCAGTTTTCTTTGAAGAAATTGGGAGTGAACAATATTTCTGGTATTGAAGAGGTAATTCCTTCAAATGAAAAAGTGTTTTTCAGTATAGAAATGTAAAATGTCACTTGCCAGTTTAATTTTAAAATGCATCAAACCTGTCTGTAAATTATCAGTAAGTCTTCATTGACCTTCAGAAAATGCAGCGAGTTTGTAGTTAAATTGAAAAACCTCACTAAACTTCTTGGTATTTTTTTTTTCTTACAGGTAAATATGTTTACCAACCAAGGAACAGTCATTCACTTCAATAACCCTAAAGTTCAGGCATCTCTGGCTGCTAACACTTTCACTATCACCGGCCATGCTGAGACAAAGCAGCTGACAGAAATGCTTCCTAGCATCTTAAATCAGCTCGGAGCTGACAGTCTGACCAGCCTGAGGAGATTGGCAGAAGCCTTACCCAAGCAACGTAAGTTGAAACTTGAATGCATTCCATGCTGGCAGCTGACACGGACTTATTTATACAGCTGCAGTGAATTTCAGTGCACTCTTATTGTCTGCAAGCATATTATGACATAAAGAAGTAGAGCTCTTAGATCTTATTTATAGCTCAATTCAAGCAAAAAGAGCATAAGCAAATAAAGCAGAGGCATTTGTTTCTCAGTGTATCTTGCGGCTGGTCTAAGACTAGAAAGCTGCAGCGAGACTTAATTTTGTGGTTTCCTTCTTGATGTGGCTACCACATTTTGACATATCTATCTCTTTTAAAGCTAGACAGATCAATTACCATAGAAGGCTTTAAAAAGATAAACTTCAAATGTTTGTTTTGATGCATTGAATGGAAATACAAGTGGAGTGGAGGGATCTAAGTACAGACATCTTGCTTCTGCTTTGTACCTTCACAGGTGTGGTGAAGGTATTTCTTTTTGCATGGGCTTTTTGATAGCTAAGAGGGAATTACACAACACTCACAAGAAAATACGTTGTAATTTGTATGTGTAGAGTAGCGCAGGAGTGGCATGAGCATTAAGCTACACATACCATCTTCCTTTTCGATCCTTAAATTAGTAAAACAACATGAACATCTGTTCTCTCGGGTTGTCTGGGAAAAGTAGAGGAAGGACTTAAGTGTGGTATATGAAAAAGGTGGTGCTGTCAGAGCTTGAGAATTGGTAGTGTAAGACAGGCTTGTTGACCCTGTGTCCATATAGGGTCTTTCTGTGTCTTCTCAAACATATTAAGTCTGTTGCTTATAGAATGTGGAACGTCCTAAACAGAAAATGTAAGAAGCTTATGATGTCCAGTTGCTGATATTGATGAACTTGATCATTACATTTATTTCTCTGCTATGCTGCCAGCAAAGACAGCCTCTCTTTCCATTCCTCAAGTTGATACTGCTTCCCTCCAGTCTATTTCCCAACAATAAATAAATAAATAAATACATAAATTGTGCCACAAGTAGTTTTCAGGAGGAAATAAACCACTTCTTTGGCCATGAAGCTCAGTTTCCTCCTTCCTAACGTTCTTTCTGTGGCTTGTGTGTGATATTAGGACTTGAGGGAAGGAGAATCCGAAGGTCTTAAACTGATCCACTAAAGCCTTGCTTCTCGTAACAAGATGGGTATATTCTGCACAAGCTAGATTGGACAATTTCAATAGTGGAGAAGCTTGTTTAAAGTGCTTGCTTTGCATTCTGGTAAATGGCAGTTTATTTCTGCTTTGGGTGGATGCCAGGGTAGTTCCACAAAACTTTCCATTCAGTATTGTCTACTAGGCTTGGAAACCAGACATCAAAGAGTAAGCTATCTCAGTGATAGCATTTGCAGGTGCTGAAGTGAACCTGGTTTGGTCTTGGGGATGTAAAAAAAATGCAGACAGTTCAGGAGGAAATAAAACGGTTTGCTTTTGAAATGTCTTACTTAACACTAAGGATGTACTCAAGCTGTAACAGCTTTCTGCTGTTAAAAACAAAAGGATGATTAGTGGTGACCTTGTCACAAGCCCTTTCTGAGTAATTTTTACGCATTCATCTACTTCTATAGAAATCAGGGAACAGTAATTTTGGTCATCTGGTATAAACTTGTCTTCTTCCTCTTCTTCAAACTTTTCTAGAAATCAGAAGGGTTAATTAGGAAGAACTGAGGTAGTGAGGAGTCTGATACAGCTTAGCCTAAGTAGTACAGCTAAGAATAGCGGTAAAGGCAGTGGCACAAGCACCCAGGGACCTGAGATGCCTATTCTTAGCGTTCTGCTTCTGCAGTTTGAGAGATACTCAATGGTCTGCTCCAGTGGGCATGGCTAAGTCTCAGTAGCTCTGGCAAATATAATGGGAGTAGTAAAGATACTGAATCATCAGAGAAGTGGACCAAAGCATGTGGTAACCTCAATCAAATAAGTATAAAATGGTGCATCCAGTTCCATATCCCTCTAATTTTTCCCAAGGAACAGTAGTATCTTTGTGTCTCTAGTCATCTGCATCTACCTGCAGCTTCATAATTACACTGTTGTTTTTCTTGAATGCCTAAGATCCTAAGAAGGGCTCAGATCTGTCCTCTTCCTTAAAAGTTGTTGATGTTGTGAAATAGGTAAACGTTGAGAACCACTGAGTAGTTGGTAAACGGAGATGCTTTCAAGAGAAATGGCTAGAATAAGTCTTTATCCATGTAGCTGAAAATGGCTACCATGCAAGGTACTTGATACCTTTAGATAAAAGATGGTGACTAGTAAACTGTCATCTCTTTGACTATGATCAGTAACAAAGGGAATGATAACTTCTTAGGCTAGCTATATTTTTATTTATTTAGTAGGGAAACTGTACAGAGCATTGCAGCTTAGCTTAGACTCTTTGATAATGTTTAAAAAGAAATAAGCAGAAAGCAGAACAACTTTGTAACTAGGGTGCTTATGGTGAGCTAGAATAACACTTTTTGAACTACTTGCTTCTTGCAGCTGTGGATGGAAAAGCACCACTTGCTACTGGTGAAGATGATGATGATGAAGTTCCAGGTAAGAACAAATGTGAAACTGAGAAAAAGGAAATGAGTTTCGCTGAGAGACAACTTATGTACCATAACATTAGGCCAAGGACAGTATTGACTGGTCACTCACTGTTGCATAATTTTTGTGGACAGGTTATTTCATTATTTTCAGATACCATGCTAGACTAGATGAATAATTGGTTTGGGATAGCATTTTTGTCCTGTGTAGGAGTAATATCTATGGCTAAGATAATTATTTAATCTTCAGTAAAAAGGCTGGGACAGAACTACCTTTCCAGTATCACTTTGTTTAGTTGTGGGTACAAGTGAAGTTAAGTGATTTTAGAATTGTGCTTTATAGTGAACCACCTAAAATTTAGTTCTTAAGCGAGAAAATTAAGTCTAAAAAGCTCTTACGTTATTTGATCTGTGTTCTGTAAGCTGTTTTTTTTTAATCTCATAAGCACTTGATATGAAATAGAACTTTAGAAAAATACATTTGGCAAAGCAGAAGTGGGTCAGACTCTAATTTTGGTGTTTTTCTTTCTCCAGATCTTGTTGAAAACTTCGATGAAGCATCAAAGAACGAGGCAAACTGAACTGTCACTTTCTGAATAAAGTTAAAACTTGAAAAAGCTACATGGAGCTGCTATTTTATATTTTGACTGCTTTTCTTTGACTTCATTTTCTGATGATCTCAAGATCTCTAATATTTGGAAACTCCTTGAACCTGCAGCTCCTTCTAGTTACTGCTTGTACACAATATTATTTTTGTGGCCTGGTTGAACAAACTTATGCTTTGAAATAAGATTGCTAATGAATCTCTGCCTAGACACATTTTTGAGTAACTTGTATACAACCAAACCTCATCTTTAATGAACTTTGGCATACAATAAAAAAATACAAAATAAACTTTCTGGTCTGGCTTCTTGTCAGAAAAGCAGGAAAATAATTGTCTGTAAGTATTCAACTATTATAAGAGGTCTTGTTTTTCTGCAGAACGTCTTTTTGTGGTGTTAGAAAACTAGCTTCTAAAAATTTCTGTGCCTAAGTTAGCATTTTAGACTTAAACAGGGGTTCTTAAATAATGCTTCTCTGGGTTCCCGAGAATGAGAAGGTTTGATTCTTGGTTATAAGGAAAAGTTCTTAAATTCCAGTATAACCGTTGCATAGATATTGCCCCCAGGTATGAGGGCTCAACTTTACATTTAGGAGTCTTTGATGTTAATGATAGATCAGGTAACTTCTATAACAAAAACTAAGCTTTGGATAGAGATTAGTGATTGAGTGCTCTAAGGTAGTCTCTTGAGTTTTCACTGCTGGAGGAGAAATTCATCCTGTCTTGTGCAGGATAAAATGCAGGACAATTTTTTTCATAAGAGATACCCATAGCATGAAGTTTGCATTTCGCCTGGGAAAGGGTGGGGATGTCTCTGACTTGCTAAGCATGTTTGGCGTGGTGTAAGTCAGCTATTGAGAAAGAGTGGAGGAACTTGTTCAAGTCGTGCTACTCACATGGTTTGAACTAAGACAGCAGTCGGATGTGTGCATGACACAGCTGGGTTAACATCAAAACACTTTCAGTTTACTTGTCTCAGTTTGCAAATACTTTATCAGTAAATTACACTTTGTTTTGAATTAATCCAAATCAGAAAGTGCACTAATTGAATTGTAGCAGTAAGGTGAAAAAAAGTGACTTTTTAAAAGTATTTCTGAAGACCTACATATTCTAAGCCATTGTAGCTCATGCTCCTGAAATGCCATACTGGCTTCTGTCTCGTGAAGGAACTTAGTGCCTTTCTTAGATGATCTAGACGGAGTTAACCTTTTCCCCAGTATCTGACGTTGTGGTTTAACCTGGCTGGCAGCTAAACACCACACAGCCACTTGCTCACCCTCCCCCCTCCCTCTCTGGGATGGGGGTAGAGAAACGGGAAAGTGAAGCCTGTGGGTTGAGATAAAGACAGTTTATTAAGATAGAAAATAATAATAATGTGTATGAAACAAGTGATGCACAATGCAGTTGCTCACCACCCGCTAACTAATGCCCAGCCCAACCCCGAGCAGCCGGCCCCCCACCCTGGCCAGCCACCCCTATATATTGTTCAGCATGCCGTCAGATGGTATGGAATACCCCTCTGGCCAGTTTGGGTCAGCTGTCTTGGGTCTGTCCCCTCCCAGCTCTTGCTGCACCCCCAGCCTGCCCACTGGCAGGACAGAGTGAGGAGCTGAAAAGTCCTTGGCTTGGTGTAAGCACTGCTCTGCAATTATTAAAACATCGACATGTTATCAGCACTCTTCTCATCCTAATCCAAAACATAGCACCCTACCAGCTACTAGGAGGAAAAATAACTCTATCCTAACTGAAACCAGGACATATATATACTTGGTTTTTGAAAAATACTGACCTTGCTGG
Organism: Heteronetta atricapilla; assembly: GCA_011075105.1. NCBI lineage: Eukaryota > Metazoa > Chordata > Aves > Anseriformes > Anatidae > Heteronetta > Heteronetta atricapilla. The sequence continues at coordinate 27,519,429 of CM021763.1, read as the reverse complement.
AACATCTTTGACTAACAAAATGATGCTACTCAAATGATAGGCAGCCACGTGACATCTGTGGAAATATGGGTGGTAGGTACTCTTCCAATCAGGAAATAGTGGTGTATCTTACACATTCCTAAATTGTGACTAAGGATCAAGACTTGGTCAAAATGTGTTCTTGATTATAACAGACTCCAAATGGAATTAGTTTCCTTGTTAAAACTAATCTTCGCATCTCACACTTAAATACTCACCCTGGACTGAATTTTGTCATTATTTCCTCTCAGTAAGGAGTTTAGTTATACTCTTCCTTGTCTGTCACTAACTGCCAGAATCTGAAAATAGCTGTGTTAATGTTTCTCATTAGCTCGAACTTCTATGTAACCATATTGTAATTGTACCATTAGGGACTTGTGTGGGGACTTGTGTATATTCTTACTCAAGGAAAACAGCTTCATATTGCCATTCCACATACCTTGGACAATAGAAATGCAGGCATTTCTCCTTGGTTTTCTCTTGAAACAAAGGTCTGTTTGTTCCCATAGCTTTTTCAGATGAAAACTCATTCTGGTTCTGTCATATTAAGGTTTGTAACAGCTAGATTCCAATGCAGTAGTAGGCACTACTGAAATTCTTCAATTTAGCAACGAATGTTTAGAAATGTCTTCATAATATGTTCCTAATATTGTCTTAAGCTTATGCCTTAAAGGCTCTCCTGTAGTCTAAAAGTTAGTATCTTCCAATAGAAAAGCAATTTATGTTAGAAGATGGTAGAACTATATATTAAGCTGTGTGTGTGCATATATAAAAAGAAACTCCCTATAATGGTTTTTAAAAACACTATTTTTAAAGGTCTAGAGGATAGCACTTGGTTGCATTTTTTTAGTTTTGTGAAGTTGAGGTGGTGTCTCCTAGGAAGTGTTCCAGTGAGAATTTCTCATAGTCAATAGCACGTTTAACAAATGTGACTAAGAGAGATCTCTTGAGCTGTTTAAGATGTTCACAACTTAGTAAGTCAGATACTGAAATCAATACCTGAGTACTGTATTACATTGCTTGCTGGTGGTGCAAGGAGTTCTTGTAGTTTGCCCTTCTGCGAAGTTCAGCAATGAGTGTTTTGAGTGTGGAAAGTAATATAAATATTTCACCTCTTCTAAAATGGTTTCCTTGTACCTCTTCTAAAATGGTTTCCTTGTACCTCTGCTTCATTAGTCAGATTTTGGAAGAAGAAAAACACACACACACACACACACAAAAAAAAAAAAACAAAAACAAAAACAAAAAAACTTTTTGCCTGTGACTTGGCCTTTGGTTGTAGCTCTTGAGTGTTGTACATCACACAGCTGTACAGTACAAACAGAACAAGCAGACCTTACTTGTGCTGAAAACTGAAATGGTACATTATGATATAGAGTACTGAGCACTATGGGACAGGACAGTTTTAAAGAAGAAATTGATTAAGCCTGCTAGGCTTTGCAGTTGTTCCCAAGAAAGGTTGTCCACAGTGTGGGAGAAGAAACTTTGAAAAAGCGAAGTGCATGTTGGTGCCCATTAATATGTGCCTGTAGTAGTACTCAGTCAAGAAAAACAATGTAATCAAATGAGGGCTTAGTGAAAAATAAGTGTCTGTTAGGTGTTATATATGGGAGGAAAGCGGGGGAAGTTAGTGGTTTTCAAGGCTGGGAGAAAAATAATTGTGCTTGAGAAATCACAATGTGGAAGCTGATCATATTTTTGAGAATGGATTCAAAAATGTAAAATTAGAGTTAATCCTCAGTGTAGATTGAAGAACCAAAGGTAGACAGAGGGAAGTCCATATTGATGTTGATTAGGTTACAGCCTAATGATTGGCAAGATGGTGGTATCTGTCAAGAAGAGAGATTTTTAAGCTTCTTGTCTTACAACCCTGACAAGTACTCTAGCAAGTCTTGGGCTTACAGAAATGCATGAAATATGGCTCCTTGTTTTCCGAACTTAGTCTTCATCCCTCCTCAGATCCATAGTTTCTGTTGCATCCAGCAATTTGTGAGAGTTGCTGAAAATGGTTTCCTTTTGATCTGGTTGTTGAAATATCCTAACCTAGACCAGAACAGATGCTGAAATGCATCTGTCAGTGCAGCTGAATCAAGCTTACTTTACAGAGCTGACCAGTGCATAGAGGAAGTATCGTGGTTAGTTTGACTGTGAGTCAATGTCGAGAACTTTAAAGTGGGTGTATGTGGAAGCTTTGAGAGCCAGGGGTATAATTATTTCTGTGTATTCCAATTGACTTTATGCTGTGGTTTCATGGTAGTAAAAGCTACTTGTATTCTCATCATGTGTCCTGATTTCAGTTAGGAACTGACCCTCAGCAACCCCACAACAAAAGGGTCCTCTGAGAGACCGGGTGAGGTAGACAACTGTTTCATGCCCTCTGTCTCTAAGGCAGCTGTGACAAAAGCCCACCGGAACTCTTTTGGGTCCTTGAAATATCCTCTTCTAAGATAGTCTATGCCAAGGATGCACAGAGCATCCAGGCCAGTCACAATATGGTGCTTTTGCCACTCATTCACAGTTAGACTCACTTCAGCCTCCAGTACTGCTGGGATCCCCCCGTCACTCCATGAATACTGATGGGCTCTGGCCCTTTATAGCCTGATGGCATTAGAGTACATTGTGCACCGGTGTCTACTAAAGCCTTATACTTCTGTGCATCTGACGTGCCAGGCCATCGAATCCACACAGTGCAATAAACTCGATTGTCCTTTTCCTCCCCTGGCTGGAGGCAGGGCCCCTCTAATCCTGGTCAGAATCTTCATTCCTGTGTTTTAAACACAGGACTGCCTGCTGGAAGTTGGAGCAGCAAACTTTTCAGAGGACCCCTTTTTTCCCCGATTGTTTTCTTTTGCAACTCACATACCCGCGCCTCTAGGGTCGCGGTAGATTTTCCATCCCATTTTCTCATGTCCTCTCCATGGTCACGTAGTAAAATGACCTGGTGGCACGGGGTGTGTACCCACCATATCGTCTTCCTTGCATGGATGAGTGCTTACCCCTAATAGCAGAGACACTTGTTTGTACAGGAGGGGAGGAAAATAAACTCTCTTTAAGTTGCTGGACCTCTTCAGCAAGTTTCTCCAAAGTATTCTCTTTTAGTTGATGGACACTGGTTTGTTCAGGTGGGGAGGAAAATTATCTCTCTTCAAGGTGGTGGACCTTTTCAGAAAGTTTCTCCAAAGTATTCTCTTTTAGTTGATGGTTGCTTTCAGAAAGTTTATCTACAGCTGAGACGCAGGTCTGCAGGGAAGAGGAGAGACTTTCTTCGTACTGCCCCCTTTCTATCACCCACTGTGGGGTCCTCATCCTCTTTCCAGGCCGTTATTGCCAATGAGCTGGCATATGATGACGGTGCACTCCGTACAAACTTCTGCCACATGGATCGTGTACACTTGACTTTGTCTGGATCTGTGGATGTTTGCCCATTGTCTGGGTCCTCAAAAATCACCTCCCCTGCAGCTAATTCCCTCAGGTACTGGATTCCCTTCTCCATAGTGGTCCACTTGCCTGGTAGACAAAAAAGTTCTTCCTTGAAGTGATACCTTTTCCTCACAGCTGACAGAAGATGCCTCCAGAGGCTGTGAGACCATGCTCCATCTCCAATTGCTTTGTCAATGCCTGAGTCTCTAGCAAGGGATCCCAGCCGCCTGGCTTCCCTGCCCTCTAATTCCACACAATTGGCTCTGGTGTCCCAGCACCAGAGCAGCCAGGTGACAAGCTGCTCACCTATGCAGTGACCAAAATCTTTTCGCACATCTCGTAGCTCACGCTGGTATAGGTTTCGGGTAGTTACTGTTGATTTTCTATAATCCTCATCTTCATCCTCCTGCATCCCTGATGGCCCAGCCTCGTCTTCTCTATACCTAGACCTAGCAGAAGACTCTCTGTGTTCTAAACGACCTGAGTCTCTATACCATCTTTTCACCTTGTCTACAGGGGCAACTTGCACTGCTACAGTTCATTTCTCTGGCCCAGCCACAGGAGCTGGAGCGGCTGCAGCAGCTGGAACTGGAGCGGCTGCAGGGGCTGGAGCAGCTGCAGGGACCATCGTAGGGGTTGGTGGGGCTGTTGGGCCTGTCACAGGACTTGGAGTGGCCGCAGGGTCTGTCACTAGGTTGATAGTAGCATCAATTGCAGCTTGATAGGCATAGGCCAGGCCCCAGCATGCTACAGTGAGTTGTGTCACTTTGGAATTGCCAGAGTCATGACACCCTTTTTTCAAGAATTCTACCAGTTTTTTAGGATTTTGCAGTTGTTCAGGGGTGAATTTCCAAAACATCAGAGGTGCCCACTGCTCTAGAAACCTGCCCATATCCTCCCACACTCCCTGCCACTCACAACTATCCCGCCTCAGGACAGATCTCTGGATGAGATTCCTAAGTAGTTGTTTAACCTTCAACAAAACCTGAAGCGCATTCAGGAGACATAACAACAAGAACATGCTGATCTGAGTATCCCAAGGATATTCAACATCTTGGAGAACTATCGTAACTAGCTCGGAGAATAAGAGGCTGGTGAAGGAGAAAGGGAGAGTTAACAAGTAGGGAAAAATATATTCCCCTGTCCCATCCACAGACTGGCTCCGTGATGAAAAAAGGCAGTAGGTGTAATTGTTAATGGTTTCCAAGATATGGTTTCCAAAGTACAGAGTCGACGACAGTGCTGAGTACAAATACCAAGTTAGAGTCATGAGCAGATATTTCATCATATCATAAGCTATTGTTACACCTCAAAGTGCCATAACAATCTTAAACGAGGGCCCGGAAAGGATAAACAGCATGACAGGGATCACATACAGAAAGTAACGTGCTATAAAACTCAGTTTGGAATACAGGCACAGCAGACTTGAGATTAAAGCAGTCCACATTGTGACTAGCAACTATTAAGCAGCTCTGATACTTATACCAGTTTTAGTTTAGCACACTCTGGTCAGATCTGTCATTATCTCAACCCTTCGAGCCCCACATTGGGCACCAAAAGGAGTGTTGTGGTTTAACCTGGCCAGCAGCTAAACACCACACAGCTGTTTGCTCACTGTCCTCCCTCCCTCTCTGGGATGGGGAAGAGAAATGGGAAAGGGAAGCCTGTGAGTTGAGATGAAGACGGTTTATTAAGATAGGAAATAATAATAATAATAATACTGTGTACGAAACAAGTGATGCACAATGCAATTGCTCACCACCCACTGACTGATGCCCAGCCCAACCCCGAGCAGCCGGCCCCCCACCCTGGCTAGCCACCCCTATATATTGTTCAGCATGACCCCAGATGGTATGGAATACCCCTCTGGCCAGTTTGGGTCAGCTGTCCTGGGGCTGTCCCCTCCCAGCTCTTGCTGCACCCCCAGCCTGCCTGCTGGCAGGACAGAGTGAGGAGCTGAAAAGTCCTTGGCTTGGTGTAAGCACTGCTCTGCAATTATTAAAACATTGGCATGTTATCAGCACTCTTCTCATTCTAATCCAAAACATAGCACTCTACCAGCTACTAGGAGGAAAAATAACTCTGTCCTAACTGAAATCAGGACACCATGAAAGTCTTCAACTGCCCTCTTAATATTCTGCCTTCTGTCACTTCATGCATGGATTATGTTTATAGAGAAATGTTGATAGAAGGAAGAGAGTTTTATGTAATGCTGTACTGTCTTGCTACATTTTTTTTTGTTTGCTTGTTTTCTTGAAAGAAATAAATTTAACAGGTGAAGCTTGTATATTGTTTTTACATTGCAGTAAAAATATTCTGGCAATGAAAAAGCCATCCCAGCAAAATTTGTGTAGTGCAAGTAATACTATATATGTATATATATATACAGATATGTTTTCAATAGTACTTTTACAGGAGAGTCACTGCTTGGTATTTTGGGTTACTAATGGATCTAAACAAATTACTGGTTAATTAGTGGTGTAAGCACTAATCACTGGTCATGCAACACACAGTGCTTTTGCTTCTGATATCCAATAACCAACATTTGCAACACTTTTCTTAGTCAGGGACTTGTATATGCAGGATACTGGGAGATACTAATGGACATATCTGCTGCACTTGAAATCCCAGTCCTGAATTTCTATTGAATTAAATGAGTAACATTGTAGGTTTTTTGTTTGTTTGTTGTTTTTTTTAGGTACTGAAAAATGTTGATGTGGGTTGTGTTCTGTTCTCCCACTTAGAAGACAACTGAGATTGAATTTGACAGGTTTTATTTTCTCTGGTTAGAGATGTATATAATCGTTTATGGTGTTGCACCTGAGCTAATAACATCTAGATGGCTTAAGCAGGAATCTAAAAAAATAATAATAAAAAATAAATAAAAAAATCAGCCGCATGTAACTTAAGAGTCTCCTGCTGAAAAAACAGCATGTAACTTGTGCCAAATGTTTACACCTGCAGTGCAGTGGCATGGTTTTAAAATGATGCGATGAGACAGAGCTTTTAAATGCAAGATTTAAAGATGTCTGAAGCACCTCCTGAAACATGGGGAACTCTGAGTTTAGTCCACAGCCCCAGGAACTGCAGCTAGTCCTGCTATGCTTCTTTCCTGTTACTTCCAGTAACTGCATTAGGCAATTGAAAAGGTAGATGCTTCAGGGTCAGATATCCTCTTAGCATTTTGTGGACTGCTGGTAGGGTTCATACCTAAATTGATACTCAGTTGAAGTGAAAAAAAAAATGAACAAATGTCACAGCAGAGAGGCAGAAACATTGGCTTGAAGTGTCTCTTACAAATGTTTATCCTGGGACGGGTGTCATACAAAGCAGCAACAAGGAATTAGTGGGATGTTTCACTTATTGCCCTTCTGTCTGCTTTGCACTGCTTTGTGTTAGGAGATGGTACAGTTCTTCATAGTTTGGGGAAGTTCCTGAGCAGAGTGTAACCACAGAGTGGAATTTAACAAGCTGATTATGCAGCTGGGTTTTGCCTTTAGCGTACGATGGGGGCAGCATCTGGATAAACAATACCCTTGCACATCCGTGGCATTTCATGCTCCAGTAACTTCTGCCCAGGGGGATGATCTTCAAGGATTTTTATTATTATTTTTACTTTTGGTAGAAGTCAGAGTAGCCTAGAGGTTTTAGGATTCACTGAGTCATCTTCTTCCACCAGCGTACAAAACTGAGACTTGTTTAGGTGTGACCTTGTGCGTATCTACACTGGTGTCTAGACTGACCTCTGTCAGGAGCTGTAGGCTAGATGAATTGTCATTCTGTCTTAAGTGTGTCAGCCCTCTCATGTTCATAGAATAGACACTCTACACCCATTATGTATGCTTCTCACATTTTAGCAGAGTCCTATTTTAATTATTTACACTTTGAAAAGAAAGTGCTATTATTTGTTTCAAAACATGGACTTTAGCTTCGTTTTTCAGCTTTACCCCATCTCTGTGTCTTTCCTGTCTCATGAGGAAATACAGTATGTTTGACAGACAACTGTATCAGAAAGAATAAGTTAAACTCCAAGGGGGACTTCAGACTTCAAAATATAGCTATTGAGGGAGGAAAATGCAGCAGCATACTTTCTAGAAGGCTGTGGATGCTCTTGATATCTTCACATTTCAACAGTGAGAAATAAAGCTGCTTTTGCAGTGGAAAACTCCACTAAACTTGCATATTCAGAAGTGATTGTGTGGGCATGACAGCAGCATAGAAGTGGGGAGTATGTGAAGCAGCAGATAAGGGGAAGGTCCTACTGTCCCAAAATAAGGAGGATAGCTAAGAAAAACAGGATGAGCAGTGTGAAATCAGTAAAAACAAAAATCACAGGCCCTCTAATCATGAGAGTAGAAGAAAAAAAAAGGAAAATTAATGGTTGGTCAAATAAAATTGTGCACATATGGTACAGAAGGGTGTTGAGTAGCTTGTGAACTTGTAGTACTCAGCCAAAGAGGAAAGGGGAGTAATCAGGTGTCGGGTAATGGGGAATATACGGTCATGCACTTTCTACTGTGTGCTCCTGCTTGCAGGACGCCCGCCATCGCAATCACAAATAAAATAGCTTCAGGGAAGACCCTGTCTGAAAAATTATTGAGATATTTCTCTGACTGTCCCCTGGCTGGTGCCTGCAGGGTGCTGGAGTGGTCTGGCCCTGCTCAGGCCTGGGCTTTGCACTGCTGGCGGGATGAGAGCGGGCTCTGGGAAGAGGGGGGAGCCCGGGCTGCTCCCTCTCCAACCTCGCAGTGCTCTGGGAGCTCCAGGACAGCCGCCCTCAGCATGGCTGCTACAGGAGAGGGGAGCACAAGCCCCAGCGCCAACCTCCTGCCACCATCTTCCTTGGCTTCTGAAGAAGGGCGTTCATGACAAGGCCAGGATAGAAATCTTCCTTGGAGCTAGAGACCTCCCTCTGCATGGCCCAAAGCCTTGTGGCTGAATGGCCTGCTTCCATTTCTAAAGCCCCCAAGCCTGGGACACCTGAGGGGATGGGTAGCTCTTTGTGGGGAGCTGAGCAAAGCTTTGGGCACAGGAATCAGGTTATGATATACTTTCTTCTGTGCCCTCCTCCTTGCAAGATGCCTGCCCTTTCAATCATGAATAAAATAGCTTCACAGAAGATTCCATCTGAAAAAAAAATTGAGATTTTTCTCATATATGTAAGCAGGCAAGCATCATACTTATAAACAAAAACCTTTTTAGAAACAATGGCAGTGTTGCTAGGCCCATCATCTTACCCAATATTCCTGATAAACCTCATATCACAAGTAGAGAATAGCTAGGCAACCTGCTCTTATGATGTTTTTGGAAACAACAGTTATTTGTGCCTGTAGGTTATAAATTCTTCACTGATAGTATGATAAGGCCCTGGAACAGGTTGTCCAGTGAGGTTGTGGATGCCCCATCCCTAGAGGTGTTCAAGGCCAGGTTGGACAAGGCCCTTGGGTCTAGTGGGTGGTATTCTCTGCTCATGGCAGGGGGGGTGGAACTGGCTGGTCTTTAAGGGCCCTTCCAACCCAAGCCATTCTATGATTATATGAAAATGCTTAAGACAGCCTAGGTCCATCCGAATGGTAAACCTAATGGTGATTTAGAAAGGCTGAGTCAAGCCATCAGATGGTATAGTATGTTTCTTGAAATACCTTTGAGACAAATGCTGGAATCTGTATGAAAGTGGTACTAGCCTGTAAGCTGTGTTTTCCATTTATGAAATAGAAATGCTGATGTGCTAAAAATACTTGAGGGCTATGAAAAGTATGTCATGTTTCTGTATTTGCCATGTTTTGATATAAATGCTAAAAAAAAAAAAAAAAAAAAAAAAAAATGCAGTTGGTTTATGTGAAGAATCAAAACAATATTCCCAATGATGCAGGTCAGGATTTATTTATTTATTTATTCTTAGAGGATTATTTGGGAATTACTTAGGCTGCTTCTTGCAGGAGAAGAATGAAGTATATGATGCAGTCCCATAGATATAATCCCCCTTGTTGCCGTAACCAGTTTACATCTCACTTTCTGTTGGCTCTGAAAGCTTCCCTGATCTGCCAATTTTTGCATGTGTGGTTGACTGCATCAGTGTTCATCTACTGAATACTGACATGCTCTACAGTCCTATATGCATAAAGAACTGCTGGCTTAATTTGGTGACAAATCAACCTCAATAGAAAGATCTATTTGGACGTCATTCCTGAGGACTACCCCCTAACAATATCTTTGATCTTCAAAGCTCCCACTGACTGGATTTCTTATTTACCCAGTTATACATTCATTGCCAAACAGAGCAGTGTACTTCCTGAAAGCATATGTGCTGCACAGCAGGAGGTGCATGCAAGCGGAACTGTTATAACAATACTAATGATGATCAGTCTAGTGACGGGCTATGTCTGCACTCTGGTGATTTATACCATTGTTGTAAGAGAAAAAAAAATCTGGTCCACAATGGTCAGGACAAACTGCTGGAACGCCCCTAACAATCAGCTTCCTCATGAAGAATGCACAATAGATTTTAGTCTATTACAGTAAATACAAATGGTCTTTCCCTCTCTCTTTCTTTTCTCCCTTTTCTGTCTGTTTCTCTTGCTGTCTGTCTCTCTTTCTCTCCCATCCCTTAGTCTTTACAGTGTCATGAGAATAGGCAGTTCTCATGATAGGGATTGTATACAACAGTGAATGTGAGTTTCTTAGAGTTAGGATAAACTTTCGTGGTTGCTCTACTTCTGGCCTTTTTGTTCCAAGAAATCATAAACCAGTTGAAGAAGCAGTAGTTTTGGCCACTGTTCTGGCTGTGAGTTAAGTAGCATCATCAGGAGCTAAAGAAGTGAACTTCAAAATTAAAGGCTACAGGAAAAATGTAAAATTGTGCTGCAGTAAAACAGCTCTGGAAATCCAAAACTTATGTTTGTTGTAAATTGACTACATTATTTCTCAGCTGAGTAAGCATAAGATTGAGTGGCCAATTTTTGCCTCTTTGGAGCTAAGCAAGAGAGTGTTTCTTTCTGCAGGAGTAGCAGCTTGAAACCATCTGCTGGTTTCTGTCTAGAAGAGAGTGCCACAAGGGAAAGTTTGCAGTACAGGTGGAGTTTGCCTCTGGAACCAGTGAGGGGAGGTGAGATGACCCATCATGGATCTTGGAAAAGTTGGAGGGTTCTGTCCTGTCCTTGACTTTGCACTGCGGGCACCAGCTCTCTGGGTGGCATGAGGAGGGAGTGTCAGGTACTGATATTTTTTTTTTAAACCAAGGAAAAACTCACAGGCTGAAGGGAGATGAGGCATTACCCTGAGAAGGTCTGGCTGGAGGTTGCTGCTCTCTGCTATCACAGAAATTGAAGTAGGGAATTCACAGTACAAGAAGGATGAACAAAGAAAGCAACAGAGTGGAACTACTAACTGGCCCTGGAGAAAACTGGAACAGACAGGGGAGTGTTTTACAAAATGCTCATCACATTTACATGCAAATAGTAATGCTAGCATTGTACGTAATTAACTCTTCACTTGAATGAATCCTGTCTGGGTGGAGATGTGTAGCTGTAGTTATGTTCCTTTAGGAATCACCTTAAAGACAACATATTAACTTTCTGTAATCAGATATTAACAATCTGTTCTCCACTGTCCTTGGTTGTTCTTCAAAAGCAGATTTTTATTTATTTATTTATTTTTCTGAGCCTTTAAAAAGTTATGTGTAAAGTTCTTATTTTATTTTGGTAGGATTATTAATTAATTCTCATCTATACTATTAATCTTTAGGAACAGAACTGCTTTCTTCAGCTTTCATTTACCTCCCTGCTAGACAGATAAAGGCTGTCTTCACTGTAAGGCTTCCAATCTACTGCAGCCAGCAGCAGCCATGAATTAATGTTAATTCTGATAAGTGTCCTACCCACTGCACGGCAGACTGGAGTTCATTTGTTGTGTTGTCTCTCTGTTAAATAGACTAGAATACTTTGCAATGTGAAATGTGAATGAATGAGACAAAGACTTTGTGCAGCTCTGAACTATTCTATTATTGCTATATCAAACTGTGCAAGGCAATCTGCTTTGTGAGGCATGGTTCTTGACATCTATGATTACATGCTGCACATTTAATTTGGCAAAAAAATAATTTCCTTAATCAAAAAAGACTTGTTTGCTAACACCTTGAAGTGCAGTTTGTATCACTCAACTTCAAATGTAAAATACTTTAATTCTCTCATAAGAAAAAATACTTTGGCAAGTGATTTTGACAAAATCAACATGGAGTTAGATTTTGATCTCAGAATTTTCAGGTTCCTCAGGTCTTGTGGCATGCTGTGGCAAGGAAAAACAATGCTGTGTCCAGACTCATGTACATCATGCAAAGATAATTCCTAGTGTCTTCTACCTGCCATCAGTCATTACAAAAATCCTCCACTCAAAATCAGCAGGCTGCGATTTCAAAATATGGCATGTGAAATACTGCTGGTTGTTCCCCACAGCACCCTCACAAGAGGCATAGAAAATTTCAGTTCCAAGTTCATTCCTTTGGCAGCATAAGGTTACACTACAGAAAGCTCTTAATGCAGGAAAAGAGTTTCTCAAAGACAATCATCTTCACCCTTTTACCCAGTTTTGTGGGATGCTTCGTGATTATTTGACAGTTGTTTGAAATTCTACAGAAAAAAAAATAATATATATATATATATATATATTTTACTGTCTTAGTTCACATCTCTCCATCTTACCTGAAAAGCAAAACAAAACAAAAACAATCAAAGAATCATCTAGGTTGGAAGAGGCCTCCAAGATCACCTAGTCCAACCTCTGACCTAACACTAACAAGTCCTCCACTAAACATTTTCTAGGATATATTTTCGATATTTTCGGGTAATAGATAACCATTAGTCTATTTTGTATAAACTCAGTATTGACTGAAGAAAAAATAAAAAGCAGGTACTGAATACCCATGATTTTAGAAAAAATACTTTCCTGTAACATAAATAATAATAAAAGAATTTTTTGTTCCTTATGCGTACTGAAACAGCATGTTTTTATAGAGGATGTCTTAGAGATCAATCAGAAATGGCTCAGGTTACAGTATTCCAAGAAAACTGTTTGCGTTTTATATTTTCCACAAACATGGAAGGCCGTTTGTTTTTACACAGGTTTTTGAATCTCAGTATTTCCACCATGTAACTTTACAGTAATTGCCACTTCATATTGTTTTGAAATTACTAATAGTACATTTTTTCTAGATTTTGATTATGAAATAATTTCCGTCTGTTTTCAAAGTATGTTAGACTTACAGTTTATTTAATTTGTTTAAATGATACCTAGACGCATGATACAATAAAACTGGTATAAACCCTACATAAAAAGGTATACAATAGTTAAACATAGCAAAGATTTCACCAACACCTGCAAGTTGTTACAAGTTCTTGCTTCACGTGTCTTATTTAAGTTTCATTACACTCAAGATTTCAGCTTTCACAAATAAATGGGTATTCTGACTGGCTCTCAAAATAAATAAATAAATAATCCAGAGGCAATTTTGACCTGATTTACATCTTTTATACACCACACATTTCATTACAGAGAAAAACTTGGCCACAAATTCAGGTTTAATCTATCTTTTGTTCTTGTTCTCTTGTTCTTTTCCCCTGCACATCTTCCTACTGTATATTCACTTTGAAATAAAAAATCTATTTTGAATTCGTTAAGTTCTCTGTCTCTGATGCAAAGACGTAGGCTGGATTACCCCAGCCATCTAGTGGGACTTTGGTTAGGACTGCAGTTCCAATACTGTAAACAGTATTGGATTTCCTTATGGAATGACTTTTCAAATTGAAAAATTAAATGTAACGAAGATACTAGCTGTATTCTTACTATTGTAACTCACCTGGGATCATTCACTTCTGAGCTGCTAGTGGAGAGCAATTTGGAGATTGCACTCACTACACATTGACTAAGGAAGGAGGGGAACAGAGGTGTATTTTTGTGTACAGATGCCAGACCTCTAGTGGACACAATGGCTAAATACTTAGGTAAACGTATGTGAACAATGCATGGGGGATGCATACATGTACTGTCGGGGAAAACAAACTTCTGAAAAGTCTATTTCAAAAGCTTTTCCATTATTTAAAAATATATCCCATTTTGTTGTAGCTTGAAGTGCACGAGTCCCAGGAAATCAGTTAACATTGCCTGCTTTTTTCAACTATTTGCAAAAAACATAGTGGCTGCAGCTACATGGGGACATGCAACAGACCACACTTCAGCTGAAGAAGGCTGGAATGCAGCACTTCCTGGCTTCTGTTCCCACAGTCTGCTGTTCAGCCACTGCAAGGAGGATATTTAGGAGCTAGGTATTCTGCACTTGGAGTTCCTTTTATCAGCTAAGTTTCCACCTAGAACACTTCGGTCCAGTTGTTTCAGGAATATAACAGGAAGGCAGAGGGATATGGAAAGAAATCTAACAGGAATCAAACTACCATCAAAGTCCTTCAGTTTATTACTAACTTCTTAAAAATCATACAAAGACAAAAGCTGACACTAATACTAATTGAGGTTCTTGAAAACCATCACAAGTGGGTACCACTAACAGTAAAGACATTCATGTTCTATGGCGATATATCGCAGTATCTAAATTATTGTCTTCTCGTGAATACATATCAATGACAAGATCAGGTAGTACTCTTGGCACAGCACCACCCAATGCACTCAGTATGAACATTTACACAGTCAAACTTGGTTTTACTTATTTTTTCATGCAAGACAAACAACCTTTTATTTCAAAGTTATATAAAATATATTCAAGAAAAAGGATGACACCAAACATTTCTATGAAAGAGGAAGCGTATTTAAAAGCTTAATTAAAAACAGCACACAGTTTTACTGAGGTAAATTTACAAAACAAGCAACCCTTGTCACTCATGACAGGGCTAAAAAGAATTCCGAATCTCCAAGACGAGAACTGACAGCCACAGAAGTGCCAGCTCTTATTCCTTGATACTCTGAAGTAGCCTTAATAAATGTGACTCAATGACCTGTTGAACTAAAGCAAAGAAACAATCTGGTTAATCAGTGTTCAGTGTTTTTTCCAAGTCTTTAGGTATGTACTATTTTGTTTTAGGAGATGCTAACTTGTCCTCTACAAACATTTAATAAAAACAGACAGGAATAAATTCACTCTGAGAAGGGAGTTTGCATCCCTTTAGAAAGTAAGGGCCTCATATAATTAAAAAAAAATACACTCAGTAAGGCAGACAGTTTTGGGGGATGATGATCTATTCTCTGGTTTGAATAGGCAGATGGCTATGGAACAGAAATTTTAAAGCCTATACACAGAGAGTGGAAAAGAATGTTTACTTATTAGGAACTATTTCTGTGGAACATTTTGAGACTGAACTCTGGCATGAGTCCTACACCTAGATGTCTAGGACTGTGAAGTTACTGGTTTGTCCATAAGCACAAGGCTCTGGTTGGAGAAACTACATATGCAGCATTAGGCTTATTTTGGGGTTCAGTTCCATATTTTCTAACAACAGACATTTCACAGCTTTCAAAATGAAGGCAGCATGAGTCCTTTCTCTGCCTCTTTGTTTTCCGGAGCCGAATAAGGTAGACTAATTCACTGATCCTCATGCTATGACTGTCTGTCTCCATGATGAATGAACTAGATGAACTAGAGCTAGTACGACCAGCACAGGTTTTGCAAACTACATCACAGCATACCAATCACACAGAGCACTGGGTTGAGGTTCAGGTGGGCTGCAAGCTCTATTAGCATTGTCCTGTGCAACTCTCATTCCTTGTGCACAGCTGGGGAGTAGCTTAGTTCCCCATGCCTGGATCATGGTTGCATCAGCCCTGCACACTGCTGATGTGCCCACAGATGCGGATCCATGCCAGTGACATATTCTCAGTAGGGATCTGGCTTTCTGAACCAGGAAGGGAAACTGCTCATTTTGTGCGGGTTTATTTAGGTGTATTAAGACTTCTAGGACAGGGGTATTCTTGCAGCTGCATAAGGAATAGAACTCTATTAGGCTATTGCAGCAGCTGCATAAACAAGGAGTAGCAAAAAAATAAAAATCAAGGAATATGCATTTCCAGTACTCACCGCTGCGATAGCCCAAGGCTACTGCCAAATCCATGGAATTATAACCAGCATCTGTTTCAATTGTTGGATCAGCACCACTTTCTATGTAATATATAAAAAGAAAGTCAGATTTCTAACCATGCTAACTGATACCAACTGATAATTCAGTTTGGATAGGCTGCTTACCAAGGAGAATTTTTACACATTTCACGTGATTCCCATGCACTGCATATAGCAGAGGTGTTCCTCCATTCTGCAAAAGCAGGAAAAAGCCTTAGACACTTAGCAGCCAAACATTCTGCAACTGTAATTCCTTAGCACAGTAGCATACTTCCGTCAATCAGAAGTTTTGGTCCTTTACAACTTCCATCTTTTTTCATCTACTGGGCAGACTGTAAGGTCACTCTTCTACAAGAGCTCAGAATTAGCCTCATTCTCTTTTTACCCAGAAGTCATAACTAGTAGGGCTAATTTTTCTTTTGTTATTAAAAAGCATCCCATGTAAGTTCAGGGAATGTCAGATATTTCAGAAGAGGCAGAACAATTTTCAAACCCAAGCCAATGCTGTTGTGCCCTGCTTCAAGTTTCTGACCAAAGCGCACACTGATGTAAATTCAGTCTAGAGACTTACCCAGTCATATTCATTAACATCAACTCCACAGTCAAGCAGCATCTTCACAATATCTGTGTATCCTTTACTGCAAGCCAGTGAGAGGGCACTTTCTCGCCCTTTCCCCAAAATCTGAGGATCTGCACCCTAAAATTGTAATAAAAAGAAAAGCAAGTGAATGGAACTCTTTGAAGTGACATTTTTACAGAGAATTTCATTTTAAATGTTTTAAGTATATAGCGGCATTGACAAACTTAGAAAGGCAAAATAAAATACAAAGTAAATTAAGATATGTAAGTGTGCTCTTTTCCTTACGTTCTGGAGGAGAAATTCCACTACTGCTATCTGCCCATGAGCTGCGGCCCACATCAGAGGGGTAAATCCTTCTTCATCCTTATGATTGATTACATTTTCTATGTAAATAAAAATACGCAATTTATGAATCCCTTTCACTAATGCACTGTAGGAGCTGGTAGAAAGAATGTGTTGACATATTCATTGTGAATGGACTGGTGTAGCAGTGTGCCCTGAAAATCGTTCTCATCTTAAATTTAAAATCAAGTATCTATCCCAGAGGTGGTGCAAATATCCTAGTTGAAAAAAAAAAAATCAACTGACTGAAGTAATTTTATTATTTTTTTTTTAAGTTTTACAAATCAAACTCTGATTTTACTTAGAAATATTACAAGTTGTGTGTAATCTGGGATTTATCTTTGGAGAGAAGTACTGCTTGAAAAACAAATAAATACATTCTGCACTACGCTGTAGAAAGCACTCTCTCAAGAGTCTTGTAAAGAATTAGCTTGTAAAGTAATAGTGACAGTATAACCTCATTGCTCCTAAAGTTCATTTAATCAATTGGCTGTTTTATAGAAAACAATTAAGGTCTAAGAGCTGATGTGAGAAAAAAATAATATATATAAAAATATACATATATATATTTAACAAGTGGCTGACTTATTTTTTTTTTTAATATCTAAATACTTTAAAAATCCCATGCTTATCATAGCACCATATTTTTAACCATTGCCAACGTTCCAGCACCAGTTTGATTTTGATACAGCTGACTCATTAACAAAGTATATGGACCGAGTTACTTAATACCTGCTTTCTATAAATGCTTCTACAGAGATGGACTGAAAGAAAGGCTAGTTACTAATATCAGAATAAGAATATACTATGAACAGTTTAATATATCATGTAGAGTTGAAATTTTGTAAAGGTATTACAGACACAATTGTCACACTGAAGAATACTATACAACATGGAATGAGTAGTGCTATTATATTGCAGGTGTAGTCCATAGCTTAAATTACCAAAAATACAGCTCTCTGTGTTGATCAAATTAGAATCAGAAAGTCTCAATTAAAATAATGTGTTTTAAATGACTTTTAAAAAATTTACCTCTTTTGATAGAACCAACAGACTCTAATCCCTCATCTCCATAGATCACCTATACAGTGAGAGAGCAGAGGAAGGAAGGGATTCCTCAACTCCTAGTAATATTAATGTTTCATTTTAAACCCAAATCATAGCATTAAGTAAATAGAAGACTCATGTAAAACAACAGTCCACACCTACCAAGAACAGGTATCTAAAAAGTCCTTCAGTTTGTACCATATGTGGAGATATCTTCAATGCAGCTTTGGGGAAAAAGTGTGCAGCAGGTTCTAAGTGCACCAAAGATAAAGAGGCTGTCATTTAACCTTCCTTAGACTCACCTTGTTCAATGCGCGTGGCCAGATACAACATTTCTCCCTGAGCAGCCAGCTGGTGAACTGATAAAGCTACGAAAAGGGAAGCAAAAGCAGATGATATGCACACCAGTTTTCATTCTGCTGTTTGGAGCTGGGCATAATACCTCCACTGGCTTGAGCTGTACATAACCTGGATTTAAGAGCATGGATGGATTTCATCTTATACTCTGAACTGGAATCACTATGTCAAAAACTGAGATGTTTCTCAAAGGTTTTGGTAAGTTTTGATTAATGTATAAATTACACTAGAAAACTGAGATACTTCCTGCAGTGACTTCTCTGAAGGCAACATACCACCCTCTCTGCTGTTTGGTCAGCAACCCAAGATCACATTAGGAACATTTATCAAATTAAAATAAGCATCTTTTTATAAATTAAGGCTGTGTGGTTTAAAAGGGACATTTCTAACATCATCAGTTATTAAAGAGATAACTAGCTACCAGGAAACCTGTCATGCTGCCAGCTGATGCCCCCAGCATAACTTCTATTCACTACTATGCCAAATGGATCAGATGTTACAGAACTAATGACACAAAATGACATCTACAGCTTTTTTTTTTTTTTTTAAATCCAAAGTACTAAGCATTAAAGGCAGCACAATTCTTAAGGAGTTACAAAGAAAAATTCTCTAATCCCACAGTAAATGCTGCACAGATGCATGGTTATGAAAATTACAAATAGGGACAGGTATGAAAGGTGCTGAGGAGGAAATTATATGTGATTTATCTGACTTTTATAGCAAGAAAACTAGCTAATGGTTACGAACTACATAAATATTTAATGCCCTCTTTCTATTCACTGCATGAAAGTTTGATTTGTTTTAGAAAGACAGACTATTTTAATCAGGCTGAGGCATATGACACAGTTCCAGATAAATTTTTCCCATGCAAACAGGCTTTTTCTTTTTAATTTAAACATTGGTCTTGCTTAGTTTAAGAAAGATGCAGTCAAGACTTAAAAATGATTTTAATAGAAAGCAGTTGATAGGAGACTAAGTAGATTATGAGTGTAGCTTATAGAGAAAACAATTGAAAGTCAAAAATAAATAATAGTTTGAAGCTTTAAAAGGATCAGAAAAATCTTTCTCCATACTTTTCAAATCAAGATTTGGATCCTTTCTAGAAAATACACCTCAGTCATGAACTCTGTACAGCACGTGCATTATTTTATGGTTGGAACCCTTTAACACTAGAGAAGATTATTTCAATGTTTTCTTCCTATATTAAAAACAAGACACACACACAAAAAAGGAAAAAATGAAAAAAATCTGGCAAGCATCTAACTTGCAGTTCACAAAATAATAAACAGTAAGGCAGAAGGATACTTACAATTTACAAGCAGAGGTGTTGTAGAGACTTCATTTCCCCTATGTTTGTTAGTTAGGGTAGTTGATTGCTTTATCGGTGAGAAATGCTTAGTAGTTGATGGAGTATAAACGTGCCTTACTTGGATACCAGGGGAAGGAGAAGTATGGATGTTGCATTCAGCTACATTGAACAGAGAAAACAGACAAAGTTTTAATGCTAGGAAGGAAATAAAAGCCACAGATTCTAAGTCAACATAGAAAACACTGCTCCACAAGATCTTTCAAACCTACACTACGTAAGCCTTGTGGCATGCGCTTTTTCCACTGTTTATCATGCAGGCTGATCAAAGGGCTGTTTTCATTTCTGGCATAAAGCAATACTGATAACCCATACGTTAAATGCAGCGTAACTTCACCCAGAAACAATTTGTTGTCTAAGTGAGGTAATTCTTTGACTAGATTCCCAACACATCCAGCACGGATTTACCAGGTAGGATGGCTTCACTTCGCATTCAATATTCTTACTAGCACTCTCCAGTGCAAGGAAAACATGAGTTAGCCTCGCTCACTCCTGCAGTCACGAGCCACTCAGCTCAATACTCTACCTACTCCTTAACCAATGGACTTCATTGGTTGGGTGAAGGTCACTTCATGGACAGACCTTCGCTGCGTTTCTTCGCTAAGACCTTTTCAGCTCCTGTTGGATAATACTGTGACTACGTTATGAGTGTCTTATGAATATTTATCCAGCAGGAACAAAGATCTTCCAAACTAGCTAACAGACAATGCAGAAGCCGGTCACCACTTAGAATTCGAAAGTCACACAGTGCTGCTGTTTGTATCAGTACTACCTTTTCTAACTTTGTATCAGAATCTATTAGCGAGGTGTAACAGAATAGATAGAGCATCTTGGCTTCCAATTCTCAAAATAATAGCTTTTGGTTTTGAGAAGTAGCTGAAAAGCCGAATAATTTTTAAGAAGCTAGCTGACTGAATATCGGAAAGACATACTGAAGGATGGAATTCCAGTATTCGCTAAGCTGATTGGAAACCAGTGTGCACCAGTAATCAGGGACTGCAAGCTAACTGACACGCACACTGAATTCACGCTATAGCAAAGCTCTTGGTCATAAACCCAAGTGCAAATTTCAGAAGGGAACCAATTAGAAGTACAGGGTAAAAGGATGAAAATAAAATTACATTCTGTTTGCCAATCAAACAGCTAGAGCTGAGGTTATCAAATTAAGAGACCTACCAGGGATTTTTGACCTGCGGTCTCTGGATCCGCAGGACTACTTCTAAGGGGTTCACAAATGTTACCTAAGAAAAAACAACCCTATTGCTGATGGGTCTAAATTTGCCGTTCAGGTCTGCAGCTCCACTAGAAAGCATTTAGGGCCTGCAAATCAAAAAAGTTTGAAAATTACAATGGCTGAACTGCAGCCAAACAACACAAATCAGAGAAATCATGAAAATCCACAACAGGTCTGTGCTTGTATTTGTTATAGGAAATGGGTCAAATTCAAGATCATGAAAAAACAAACTACTAAGTGTCTGAAATATTAAAGCAAGCACTGCAAAAACATAATTATTACTAAGAAATAGAATGAAATCCTAATTCCCTTCTCTATCAACATGCTCAGCTATTAAGAAGTATGGATCAATTCTTATGAAGCTGGACAGCAACAGTTAAATATTAGCTGCAGGGAACAATTTACAGAATTACAGCACTGTTCACCTTCAAATAGTGTGAAACTGAATCAGCAAGACAATTGGACAGGCTTTGTCTATCCATATTCATACGAAAAAGCCAACTGCATGACCTGTTATTTGGACATCATACCAGTGAAAAGCTAAAACATGATCCAGAAGACTACTGTAGTTGAAATGACCATGTAGTGCTTTTAGTAATGTTTTGTAAAGACACAAATATTCAACAATGTGTAGCATATCGTATGACTTCTAGCTTACTACCAGAAGACATAAGCTTGTTTTCATAATCTGCATCAGCTCTTAATAAATTAAAGGCTTTTTGTGCCATTATTT
The DNA here is from genome assembly GCA_011075105.1 of Heteronetta atricapilla. Taxonomy (NCBI): domain Eukaryota; kingdom Metazoa; phylum Chordata; class Aves; order Anseriformes; family Anatidae; genus Heteronetta; species Heteronetta atricapilla. The sequence continues at coordinate 27,498,220 of CM021763.1, read as the reverse complement.
TTTCAATTAAAAAAGTGCAATAAACTAAACTCGGGAAAAATTAGTTTTATAGTAATAACCAGTAAGACATATATAAAAAATGCTAGCAGAACAAATCTTAGAAACTATTACATGTATATGGCAGATATATATATATATATTTTTAATTTAGCATCTTAACGGCATGAAACAGTCTAGACATAACAATTTGTACCATAAAGTTCAACCTTTAAATAAGACAGACGCCACTTCGAGGTCGGAGTTAACTTGATCTTGAATATTTTTACTGTCCTCCTCATTCAGTGACTTCACGAACCGCGAGCAGACGTTCATATCAAACCTATTGGGCAGAATGAACTTCATGCCCATGGTGACGCTCTGCGTTTGGCCTTCCTCCGTGCTGGAGTCCAGCTGATGCTCCACCTTGATGTCCGGCATGGGCGGGAGGCTGTAGCTGGCGGTGCATTCCTCCACAATCAGCTGCGCCCCGCCGTCTAAGCTCGCTGAGGTCGCCATGGCTTCAGTCAGGTGCAGGTTTTACGCCGCAGGGCTCGTCATGGCAGCTGCCCGGTGCGGGTGCGGCCAGCCCCGCCGCACGCAGAGGGACCCGCGTGTCTGCGCGACCTGGGGCGGAGCACACGGAACAACGTTTAGCCGCGCGGCGATAGCTTTAGCTGGTTACAGCCTCGGACGGCGTAACCCGGCCAGGCCCAACCGCTGCCTGAAGTCGCCAGGCGGTTACTCTGCCACCCCCCCCCCCCCCCACCTGAGGCGCCATTTCACGACAGCCGCGATAGCGACCACCGCCCCCCCCCCCGGCCCAACCCACCCCCGCGCACACAAAACCTAAGGAGAAATTACCGCGGCCGCGCGCCCCTCTGCGCCGCGGGAGGCTGTGCGAGCCGAGCAGCGCCCCACGACCCACGACAGCCCCCCCACTGCCCCCCGCGGCGCGACGACAGTGAGGCGTGTCGCGACAGCCGCGCTGTGTGTGGGCGGGGGAGGCGGCGGGGAGGGAAGTGGCGCCTCACTCGCGCGCCGCGCCGCGATTGGCCCGCTGGCGGCGCCCGCCGATGACGCAAGCGTGCGCAGAGCGCTCCGCCTCTCCGCGAGGTCCGAGTGGGGCCTGACATGGCGGCGGCCGCGCGGCGCGGCGGGATCCGCGGCCCCTGAGGCGGCCCCGAGCGGAGCGACCGAGCCCCGCCGAGCCCCGCAGCGCTTCCCGCAGCCCTCCCGCAGCGCCTCGCCCCGCCATGGCGTCCTACAAGCCCGTGGTGGTGCCGGCGGTGCCCAAGCTCGGGGAGAAGGTGACGCAGGACACGCTGTACTGGCGGGGCTACAAGGTACGGCACGGCCGCGCTCCGGGGGGGGGGGGCTGATGGCGCCCCGAAACCCGCCGGGTGGGTTCCGGGAGAGCCAGGGCGATGCGAGCCCCGGGCTGATGGAATTAACGTCCCCGAGTCACGCGTACCGGGGGCAATTAAACTGTTCGCAAACTTCCCTGACTGAACTTTTTTTGTTTTCTACATAAAAGTCGTAACTAGCGGGTCTGCTATAGTGCCCGAAGTGGAAAAAAGTGTTAAAAGTAGCCCAGAAGAAGAGACGCTTCATGCGGTAGCACTCAGAGATAATTTGGTTCTAAATATCCCTCTGAGCTCTATAGGAAGAATGGATTTTGTTTCTTTGATTTTTTTTTTTTTATGATTATGTGTGTTTAATCATCTTTATTACAACTCTTTTAGACACCTGTTCAGATAAAGGAATTTGGTGCAGTAAATAAAATCGATTTCTCCCCAGTTCCTCCATATAACTATGCTGTTACAGCCTCCTCAAGGGTAAGTCTCTGTGTTTTTTTTTTTTTTTTTTTTTTTCAATTTGTTGTTCTTCAACTGCTGTCATGTGCGTGAACTTACTATCGTTTTCTTTTTCCAGATCCATATTTATGGTCGTTATTCTCAGGAACCCATCAAAACGTTTTCTCGCTTCAAAGATGCTGCCTATTGTGCCACATACAGGGATGATGGCAAACTGCTTGTTGCTGGCAGCGAGGAAGGTAGCATTCGTCTCTTTGATATTAGTGGAAAAGCACCCCTGAGGCAATTTGATGGTCATACTAAGTAAGGCAGTGTTTTGTTCTTTGTGTGCATAAGCTCGTCTGGTGTATTTACGCGTGTCTGCTTTGCGTGTTGTTGAAAATCTGAGTAGTATTCATTTGTGTTGCTTGCAACTTCTGCATGTTTTACTGAAGAGTAGATTTTAAAGTCGAGTTCCAAACTAGAGTAGTAATACTGTTTTTATCTCTAAATGCGAATTGGGCACATGGAAGAATAAATACACATTCTAATTAAGAAAGAAAGTCTGAAAGTTCTTTCCTTCAGCAAGCTCTTTATTTGTGGAAATAAGAGTATATTTTAACAATGGCTATTGTGCACTTTGGTTTCTAGAGCTGTTCATGTGGTGGGCTTCCTCTCTGATAAATACCGAATATTTTCTGGTGGTGATGATTATTCATCAAATTTGTGGGATATCCCGAGTGCTACAGAACTTGTGTCATACACTGAACATACTGACTACGTGAGATGTGGCTGTGCAAGTAAATTGAATGGAGATGTCTTTATAACAGGTTTGATTTTATTTTTTATGCGTGGTGTTTTGTGTTTTTGTGGGTTTTTTTTGGATAGAAATGAAGAAAAAATACAGTAATTCTTTAATACAGTAGCATCTTGTGTATTTTATTTTAAACATCGACGATCTTCCTGGTCAGGGCCTACTTTGTTGTGTCTTTACTTGCTTTTCACAGTTAATGCTGCTGTTTGTAGGGAAACTAAGTGCTTAACATCTTTTTTGCCTTAGCCTGTTAAGTTTAATGGGGATATTCTGACTAGCCTTTGTGAGCTGAAGATGCTGTGAATGCATCCTTTAGCTGGGATTGATGGAAGGGTTTTATCAGGGCCTGGAGGAGAGAAGTAGTTCCACTGTAGTTTGTACAGCCTAAAACTTGCAGACTCAGAAACGAAATGTCTTATGGAAAGTTTTTAAGACGAGTTGCTTTTTTTTTTAATTATTATTATTTCTACCAGCAACTTTCTATTAATCTGTTGTGAAATTATAAATTAAAATGCCATGAAAAATCTAGAGTTCCTTGATTTAGGGGGCAAAAGACAGTAAGTTTAATAATGTTTTCTGGTATTTGTTGTTATTAATACACTTGGTTAGTGGAAGGGAAATAAAGTTACGAATTAATTTACTTTTAAAACCTGACATGTGGCTAGGACTATAATTGGAAGCCTTATGCTGCCAGAAGGCTATAAATTCAGTAAACTACCAGGCGTTTTAAATGCATGCTGTAAGACTGTTCCCATTGTCAGGAGCTCCTTTAGATTGTAACGCATGGGCATTTTACTTCCTGAAATACTTAAAATTAAGCAACTGAAGCTATTTAATGTGTTGTTTGCAGGTTCCTATGATCACACTGTGAAAGTGTTTGATGCAAGAACAAAAAGTAGTGTCATGACAATAGAACATGGCCACCCAGTGGAGAGCGTGCTTCTTTTCCCTTCAGGAGGGCTGCTGGTGTCTGCAGGTACTTAAATAAAATCAACTTTGTTTTCTGCTGGGCCCAATTTGAGAAATCTGTCAGCTGCCTCTTCCCTGTGCAATGCTTTAATTTGGCCAAGAAGTGGTAAGTATGTAAAAACTACATTTCTCAAGGATCTTCCTTGGGAACCAGTGTTGATCTGAAGGTTGAAGGTAAGGTCTTATCTCTGGTTTGCTTCTCTTGTAATTAGTTAAAAAGTAGTAGTACACTTTTAATGATGAAATGCATTTATTGGCTTAGTGCTGGCCTGAAGGAATATATCTAAGAAGTGTTTTGAAAGGTGAGGCTGTATGTTTCTCTAAATTATGCTTAGCAAATTTTTTTAGTCTCTTGCTATTGCATGAGAAGTCTTGCAATCCAAGTAGTGTTTAAATCCTTTTTTTGAGAAATATGTTGAACCATTCAGCTATGCCTGCAAAACCGCCTGAAAAAGAACACGCTTGTAATTTGTCTTGTCCCAGGGGATAGCCATAATGAATGGAGAGCACAAGCGGGTGCAGAAAACGCTTTTACAAAGGATGCACTTTGTCACTTGTGTGAAAACTTCTTCAGAGAAGCATAAATGTGTGCATGTCCAACTGTTTTGTGTTCTTTCTTCTCATAGGAGGACGTTATGTCAAAGTCTGGGATGTACTGAAAGGCGGACAATTACTAGTTTCACTTAAAAATCATCATAAAACTGTAACTTGTTTATGCCTGAACAGCTCTGGAGAAAGGTTGTTGTCAGGATCCCTGGACAGGTTGGCATATTTTGGAACTTTGTTTTGGCTTTTTCTCTTATTAACCTGAGCATCAGTGAGAGTTGCATGTGCTGTTTGGTAATGCGTGGGGTGAATTCTGAATAAGCATTCAATTTTTTGAACCTCTGAACTGACCTTTGCTGTCTTAATTAGAAAACTTCTTATTTTACTTCAACACAGTTCAATACTGGTTAGCATTTACCTTTAAAAGACCCCATTTCTGGTGTATCTGTGCTGTTGCTTTTTGCCCTCCTTAAAGTGACTCTGTGAATGGAAGGAATGTATCCAAGGTGCAGAAATGAAGTAAGTCCTTTGCAAGGGTGCTTTCTTTAATTTTTACATGCTGTAAACTAGTGTTTAGTTTTCTCAATTGTTAAGGATTTTCCACCTTCAAACAAATTATTAAAGGGCAGCTGGATGCAAAAATATCCATGGATTTAATTCCAGAAACGATCAGTTTCTGGATCAGTTTCCATTTAAAATTAAGAACAAGTTAGAAGAAACACTGTCAGCGTTTCCTAAAAAGTGTTGCTGAAATCAAGTTGTCTCTACATCTGCCCTTGATTTCCTTTTCTACCCTTTTCACTGTTCCCATCTTTTTAGCTTAAGGGTAAGTATTCCTTTCTTTTTCTTTTCTGAATCTTTTGCTAGAACCTTTCCCTTATTACAGGAGAGGTAATAACTAAGAAGATAGCTAGTAGTCTGAAGAAAGCTTTGCTTAAATATTCAATTTATATAAATGGTCTCCTAGAAGCTGAGAATGATTAAGGTTCTGTGAAGGCATTAGTAAAAATGTTTTAATCATCGCTGTTCCTATGCAGGCATGTGAAGATTTATAGTACGACTTCCTACAAAGTAGTCCACAGCTTTAACTACGCAACATCTATCCTCAGTCTTGCGTTGTCAGTAAGTACTTTAGAAGTCTTTATAGAAAGGGTAACTGTTGGTAAACTTAAGTCGCTGAAGTAATTGATTTTTGCTTTCATTGCTATTAGATGTTTCACAGGAACACTGAACTTGTGAACTAGAATCACTAACTGTATTTCTTCTGGGTAAAAAATTGCATGTAGAGGTTTAAAACATAATAGATTAAAATAGGTAACCAGATGTTACCCAAATAGATCCATACAAAATTGTGTTTATCAGGCACCATATATAGCGTTGGGGAAGTACACAGTTTAGAAGGGAAGTCCTTTAAGATGAGTACATAGCTTTTGCTTTTCAGGAACCTTCCAAGTCTTCTTGTATGGCAGTGATAAAAGGAAAAAGTGTTTTATTTCTTCATTTGGAAGATCTAGAATAGGATGAATCTGTCTTAGAAGTTGTTGATGTTAAAATGGTCTGAGGAAAGTAAGAGGAGAGGGCCTGGGGTATGAGCATAAGTTCTAATTTCTCCAGTGTTCCAATGGACAACTGGCTGTTTGGGCAAAAATTTGAAGGCCAGCACCTCTTTTTTTTTTTTAAAGCAGAACTGTCACGATGCAGTCACTCTGCTATATAACCAGTAAAGGATATGTAAAAGGGACTGTGAAGGTCTTTGCTACTTTACTATTGTTGTGATCTTCTGGAACCAAGGAGGAAGGGCAAGGGTTAAGGGCAACAGAAAATCTTGCTGCATGTCCTACCTTGTTCCCCAGAGAACTAGATCTATAGGTTTTGAATGAATTTGGTTAAGACTATAGTGGGGCATCTCTTTCAGAGAACCACAGAAAACATACGCTTCAAGCCTCTGCTTCAACTGCAAAACACATGCCATACCTGCATATCTGATGTCCTTCCAAACTTGTTTGCTGATGAGACCAGTTCCTGTGTAACTCAAAGAATTTCTGTAGCATAAACCTGTTCAGTCTCTCCAGTAGCTTGTACAAAATTTTAACCTTTACTAAACTTGATGAAGAGTTCCATGTCTCTTGACACAACAGTTAGCAAGGGTGCCTCCTTTTGTTCCGTTTGAACCTTCAGCTAATGTCACTTGATACCCTTAAGAATCACTGAGCAACTATCTCCATCCATGCCTGTCATGATTCTGCAGGCTTCTATAACATGCCTCCTCAGCTATCTTTTTCCCATGCTAAGGAGTTGTGTCTCAAATCAGGCCAACCTTTTATTCTCCTTATTTTTTTAATTTTTTTCTACTCTGATTCTGCTTCTGATTTTTGAGAATGTGACTTGCGTAGGATGTGGGCAAATTATACATTTATTTAATTGGATAACAACCTATTTTTTCTTATGTAGTAATTTCTCTCATTTGCTGTTTTTCTTAACAGCTGTTGAGCATTCAGCTAATTAAAATTTTCATATAGTTATCCATTAGTGGGTCAGAACCCACTTTTTAATATGTAATTTTTTTCTCTATTGCATTATTTAAAATTACAACCTTTATCATCAAATAAATCTAACCTTTTTATGTAGATAGAACATATGGCACTGGCTGATGTTTTGGACAGTGTTCACTTGTTTCTGAAAATGCTGCTGATCCATGTTAACTTTCTCATACATGGTGTTTATGTCTGCTGTATAGCATGTAGTATCCAAAAACAGCTGTACACCATACAAAAAAACCCAACAACACATCCTAGATTACACTTGCTTGTGGTTTTGTGAGAAGGATGTTAATGTGTATTTGAATCTTGCTGAACTAGTCATACTGTATACTTCTAGGTATTTATTAGAGGCTTATTAAATAGATAATGTTGTTTAGGATAATAGCTTTGAAGATGGTCCTTCAAGTACAGGGAATCTGACAACAGAACCCCACAGACGTGGCTTCTAGCTTAAACTTTTATATGATACGGTGATATGTGTTTTATTATTATGCATAAAAGTTGAAAAATAAGCACAGTATTAATGCATGTGTTGTCAGATAAAACACTAGGTTCCTAACTCTGATTTTTGCATTTTAGCCTGAAGATGAAACCATAGTTGTAGGCATGACCAATGGGGTGCTAAATGTTAAACACAGAAAACCTGAAGAAAGCAAAGAAAAGTCTCAAAAGAAGAGACAGCCGGCATATAGAACCTATGTGAAAGGAAGAAACTACATGCCAAAACAGGTATGGTGAATTGAGAAAATGTATCTCGAAGCACTCAAGATTTCTTTTTTTGTGTGTGTGGAAAGTTGAAGGGAGGCAAGACATACAAGCTTGTCGATAGTAGTATGTTTACATGATATATCTACGTGAATTAATTGTGTCTGTATTATTCTGAACTTGTATTTCAATTCTAGGAGGATTTCTTTGTCAGTAAGCCTGGAAAATGTGTTTTGAGGAAATATGACAAGCTACTGAAGGGCTTTCAGTCATCCAAGGCCCTTGATGCAGTATTGGAGGTAAGGCTTTGTTCTTCTCTCATCAAAGTTGTGTGCCGTCATTCAGAGAGTGTTTTCCTCTATCTTGAACTAGTTTTCTTTCAGTGTGTAACTAGAAAGCAGTCAAACTGCGTGGGCTCCTTGTGCGCTCTTTTATTTTTTTGCTGATACCATTCCTGTTTTCTGTATGAAGATGTTGCTTTGATACTAAACTCTTCTACTATGTGTCCAGCCACACATCAGGCTTTATACCCCTGAAGTTACGGTTGCAGTTATGAAGGAACTAAACCGCAGAGGAACACTAAGGAGTGCGCTTGCAGGCCGAGACGAGAAGCAAATTAGTCTCCTCCTTAACTTTGTGACAAGGTATTGCTTTATCATACTCTGACAACTTGAGACCCATATTTCTTATTAGCTTATGCCACAGGGGTTCAGGAGATCCTGTTTGTAGCACTGGTTGAAATTTCATATGCCTTTTGCTTTGTGATGCCAAGGTCTGGGATTTTGGCTGTAGTACTGAGGTAGTTTACTTGTTAGCACAAAATGATTTTGCTGATACTATGAGAACCACCAAAAGAGACTAAAATGTGTGGCAAAGGGGCAAAATAATCTTGGTCTGTTACTTATTGTCTTTTCAATGCAACCCGTGTCTTAACATACCTGAGGCTTTTGCTAGTCCTCCAGTCCCTACTGTGTTTGTGAAAAGAGGAGGGTAAATACCACATGTAGCTTTTTTTGACTCATATCCCTGATTGCTGTTCTGTGAGGTCTCTTCCCTAAGAAAAATATTGTCTGCATGCCAGTATGACAGACTTGCTTGTAATTGTTTCATTTGGCAACACAGTACAATGGCGATGTGTTCTAATTTTGCAGGCGTGTAATTGAACCTAGATTTACTCCAATACTGGTAACTGTCGCAGATATGATCACTGGTAAGTACCACGCAAGGAAGACTCTCAAAGCCCAGCAGCTAGTTTGAAAATAAGGTGAAAAATGCCACCCTTTTAAGAAACCACGCCTACATAGTTCAGTTTATAAACTCAATGGCAATGAAAATTTATTCCAAAAATAAATTTTGCTAGGCATCATTGGTCCTGCAGACAGTATAAATCAGATACTGTCTGTGAGGTTCCTCATGGTTTCTTAAGTTTTTTTGATTCTTCATGTTTCTGTACTTCCGTAGTACAAGTGACTTCAGTTTCTCCAGTGAGGTAAAATAGTATTCGATGTAGTAAAAACTTTTTTCTGTTATTATGACTTATTATGACTTATTACTGTGGGTATGTACCAATAATTAAGACTTCTCCAGAACACTAGCAAAGTTGTCTTTATTTGTTTACAATGTTGGTCTAGTGCCAGATTCCTTAAATGCCTATCTAATTAACCGATATAATTTTTACATCTTCAATAGATGTGTCTATCTTAAGTGACTCTCTCCTTTACAGATATTTATCAACCTGTGCTTGGACAGTCAGCAGTTGTAGATAAACAGTTCTTGAGGCTTCAGGAAGCCATAGGAAAAGAGATTGACTATCAAGAGGAACTGCTAGAAGTTTTAGGAATGATGGATGCACTATTTGCTACTTTGACCAAGAAAAAAGCTACATATCTAGAAGAGAACAAAAGTAATGGTCTTACAAAGACTCTGGATCAAGATATGTGTAACTAACTGATGTCCACCACAAAAATTGTTACAAAAACTATATGGACTTGAAATAGATGACCTGTTCTCCTGATAACTTTTACTAATAGTGACTTTCAAAATAAGCCTGTCTCTGCACAAGTTCTGTCTCGCAGGATGTGTTTTTGAAGAGGACAAATTACAGAAGACAGAGGAAGAAGAACTTTTCCAAGATTCTTCATGTAATATTTTTTGAACAACTGAATTTTAAACTTTTATTCCAGCGCAATTTAACTTTTAACAAGTGTATTGTGCATCCAGTACTGAGTCATGATTTGATTTGAAAAAACGGTCAATTTTTGCTATTTACAAGAAAAAAATTACAAGTTTGTCTAATTTTAACATGTCATCATCCTTATTTAAGGTTAGTCCCATCTCAGGTACTTGGACACGGGAATAAAACCATATATGTATTTGATATAACTTGACAGTGTTGTGTTTTCTTTCATCGCTTTGTCTGCACTTCAAATTTCATAAATTCATTGAAAAATAAAAACTAGTACATATAGATACTTTTTTGGTACAGTAGAAGAAATATGTTTCTATATTATTGGAAAAACTTCTTTTTTTTAAAAAAGAGTGATATATGCTTATGACTTCTAATTCTCAAGAAAGTATGATAATCGTTACTTCTAAGGGGACATGAATTCAAAATAAATTAACGTAGTAAGTAAATAAATTGTACACCAATGAGGAAATCATCAGTTACATGTAACGTAAGAGATTTTACTTAATTCTATCACTGTTATTATGTCTTAATTTTTTAATAGAATAAAACTGTAGAACCATTTAGGTTGGAAAGACCCTTTTTCATCAAGTCCAGCCGTCGCCTAATGCTACCACTCCCAGTAGTACAACATGTCCCTAAGTGCTACATTCACACAAAGTTTGTATCAGAATGCTGGGGTAGTTGTTTTTTTGTTTGTTTGTTTTAAACTTCAAGTGAAGCTGAAGTAAGTTCATAGACTTTGGAAAGAAGGGTGTACCAAAGGCCACACATGTTTAGGGTGACAAAACTTCATTTGTAGTCTGTAGGCTGAAACTTAGAGGGATACCGTAAGAATTTCCCTCCAAAAGGAATTTGTGCATGTCTGGCAGTTGGCAGTGAATGATCGTTGAAACGTGGAAAAAATTTCCAAGTTTAAGTACATTTAGTTAAAATTTTCTGAGTTTTACCTAAAATCTTATATTTGATTTGAAAGATGTGGAATAGTACATGGTCTGCTGTAAAATTAGTATGTGACCAATACATCTTCCTGTCTACTGGGATTTGCTAGTTATATTTTGAAGGGTTAAGATAATAGTAGGTAATGAGCATGTTCATGCAAGCTTTAAACGTTTCTCAATGCTTTTTCCTTTTCTCAGTGCTTACTTTACTATTCTTATTCTATTGCTGCTAATAGAGTTGAACTTTCTTTTGTCTTTTAGGAAATCTTACTTTTAATTGTTTGACTTAATCAGGCAGTATCTTTTAGAAGACTTAGCAGAACATAAAGGTTCTGGGATGAGAAGCTCTTCCTGGATCCTCCTCCTTCCACGCGTCTTCAGTAGTTCCTGTTGAAGGTGGATGTTTCTCTTGACAGCCTGATGTTCTATGACTTGAGGACCACAGCCCTTGACATCATTGTCTGAATTCTTATTGATCTTCCTATCTGAGTCATGCAGTCATGGTACTGCCTTGAAGTTCGATGTGTGGCTTGCAGCAGCATGGGAAGGAGTTGCATTAAAATAGTAATTAGTTTAATCTTACAGTAATTTGATTAATTACAAGGTTTCCCATTCATGTTATTCTGCCAAGTGAGCTTGCCAAAGTGGCATCTACACAAATAGAAATCTGATCAAAAGATGGGAAAATATGCTATTTTAAGAGCTTCATTTCTAATAAGACTACTAAAATCAAGTTTTGAAGATTTTTAGCCAAAAGGTGGAATAATTTTTGATACTTAGGTAGAAGTTGTATCATGAGTTCTGGATTCACTGCCTTTGTGTTGAAGGCTAGTATTTGTTCAGGTGAAAGCTAGTCTGCGTGTCAGACTTGTCTGTTGTTTGTGACCCTGTTTGTTAAGAAAAAATAGTGATTTTTTTCCCTCTGTTTAGTATAGGCTGT
>CM021763.1:27469929-27480237 GCA_011075105.1 Heteronetta atricapilla | reverse complement strand
TCTCTCTCTCTTTCTCTCTCTCTTTCTCTCTCTCTCTCTCTCTCTCTTTCTCTCTCTCTTTCTCTCTCTCTCTCTCTCTCTCTCTCTCTCTCTCTCTCTCTCTCTCTTTCTCTCTCTCTCTGATTCGGCTTTAAGAATTTTCTTTGCTTTAAACTCCATTTAGTAACTGATATGTAGAAATGCTAGCATTAAAAACATCATCCTATGATGGAAAACAGCATAATGAAAAAGTTCACCTTGATTGCAAAACAGCCAAAAACCCTTGTCCACATTTATTCAAATATTGCAATGTGCCAATTTGTTTCCCATGTCACTGTCCTCAGATATGCCACTGTCTTCAAATACTGTTTCTACAAAGTGCAGATATTACTGACTTCTTTTTTTCACATTTACTACTGCATCAGAAATAGGTCTGCACATCAAAAAGAACTGAATAAATGTTAGTCAGTGATGTACGACTTCTGGGCAATAGCTGTCACTCTGGTGTCAGGATGCTCTGTGTAATCCAAAGACAGGCTCCAAAGTGTGTGTGTTTTCATTGCTTTAATATTTGAGTTGGTCAAGAAAAACCTACTTGTCTTATTGCATATGTATATACATACACATGAGAAACTTACCTAGATGCTAGTTTGCATGATGGAAATCCACAAGAGGATTCCTCTGGAACTGAGATCTAGGCTGCTGGTATCTTAGCATGAGGCTGTGTTGCAAATTACATAAAATAAATTACAAGACTTAACTAGTTATTTTTGTAACTTTTTCAATGAGGAAAATTGAAGTTGAAATCCTAAGGGTCTACAGCAGCTGCAGATGCATTTGGGTAATATACATGTGGATAGTTATGGATGCTTCCAGTAAAGTAGGTGGGGGCTGGCTGTAGAGAAAAGGTGCTGTGAGTTAGCAGCCAGACTCTACTAACTTGTAGCCAGTGGATGTGCCACCTTTGCAATTTCAGTTGTGGATTTGTCTTAATAAGTGCATCACAGAAAACTCCTGCTTCCTTGTACTCTGAGCAGAACTTGCTCTGTGTGATAAGCTATGTGGAGCAAGGAAATGAAAACTTTCAAGTTTTAAAGCTGTGAATGTCCGTAAAACACAGGGATGAGCCAGATTTTACTGGCTTCTTTCTCTCTTACAGGGGGGTATCTTCACTACCTGTGCTCTGTTGCAGCAAATACATTACCTTTCAAAAAATCCTGCTGAGACTATCATGCATTTAGATGGGTGAATGCAAGTGAATTACAGAACTAAAATTGCATTGAGGGCATCTGGTAAAATGACAAAAAAATAATAATGAGAAAGTTGAATTTTTTATTATGAGATTTGAGTCTACTGGTGATTTTGTGCTGCTAACTAGGAGCTTTCACTGTATTTACCAGCCTGGGTACAGCTTTTCTATTATTTGAATATGAAACATGTGAGCCTTCTAGTGTCAGATGAGGAAAATGTCAGCCTGAATTGTGTTGCTGTTTCCTGTACATTTTTTTTTTGGTTGTTTTACAGTACCAGTCTGTGTTGATAGTTTAATGTGTTTACTATTCTCATTTTAAATGGTTTTTATTTTAAAGGGAAATCAAATTAATGGAAATGTTGATCTGAGACAGACTCCAATGAGGGTTGTGTGTGTGTGTGTGCACACAAGAGAGAAAAGTAGGTTTTTTGCCTCGTTCTCTGCAATGAAGCAAGGGGTAGGCCTGCATATCTGACCTCAAACTTTTTCTTTAGACCTCTGAGAGGAGTCCTTCCCCTATACCCAGTGAATCTTGGGGAACAAACCATCTTCTACTGTTGTCTTTTCCTAGCGTTTACTCCATTCCCTGTGGAAATGCCAGCTTTTATTTTATTTATTTGATTATTTATTTTTCTTACCTCTGAAGAACAGCAGATTATGACACTCTTCTGGTTTTGTTTGTTTGTTTTTGCTTTTACTTATTGCTGGTTTTGTTTGTTGCTTGATTTATTTTTGTGCTCATACTGGTGCCTTTGGCCAAGGAGAGTTCAGAAGTCAGGACCTGCAATTATCCCTCTGGGCGTGGAAAAAGAGTACAGGATATAAATCAAGCACGGGAAGGGCACGCTTTCAGCTTAGGTGATACTCGCAGAGGACTTGTATAACTGATGCTTCAGACGATGCTTCACAGCGAAACAATTCCCCATGCATTACTGACAGCACTCGCATTAACTTTTTCATCCCCACAGCACTGTGCAAATGTGCTGCTGTTGCACAGGCACTATGCTGTCCCCCTGTGCGAACTAATTACCAAACTGCACGAGGAACCTGCGACCCGCTCCTGTGCCCAGCCCAAGCCCGGTACTCAGCGCCCCATCCTGCCCTGCCCGGGCCGTGCGAGCAGGCAGCGGGGGGCCAGCACCGCCGCCCCGGTTCCGAGCACAGCGCGAAACACGAGCCCTGCGCGGGTGGCGGGGTCCCACGGGCCGGGACAGGGCCCCACGGGGCTCCGCGGCCGGCAGAGGGCAGCGCTGCGCTCCGAAGTCGCCCGGGGGCCGCGCAGGGCTCGTCCCCGACGGGGCGGCGGGCGCGGGGCGCGGCTGGGCGCTGGCACCGGCACCGGCATCGGCATCGGCATCCTCTCCCTGCTCGGAGCCGCTTCCTTCCCTCTCCCCGCGCGCAGGTAAGGCCGAGGGGGGGGGGACCAGCCCTGGGATGGGGCCGGCAGCCCCCCGGCGGCACCTGCCGAGCCGCCATCCCCAGCAGCCCCCGGTGGGACGGCGTTTGGCGGCCGGGACGCGGTGCCGGCGCCGCTGTCGATGCCGTGGGAAAGGGGGGGAAAAGGAGGTGCTTTTATACCCGTAACTATAACTAACTTTAACTGTATCTGTAGCTCTGCCTGTATCTGTAACTATAGACAAAGCTATATCCGTAACGATATCCGTATCTGTAACTATGACACCTATATCTATATTATCCATAGCCGTAACTGTATCTATAACATCTATATCTATATTATCCGTAGCTACAACTGTATAACTATAAAGTCTATATCTATATTTCTGTTTCTTCCTTACTTTTGCCGGCAGAGCCGCTGGTGTTTTCTCAGCTCCTGTCGCTATCGAGCTATCTTGTTTTGAAGATGAAAGCCTTAGCCTTTCTGAGCAGGAGCAAGGAGGTTTTTTAAACTGTTTTAACTAAATATATTAAAGAATTGAAAGCTTTTCTAACAATAACATTCATAGAAACAGGTTTAGAAATGCTTTTATGCTTTTTTTTATTATTATTATTTTTATTTTTTCTTCCCTATGGCACAGTGTGTGCAGCTTAGAATTGCATGTATTTTCAGTCTCTGAAAACCTTCTGCATTCTTCTATGTCTGTGTTTGGTGGTATACAAAAGTGGAGGTAGTTTTCACAGATCGTTATAAGACACGGAAATGTGATAAGAAGCCCAACAGATTACATACTTTATTGCTTTTTCTTTTATAGCAATAATTTACTCTCTGCTGTGCTTTGCAGAAATAGGGCTTCAGGAGGTGTTTGATTAAAAGGGATTTTTCCACATCGTTAAAAAATGAACTATGTTCTGAAAATTTGGAATAAAAAAATGTCAGGACAAAATCTGGTGCGAAGACTCAGTAGTTTAGTGTTTTTCTTTTTGCAGAGCAGTGTTTGAATATTGGATGCAATAAAGTAAGCGATCATGTTAATAATATCTACCAGGAAACTCATCTGGCCTTCTCAGTTGACGTGTAAATTGGGCATTTCTGCCAACATTTGGTTATGTAATATCACACAGGAGTATTCTTTTTCTCGGTCTGAAGCTGCTGCTGTTGTTCAGGAGAAGTTCCTATTGTTTTCCCCAAGAATAGTTCCTTTGTGCGGCTGCTTCGGAAGGGTATGGTGTGTAAAATGGCTCACCGTTCTTTTGATCTGAATAACATGTTGAACAAGAATTTGTACCAGGATATAGGAAGGACAGCCTGTGACTAATGTGGTGACTCAGAAGACCCAGTTCCAATTTTTGGCTTTGCCAGCTGAAAGCCAGATCTCTGCATGTCCTTGTGTCAGTCAGTTGGCACCTGAACATCTTAATTTTCAGTTCACAGATTGCGGGGGGATATGGTAATCTTAGAGCAGGTACATACATTCTCTGAGCCTCCTACAAGTAAATGTTTCACAGGCTAGCATGCTACCTAGAACAGCAGGCAGAAGTTTTATCACAGTGAAAGTTTGTGCCTGAGTTCTCTTCTGTAGTACCTTGAGTGTTACTGTATCTAGAGCATCTTATCACCTCTTGGGGATGCTTTGTGATTTTTCCTCGATGCTGTTTGCTGATTTTTTTTCAGAAATTACAGTTTTTTAATTAATGTCCTACTGACTAGTTGAGCTGGGTGACTTGTACCTTAAAGGCTCTGCATCGTTAAGATGGATGCTGTTAGCAAGTGGGTCCTGCTAAACTACTTCAGTGGTTAAAGGAGAGCTGTGAAGCGGAGTGGTCACCCTTCTGAAGGGTGAAGCCACTTCTTTGAATATCAGAATATCTAATGACTATTGACATCAAATATGTATTTCTCTCTCCCTCTCTCTTTTTAATGGCTGTAGTTTGTTGTGCTTTGCACAACCTATGGGCAACACATTTAGCCACATAATAGTGTGAAGAAATTTTGCTAACAGAATTGTTTGCACACTAGTTATGATATGGACTAAGTAAAATTGTACCTTGATTACTGGAGATAAGGTTAATTTAGCAGGGGAAGCAGCTGAAAAGGAGGTCTGTGCAACAATATGCTGACTAACTTTGGCTGGAAGAGTCAGTAAACACAGAGCTGTACCACGACAGTTTAATGTCTCATCTCAGCATGTGGCTGTATTCCAGAGAAGTCAGGGAGAAGACTTCCCAGCTGAATCTGTCTGCTTTGGAATTGAAATTGTGTTGTTGATTTATGTGCGGCTAGTATTGGTAGGAGAGTGGAACTTGTTTGTTTGAGCTTCAGGCTTTCACCTACATGCTTTGAAAGATGCAGGAAGAAGTAAGATTTTAGGAGGAAAACAAATTCTACAGACCTTGTGAATTTGAGTAAACTTATGAAGATTTTCAGGCAATGATCCCTTTCACTTTCAATTTGCAGTTTGGACGAGGGGGAAGAAAATTGTATTGTTTCCAGGAAATACATTTAAATAAGCAGTTTGCCAGTGTTCAGTGTTACAGAGTGCTCCACATAGCTGAAAATGTGAAAATACAGAGGTAAGATCACCCAGACAACCTTGAATTCTGCTCTGCAGCTGCCCTTGGGGTAATCAGAAAGTGGGACCTTCTCGTATCTCCAAAGCAAGCTGAGATGCACTCTGACTGCTCCTGAGTTAAACAAGCAGTGCTCTCAGGGCACTTAATTCTAGCTGTTCATGAATGTGGATGAGAAATTACAGGAGTACTGCTGTACACACAATGTGTCCCCTATATTTGTTAGTTCTAGCACTTCGGTGGATGGCCAGGAGTGAGTGATGATGAAGCATTGCTGACAGTAGCATTGGAATATGGATTTGGCGGCATTTGTAAAAACAAACATTTCTGGTCCACTTTTCTGCTACCTTCTCAGTGAACCGTACAAGTATAACTACACTGTGTAAACCCTTTAATAGTATAATTAATATTATGACTTCACAGTGGAGAACCTAGGGGGTGGTAAACTCTAAAACCATTAAAACGAAATCAGTAGAAAGCAATTTTCTATGTCAAAACTGGCATTACAGGAGTAAGGGAAGTGAGATAGATGTCTGGCAATGGTATCAAACAAATTTTATGTTATAGTATTCTAGGGCCCATTTGTTTTTCTTTTTGTCTTTTGGTAATGTATAACCAAAGTTTTCTAAGGTTTCTAAAACCTAGAACTCTGTTTTGGTTTTAGATGAAATGAAAATGCTACATTAAGAATGTTAATACAAGAATGCATAAAGAATAAACTTTGCCAACTTCAAGAACTAGCTGCTGTCAGAGAGGCACTTTTCTTGAGTAGTTTTTGTTGTAAAATACAAATGCAAATTCTTAAAAATGTAAAAAGTTGTGACTTTTTTTCGGAGAGTCTTTAAATATTTTCTCTGTGAAGGAGTACACTAGCCATAAGTGAGGTGATGTTCTTTGGAAGATTTAATATTCTCTTCATCTCCAATTGTTGAAAAGAGAGCTATTTAAAAAGGTGTTTAACTGCATTTCTTCCATTCACGTGTTTCAAGAGCAACTAATGTTTGGTGAAGTAATCAACATTAATGAAAGGAGCTTCATTATAAATTTATTAGACAAGGGTTCATTTTACTTCTCAGTTTGAATAGTGTTTAAAGGAACTAAGAGAGTATGCTTGCAAAGTTACTAGCTGAGGATTTTGCTTTGTCTCCTCTCCACTCTCTTCATGCGATAGATCTTCATGAAAGTCAGGTGTAAGAATGGAAGGTCAGTCAAAAAACTTGGCTGCAAAGGTGCAAATATTTGTATTTTGGAATATAGTATTTAGCATGGGTACAGTTTCAGCTTTCTACTTTTTTCCTGTCTTTTAATTCTTCCAATGTCTTTAAACCAGAGCAAGGATCTGTACATAAATGGTGTTCTGTACTAAATTACATCTGATCTCTGTACAGTGCATTTCCTGGTGCTTGAGAAGCAGAGCAGTGAGTGAGCCTTTACCTGTGCATACATAATGCAGCTGATGGAATCCATAAGTCAGAAAATACAGTTTGGTTCAGTTGCCATATTTTTTGAGAGGAAGCAATGGGATGAACATTATTAATGGAAACTAGCTGCTCCATGAGCACCATACTAAAGTAGCACTGTTTTTGAAAAGTATTAAGATATGAGAAGTATAAACACAGTATGTAAAATAATTCATATCCATCTTAGAGGCTGTTTTTTGCATTGATAGAGCACCTACCTCCTAATGAATTATACATAACAGTAACATAGAGATAAAGGTGATGTGTAACACAGCCATGCAGAGGAAGTTAGTTAGATGGAAGCCCTCTTAAAATGCTTGTGCTGCTAGACTTTTTGCACTTTTTACAATGCACGAGTTTTTTAGCTTAGAAAATAATGATGCATTTTCAAGCACCATGAATGATAAT
Source organism: Heteronetta atricapilla (assembly GCA_011075105.1). NCBI lineage: Eukaryota > Metazoa > Chordata > Aves > Anseriformes > Anatidae > Heteronetta > Heteronetta atricapilla. The sequence continues at coordinate 27,473,172 of CM021763.1, read as the reverse complement.
TCTAGGGATTCCTGCTTACCTTCCAGTGTGGTCTGGGTGGGATCCACTCTTACTTTCTTGTTGCTCTACTTGATCAGAAATCAAGATTTAATGTGCTTGTTTTGATAGTAGTAATACGACTGCAATTCTCAGTGTTAATAAATATGAGTTTAAATATGAGCATCACACACACACACACACAGAGAAAAGAAAAAGAAAATGAAAAAAGGATGACAAATTGAATTCCAAGCCACCTATGAAGTATTACTGGAGGCTTATTTGACTTTCAGTCAATTACATTGCAATACATGAATCATCAATTAAGCGCTCTGTGGCACAGAAATGTGGGATGATGATCTGAAAGGAGAAAACAGGGAGCAGTGTCCAAAGGCTCTATGTTTTGTTATCTTTGAATAGGTACATGGAAGAGAAATATGAAATAAATACTGCTGCTTATACTTCGTAACACTTTGCTATGCTTACATAAACGGTGCTACCTACTGAGCCATGGAGACTTGTATGGCAGCAGGAGAGCCCTGAGTTAAGTGAAGTCCACACCAGTGCTGGATCATGGAGAACCACCAGGGCATGTGTCCTCTCATCACCTCCTCTGTATCTTTCTGCCATCATTGTATGCTTCATTTACAGTAAAGAGGAGAAAGTCAAATTCTGAGTTGTAAGCCAGGTTGCAGTAGGATCAGCAGGTGTCATCGACTGTTCAGGAAAATAGGGATGACACAGAGTAGCTGCCAGGACAACCAAATAGTAACAGTGAAGGGCTGAAGGGTCACCTTGTCAGCTGGCAGAAATGCCTTTCCACCGAGATTCAGATAATGCTTTTCCTTATCTGATTTCTTTGGTGTGTGTAGAATGAGAAGTTTGATAACTGGAGTATTTTCCATTAAAATGCAGTTAAGTCAATATACTGATGGAAAATAAAAACTTCAGGTATTTTCTTCTGACATTTTTAACATATTTTGATAGTTGGGGAAACCATGCCCTAAAATGCTGAAATTTGTGATGTTGAAAGAAATAGGATACATAAAAGCCCCATGATTAGCAATTAATCAATTAGATATTGTGAGAGCAAGAGAAAGGTATAGAGGGATTATTTATATATCTTGCAATTTGATAAAACCCACAATACTTGTTGATGTTCTTTTCAATGAAGCTTGAGCTTGTCAGGAGACCAGTAATAGCATTTGATAATAGATTTAATGGACAGTGTAAATAAATTAAAAAAAAAAAGATAGGTAAACAATTTTCAATATATTTTTTGTTCTTTGTTATATTCTTACTTCTACTTGGCTGAAATGCTCACCACAACAAATACTTCCAGTACATCTAATACTAAACTGAATCAACCTGGAAGCTAAAAATGTATTTCTATTTGTGTAGATGAATTCTGCTTCCTGCTGAAGTAGGTGTGAGGCTGATGTTTGTGGGCAATGCCTGAAACTGGAGCTGTTTGCCTGTTAGGTGCCCATCCCTCCGGCTTCTGTGTCAGAAGCACATATGTTGGAGGAACATATGAGGTTGTGCTCTGTGGAATGGTGTGTATCCATCATTTCCAGCTTGTCATGGACTCTGTGCTTGCTGCTCAGGGTCGGATTCCTCCTCAGTCATCTATGTGATGGCCCTTAGCTACTGGGGAAAGTGCAGTTTGGGGACCTGATTTGTGCTTGGAGGAGGTATGGAGGAGGTGAGCGGCAGGATTCCCTGCAGTCCCTCTCTCTGAAATGGAAATTGCAGAAGAGCAGCTCAGTAGCCAGAGCTATTTCCTCCCTACGTGCATCCTCTTCCTGCCACTCCCAGCTGCTTCCAGCAAGCAAACCAAGTTATAGTAAGCCCCAGATGGAGGAAAGACATGAGCCATTTGTATTAAACCTTTCCTAAACTGCTAGGACTCTGAAAAGTGAGTGAAGAGCAGAACTGTCTGCTGAGTGTTGACATTTACTGGTTCTTCTGAAGGAGGCAAAAAGGGCATCATTAGGGATGCTTTTGTCTCCAGGAAAAAACATTATAGGCTGGATTGTCAGGGGAGCGCATGTTGAAAATACTGAGTGTATTTCAGTGTGGTTCTAGTCAGCATTCGGCATCCAATATTTTCTGAGTGCTGTACAGGAAAACATTGATTGCCACAAATGACCTAAATCTCTGGGTTGTTTATCCACTCAGGATCAATACTGAGCCAGGAGCTTGGTGTTTCAGAAGGACTGAGTTCCCAGAGGAATCCATAGTGGTCACAGCACCGAGCCTGCCAGAGTTCAAGAGGCATTTGGACAACACTCTCAGATACATGGTCTGGCTTTTTGGTGGTCCTTTGGGGATCCAGGAGTTTGATTTAATGATCCGTGTGGGTCCCTTCCAGCTCAGGATGTTCTATGATTCTGTGATCCACCAGATGACATAAAGAAGGGTGAAGGGAATTAAAGTCGGGATGGCATCATATCTCCAGTGAGTTCTGTTCGTATTAGCCAATAAAAAACACATTTATTGCAGAGGTGATAATGGTAATTCCTCAAAAGAAGGGTTAAATTCAGCCTTTTTCATGCACGCTTGTAGCACAATATGGAGACTAGGCTAGATACCTGCTTTTCTCATCCTTTGCGGAGGAGGTTATAACAAGAATCTCGTGATGCTGTAGAGCTCAAGCTAGTCATATGTCAGAAGTAATCCAGAGTAGTTCGAGTTCTGTTGGCATGTCATAATTATTTGATTGTGCATATATTTTTTACAGAGGAGATGGCAGAGTTTAGTTTGGATGTGCTCCTTGAAAGAGGGAGGACCACTTCAGGTGAAAGGATTTAGTATACCATTATAGAGCAACGGTGCAAAAACATCTGGCTGGCATGTCTCTCATTTCAGCCTACCATTAAATGATGTTTGTGGCAGTAATTGTGAGTTGGTGACAGGACTGGGACAGAAGTCAATGTACTTCTTGTGTCCTGTAATGTGACACTTGTGAGAAGCTCCACCTCAAATACTCCTTGAAGACTTAATGCTATGGTTTTTTAGTTTCTATTGTAGATCTGTGTTCTTCTGTGCAAGCAGAGCTGTGCTTCCAGTGCTGCTTTTCCTAAGGCAGTGTTCAGGATGCTGGTGCTGGAAACTGCAGAGCTTTGTCTCTGTCTGTTAAATCGAGACACCTTGGAGTCAGCTCCAGGATTCCTCCTCCTGCTTTGGAACATAAGAAACCTGTCTGCCTGTGTTTAGCTGCTGACTAGGCTGGCTGGATTAGGGTTTCCCCAAGACCTTTTTCTT
>CM021763.1:27447169-27469829 GCA_011075105.1 Heteronetta atricapilla | reverse complement strand
CTTTCAGTCAGAAATATATATATATGTATATATATATATATATTTCTGACTGAAAGCTTGTGGCCCGTGATTTCTCTTTTGAAACTGTACTGAAGTCAAACCTCAAAAATGTAGGTACTTGTGAATATAGACGAATTGATCAAGCACTGGGAGATGAGTATTGACAAACTACACAGTTTAAATGAAGTAGGTGTGTATGTGTGTGTGATTTTTGTTTTTGACTGAAGCTCTGCTTTTAATTTTTGCAGCTTGTTGGAGGAGAACTTCTCAAATCCTATCTGACTCATAGCAGGCTGTACCTATGTACTCACAAGCAATATGCTGTACAACCCTGTTGTTTTTGGAAAGTGTTCAGCTGTAAAAACAAGGCCACATCTGAGCTGAGGCAGCCTCCTCTTAAGACAGGCTCTTTTTTGTGGCCCGTTTCAGTGAGTGGAAGAAGGCATGTGTGTAGCTGTTGAGCCCATCTTGTCGTTTTAAAGCCATGGAATTGCTTCTGATATGCTTTTCTCATTTGCAATGAATGCTATTTTTAGGGTATGAAATTTGAGGATGTATTGTGTTTGAAATATAATAATAGAAATGAGTATTGCCATGATGGCTGTAATTATAGTAATTCCAGTCACTTACTGTGGCAGTAATTTGCTGTTCAGGGTATTTAAGGCAACCTGCCTTGGGGATAACTTCTGTGAAGTTTCTAAATAGCAGCACCAGACATTTGGGATATTGGTGTGAAGTAAACGGCTGCTGCAGCTTCATCTCTAGGTCAAATTTAAAATTCCTTTCTCAGCCTCCGGAGATAAGAAGGGCTGAATTCCCAGCACTTCATCTGCTGCCGCTAGGAATGTCTCCGCAGCCGGGCTCCGCTGTCTGCTGACCTGTTTTATTTTACTGTGCCCATTGTGTGAAAAGCACGCAGTGTGTCCGCTCAACCAGCTGCCCCTCCTCCGGCATCACTGCACCAGCCTCTCCTCGCACCGGGGAAATTTTGGGCAACTGGGTGTCCGATAAGTTTACTATGCTTTATTTTACTAATTCTGGAAGATGTGAATGGGATAGGGTGATATTGGTACCTTCTGATTGCCTGTGTAGTAATTCTGCTGGTTTATTCTGTTCCCAGGTGCTGTGACAATGGAGTTGAGCTGCACTGAAGTACCTCTTTATGTAAGTTCTACAACATCGGGCTTCTGCCCTGAGAGTTGCTTTCTTTTGGGTAACAGCTCATTCAAACGCAGAGTGAATGAAACCAAAAACCATTCTCTGGCTGTCTGTGACCTTAGGCTGTTGAATGTTGCTGTCGAAAGCAGGCATGTGTGGGGATGGGATGATGGTTTTCAATATTGTAGCTCCATTCTCTGAAGTAAGTTTAAAATTATTTTACCTTTAGGATAATTATTTTATTCTTCAGCATTCTCAGTCTCAGTTTTCAAAGCAGTTACTGTCTGTGAAGAAACAGCACTCACTTTCTAGTTTCTCACAATTTACAGTTACCATAAATAGCTGTACAATTATACAATTCTAAACTACCATTCTCTCCAGTTCCTCAAATCACAAAAAATACCTTGTATATGTGTGTGTAAAACTAATAGATTGAAATTGGTAATGAAAGGTAGTTTTTCTGCAAAGTGTGAAGTGATTGGATATAAGTAGAGCTCAGAAGAGATCAAAAACATGTTAAAAGATGTGAGGAAATGCATTAGTTACATTAACTTACTGGGATGTAAAGATGGGAACTAAATCTAAGGCAACCTAGTAATTATTATTACTAAACCATGGTTTGTCTTTTTTTAGTTTGTTCTGCCATGATTTTCAATTAGAATGGTAGTAGGGCTTCTGAATTGTGTTGCATAGGGGAATAGTGGGAGGGTACAGAATGGGAATGAAAAAGGTGGTGAAAGATGGAAATTAAACAAATATCTCCTTAGTGTGGTAAGATGGGGTTAGAAATGGAGGCAGGCATTAATAATCTGTACCCTGGGGCACTGAAAGAATGTAGATTTTCTAAAACACTAAGAGTTTTCATCGTCTTTGTCAGCTTGGGAGTGGGAACCTCAGGCTGGAGAAAATTAACTGCAGCATCTGTAAAGGTGGGGTGGAGGTTTGTAAGAACTGCTCATGTTGTGTGCAAGGTCTCAACAATTTTTGACAAGAAGGATAATTAAGAACGTGGTGATAATTGGTAGAATTTAACATGTTTTTTTTTTTCAGTGGTAGCTGCATCAGACAAATCTGATATCTTCCTGTCATAGGATAACTGATGGGCTGGACAAGGGCAATGTGATGGGCTTAATCCCGCTAATTGAAATGAAACATTTGATGCCATGTCTCAGAGGAAATTCTTCTGTCAGATGAAGAAGGTGGAGACTAATACTGGTCCTGTAATCCAGATAAGGATGTATGGATACTGCTATGGGTTACATTGCAGGAACATTCACTAGGGTAGAGAGAAAGTTACTACAAGTTATACTCTCTAAGGATCAGATCAAAGGCCAGTTGTGTTTAATATTTTGATTATAAACTCATGAGCCAGATGGAGGTTTGTGAGATCTGTGCAAATGTGTGGATGTTATAGTATTGTTTAACGCTGAGGAGAATTCAGTTACTACATGGAAAGATAGGATTTTCCTACCTCTTACTTAATCCAATTAATAAGAACATGGTACAAAGCCATGCATTTGGATACTAATTGTGATAAATCTGTTATGAAGCAGGGGCTCATCAGGTGGACAGAGAGGAGGCTGGGCTGTGTTAGTCACTTACTGAGAATGAGACTTGTGTTAGAATGTGATTTTACCTGGAAACACTCATTGTAAGCTTTGCACAAGTGAGAGCCTGTCCTGGATCTGAGTGTTGCTTCAGGACTTGCTGGTTGTGGTCTGCAGCTGCTGTGGTGGGTTAGCATCTGAGAGTGTTGCAGCTTCACAATCCTACCCCTTACAATATTGTTGCTAATGTGAGTGCTTCTCAGCGCATCCAGGAAGATCAAAGAGGTCTGTCCTTCTTGAGGAGTCCTTGAGTCAAGGTATTTCTTTTCTTTTAGTCGGATCCAATTACTTTGTCAGTTCTGGTGGGAACTCCTTCCCACTGCTGCTGCTTTATTTGCGTGACTTTGCTGGAGAACACAATCAAGTTAGCATTCACATTAGACGTTAAAGTCCTTTCTGATTTGAAGTTCCTTAGACAGTTTTCATTAAGCAGTTTTCTGGCCAGCTGAGTTTAGCAAAAAAAAATGTTGAGTCTTTCATCCATTATAAAGGACAGAGAAAGCATCTCTTGGGGAGTCAGGGAGCACGACAGATATTTGCATTGCAACAAATCCAGTTATTTCTGATGTGTTTCATCCTCTTTTAAAGGGGATGGTGAAAATAGAAAATATGACATAATGACAGTTGCGTACTGTTCACATGCAACTTAAAAAATAATGCCAACATATGGTTTATAACATATTTTCTGCAGAAGTAAGGTGAGTTTTAGTAGTATTTTTTGCTGTCAGAAAAATCTTTCCATGACAGTGATCAAAACCTAGGAACTAATCACAACCTTCCAGTGTCTACAAAAGCATGGGGTTTTGCTTCAGGAGAGAGAGGGAGATCTACTGTATGCTAGGTCCAATATTAGGATTCTTTTCACACTGTATTCAAATATGCTTAGTATCTGTCTCGGGTGGATTTTATGCCCTTCCTAATTCTGAAAATGTCTGTCTGAAAGGCTTGCATTTCATGTAAAATTATCTGAGAATAACTATATTTCTGTGTTTATAACACAGTCAATATTTTTAAAGATTACATGCAAGGTACTTTTTTGACTAGCTGTATTTGAGCTGCTCTTACAAAGCTGGAGGATGCATACAGCACTGTTATTTCAAACTGTCCCACTTTGTCAGTACTGAATTTCATCACAAATCTAACATAGTATGTGTAATCTTGTCAGCTGAGTGAGAGCTGTTTATTTTCTGTTGCATAGGAGGGAATGTATTCAGAAAGTCCAAGGACCTTGCTGGGTAATACAATTTTTGTGAAATATAATTTTAAATATTCTATGAAATTACTCCATTTCAAAACTGCATTATTTTGATACACTTCTCTTTATATATAATTTTTGTAGCAGCAATACGATTAAAATCTAATTACAACACACATAAATGTCATGGTTTAAAAAAATAAATGGTAACGAAACAGAAAATTAAATATTTCAAGCACATGTTTTTCAGTTAATTTGAGGAGCCTGTTTCCGGCTTCTAGACAGCAAAATCCTGGTAACCACATCATAAAATTAGTCTTTATAAACCCATCTAATTTTAAGACTAGCCCAGTAGAAACTGATACATCATTTGTGATGTCTCTTCTTTCAGTGCTAATAATTTGTTGCTTCAAGAAGAACCAGAAATGAAATAGCCTTTTCCCTTCTAAATTATGCTTTTTTAACTGATACAAATAAAATCATGTTTATCCAGTTCTTTCTGCAAGGATCTCAGCAAGATGAGTCTTTTCATTTTACAGCATAGGAAACACAGTATATGGAATAACTCTGTCCTGTCCTTAGGCAGCCATCAGCTTCATTGTTGATGGTAAAAAATATGTAAAAATCAAATATTTTCTTTATAACACATTTCAGATATTAAAAAAATCAAATATGGTAGTTGTTCCTCCTATTGAAAGCTGATGCTAGTGTGTAAAAACAAGTCTCTCAGCTGGAGAATTCTTCCTTCTTATTTAATGGTAGGTGGCTTTTTTGTTGTTTCTTATCTGTTTTTTTTTTTTGTTTTTTTTTTTTTTTTTTTTTTAAGAGAAGTATTATTGATCATCAGTGTTGATCTTTGACATTGGTAAAGGAATGTTTTGCTGCCATGGGGCAAGGAGACCGTGGGAGCCGTCAACTCTTGAGAGCAGAAGATGAGTGATCTCAAAAGTTTGTAAATTATTCTTTACTGAGAGCCCAGTAAATGTCTCCCTTGGGAGTAACAGACAGAAATAAAGAGATGTAGAGTCACAGAGGGTATTCACAGCAATTCCCTATATATGACAGAGGGGCCTCATCTTCCAAGGAGATGCTAGAGGCTATGTATCCATTCTTAGAATTGTAGAACATCATAGAAAAATTAAGGTTGGAAAAGACCTTCAGGATCATCTGATCCAACCATCACCCTACAACCAATATCACCCACTAAACCGTGTCCATGTGTACCAGGTCCAACCTTTCCTTGAACACCCCCTAGGACAGTAACTCCACCACTTCCCTGGGCAACCCGTTCCAATGCCTGACCATTCCTTCTGAGAAGAAATGTCTCCTAATTGTTTTAATTGTTGAAGAGTAGTGCTCCTTGTTCAATTATTTGTTTGAATTGTTGAAGAGTAGGGGCATGACGTTTCAATTTTTCTACTTACCAGGGACATCGCCCAAATGCCAGGACTTTTCAACTATGATGGAGAGAGGCTTGGCAACTATATCAGCCAGTTCCCTTAGGACCCTTGGATTCATGTCATCAGGTCCTATAGACTTGTGCCTGTCTATAGGTGGTCTTGAACCTGCTCTTCACTTACACTGGGTGGGACTTCGATCCTTCAGCCTCTATCTATGGGTTCATGGAAATGAAAGACGTGGGAAGCCCATCTACCCGAGCAGATGGAGGCAAAGATGTTGTTGAGTACCTCAGCCTTCTCCATGTCTGTCATTGCCAATTACTCAGATATAGAAACTCACTCCTAATATAAGAAATTAGCCACCTATATTTGCTTACACGCTACTATTTTCACCCTTCAGTCTATTTTCACAAATGTTAAAGGTGCATGGTGGCCCCTGGGGATTCCTCCTGTCACCCCGAAGGAAGCTGGGTCCTCTCTTGTGCTCTTCCTCGAGGCTTTGTGTAGAAGGGATGCCACCTCTTACACAAGGGCTGAGGGATGGGAAAGAAGCACTCACACAACCCCTGAGAATTGGCAACAGAGTTCTTTGTTGTCAGAAGATCCCACAGGGGGGATGTTCATGGTGTTTGTTGGCTCCAAGCTAATGCCTGGGCTGGAGTCTGCACGACGAGCAGGGCGCTTGCCGGGCACTCCTACAATGCTTTTGGTGTGCTCTGATGGCAGTGAGTGAAGACATGCCGGGGTAGTCGCAGGTCTGATCTGGCTGAGGTGGATCCATACCCATTGGTTCCTCCACATCTTCTGGTGGGACCAGTTCCATGGACTCCATGGTGTTTGGCAGAAGGATGAGCAAGGCCTTGCCTGGGACTGCCCAAACAGGCTGTCTTCCGTCTGGAATGTTCTCAGGCCAGGGTGCCAAACAAGGGGGTTGTCTGGTTCCATGTCTAGGTCCCATGCCACTGTCTGGTTCATTTCCATGCGTGGGTTTGACGCTGCAGTCTGTTTTATGGCCATGGCTGGGTCCCACACTGTATTTTGGATGATAGGCATGGCTCTGCTCCCCTCAGCTGTCTGCCTGACACTCCTGCCTTCGCTCCACACCACCGTTGCACCAACGGGAAGGCCCAGCCCCCTGTCGCTGTAAGGCTGAGGGGGCAGCCTTTTCCCATGGTGTTGCAGTGCCAGTGGTACCGCTTATAGGTGTCTGTGGGCTGGGTGCCAGATGTCCCTTGGACACTGGTGTCAATTGTGCCACGGGCGCTGTCCCTTCGTCCATAACATGTCTCCTTCTTGTTAGGTGCACACCTTGGACTGCATGGCTGTCCTCATACCGAGGAGGCCTGCTGCTCACCTTGCTGCTTTGGCTCATCTTCCCACCACACAAGTTGGCTGCCAGACAGCCTTGAAGCATAGCGAGTGGTGGGTCAGCTGCGGGGGTCCCATTTTATAGGGCCCGCAGCAAAGGCAGGGCAGTGGTGGCCATGGTGACCTTAGCAAGCCTCTGTGATGGAGTGGCCCACCCATGGCCAAAGGTGGCTGTGTTGGGAGCGGCCTGGAAGATGCCCTCATGTGGAAAAGGAGGAGGGCTGGGGGGGCTGAGGGGCCCTTTTCTGGGGCTGGCTCCCCCAGGCCATTTGGCCTGCCAGAGAGAAAGGCTGCCCCTCGGCCACAGGGACTGCCCTCCGCCTCTCATCCTGTGCCCTGGGTTTATTTTTAACACTGTTTTTTAGGTAATTAAAATTAATTTATGGAAAAGAACAGAAGCAAGGTGCATCTTCAGTCCTAATTCCCATGTAAGCTTTGTGCTCTGAGTGAAGAATTTCTTCCTCACATCACATCTAATCTAAATCTCCCCTCAATTTGTTCAAAGCCATTATTCCTTGTTCCATCATTATACTCCCTGATACAGTCCCTCTCCGCTTTCTTTTAGGACACTGTTATGGGTTAGGTTAGGTAGCAAAACTACAGGACTTTGCAAATTGCAGCCTCACCTTACCTACCTTGTTCCACATGTTCCACATGACTTTCTCCAGCTCAGGCTCCAGTGTCTCATCAGTCTTAGATCGATCTCTCTGAGCCTCCTCCTCCCCAGGCTGAACAGCCCCAGCTCTCTCAGCCTCTCCTCACAGGAGAGATGCTCCAGTCCCCGTATCATCTAGGTGTCCCTTTGCTGCATTCTGTCCAGTGTGCCCATGCCCCTCTTTTGTACTGGGGGGGGCAGAACTGGACACAGCACTGCAGTGTGTACTGTGGCTTCACAAGTGGCCTCACCAGTGCTGAGCAGATGGGAAGGATCACCTCCATTGACCCAGAGGCAATACTTTGCTCAATGAAGCCATGGAAAACATCAGCCTTCTTTGCAGCAAGGGAACCTCTAAATGTCTGTTTGGGTTTGGTTCTCAAACTGTTGCAGCTTCTTTGTTGAACTGCAAGTTGCATGGAGGGAGGCATGGTTATATACTTACTGTATCAAACTGCTCTTAACAAAGGTTGAGGGTCAAGTGGGTTTCCGTCTGACTGGATCAGGGATGCCTGGGGTCAGGACATAGTGCCAAGCTGCTTGAAGCTGCAGAGCGTTCAGGCTGTCCCACTTTGGAGTGAATCAGTGGTTCTCTTTGCCTAGTCTGTGCTGCAGAGTGCCGAGTGTGTGAAGTTTTCCTGTTACCCTCCTCCATCTCTTCCCCCCACCTTCTTATTTTTTTTCCCCCACCATTTTTCCTTGTATCAGTCTTTAGAGTTCACATGGTCAAATGTGTTCTTTGCTTGTCCTGCTCTTTGCTTGTTTGGGTTGGTGATTTGCTTTGGGTGGTGTGTTGTCGACTTGATTCCCTCTATTTTAGCAGCCTGTGTTTTCCTTTACTGTCATAATGTCAGTGCCTGTGAACTTTTTTCTTTGGAGGTCACAAATACTCTTTTGTAGTCAGGAAATGTTGCTTAACTTTATCACCTCAGACCATCCTTTGTAAAGGTAAGTGCAGTGAAGTGCCTAAAACCTAACAAAGGTGTGATAAAGCACAATCCAGTCCAGGTTTCTAAGATCCAAACCTAGTGGTAAGATAGGGTAGCATCCTTAATCTGTAGCCTTCTTGCCACTTAGAATTTAAAGATGTCTGTATGAAGGACATTTTCCTGTGTAGTGGTTTGCTTTGCTTTTACAAGTGAAAACTGCTTCTAATGCAACCTGTTCCTGACATACCATGGCTCAAGTGTATCCCATCTTATTTATGGTGCAAAAGATAGGAGAGCAGCTTCTTTAGATGCAGGCGCATTGAGCGGCTGCTTCAGACCATGGCTGGGCAGAGCTGTACATTGGCAACTGAGCATAAATGGGGTCCCCAGCAGCTGTGCCTCCAGCTTTGCTCCCTGGCATGCACTCCCACAGGGTAGCAGGAGGTACTCAGGCAGCAACCTGGTGGCCTTGGCTGGCCTTCCAGCTGGACCTGCCCTGAGCAAGTGGAAATGACTGTGTGGCTTCCTTGCTGCCAGTTGCTGGCAGCCTCCTTGCATTAACTGCTGCCCAGGAGCTGCAAAGCTGGAAATTAAGTGCTGGTTTGGGCAAGACAGAGGCTGGCAGCTTTTTTACTGCATGTGATATACTAGTAGCCTATCCCTACAAAGGCATGCCTGATTACAGCCTGCCTCCATTAATTATCCCTTGGATCTCTTCTATTTCCTTCTGTCATTACATAACCATTTTAAAGTTCTTGTGGTCTTGCTGCCTTTTTCATAGGATATGCCCTCCTTCTAGGAGTGTTTGTACAAACACCTGGGCTACAGTCTTGCTTGTTAGCATCTTCACTGTTTTCTTAAACAGTGATATTTTGGTTCCTCCAGGATGTGCAGGCATAATTGTCTGGGACCTGAATGAAAGCAAAACTGCTTTTTCACAGACACCTTGGTAATTGAAGGTATCTGAGCAAGTAATAGGACAAAGTGAAATAACAGAGTTATTTCATACCCTAGGGGCCCGCAGAACAGCAGCAACAAATTCCTGGCCTAGATTTTAAAGGTTCTTCAAAGCAAAGAGTGTTGTACTTATTGACAATTTAACTGCTTGGCTTTCTGTTTGAAGGAAACATGGTGAGATAGAATTCATTGTAAAAGGTTGTAGTTAATGATCAAGCTAATTTCCAGCCATTGAATAAAGACACAAGCCAGCAGGCATTGGCTAAAGAATGAAGCAAGGGAGCACTCTCCAACCAGCTATTAGTGGTCATCCTTCCTTCCACCCTTGTTTCCTGTGGCTTTTGTGCACCCACTGTTACACCATCTGCACAGGAGTGGCATGGAGGGGAAAAATAAATTATGGATATTCATAGTGTGCACTTCATGTAAAATACTTCCAGGCCAGTTTCAGAATATGAATGCCTGATGTACAGCTAAGTAAATTAAAGACAAAAGCTTTCGGTTAGAGGTCAAAGTCTTCTTGATAGAGTAGAGAACAGAGTGGTAGAAAGTCTAGTTTGAAAAGAGTATAGCCAGGGAACTGATTAATTTAGTGCTCTGTCAGGAACTTCTGTTTGTCTGTGCTGCTTTTACCTCAGTGGTGAAATTTTTCTGTAGTGCTTGTTGTTAGTTGATGTTGCTCCAGATGAAGGCAATGGTAAAGTGCTCTCTAATACTCAGACAACCCTGATTGCTTCTGACATGTTTCATCTCTGCACTGGGCTCCATGCAAAAGGTGATTAAATAAACACTGTTTTTATTTGTACTCTAGCAGTATGTCCAGGAATAATTTGAGCATATCTTCTGTTGAAAAATGTTCAGAGGTCCGTAAGCAGGGGGACTTTGAAAACACTTAGTAAGGCAGTTAAAAAGTTGTGAATCATCATGTTTGTCAGGAAGGAATTCCATATAGTTTTCTAATGTACATCATTTGTATGCTTGGTTACAGCCAGAAGGACTAATGGGCTGTGATTATTATCTTCTCTACAAGTGCATGGGTTTCATCTGTGTGAGAATTGGGAAACAGAATTAATATAAATCATTCAACAGTGTATTCTGTTTTTGAAATGTGATTGATGTGAAGGTCAAACTAGTATGGGATTCAAGAGTGTTTTTGCATGGTGGTAGTGGAAAGTGACAGCAAGCCTCGCGTATGGCTCCTTCCCGTAGTGAGCACTAGATCATCTGCCTTGCCAAACTCCATGTCTTCCTTGTCCTTCCCAGCTGAACTAAAAGGAATTGAGTGGGAAGGAGGTCTGGGAAGGGACAGAGTTTCCCACAGTGGATGGAGTACAGATTCTTTTTTTTATTACTGTTATTATTTTTTTCTTCCCTTGCCATGTGTTTGGTCTCTTCCGGCCAGTATTGTGGGGAAAGAAGCCAGCTTCTACCCCGTCTTGCCATCGTCTGCTTTCAAGTTCCTTGCTATGGGTGGGAGGAGAGAGGTTTTCCATTGCAGTGGCGTTGTCCACATCTGGGCCATGGTCTGTGTGTTCAACCAGGCTGAAATCGCTATCCTGTTAGACGGTGACTTTGAAACACAACAGAGTAATGTGGTTTAAAATGTAAATGTCTGTCAGGCTTCCAGCGAGTGTTTGCTCACACACAGTGCTGTGTTTGCTGGCCTGGTCCAGCACGGACTCAGTGGGTGTTTTGTTGCTGACCCCCGTGGGAGCCTGGTCAGGTCTGTCGTGGGCGGCTTGGTTGGGGTGCTCACAAAGGAGCCTGCACAGTGGTTGGTCTGTGCTTGGATGCGTAGCTGCTGCCACAGTGAGACTCAGGAAATACATGTAAAACAATGAGATCTATTTTAAAATGCATGGAGGGAAAGAGTGGGTATTTCAAAGCACGTTCATCAGTAGTCAGATCATTTTTGTGCCCATACTGTATTTTTGTCCTTCCATTTTTTTATCCATGGTCAGTCCTTAGATTATGATTTTTCTAATCAGGGGCCTGCATGCATTTATGTATTGTTTGCAACAGCAGAGCCTTGATGTCACACAGGACATGAGAATAATAACTAATCCAATTTACTTATTTAAAATCAAGTCAAATGAAAAAGGTAACTCCCTTGTTCAGTTAACATTTACATGTCAGAATGGATGTTCATTTTTTACTAATGTGCCTTGTTGTGGAAGGTTTCTGACCTCTGTATGTGAACAGGTCATTCCCAGGGTCCTTAATTCCTGTATATGATTTAAGCACAAACATAAATTGTGTTGCCATTGACATCAACATACTGAATGATATTTTTAACAACTAACCAGCAAGAATGTTAATACATGTTTTGGCACTATGTATTGCTTGAAAAGATTTTTTTTTTCCTTTTATAATAAAGGCATCCTATCTATTTTTATCAGTATCCAGCAATTCCAGAATGAGATGATGTGTTCTCTACCCATGTTGTTTACTTTGCTATATTGGAGACTGAAAACTTTTATCCACCTTACCTGTTACCATTGTTTTGATTCAGCGCTAAACACAGCCTTAAGGTTGCTAGCGACATATTCAGAAAATCACAGCTATGTGATCCTGATTTGATGTGAACTTGCTCTGCTGATACAGATTGTCTAAACACATGGGTAGGTTAGCTCTGCACCAGCGGTCAGATCAGGTATTGTCTGTTTTCCTGCTGCTGACATGCAGCAGGCATAAAAAGCACAAAGTTGGTGTAAGCTGTGTATTGTGTGCTCTCACTACTTCAACAAAAGTGAGATTGTATGTCCATGTCTGTTGTGGGTCAGACTGGTGTTGGCTGGGTGTAGCTCATGGCAACTCATAAATGATCAGCCCTGTGTTTAAATGATAGATTAATGCCATTTCAGGCTTGTTGTTAAATAGATTGAAAGAAGCAGCTTATTGCTTACTGAGCTACACTGAGAGAAAAGTTACTGGATGCTTTCTCTTTTGAATCATTCTATTCATCTTTATGATTAGCAAAGTCAGTTGGGGGTTTTCTTGCTTTTGGCTAAATTTTGAGTTTCTGCAGCCAAGCCATGGGGGAATCCAGCCACGTACTTGTGATCCTATAAAGTCCTTGAACTTCTGAGCTTGGCACCAGCATATATTCCTGAAATGGCTGATTGTTCAGGTTATACTGAATTTATGTTCCTCTTGATCTTCCTCTATGGGTACACTTCAGTACCCTCATAGGGTAGATCCTTTGTCCTACAGTCACCCTATATACGAGCACAGCAGTTCAGCGTGGATTTTTTACATCATATCTGCATACTAGCCTTATTCATTTTTGACTGCCTCCTTGCTGCGTGGCATAGTTCATGGTTGTATCCTAATATTATGATATGGTTCCCTTGCAAGCTGGATGAACTTTAAGCTCCTGCTGTACTTGTGCTTTGTATCTTTATTGGGACAGAGTTTTGCAGCAGAGATGAAAGCAATGTGAACTGGAGTACCTGACAAAAACTAGGTGAAAAGCAAAGGGCTGAGCAAATAGTGTGCAGTAGTATCAATGGGATTGGGGAGAGCATTTTGTTGTGATGAGATGATGCAAAGATCTGGGAAGCCCCTGAATTTATTCTATGTGCACTGAATTCATTGCATCAATATGTCTACTACGTATTTCTTTTTAATGTGGAAAATGATAGAGGTAACTTAGAAGTTCGAGCAGTGTAGAGACTTGCAGATATATAAATGGCTTTATCTGCTACTGGATTTCTTCTTTGTAGTGGAATTATAGAATTGTATTAGTTTTTGATTGCTTGCTTGTTTGTTTTTACCTGCAAATAAAGCACCTATAGACCCTTGCTTTAACCAAAAGGAAACAAAAAGAAAAAAAAAAATTATAATTCCTTTTCCGAGGGCCCAAGACCTGCAGTTCCCAACAAAAAACTTGTTTTTCTGCCATTGTCTGTGGAGAAGGTCAGTATCTAAGCTAAGGAAGCAGCAGAAGGTGTATCTTAATTTGAAGCACCAGCTGTGAGAAAATACCCAGACATGCAAGTTCAAAGACTCCCACAACAGCCAAGGTACTTCAGTTTGTCACTGAGGGAGGAGTACTGCAATAAACTTGACCAAACACACACACAATTTAAAGACTGATCATCTGTTAAAGCCTAACAAAATAAAGCATGACCTTTTTATCTCCCCTCCTATTCAAAATAAATAAAAAAACATCCAGCTTCAGAGGCATTAGCAGGCTAGAACTCAACTTGTGCACGAAAACACTGGTCCTGAAGGCTGTGCTCAATTTAGTGCAGCCTTCTGTTACATTGCTGCCCATTACGTTTCACCCAGTTACTATGTACGAAGGCCAAAGACTCCTAAGGCCAAACATCTCAGCTCTTGAAAAAGTTGAAGTGTGTTCCAGCTGTAGGTTAACCCTTTGCTTGGGTGGGAAGATGCTCCAGGTTAGCACCATCCAGGTGACTGCCTGCAGTGTGCTTTTAGGACATGTGAAACAAACCCCATAATTTAGAAGTAAGTACAGTAGAGCTGGTCCTGCCCTGAGGTGCAGAGTCAGTTGACCTTTCAGAATCTCTTCCAGCTCCCTTACCCTTTCCCTCCTTCTGCCTCCTCCCCCCTCACCCCCACCTTTATTTTTTATTTTTCTTCTGCTTTGAGGAGCATACTTCTCTCATCGGTTTGGATATACTAGAATGTTTTATTTTTTCCATTTTATTTGGATGTGTGACCCCTTGGTTGTTAAGCAGCTGATGAGGTGGCAATAACTGCAGCAAACACTTACCTTCCCTTTCAAAAAGGCACTGCAACATCTCTGCCACAATGGTGAACTTGCTGATACTCCATATCGAAAGAAGGCAGGGAATGAATCTTCATTAAGAAATTTCTCTGTTAGGTATTTTCTCCTCAAGGTTGACCTCTAACCTTGCTGGAAGCATCCTTCAGGCTCTATTCAGAGACCCAAGTAGTCAGTGAGCCACTTTTTCCCTGCTCTTTTGACAAGAACTGAGAGCAGCCTCGATTGCCAGTTGGTGGGCTTCCCTCTTGCTGTCTTGCCTACAGTGAAGCTGGGGCAGATATTTCTTAGTTGTGCTTGGAGGTTCCTGTGGAAATGCTTTCTCTGCGTTTCTCACAAAGCTACCTCATGCTGAAAAGGAGCTTAAAAATACTCGTTGTGTAAAGGTCCTGTCGTTTCAAGTATTTCCTGTTCATAAGTGCAAATGCTGAAGACTTTTTTTTTTTTTTTTTTTTTTTTTTTTTTTTTTTTCCTGCTGTGAATGAGAGAGGTTCTTGTGTCCTGTAGTGCTGGTGGAGTTTTGCCATTTTGTATGAGCAGAGCACACAGCTCTTCTTAAAGCACCTTTATGCGCATATATAATTTTAATAAAAATATCAGCATGAAGGCTTTTAGGCAATGTGTAATACTGTTTTGAGTATGACCATACCATCACGTCTCATCTCCAGTCTATGTGGGATTAGACTTGTGCTGCTACTCTGGATATAAAAGATATGAATTATTTTGGTTGCTTATTCTGCTAAACAGTTCATCTGGGAAAAAATACCTATTTTTGTTTAAGATGTTATTAGCTATACAGTTAGAGTGTTAATGGTTATACAGAAATGTTCGGCCTTTATCTCCCATTTTGTTTTTCACTGTGTTGCTCTTTTCCTTCCCTGGGTGTCCTTGCTGTTTCATTGTGTATGTAGCCTTGAATCCCATCGCATTCCTTTAAAATAGGCCATGTGCTTTCTTAAACAAGTCCATCACAATATTTACTGCAGTCTGGCCACAAGGACTGCCCGGTGAATATTACAAATGTCACTGAATGTTAGAAAGACATGTTTATAACTTTGTCCTTGTTATTAATAACTTAAGTAATTTATTTTGTGTTAAACAACCTTGTTGTGTTAACAATTTCTACTGCTGCTTTGTCATCTTTTGTGTAGGCTTGTTGGTTGTTGCAGCTAAACTTTATTATAAAGGTCATTAAAACTCTCTGGCTGCTCAGGGAAACTATCATGCCACTCCTCTTATTCAAGCACAAGTGAAATATATTTAACAATTCACCTTCAAATAGAAAGATTTTCTTAAGTGAGTTTTTTAAAAACTGAAGAAATGCTTTAATATGCTTGCTGTGGTCAGATAAAGCAGACCTTGCACTCTTACAAGGCCTGTGTAAAGATGAGAAAATTCGTGAGAAAATCCTCCTGCCTCTTTCATGTTGTAGTGTTTTAAATTACATTAACAGGATTTTCTCTTCTGGCCTTAAGTTTGGTGCATGAATGTGAGGCCTCATCATACGACTGATAAATTAAACAACAGTTTCAATGCACTTGCTATAATTATCTGAAGTAAATACAATCCTGAAGTAACATTGTCTATGAGTCTAACAGTTTATACTGGAACGCACCGTTTAACATGCATATCTAGGTTAATTGTAGTGGCAGCTTTACACAGAGGGTGAAAGCTCCATTACTGCTAGCAATGCTTAGGGATTTGCATTTACTTCAGAATGCTGGGACTTGCATTTTTGGAACAAAAAGGCACCATGTTTTACCATTGTGCACAGATATTTTCCTGGAACCATCAAGCCACATATGTGGGGTGTACTTACACTGTTATATTTACAGATAATATCCTTGAAAGTGTTGTATTCGTGCAGTATTTCTGCAGCTATTATGTTGCTCATATAGCTTGATAAAGATATTTTTACCACACTTTATGATGTATGCTAAGCGTATGTCACAATGGAAGTAATTATTTCCATGGTAAAAATCTGTTGGGAACATAGATTTACCCAGGCTGGGTGCAGAAGGATTGGGATCAGTTAGTACGTTCTGAGGTACCCGGTGCAGTGGGCCGGGCCTGGCAGGCCACTAGAGGTCTTTTTGCCTTGCACCAGCTTTGCTGGGGCAGGTTGCTAGTGAAGACAGTGATGTTACCTAAATTAATTCAAAAAGGAAGAAGCTCTGTTCAGGTTAAGGGCCAGTAATATATCAGGAGGCAGGGTGGTCAGATGCAGTAGCAGTGTCACCATCTTGTCCTGCCTGCCCAGGCCTTGAGGGTTTGGTACCTCCATTTCCCTCTGCTTCTCTTGCTGGGATGGTGGCATGGTTCTTCCATGCAGCCTTCATGCAAAACATAGTCAGAACCCATCCCTATCAGCTCTGAAGCACCCTAGAGAAGCCACATAAAAATTTATGTCCAAAAAACCTGTTTGGTTACATTGAAAGAGTGCTTAGAACTATAAATCCTGTTAAAAACACAAACCTTCCTAATCTCCTTCTTGGCGCCAGCACCAGTGCAGCCTTTTCACTGGTTATAAGAGGTATGTTTTTCTTCATGGATCCCAGAGATGTCAAACCTGCCAAACAACAGCTTGGTCACGGGTTTAATGTGCTTGGAGTAGGATTTTCATCTCTCTTCATACCACCACAGCTGCTGCCCCACCTCCCTGATCCCATTCTGTGCCCAGGGCCTGCAAAATTTGGGGTGCAGCTTATCTTTTTTATTATTATTATTAAAAAAAAAAAATATTTCAGAGTTTGCAGTGATACTCTTGGCTGTCATTAAATCAGTGGCAAAACTCCTTTTGGTTAGTATGGACGGAGAGTTTCTCAAGTGCTCTTTGAAGAAAATGGCTTGTGCCCAAAATTTCTTAGTTTTTAAGTAGCTCTTTAAATAAAATACCCTTTCTGTATGATTTTTAGTTGA
Source organism: Heteronetta atricapilla (assembly GCA_011075105.1). NCBI lineage: Eukaryota > Metazoa > Chordata > Aves > Anseriformes > Anatidae > Heteronetta > Heteronetta atricapilla. The sequence continues at coordinate 27,452,885 of CM021763.1, read as the reverse complement.
AAACCCTTCTCTTTGACTGATGCTGCAGGTATTGAATTTGCTGCAAGTGGGACATGTTTGGGGGAGCTCATACAAGCAGGAGCTTCTGGCCCCTGCCCATAGGGACTTTCTGCCAGATGCTGCATCTCTGAGGGCTTGGTAGGGCCTCATCTTCTCCAGCCCCACAATGCATGTGGCATTTCCCAGAGCTCTGGTTCCAAACACCGGTTTCTTTCTACTCTTTGAACATTTAAATATTTTTATTCTTGATCCAGGCTGTAGGAAGGTGTTCTGTGCTTCTCTAATTTTGAACTTGAGATAACTGGGATACTGCAATGTACTCTATATGAAGTTATTTTATTATTACTATTATTTTTTAAATGACGGTCCATGCAGCACTTCAGGTGGTTGACAAGAAGTTTGTTTGGTCTGCAGTTACTTTTGTGGTACGTTTTGCAGTTGTGGATGTTGATGTGTCTGTTTAAAGTTCTTCGCTGTTACAAGCATAGAATATATTTGAGAGATCTGTTCTGTGTAGGTAAAGTTGAGGTTCTTGTTTTGAGTGTAGATCTAAGTAATATACTGTCAGGTTGGTCTCAACAAACACCCTTCGACTTTAAAATTTACTTCCTGTACAAGTCTGCCAGAATCAACACTGTATGAACTTGAAGGCAAGAACCTTCCCCAGCATTTTTGTGAGAAACAAGTCATGACCAGGGGCTGTGTTTATTTCCTGAGATGGTGAAGGGGGCACATCCTTTCCTTTGCTTTTATTGAAAGAAGATTTAACAACGTTAGGTCCATGTGGAGGCTGAGAATCATCCTTAAGCTTACCTAGACATGGAAATAAACCTGTAACTTCCTCTTATGTTTTTCCAAGTTCATCTGGATAGGCTCATTGGGGAAAGTTAACAATGGGAGAGAGGTTGAATTGTCCTTAGACAATTAAATGGTGAAAACAATGTCAAAGGCAGAGCTTTCTAGCCACTGGCAGATTCTCAGGAACCTGGCCCAGAGAAGTCCTCTGTATCCATGCTCTCACAGCAGCCTTGTATTCAGGCTGCTTTGCAGGTGCCAGTGAGCCTTACCTAGTTTGGGTTTTAGCACCAAAAGGATAACCATTAAGCTTAAATTGGTCCAGTATTTAGAAACGCACAGTTTTGAAAGAAATAAGCCAGTAGGATGTGTTTTCAGCTTAATTATGTGGAAGGGGCTCAGAACAAACATCGCCTTCAATGAGTGCTTCATGGAAGTCTCCATTTCAGGTCATGTGGTCATGTGTACATCATCTTTTTTTTTTTTTTTTTTTTTCTGTTGGTTTTACTCTTTTGTTAATATTTAAATTAGAGCTCAATTAACTACTTTTAGGTGCTGATAACCCTAATTTTAATCTCTTCATACTTCAGCAGTGGGTCAATGGCAGAGGTCTGTGCACTCTAGAGAAGTACACAAGAGAAGGTGCTTGGCTTACACCTTGCAAAATGGAATGGTGAGCAGTGGAGCAAGCACTTTTACTGGATGCAGTAGTACTGCTACCAAACAAATTTTTTTCTGAGAGTGTAGAAATTTCTTGTGGGACTCATGGCATTGTGCTGTGCTGTTGTTTACTTAGGAAAGATCTGAGCAAGTAGCTCCTGCTCTTTCACTGCAGCCTGCTCCTGAGGCTGGGCTGGGTGCATTCCCCCCTGAGGGACTGGGGAAGTCACTGCTTCTGCAGGGGTGGGTTTAATGGAAAGGTATAAACTATTGTTCAGGTTTAAGCTAATAATATAAGCCTTTCTCTCAAAAGGCTAATGTAAGAGCTCTGGGTTTCTGCCTATTTGAGCTTACATTGTTTGTGCAGTGAGGCTGACAGAAATCAAGCTGGTACATGTTTCTGAAGCTGTTTGCATCTTTCTAAAACTGAGCATTAACAACTGCTGCACAAATAGTAATCTGAAGTAGTTGTGGCACTGAAATTTTGTTTAATTTAATATATATGTGTATATGTATTTTGGTAGTCCTTCCAGGCTGTTTCTATGTGGCCTACGACATCCTAAGTTTTGTTTTGTTTTGTTTTGTTCTGTTTTGTTTTTCCTAATAAAGTTTTCTGCATTAGTCTCCAACAGGTGACTTCCCCAGACCTTGACGTGACCAGTAAAGTGAACTTACTGCTTACTGGAAGTGATAGCTCCCAATAAAGCCATGGCTTGCCTGTATACACAGCTGAGTACATGGCAAAGTCAATACTCTTGAATGTCTGGGTTTAAATACAGCTAAAGGCAAGGTCAAACATCTAAAAACTAAGTGTAAAGAGCAAAATGAGCTGTCATTTTCAACTCATCTCCTCTTTTTCCTTTTCTCCCTAGAAAGACTGCATATTGGTCTGGCTTGGGAGCTGGATATATCTTTACTTCTGTTCCAGATGCTGTCTGGACAACATACGTGTGATTATTATATTAACAGTATACTTTTATTCAAATATATATTAAAAAATATTTTGCAAATGTAGGAAAGGAATTGATCAAACACTCTATGTATGCTTTCTAGTTCCAGCCAGTCCCATGAGCTCAATTTCCTCTGCAGCATAGAGATGTCTGATGCTTTTAGTGAAAATGTTGCTTTACTGTCAAACCTGTCATTAAATAGACATAATTCTGCACTAAAGGTGGACTGAGCTAAAAGAGGAGATGTTTAAACATTCAGGTTTAAATATGGTATTAACTAAACTTTGAAGGCTGTAGCTCAGAAGAGAGGATGAAGAGGGCAGAAGTGCAGAGAGAGGACAGGCAGCAGCTTGGCAGGCACCGGGCATGGCTGGATGGGACAAGTGCTGTGCAAAGCAGTGAAGGGACAGGAAAGGATGAAAGGGTAGGCATGAACTCCAGAAGTCCAGCAGCAACAGGATGCAGTTGCACAAGGTTTTCAGATGATGAGAAGGGGAGATGATGTAAATGTCCTAAGGATGTTTTGGAGAGGAGTAGAGAGAAAAGGGATACTTTGAAGCTAGAGAAAACAAAACAAAACAAAATAGTGGCTTGAACAGCTAATGAAAATTGCTACATATTTTAGTGGAGGCAGTTGATGAGTATGGAATTAAGCAGTATGATATAAGGAAGTCTGTAGATGAGATAGATGCAATTTGGAAGTGCTGGAGATGATGATAGGAACTTATGTTTTGTGAAATAATTGCCTCTGATGCCAGGTGTGGTAACCATCCAGCATCAGAAAGCATGCAGCCTTCTATTCAGCTGTGAAGGTTCTTTTATCTTTGAGTTTTCTCTAGTATTATGTGGTTTAACCCTCCTTTTTTTTTAATTGCATGAAATTTTCAAAATGAATCACTTAATTGTTTGGGCAGGTACAAGATAGCTGCCAATTTGTCTTTCTTCTGTATTTTTTTCCTTAAATTACTAGCAATTTATTCCTCTGAAGGGTTGTAAGGTAGGGCTTATGAAAAAGCTATTATCGTATACACTTGAGCTTTCCACTGTATTTTCCCTTTTGCTTTTTCCCTCTACCCTTTAGAAGACAAGCAGTTGTGAAATTCTCCCTCACATCTGTACATTAGGCAGTGTGATCAGTGTTTCTTAAGTTGTTCCACTACTGAGTCTAAATTGACTTTTATTATTATTATTATTGTTTTTTATTTTAAGGAGCAGTGTAATGCAAGTTACATTTTTTTTTCTAAGAGTCAGCTTACAAAATGAGAAGTAATACCACAAAATATCTCCCCTGTTCTTGCAGTTGTGCAGTGTGAAAGCTGGCTGCCTATGTAGTCCTTCAGCTTTAGGGGTCCAGAGGTTCCAGAGGTGGTTTGTGAGTGATGGCCCATGTAGAAGAAACTCAGCTGTGCTCCTCTGCACCAGGCTGCTGGCAGCTAAGCCCATACTGGATCAGTCCTTGGAGCTATCTGAGATATTTCAGGGACTTACCCTGTTCCTATCTCCCCAGAATAGCCATCTATAGCATTACTCAACCAATGAAAAGCCCTATTCACAACTAACATAAAAAGATGAAATAATTATAGTTTTAAAAAAAGGATGTAAGGTACAAATAATAATAGAAATAAGAAGAGCAGTTCTGTGTATAGCAGTGTAAAAAGAGAAGCAGGAGAAAGCACTTGGCAGTTACAGTAACACTTCAGGCTAATAAAAAGAGATAAGCATCAATTTCTGGGGATGACAGACATGTCTGCTCTCAGTGCTAGTCTCCTAAAGTTGTTTACATCTAATCTTGCCAGAAAATCCCATTTAAGGAAGATGTTGTGTGTCTGAAAGTAGATTCTGCCTCTTCAGCTCTAGCTCAATAGACGTGCTTGTGTTTAAGAGGAAAACAAATGCAGGATTTGCGTTGTTATGAGTGACAAGAATGATGTCCTTGGGGAAGGTAGTAAAAGATGTGACGTTGCAGGGGGCTGGCAAGGGTCTCACTGCATGTGGATTGAGAGAAGTGGCCTGCGGTGCTGCCGTCACTGGAGGTTGTGGGGACGGTGAAACACCCAAGCAATTTTTTTTTTTTTTTTTTTTTTTTTTTTTTTTTTTGACTTGATCACAAATATCCAGCATGTTTGCAGAAAGAGGCTCATTTATTATATAGTGAAAAGGAGCACAACCGTGTTTTTCAGCCATGGAAGTTTCTATGCTACCATGTTATGCTTTGGTACAGGCTTTTACCATACTTCTCATGGAGCTGATGGAGCTCATGTCACAGCAGCTGTTTAAAGTAGAGAGGGCACAGGCATCTTTTGGAAGTGTGAGATGATGAGATACTCCTCTGCAGTGTGTTCTCCTGAAACACCAATTCAGATAATGCTTGGGCAAATCCAGTCTTACATAGATAGAGCAACTGTGGCAGCCAGAACCATGTTGGTGCAAGCTATCCTCCTCTTTGAGGAAATGCAACTTCATCTAAATTTCCTCCCTTGAACATGTCAGACACTTGTTATTGTTTGCTGCTTCTCAGATCCCTTTCCTGTTCTTTTTCGAAGCCATTGTACAGCAGATTTTTCTTGGCCAGTTGCTTTCTGTTTACTATGAGAAAACAAAACAAAACAAAAAACAACAAACATGGGCAAATATCTGGGAACTAGTATTCTTTGAAACTCAGTTGTAGAGTTGCAACAATGCTTTTATTCTTTAAACCAAGTTTAAAATTTTTCAATCACTTTTTTTTTTTTTTTTTTTTTTTTTTAACACAAAGAATACTGTGTAAATAGCAAAATACTCAGATTCATTGATTTGCTTACTCTGAGGCATTTTTAATTAAAAGTCATATATTAAAAAAAGTCAGGATGAAAGGAGTATGCTAAAAGACATTGTTTAAAGACAAATTTTTAAATTACCTTTGCTTGTACAGGCATAAACACAGCATTATTTTCAAAGGGGAAGTAGAAAACTGCAGATTTGTCATTGGATCACAGACTCTGCGTAATAGAGTTGGAAAGGTTATAAAAAGTTTGCATTGGAAGTGTATGTTCATGAGTTTGTTGAAAATGAGAAACTTACTGCATGTTTATAAAATCACATTCATTTTTCAGGGACAGGTGACTATAAATGCAAAATTTGAGAAAGGCATTTACCTGCCAGAGGATGCTGAATTTTACTTTGTTTATGACGGATCCATGAAGAGGCACATAATGTTTGCTGAGCGGATCAGTGACAATGCTCTTCAGTCCCTAGTTCCAGGTGAGCACTACTCATGTCTACTCACTGCCTAACTAACCTGATTTCCTTTTATGATAAGATCACCCGTATGG
>CM021763.1:27424205-27446769 GCA_011075105.1 Heteronetta atricapilla | reverse complement strand
CTTAAGGGTCCCTTCCAACTCAGGATATTCTATGATTCTATGATTCTGTGTTTATATTTCTGATCTCTTTGCTATATCCCAGCCCCATTTTGAAGCTGGGCATAACTGGGTGATGTGGGTAACTCTATTTTATGGTAGTGGAGGAAATGAAGGCATTGAATGACAGTCTGTAGGATGCAGCCTGAGTTTAACTGGCCATACGTGATGCTGCCCTCCATAGCCATCTGTACCTGCATGGTGTCAGACACAGACAATGCTACAGGCAGGGCTTTCCTGGGTGTACACATAGTAGGGTGTGTAGGCACATGCATCTTCAGGCATGTCATTGATTTTAGTCTGAATTCTATTCAACAGTTCCAGCCTACAGTTTGCCTCTGGGAACTGTAACACCTGCAAAACTCATGTTTTTGTCTGGGCTTTCCCTGGAGGCAGCAGTCAGCCAGGCTTGCTGGGCCCAGGTAGTGGTGGCTTGGGGTGCTTGGGACTCTGCTTGAGCCATGGGGAGAACCGTCTAGGGGTGCCTTGCTGCAAGTAGAGGGGATTTGAGCTCCCTCACAGCTGGCGTTGTCTCTCTCGGCCTTGGCGTTGTCCCTCTTGCTGGTGTAATATAAACCCTGGCTGTTGTCATTATTGTGTGCTTTGTGACCTTTTCATTTGTGGAGTAGGTGGCTATAAACATGATGTACCTAGGCAGTAGGTTCCGCTTGTTATTTGTTCTTGTTTTCTAAGGGACATTTAGAATCTGGGAGTAACCAGCAAGTATAAAAAGGGAAAGTTTGCTTTCCCTGTTCCTATCTCCCCAGAATAGTGTTACGTGGTGGCTGTAAATGCTAAAAGATTGTCTGTAAATGCTAAAAGATTGTCATGAAATACAAAGGGAGAAAACACAGTGCTAGACTTATCCCAGGGTAGCAAGGTTATTTTTCTGAGATGCCTGAAATAACACTACTAAATAATTACTTCTCAGCTAGGATAAAAACAGGAGGCTACCGGCAATGCTTAATCCTCTGTCTGCTCTCAACAGGGGCCATTAGCAGATTAAAATAAAAGGCAAAGTTAAAATATAGCTCTGGTGTAGTTACTGTTGGTTCATAGTGGCCAAATTAAACATAAGGGAATGCAGAGCACTTCAAAAACAACTGCAGATGTGGTAAGCACATGCTTGCTTCTGCAGATATTAGACTGCATATATACTTGCAGTTATTGGGAGGCTATTTTAGGAAATTTAGATTTGCACCCATAGTATGTCATGGCAGCTCTCCAGTAAGAGGTGTGAGGACAGGGTGCTTACCTTACAGATGTGTGAAATCTATCCTCACCTGAATGGCAAAGAAAGAAGAGGAAAGGTGGGGTGGGATTTTTAAGTGGCAAACTCCCTTGGACTTTGACGGTCATGGTTGTAAATTAGACAGTTGATACAGCATTGAATCAAGCCTGCCAAAAGTATGAAATGTGCATTTGTTAAAAGCATCTAGGTTTTGGCCTGCACAGAGATGATGGGTTGATAAAAAAATGTGTGTTAATAAATAAATGTATTCCTCAGAGTTCATGTTGCATGCTACTGACATTCTTTTCATGGGTGTCTCTTGTAATTCTTATCCAGGTACCTTCATGCTTTTGATTTGTGGTGTTTAGTACTGAGATGGTTACCTCTTCTTTCTCATGTAGTTGAAGAATCTTCATATATAAAGACTGCTTGAAAAATGTACTATATCAGTATAACTGGAGGACTGGTAGTTCAGAGTCTAGTCAAATCCAGGTTCATCATCAGAAATGCTTGGTGGGTGCCTGACAATAAGTAGGTTTAACTAGAGGGAAGAAGAAAGTAATTCTGGATGAGTAGTCACAGCTCTTACAGGATGAGAAAAGAGGAAAAACTAATTACTTTTCTGAACATATATAATTTTAATGATTAATTTACATTATGATTTTAGGCCATGGATGCCAGGAAGAAGTTTCTGTCTCTGTGTTAATGTACACAAGGGGATACTCACCTGTGGTCCTCGGCAGCTGTCCTGTCACCTACAGAGAGAACCTGTCTTGCAAACTGTCTCGTTTTCTGGTCAATCACACAGAATGTGTCAGTACTACTAGTCACAAGGTTTTACTGGATAAGTTTGGGCTAACAATAAAAGATCTGCAGTCCCTGGATAATGATTTGACAATGGCCATTGCTCATGAAGAATTGCCGTCAACGTGGAGCATCCTTGGAAGCTACTCAGAAGGTGGTAAGATTTTATTTCACGTTGGAAGGCTTCTAGTGCTGACTTCCTGCATAGGTCAGAGCACTGTCTCTCAGCACTTTATTGAAGGTTTCCAACCCTTCTGCTTTATTTTGTGATTATGATGAAAAATTGTTTAAATATGAGAGGGGTACTCAGAGATTTGGTGTGTGCCCAGAAGTTTTAAAAAGAATAATTGTGGCTATTGTAACTCAGTCTCTCCAGAAGATTTTTGTACTTTGACTCACTGTTAAAATAGCTTTTATAAAAAGACTCTGCTTTTACAAGATTAAAGGGCTGTCTCTTAAAAAGAACTGTAATAGTAATTGTAGTAGTAGAGTATCTCTGCCATGATTCCAACCAAGTGAAATGTTTTAATTGTGCAGACAAAAAGGAGAAAAAGTATAGAGTCATAGAACAGAATAATGTGTTACTGTAGGCATTTGGATATGTAGAGTAAGCATACTGTTTATCATAGTTCTGTCAGTATTTATGCTTAACTTGCAACTATGTTATTCTTAGGGGAGAGTATCATTAACCAAGTTTTGAGTGTTTTTTTTTTTTTTTTTTTTTTTAATAAGAAAGTGGGATGCAAATATACATTAAACCTTACATTAGGGTATGCTATTGCAAAAATTTGTAACAAAATCAGGTGAAATTTGCCTGGTTTCATGTTTCATTGCAAACACAAAGCTGTAGTTACGTTTTGCTGAAGAGTGTAATTTTTTTTGCAGACTGAGCTGATTTATAGCTGAGGTTGGAAACAGTGTTAAACTTGATGGGTTCACATGTTTTTCATTGAAAATTTGGTACTTTTGGCTGTTTTCCTCTTAGTACTTTAAATTGCTAAAATTTGGAGGACAGGCAGTTTCCATATGAGCCAAACTGAAGGAGAGATTCATGCAAGCTTTTGGGAACTGAAAACACAACGCTTAGCCCGTTTCTCTGGGTGAGGGTTTTTCCCTGTCTTAAATCTTTCTAATTTTTAATGACAGTCAGCTTGAAATCTGCTACTGCCTACCTCGGGAGAAGGATAGTTTTTGTCTTCCTGCAGTAAATAGCTCTTTCAAGAGATGTGAAAAAAAAAAAAAAACAAGGCTCATTCAAATATTGGCTAGACACTGGATTTACTTGTTTCATTTTTATGTGTAGTAAATATTTGTTCACATTGCTCAACATCTGGAATGACAGTTTTGTAGCAGTGAAGACCTTGATTCAAAGCCTGAAGAAATCAGCTGTAGTTTTTTCCCAGATTTTGCTAAGCTTTTCATCAAAACCAGCTGAAGCCCAGCCCAGAAGTAACAGCAGGACACCTGAGCTAATGAGAGATGCTTGGCCAAATCTAGATGCCTACCTGTTTGCCTGAAACATGGGGAAGTTTCTGCTGTGTGTGTTGTGAGTCTGGGGGATCAGACACCAGCACATCCAGTACTAGGCAGAGCTCTGCCAGGGAAGCTGCTACCCAAATAGCAAAATTCATGAATTTTTAGTTTTGCTAGCTGTTAATTTGAGGTGTACTACAGCATTTATACATTAAATTACTCAGACTCAGTGGTCATTCATGCCTCTTGTGGGAAGTGAGTGTCTAACCAGGAATCATTGAATCATAGAACAGCTTGGGTTGGAAGGGACCATAAAGATCATCCAGTCCCAACCCCCTTGCCATGGGCAGGGACACCTCCCACCAGACCAGGTTGCTCAAAGCCCCATCCAGCCTGGCCTTGAATACTTCCAGGGATGGGGCATCCACAGTTTCTCTGGGAAACCTGTTCCAGTGCCTCACCACCCTCACAGCAAATAATTTCCTCCTTACATCTAATCTAAATCCCCCCTCTTTTAGTTTAAAACCATTCCCCTTGTTCTGCCACTATCTGCCAGAGTAAAAAAAAAAAAAATGCTTTCCCTCTTTTTTTTCAGCCTTTAAGTGCTGAAAAGCTGCAGCAAGGTCACCCTGGAGCCTGCTCTTCTTTAGGCTAAACAGGCCCAGCTCTCTTCGTCATAGGAGAGGTGCTCCAGCCCTCTGACCAATTTCATGCCTGTCCTCTGGACCAGCTGTAACATACCCATGTCCTTCTTGTGCTGGGGGCCCCAGACCTGGATGCAGCACTCCAGGTGGGGCCTCATAAGGGCAAAGCAGAGGGGCACAATCCCCTCCCTCGACCTGCTGGCCATTGCTCTGTTGATGCAGCCCAGGACACAGTTGGCCTTCTAGGCTACAATCGTGCACTGCTGGCTCATGCTGAGATTTTTGTCCACCAGAACCCCCCAAGTCCTTCTCTACAGGGCTGCTCTCAATGAGTTCTTCTCCCAGTCTGTGCTCCTGTCCGGGATTGTCCTGACCCAGCTGCAGTACTCTCCATTGATATGTGCAGGTCACATCTGCATTCATACCGCAGGCATTGCTTTAAATGGGGATCTTCTCCCTGCTTTCCAGGCAGTGTTTGTGTTACATCTGGGTGGTTGGCTCCCTCCTCTCCCAGCGTGACAAAGTCCTTGTAATGGGTGTCCCTGTTGGGCAGGAAGGCAAAGGCTGGCAACCCTTGTTGACTGAGGACTCCCAAAGGGTTTCTGGCCAGCTTTTTCTTTAGCCCAAGGGTGGTCTGTCATTCCCTCTGTCTCTCCCTCCACTCCTGATGTAGCATAGTTCTGCTTTCTGTCAGAGTTTGTGAAGCACAATAAATGTGTTGCTGCCAGTGCTATGGTAAAGACGTGTTGATACAGCAAAGAAAACTGAGGGTGAACCAGGACATGATGGATCCTGGCCTTTGAGGGGAGTTTGCTGTGCCTCTGTTAAGACAGGTAGGTGGTGGCCTCTGTTAAGGTGGTAGGTGGTGGTAAGTTGGTGCCTTCCATACCCAGAGAAGTCCTGACTCTAGGCCTTTTGGGACAGAAGTCTATGGATTCCTTTAAATGCATCGCTTGCAAGAATAGCCTGGGTGGCTCAAATAAGTGGTGATGGCCATGTACACACGTACAGAAATAAGGAAGGCTGTCATCTCGGAGTGTATACAGTCCACTTGACAGGAGAGCAGCTTACCCACAATAACTGACTATTCAGCTTTTTACTTTAAAACCTCTACATAGTTCTTTTAATTTTTCCCCCTTTGTTTTCCGTCCATGAGGCCCATCTGTTTTAGTCTCTTCTAATCGATTTGTATAATTCTTCATCTCCTGTATCCTTTCTCTTTCTTTCCTGAAAGCATTTTTTTTTTTGTTGTTTAGTCTCACAGTCATATTCTCTTTCACCTGAGCCTGAGAAGCACTGACTCATATTCTAATCCACTTGTTGTCCCCGTCTCAGTATTTTTGTCCCATTGCCAAAAGGCTGAGCTAAGCCATGGGTTGCATGTGGCAGAGGGAGCCCTGTGCATGCTGGGGAAGGAGAGGGAGGGATAAGGGAATGGACTGGGGAAGGAGGGCCTTGGACAGGTGAGAAGAAGAGGAGAAGGAGGTTCTTCATGTTCCACCATGAAGTAATGAAAGGTTGCCCCAGTACCATGGTTCTTCCCTGACACCCCCTGAAAAACATCAAATTGGGTGAGAAATATGGGATTTATAAGGAGCTAAAAATGAGAGGGAGACCCTATCTCCCTGATGTCCATGAAATTCCTTGTCGGAAGGTCTGTTTAGTGTCTTGACATGTGACAGTGTCAGGATGTTCATTTTAGTATCAGTGTTATGAAAGATTTGGGGTGGTATTGTTCATCAATAATTAGTATCTCATGCCTGTGAGACTAAATTGCTGCTGATTCTGTCAGTTTTCAGAACTGTTGGGCTATTTTTATTAGAAAAAAACTACTTTTGAGTGACACATGGCTTGCGAAAATTGTTGCACCATCTGGTGTTTTTGGACCTCTTTCATTTTTATGAGGATTTAGAGACGTACGGGTTGATGGAAAGATGTAAGAATAATTTATTCATAGGAGCTACGGTATTTGGAAAAAGTGTTTGTATTCCCTTTATAAGGCATAAAAAGTACTGGATAAAGAGAGAGACTGGATTGTCTAGGGAGCATTGCAAATAATTCAGGAATTTAGTGCAGTTGCACAGGTCAGAACTTGTTATCCACATTATTTAAAGTTCAACAAAGGAAACAAGAACGCACGAACCTTCTGGTAATCCTCACTTGTAATAAGTGCCTGTTAGACAGCTATGTCAGAAAATGCCTGCTCACAAAAGAGGGTCAGACAGTCTGATCGCCTGGCCCACAGCCAGTTTGCTGCCAGGGGAAACTGAGGACCCAGCGGAGGTGCTGTGCTTGGACACTTACACCTTGGTGGGTTTGAGGAAAGGGGAAAGAAGGACAGGGATGGAGAAGCTTCTTATTTGCTGATTGTACTTTTGTAATGGGTATTTTCATTCTGAAAATTGAATCGCTCAATTTAGGAAGCTAATCTGTAATAAATATTAACCCAAATAACTTGTTAAGATTGGTCAGAAAAGGAGAATCCTCTCACAGTTTTTATATTCAGGAGAAAAAAAAAGATGAAAAGAAAAGATGGATTCATTTGGATGAGAAATACTCCACAGTAACCTTCACAGAATGTCTCCTTGCTTCCTTTAGTAGGGTCAATTTAGGGCAGTCTTTCAGGGCTGGCAGCCCCCAAGGGCCATCAGGCACGGACACAGCATCCTCTCTGCAACTCTTACGTCCTTGGCATGCTCAGGCTTTTGTCCCCTGGCAGTAAGAATGGGCGCGGGAGTGCAGGAGCGTGGACTCTGCAAGGCGTCTGCATTACACACAGGCGGCTGAGGGAGTCTCAGTTTGCTTTAAGGGCATTGCTGGGAGGCTGAGGTCAGGTTGTCTGGGTGACATAACTGTGCTGGTAGTGAAACAAGAACGTTTGCTGCCAGCTTTGTTACTACTACTTTTTTTTTTTTTTTTTTTCTCGAGGAAGAGTGCTCTTTTAGGTTTGAGGCTATTAGTAGAAGCAATAAAATTACACTCTGAATTATGAAAGTTAGCTGTGGCTCATAGGGAAGGGAACAGTGTCTATACTTGTTTAATTCTCTTTCAGGAACAAAGAATTTTCATTTTATTTCATAAATGCTCTGTAATTATTTTCTAGGAATAGGTCTTGTGAAATTGTGAGAAAAATCTCAATAATTTTCTTCAGACAGGATCTTATGTGAAGCTGTTTTATTTGCGATTGCAATGGCGGGCGTCCTGCCAATCAGGAGCGCATTTTAGTAAACAAATCATAACCTTTTATTCCCTATTACCCAACACTGGATCACCTCCCCTGTTTCCTCATTGCCTGAGTACTACAGGTTCACAAACTACTTGATACTCCTCTATACCATATATTTACAATTCTTTTTCTTCAACCCTTTAATTTCTCCTTTTTTCATTTTTTCCCCCTTCCTTATGTTTTGAGAACTTGTGATCTTTGTTTTACTGTTCTCACACTGCTCGTCCTGTTTTTCTCAAGCTTCCACGTTATTTTGGAACAGTGAGGCCTTCTACTGTCCACTTATCTACTTAGTATTTCTCCTAGTTGTGACTACACAACTATCTCTGAATACAGAAAATTAGATTTCTGCTGCAAAAACACAACTTAGTTTCTCACAGAATGACTTGAAGTATCCAACTTTTATGCTTTACAGGATGCTTTTGGGAAACACTTTTCTGTTTTCTGTTGCATTTTTGACATTTTCATTTCTCTCCCCTGCTCCCTTTCACTGTAAATCCTGTTACTGTTTATACTTGGTGCTAATCATGGTCCTGCTATGCTGCATGCACTCAAACATGCCCCGGTGCCAGGCTGGTGGCTGCTGGTTGGGTTTGGCCAAACCAAGACCAGAAGATGTGCCCGACTGTTGCAGCCCACCTCCTGGGCCCGGACCAGCTCTGTCTGGAGTAGGTTGAAGGGTATCAGAATAGATTGGAATAGTTACAGCTGGAAGGGATCTACACAGATCACCAAATCCAGCAGTTTACTTAATAAAGGTACTCTACTGAAGGACAGATGATGACATGAGGAATAGGGAGAGTAAAGAAAAAGGGGATGCTCCAGTTTAAGTGGAAAGGGTTTAGGTGTCACAACATCACTGACTTCATGCCTCACTGCTGTCTGTTCACAAAACCATTTGCCAAGTGAGTTCAGCACATACGTATGTTTCTGCAGTAGTGGGGTGCACAGAAGACCTCTTTATAAACTCGTACACAGGGGATTTTTTTTTTTTTTTTTAAGAGTAATACATAAAAGAACGAAGCCAGGAAAAAGTGGAATTTGTCAGGCTGTTTTGATGTCTCCCTCTGCTTTTCAAGTCACAAGTCTTGAGTTTTCAGTCTCCTTCCAGGAAATGAATGAGATTCATAGCCCAGAAAGGGCTTAGTCATTTCTGTCAGAGAGAAATATTTGTTTTTAGTTTATTGTTTTGGACATAGGAAGAGATTCAGGTGCAAGGAAGAACAAAGGGATTTATTTAATGTTTAAAACAGATTGTGTTTGGCTCAGCTCAGTGTAACTCAAACAGGGTGTTTTGGCTGGAAAACCGGGATGCAATGCAAAACAATGTCCTGATAGTGCATATCCTTTACAGCACCACCTGCTTTGTGGTATCTAACCTTGTATGAATCAGCCAGCAGTGCATCTTTCAAATGTTAGTAATTGTTTTTTTGTGTGTCTTGATGGAAAATGATATTTTTTACCATTTAAATGTGAATTAGTTGAAGAAATCTTATGTTTTCATTGTTTCCTGGTTTTCTTCCATTTTTTGGCCACTGAATGAAGTTCAGTGAATTATGTTACTTGTTTTTTTTCACCACATCTTTATTTTTTGTTGCTTGATGTGGTATTTTTATTTATTGTTCTGCTTGTTTTGCCAATTTGCCACATTAAAAATCTTCCTCAAGGGAAGAGTAAATGAAAATGAAAAAATATGGGAAAATGCCATTTGTTCCCTGCTATTTAGGAGACAGAAGAGGAGAAGTAAAAGAGAAGTGAAACTGGAAGCTGTTTTTTTGAAAAAAAAAATTATTTTTTTTTTTTTTTTTTTTTTTTCCCCTTTGGTATTGCTAATCATAAATAGAACCATAGCAGAATGCAGCATTTGGATGGAAAGGATTTCTGGAGGTGGTCTGTTCCTGCCCCCTGCTCATGGCTAGCATCAGAGTTCGATCAGGTTGCCCAGGGTCAAGTTTTGAGTACCTGCAAATGACAGAGAGTCTGTAACCCCTCTGGGCAGCCTGTCTCAATGTTTGACCATCCTTGTGGTAAAAAATATTTTTCTTGTATTGAAAGAACTCATTTACCTATTTATCTTGCAGACTTTAAGCTTTGTATTTCAGATTTTAGTATCCCGAAGCTGTTAGAAATCACTATCAGGTTTTGCCTGTTCCTAGGCAAGCCAGATGGGAGTAGTAGGAGAGCAGCCCAGCAAAGACTCTGTGGAGCTGAAGATTGCAGATGGATCTAAGTACTGTTTTTAACTAAAAGCTTGTGAAAAGAGCTGGTTGAACTGTCAGCTGCTTTTAAGGTAGCCATGAGCAAACTGAGGCTAGTGTTAGATGAAGGTCATTACACTGGACAGATAAAAATTAGTTACCAGAGTATTTGTGGTGAGATAACAGAAGATATTGTAAGTCATGTTTGAAGACTGAAGAGATTAATGTGTTACTGAAGTTAATTTTAAAAATAGGTTCTTTTGTGGCAGACTTACTTACACTACATTGTTTTTAAGATTTGGCCTTCAGAAGTGTAACTTTATTTGCTGCCGTGTCAGAGCTTAGAGTAGGCTACTGCTGGTTATGGGAGTCTTTGTAAGGGCTCCCTTTTTTGCTGATCAGAAAAGTCCTAATCTTATTTTGCCCAGTGTAAGTTTATCTCTGGTTTGTGTGTGTGTGTGCTTTTTTGTTTGTTTGTTTTATTAATTACAGTGTTACAATATACGTTGAAACCCAGTGACCCAAGGCCAAAGTTTTAATCAGGAAATGGAGTTCAGAGTAAAGTTTGCCCTTTTATTTCTGTCTTTAATCTGAGGCTTGGGGTGTGGTTAATATATAATCAGATGCTTAGTGTACTTACTACTGGTTAAAACACTTTCATGTATTTTAATTAGATGGGCTTATGCACTGGTTACTTATATAGAAAAAAAAATGGCCAAATTAGAATCATCCAAAGAATCCCACTTTGGTGTCTGAAGTGGAACTTCAGCAGAATTTAAGCGCTCAAGAGCAAGGAGCAATTCTGAAAGCCCATGCTTTAGTGAATATTTTAGTCTGGAAACACATAATATTTCCTTGGGGCTGTGTTTTATAACACAAAATTTCCTGGGCATCTCCAGGAAATTCTAACTCCTTGGTGTATAATATAAGCATGCCAGACATGGAAACGCTGGTATCTGGTTCCCAGCTGTGCTCTGTTGCAGTAGAGTCAGGCTGCTGCTTTTGTGGTCTCCTCCTGCCCTGCTTCCCTTGAATTTCCTTCTGCACAGTTGGTGAGCCACTTTCAATTACTCATTAATGTAGCAGACAGGTGGTGCTCCCATCTGAAGGGGGGGACCTGAAGAAGTGTGAAGATGTGGATCCACATCCCATCTGGCCAAGGAGGAAGTAGAACGGAGCTCTTCCATTTCTGAAGTGGTACATCATCCTTTGTTTCACTGTTTGAGGTTCTCAACTTCACTTGTCTTTGTGAGTCATCCTAACCCTGCAGGACCAGGTGACTCATTTTTAGGCATATGTGTCCTAGATCATGCTCTGAATTCTCAGCCACCATCCACTGGCTATTGTAGATACGCTGGCACCCATACATCAGTGCAGCTCTGTGTGCATTACATGCACAGCCCCACACAGGCAGGGGTTACATGTAGCGGCCATGCCATGCTGCACCTGGGACAGACTGCAGAGGGGAAACTGGCCATGGCCTTAGCTACACAGCAGTGCTGAGGGATGAAGCAGGGAACATTTTCCCCAAGAGCAGAAAGGAGAGAGAAGGGAGTTTCTAATGCCACCTCCTCCTGGTCATTTTTGAGCTTGTCTGTGTGGAAGATAAGCAAAAGGAGACAAGTTCTTCACTGATGCTCTTCTGAGAAACCTTTTCCCCCCACTTTTTCTTTCTTCTGACACATCCCTTAGTTTCCCCTCTGGAAACATAGCCATTTAGGCAATGTTTCAGACTAGGTGGACTGAAAAGAAATCAGAGGCTTTGAAAGCCTGGGCAAGGATGTGTGGGCTTGCAGATGGCAGTGGAGCTAGGCTAGGTCTCTCCTTGCAAAAAATGGGTGTATTGATGGACCTAAGATAAGCAACTGATCTTGTTTTATGGTTATGCTATATGTTTTAAATGCTGCTGTTTTTATTTTGCACAGCTGATGAAAAAAAAAAAAAAAAAAAAAAAAGCCTAAACATAATTTTCTGCTGTGATTTGTTGTCTGTGCAAGATGAAAAATATATTGATTTTAGGAAAAAGTACTAGATTTGATATACAGAAAAGTTCCTTGGTATATTTTTCATAACAAAAAGTGTAATTATTGCATCTCACACCTACCATCACTTTCAGCCCACCCATAAGTGTTACCTATAGCTGGGGCCCTAAGTCAGTGAAATATTGAGTGTTGGCTTATCTACAGATAATTGAATATATTAAGATAAATCTCTGTTTATCAAAGAGATTCTGGAAATGCTTGAGCTGGATTCAGTGCTTAGACTGAAAGGTAGCATGTGCTTGAAAACTTTGAAATATATATGACATCTCACTTAAAACATATGTAAATACCATAATTCAGTCTGTTAATGATTAATGTTGTCAATAAAACTGCAGTAGTAATCATTGTCTCCAAAGACTGAAATTTGAAATATTTTGCAGAGCTTTGAGAAAAAAAGTGTAGATTGTTACTTTCCTCTGTGGCCTGAGATGCTGCAGCAGATCCTGTGCGCAGATGGGCACAACTATGCCTAAAGTCTGAAATGGGGAGACCAAGAAACGACATTATTGTCCAGAACCTGGGAGAAAATAAATATTGCATGGGCAAGATAATGTACCAGATCATGTGTTGGGTAGCCAATAGGTAGGAGGGAAGGGTGAGGAAGGTTTTTTTTTGAAATATGCCTGTGCTTCAGGAGCTTCAACATTCCTTTGTCACTGAACAATGTCATTCTTAATAGTATATTCTGAACTGTTTGAGTAATAGGGTAGAAAAAAAATCAATTGAATTGGTCTGATAAATGTCAATAGAGTATCATAAATCACTGGAATCCTAATAGATTTCAGCCAGTTGTTCTGAGAGCAGTACATTAACTGCTCGTATACTTGATGCTTGTGAAAGCACTCTAATATTTAGCTTCACACCAAAATATCAATGTAAGGAATATGTTTAGTAGCACTTGAGCTAACATTCATTTATTGCCCTTAAACTAGAGGCTTTGTGTTTGAAAATGTATGTAGACAGATAAATCTTGCTCTGAAGAAGTCAAATGGCTCAAGTGAAGGACAATCAGCGTTACATGATTTAGTCGATGTTGCCTATTGCTTTACTTTAAGCTTCAGCCTCTGTTGAACTTGGTTATTATGTTGTAAAAAGCAAAGAGGAGAAATTGGTGGGTGAGGCCACCTTTCCAAAAAGAGACACAAGAACTATTGTGCATGCTTTACCCACAAGTGTGATAGCTTATGTCTCACTGCACCACTATGGTTGTCTTAGCATGCTGTTAAGTAGGCTTCCCTGAAAAATCACACACTTTAATTACAATAAAATAAAATAAATACTTAGCCATGCTGCCATGTTTTGTGTTGCTGAGGCTGTGCACAGCAGCTGGAAAATTGCCTCAGCTATCTTCTGTAGTATATATTGGGATATCCCTTGTGCTGAATGCTAGGTACTATACATGAAGAAAGAGAGAAGCACTGAAATTATGTAATTCAAAGTGTTTTCTTTACCTCCTGGACTTAGATGGTATTTTGTATATCCTGGTTTAGCTCCATAGATGCTGAACTCTATTGATTTCAGTGAAAGATTCTAAATACTTCCTAAATACTTCCTAAATACTGCCTAAATACTTCCATGGGTCTGAACCTGAGCTGAGCTATTGCTTCAGAGTAAAAAAGTTTAACTGGATGCTTCTCAGCCAACAAAATACCAGTTTGGGTAGTTATGATTTTATATGTTTGTTGTGTTTTTCAGAGCCTACACAGAAGGAAACTCTTCTCCATCTTGCGATGAAATTAGGCTTGGTTAAACTCTCCCAGTTCTTAGCAGCCCAGCCTGGAGGGTCATTGGCATTAGCATTACCTAATGAGGATGGAGCAACACCATTAGATTTGGCTTTACAAAATGGGCACTCCAAACTTGTCAAGATCTTCACAAAGTCAGTGTACTGGTTTGTTGTTTCTCCTGAAAAACTCTTCATCTATTAAGGGATGTGGGAAGTAATGTTTTCTGTCAGAAGACTTGCCTATGATTCTATCTTGTGTTGGTTTCTGTTGCTTCTTGTCTTCACTACCACTTTAAGTGGCAAACTTTTATTTACAAGTAAAGCAAGACAATGATGTGTATTCTTAATCACATTTGCAAATCCATTAATAGTATTAGTATCAACATACGCACTTGTATGATTTTAAGCTATTGTCGTGATTCAGTTAGGGATTATTATCATTTTTCCTTCAAGCAGTCGTGTAAATAGCATATAATGTTAATTTTTAGCCTTAAAGTTTGTATTCTAGCATTTCATAATTTTGGATTCATGAGAGAGGTAAAAGGAAATTATTAAATAACAACAACTCCTTTTCCTGGACTTGTTAGAAAACACACTTGTCTGACAGGAGTTTGTTGTGGTTTAACCTGGCAGGCAGCACAGCAACACGCAGCCATTCACTCATTTCCCTGCAGTGGAATGGGGGAGAGAATCAGAAAAAAAAGGTAAAACACTTGGGTTGAGGTAAAGACAGTTTAATAGGACAGAAAAGGAAGGGAACATAATAATAATAATAAAATAAATATATGAAAACAAGTGATGTGCAATGCAGTCACTCACCACCTACTGACTGATGCCCAGCCAGACCCCTAGCCGTGACAGACCCCCAGGCCAACTCTTCCTGTTCCTATTGTCCAGCATGATGCCAGGTGGCATGGGACACCCCTCTGGCCCCCTATGGCCAGCTGTCCTGGCTGTGTCCCCTCCCAGCTCCTTGTGCACCCCCAGCCTCCTTGCTGGCAGGGCAGCATGAGGAGCTGAAAAGGCTTTGGCTTAGCTGGCCCCACACCTGCTGCTAACAAGTAAAGGCATCCCTTAAAATGCACATGGAGGGGCACACAGGTGCAGAGACATGACTGTCACAAAGGCCTTGGGAGACTCTGTGGCCTTTGTAAAGTCTCAGGTTGTAATTAAAGGAGTTGGTATTACACCCAGCACTACAGTGATGACTGTGTTTTTGCCAGACTTCCACCAGGCCGACAGATGACTTCAAGGACAAGTGCTTTCTGGCAGGTCTCAGCTGTCAGGAGCTTCCCCTGCACTGACCTGTGGTTCTGCCTGATGTGTGTGTCTCTCAGTGCCAAATGCTCAGTGCCAGGAGCCCTTCTTACTGTTGGTTTTCTTTGCAAATATGGGGAAATATGCCAGAATTTGAATACTTTATTTTTTTATTTTATTTTATTTTATTTGAGTGGAGCTCTTTCGGTCCCAGTTCAGTGCAGAGTATAGTTGATGTGAGAATTATGCACATTTCAGTTTGTCTGAAAAAAATATGTAAAACACCAGTACAGTACATTATGTTATGAATTGTTTGTAATGTCCAAACAATGCTGTACTCCCTTGAGACACTTTCTGTTTTTCTCTCTGTGATGGGATAACAAATCTGCTAGCTGCCAGTCATGTCCTACTGCTATATATGGCAACAGGAAAAGGTACTACTGCTAATTGACAGCAATTAGGAGCAATAGGTATTGTTACAGCTTGCTCTCACTGGCTTGTTTTATTAGACCACCACTTCTTGAGCTGTCTTTGTTTTTTCCATGCCAATTGCTAGAAGTTTCCTACTCTTGAAAGGAGTCCTTGGTAAGTATTTGTTTGCCCAGCTGTGTTTTCAGTGGATGTTCCAGGCTTTTTTTCCTCAGCGATTCTGCAGTGAGCATGCTGGGATGCTGGTGGGCTGTGCCGCAAGGGAGTGGGAATGGTGCTGTGTTTGTGTTTTCACCCTATCTGCACGCAGAGCATCTGCCCCGGCTCAAGGAGTGTGTTTTTTCCAGTTCCCAGGGCAGCCGCTTGCCTGACATTTCCAGAGTGGAGATCGGCGAAGGTGCCTGTGTTCACTTTGTTCGCTCATCGGAGGCCCTGACACTGACATTTGACCACACGGCAGAGCACTTGCTGGAGTCGGACGTGACGCTCTTCAGAAGGTACTTCTGGAACAGGCCGCTGCTCTACAAGGTGGGTGCCTGCCCAGCTCGGGGTGCTCACAGGTTGTCTTCACTTATTTCTTGCTGTGGGCTCTTCAGTCTGGGTTGCTATTTTTGAATAGCCTTCTAGTTGAAGCTGCTTGTTTCACCCGTGGCTGGTGTAATGAAGGATTACTGCTGTGGGCTTCCACTGTATGTAAATGCAGCTCACCATGTATATGAAGCTGAAGATTGAAAGATGTTGAGAACTTCATCAAAGCTTCTGTTACACCCCAAGTTGTTTTTGGGTTGCAATTGACTTCCTGGTAAATATCTCCACCTGAAATCTCTGTCTCTTTGATTACATTGCCATTGTACTCATGTTGGTACTTTGAAATATTTAATTTAGTTCCATTTTTCTTTGTACCAGTGTAATGCATGTGAGCCTTTATCAGGTACTGTGAGAAAAATCTCAAATATTCTTCAGACAGGATCTTATATGAAGCTAATTTATTCACGATTGCAATGGTGGGTGTCCTGCCAATCAGGAGCGCATTTTAGTAAACATATCGTAACCTTTTATTCCCTATTACCTGACACCTGATCACCTCCCCTGTTTCCTCATTGCCTGAGTACTATAGGTGCACAAGCTACTTGATGCTCCTATATACCATATATGTACAATTCTTCTTTTTTTTTTTCAACCCTTTTAATTTCTCCTTTTCATTTTTTTCTCCCTTTCTTATGTTTTGAGAACTTGTGATCTTTGTTTTGCTGTTCTCACACTGCTCGTCCTGTTTTTCTCAAGCTTCCACCTTATTTTGGAACAGTGAGGCCTTCTACTGTCCACTTATCTACTTAGTATTTCTCCCAGTTATGACTACACAACTATCTCTGAATACAGAAAATTAGTTCTCTACTGCAAAAACACAACTTACTTTCTCACAGTACCAACTCCAATGTATTATACACAGCAAGAAAGTACAGATTATGGACTTTTTGCTGTGGAGGAATTTATGGTGCACTGGGTCTTTTTTTGCTGTAAGGTATCTGGAGCACTCCTGTGATACCTTCAGGACATGCTTGAATTTAAACTCAGTAAACTAAGGAGGTTAGGAGTTAGAAGCCTGAGTTTTTAAATAGCAGTGCAGGTGCTCAAATATAATTTTGGATTGAGACTGCATGTCTCAATCACAGTTTTAGCTCATGACATAAAATTAGTGAGCTAAAAAGACACTGAAAATAGTCAGGGTTTTCTCTTTTTTCTGGTCTTGAAGTTTAGCTTTCCTTTTCCTTGTTTAACTTCAGCATTCCTTATTTGTGTGCTAATTCTCCTTGAGTCACATTTGTTATGTTCTTATAACTCAGAACATAAGCTTTGTTATGTTTAACACAAAAACTTAAGGTGTGTTTTTTTTTGTACAACCCTTGTGTGTAATCTTGTGTGTTTACTGCCAAGATTTTGATTTGCTCCCATACAAAAAAAAGTTGCTCTGTAGCTTGCAGAATACCTACAATTTGTGTGTGGTTTTCCCATGGAAACGATAGTAAACCCAGTGGCAAAACCAAGACAGTAATGAGGAATGCATTGTTATTTATATTGTTGGCTTTTTCTTAATCTCATCAAATCCTTGTTCTTCTTGTGGTATTGGAAATGGAAAAAGAAAGTGTTGTATGTTAGACGTTTGCACAGCTTTCAGAAACAAAAACTCTTTGAGGTTGCAAAATCTTGTATTTTAAGAAAAAAGCCCATCAGCTTTCAGTTGTGCTTTTCCCTTTTGCTCATTCCAGTAGTTGCAGCAGTCTAGATCCTTCTTTGTGGGGATTCTATGTCCATCCCAGCGTCAATGTTGCACTTATTTTATTAAAACTGAAATAATTAAGAATAATTAGGAAGGTCAAAGGGTTTGGTTAATTTTCTATAGACCAGGTGTCATCCTGAAATGTCTGTGGGGAGGCAATCAAACTTTCATGTTTAGACTATGTATTATATCCAACAGGTAGAGTAAAATTAATTTTTATTCTGTTATAAATGACTTGCAGCCCTTAGCCGGATCCAAAGTATAAGGTGAGTGTCAGAGATTTCAAGATATGTAGTTGTTTCAAAATAGAGGTAGAATTTACTGCTGTACTTGATCATTTAGCTCCAAGACTGTAAATCTAGTTTACTGTATTTTGAGACTGTATAAATGCCCACATTGTTATTTTCAGTTTGAGTCAGAAAAAGGCATGGACTAAACAGAAAGAGCTTGTGTCGATTATGGTGGGAAGTAGCACTGGATTTGTGTGTGTGAAGTGGATGGCTAATGGAGCAGCAGAAGCTACTTTTGTGTTTATTTACACCAGCAAATCCTGATCTTTCACACTTATGTTTTTCACTCCCTAGCTGTGGCTTCCTATTAGCTCCTTCACTATTCCTTGCAAGTCTAAAAGAGCAATTGAGAAGTTAAAGCAAACAAGATTGTCAGTAAGCTTGAGTTACTCATGCAGTAATCTTGCCTTCACTGAAAATCCTAAGGGGCTGTGCAATTCAAATAAGTTTAAACCTACAGGTTTAAACCTCTTTGAGGCAGAAATGGCCCCATGGAGGTAGCAGTATCCATCAGTAAGGCTGCAGGGAGCACGCAAGGGTTGGAGGAGAGTGGAATAGAGGAGGACATAGGGAGGCAGCAGTGGAAAGGTGAGTTTCTTTGAGTAAGATAATTTACATTTGAGAAAGTAATTTTGTAGCCTGGTGTTGGATATATTTTGTAATTTCTCAAGGAGGAGTCAACTGCAATGACTTACTTCTGAGAGGTAGCTGTAGGAGTAGGAAAGCGTGGGAGCTGAGAAGAATGTAACTGGGCCCCCCCCAAGTGGGAGAAAGAGCTAGAATGATAGCTGTGTGGCTTTCAAAGCAACTTGGGTGCAAAATTCAGACATCAAAATAATTCAGTATCATCTCTAACTTTCTTTCTTGAGGTTAAACTACCATGCCACTATCTGCTTGCTGCTCTGAGAGGTGACAAATACATGGGAATCCTAGCTGTAGATGGAAGTTTAAAAGCAGTAAAACTGTAGGTGAAACTTAACTACTCGAAAGTAGACATTTTCTCCCCCATTCCCTTTTCTTATGTTCTTTTAATGTAATTGCTAAAGTAAGTGACTGGACCTGACCACCCCCCCTTTCATTGACAGTGGAGCAGTGCTTGCTATGTGTGTGCTTGAGTGAAAGGACAGACCAGCAAGGGACTCCTGCTTGCAGGCTGGGTTTGCTATGCAGTCAGTGCTTAGTCCCGATTTAGGCTCTTTGTATTTCTTATCAGCAAAAATTGCTCTTTATAGGCATGCTGACAAGGTTAACCAGGCTTCTGGATGGAGCTACTCTACCGAACTGCTGTGCTGCCTCTCTCATAGAGAAGGAAGTTACTGTAAGCAGAGAGTAATTTTCCCCTTGAGAGAGGGAAACTGATAAAATATTCTGTGGAAACTGTGTCAAGCATTTTTAGTGTTATGTGTAATTTATTTGTTTGCTAGTCTTTGATTTTGTTTTTAAATTTTTACCTAAATGTCATGGACATCTAATACAGTTACTGTCATTTTGATATATATTTCTTTTTTTTTATAGAGTATTAATTCAAACCAAGTTGAGACAGTGGAAGGTCCAAAAATGCCCTGCAGTACGACAAGCTCTGTAGAAGGTACAGTTTCTTATTCCATAATGTTAAACTCTCTAAAAGCTCTGGAAAGTTGGCATAGATTCATACACTATTTATTTATTCAGGAAGATCATGTTACATATGACATTAGAGACCTGTAAGTAGGCAACAGTGGAATACACAAATCATACACTATGAGAGAATTGTAAATCATTATACTCCCTACAGAGCATTGTTTTTCCAGTGTCAAACTGAAATTGTTCAAAAAATGTTATGGCATGCATAGTGACTGGAAAGGCCTTAATTAACTTTATTGCAAAAGCCAGAAAAATGTCAATAGTTTCCAGGAGAGGGCAGTGTTTAACTGAATGAATGCTGCAGCCTGAAAATGCCGGTAAAATGAATCAAATTAATAAAGATCCGAGTGGATTACAAAGAGTTACTTCTTGTGTGAACAGTTTTGGGATCCAGGCCAAATATCTTAATGTGACAAAACTCCCATATATTTCTATTAAATATGCAATGTATTGTTAAGTGGTTTGCCTCCATAAGGTTTGCAGGACTGCACTTTCCAATCAGAACTCTCTTTCATTGCCAAGATGCATCGTTGTGTACCTTAGAGCAAGGATCACTTATAGCTGAAAAGAAAATCACAACAAAAAGACATTCCTAAGCATCAGGAGCATGGAAGTTGGGATATTTGATGTATAATTGTTAGGAATTAATTAAAAGGTTTTATCCATTTGCTATTTGCTTATGAGGCTGGTGCTGTATGTTGAGATCAAGTGTCTTGCTAAGAACAGTGAGCTCTCTGAGAGTGCCTGGTCAGGCTAAGTGGCTGCATTGGTGGCAGCCCTGCTGAGAGCAGCATGAATATGAGCATTTGCAGTATGAATATGAGCACTTGCATAAACCTTTGGCAGGCTCCGGACCAGTATTTCCAGGTGGCATCAGCTAGAAGTTTTCAGTGAATAGATAAACCAGTGAATCGGTGTAGTTCACAAGTAAAAAGGTAGGTTACTGCTGTTAGTGCTGGAAAGGGAACTTTAATATCTCCAGCAGTGTTCAGGCAGCAACTATCATTCCAGTAGAAGGTAAATTTGCAGAGAAACAATAAACAGCTCTTAGCAGTTGCAAACTATACATCTGTTATCACAACTGTAAACAGCAGTTTGCTTTACACAGTATGTGGATGGCTTTGATGATGCAGCATGCACATTGACTCAGTATATTACTCTGATGGCCATACTGTGACCAACATGGTCTTTGTACTTCTCTTCATGGATAGAAAATGAATGGCATGGCATGGTAACACTATATGTGGCACTAGCTAGGGCAGTACAATTTCTAGGTGATAATTACTTTTGATGTTTTCACCAAAGGCAGTTTTTATTTGGCCTGACATGGGGCAAGCAGTTAATGAACATCAGTGGGTATTGATTGCCCCAGGAGAGAATCACGAGTTGGGGATGGACTGCATTCTGGTTGGATTCTGGTTGCAGGGCTTCTTGTTTGGGATTGTGGTTGTAAAGATCCTCATATAGTACATACATTGTGCCAAGATCTACAAAGATCACTTACCTATTTGCATTTTCAGTGGAAGCTATGTAGTTTTGTGCCTTTATGGATCAGAGTTGTTTGGTGCCTGATTCGGATTTTTTAAAAAAATCTAATTTCAGACAAGAGAAGTACGCCACATTTTAATAGTATCCAATAAACCACACAAACCACTGTGAAATTGGTTTGGTAATGTCAAACAAATCAGTAACAAGCTGATCAGACTTGCACTTTTTGCATTCTGTGTTGTCTACATGTATACATGGGGAGCCCTTAATTATTATTTTCACATAGATGGGCAGCAAAGTTGTTTTTTTTTTTTTTTTTTTTTTTTTTTTTTTTTAATTTCACGTGTTCCTGCACAGTTACAACATTTCTATCAGCTAGGATTTTTTATTTATTTATTTATTTATTTATTTATTTCCCACCACCTACCACCAAGTCCAGATGTAGAAAATTCATTAATGATCAGTGCTAGTGACTTGTAGTCTGTGTTATGCTCTCCAGCTCTCCACTGGCAGGCATTCAGGAGACTAAAAAAACTTTTTTATTTATTTTTTTTTTTTTTTTTAGATCTAATCGAAACCATTACCTCTACAAGTAAAACTAATATGAAATGATTAACAGAGTGTTTTATACTATGTTCTCAGATGCATTCAGAGCACTCCTTTGCAAAATGGCTAATAAGCTTAGGGTATTAATTGGTGCATTAATGTCATGAAAGGATCCCCCCTCAGATTTCAGAACTGCTGCCATTTAGAGAAGAAATAACCACTCTGTTAAGGGTGGGCCTAAAGTCAAGATCAACAGTCCTTTAAAACACAGTGCTTTCAGAAGCCCTGAGCTTTTATCTACAAGAGGTTGCTATAGCAGTATATTGCTTGTTGTGAAATGCAATCAAGTGAAAGTAGTGGCTTGGTGTAAGGTGATACTACTACCTTAGCAGTGAATCTCTCAAAGCAACTTCATTAAATTAAAATACATGGAGTGATACACTATCCGGTAAGGATGAAGAACAAAAGGTGAAGTAGATGGTATTTTGGTTAATTCAGTAGTTTGTGCTTTTTCTCTGTTTACTGACCTTGAAATTCCATGTCTATAAGTAGACTGAATGCTGTTGTCTGGAGGTACAAGCCATTTGCTTCTGCATAATAACTGTTAGCTATAGAGGAAACAGCTTTTCTTCTGAGAATTGTAAGACTGGATGATGGTAATAATTGCATGTCAGTACTGTAAAGAAAAATCTGGAAGAACATGGACATTCATTTTCTGGAAGTGATGTCTCAAAAATGCCGCTTCTCCCACTGAAGATTTTAAAGTAAGTTACAGTGGTTAGAGTTACAAAAAAAAAAAAAAAAAAAGCAAACAAAAACAACAACTGTGAAGGGACACTGAGAGCTTGAGGCAGAGCCAGCAATCGGCATGGAGAAGCAGGCAGTGCTTCATGCTACTGGCAGGTGTTGGGGAGCTGGGGTGGCCTGTGCCTGCCAGCCCTGTGTGAGGATGGATGCAGATGCACCTCATGCACAGGACTCTGTCAGTGTTGGAATGCAAGGGAAGGGAAAGGCAAGTATGTGTTTGACTGTTGCAGCAGGTTCATTAAAGAAGGTGAAATAATTAAGAATTAGCAGCTGAGATACTGATCAGCATGAACTCAGGCCTTTGCAGTCCTGACTCACACCAGCATCTAGAGGCTGTGAGGAGCTCATTGCACTGGGCTTTCCCTTCCCTTCCCTTCCCTTCCCTTCCCTTCCCTTCCCTTCCCTTCCCTTCCCTTCCCTTCCCTTCCCTTCCCTTCCCTTCCCTTCCCTTCCCTTCCCTTCCCCA
>CM021763.1:27406738-27419205 GCA_011075105.1 Heteronetta atricapilla | reverse complement strand
AATGCAGTGTATTTGCCCAGTGGCTCTTTGGAGCTAGACTGACTCAGGGTTGAGCAGAGGTAGCACTTTGCCTCAGTTTTGTAGACTCTGAGCTTTTCTTCATCCCAGTCTCCTGGGTGTTCTCTGGGGATTTTGCAGTACTAGTATTGTTTTTGCAAACCAGGTTCTCTTACATTCACAAAGGTGAATTGCTCCTTTAGTTTAGCAAAAAAAAAAAAAAAAAAAAAAAAAAAAAAAAAAAAAAGATTTAAGTAACACAACTTAGAAGCAGTTGCTTTTCAAAGGAAAGATAAGTATTTCCAATAGGTCTTTGTGGAATGATGCAGCTTTCATTCACTGTCATAAACACGGTATTTTTAACAATGAAAACATTATTCTCATTATATCCGTTCTAACTGAAGTTGTCATCCTAGTTTCAAATAAAAAATGTGAAGAACAGCCTTAAAAATTAATTTTATAGTTCACACTGTAATTAGAAATACACCTACAGGTGAGTAGCTAAAGAGTTAGGTAAAAATGTAGATGTTATGGCCTCCTCTCAGTCTGGATCATTTACAACACTGTGATTCTATGTGCACTGTTTGGAGTCAGTAAAAGGATACGTCCCTGGGGAAATAAATGCAATGGAGCATAAAAATGCTTGGACTGGCAGTCTAGATTAAAGGGAACCAGAACGCAGTGCACGCAAACTGGCTCTGCTTCTTCTGCCGTCTGCTGTGATTCGAGTGCTTCAGTAAACTCTGTTATCTGTGTACAACCGCATTTTTAGAGACAGGTCAGGTGGCCTGCTGCTCTCACTGGGGTCTCTGTGACTGTAGCATCTTGGTTCATCTTCAAGCTACTGCCCAAGAAATTGCACAAATAAATGGAAGAAAAAACCAACCCAAATTTATAGCACCACATCTTTATTTTTATATTTTATTAATATTTCTGATGTGTATACACAGCTTTGATGGGAGATGCTTATTTCAGAAAAGAGGACTTTAATGTGAGTGGGTTTTGTCACCATCTGTTTGAGTGGAAAGGTGGAAAATGCTTGCAAGAATTTCAAGTAGGAGATGAGGGGACTGAGGGCTCAGGGCCATTTAATCTTATATCAGAATTTACCTGGCTTTGATATTTACCTTCACCTAGGGCTTTTCTAGTAGAGAAAAATCTGCCTCTGTAAATGGTGGTGAGAGGAAGAGGCTCCGTAATGATAAACACTGATGATCTTTCACAGGGCTGTTGCTAGCACTAACCTGTAGCATTAATGGGGTTGAAACAGTAAAAAGCAGGTGTGTTTGCTGACAAATGTGTGCAGTACAGGATGGTTGTGATGTCCCCTTCCTCTCCAGTGCTCTTCCCCTTCCCTGCGGTGTTCCCTTTGATGGTGACATGGGACGGGGAGTTAGCCAGTGAATGCTGCTTGAATCTTTTTGTGATCCACTGCTATGCAGTTTAAATTCCAAGTTGTTGTGTTGCTAGTGGGAGGCCTTCTCAGATCTCCTTTGCTTGTGCGCAAAGAAAGGAAATAAATACATCAGAAAAGACAGTTCTCTAAACTGAATGAATGAGTCACCCATTGGAAGCTCAGCAGTAAGAAAGATCATAAAAAGAAATTGGGGAGGTCATCTGCCAAGATCTTAAGGATCTGGATATTGTTCTGTGTTTTGCAGTGTATTCACCAACGATTTGGGAAAGGGAGAGGGGGAGAAGAGAGATGTGGCAAAGTTTTCTGACAATTCCAGTGTAAACTTCTATAAAAAAGATCCAGGTGTCTGGCAGAGAAGAGAGATGGTAAAGATATATATATATCTTTATATTTGTGTGTGACAAGCTGTCCTATGGGAACTGTGATGCTGTTGCTGGCAGCAATTTTCACAATCACCATATAATTGCTGTGGGCAGGTGGAAAGAACATTTGGGTATTTGGGTTGGAGTGTGCTTAGTGTGTGAGAAATGGCTGGTAGCACTTTGCTTTCAGTCACCTTTAATTCACATTTGCTGAATTTTCAAAATAGTGGTTAGGTTTACCGTCAGGTAATGTAGATAATTTGTCCAGGTACATTGGCAGGTACTTTCCGTGACCTTAGACAAACAGTGGAATGAAGATGGTAGCAAAGTCTCATGGACCTGTGGGTCACAGGGGTCAGCAGAGAAAAGCATGTAGCCTTTTCTATGCTATCTTTCCTTGTCAGAGTCTTCTCCAGTTTTGGGAAATGAACTCTGCTGGTTCTGGGACAGAATGAAGCTGGGAGAACTCAGTTTTGTCCCTAATGCTGGTGAGGACTGCTCAGAGCAAACTGGGGAGGGCATTTCTGTCAAAGCCATTGCTCATGCATCACCCACACCCAATGTAGACCATCACCAGTCCTGTTTCTGGGGTCGTTAGCCCTGTAGACCTTTTCTCCATCTGGGAAGGGGGCACCTAACTCAAAGGGGTCTTCTCTTTCTGGCCTGCCAGAGAGCTAAATACTGGCTATGGGGCTGTTTTAGCAGTGTTTCAGGAGAGGGAGACCACATCCCCCACACCACTTTGCTATGAGGCTGTCCTCTGAGTGCCCTGGGGAGGTGATGGTGCTGTTCCATGGAAACCGTAAATGCTGGTGACATTCCTGTACTTCCTTCCGTCTTGCCACGAGCGGAGGGAGCGGTCAGACAATAGACAATAGGCTGTAATATCTCTGAAAAACATTTATATCATGTGGGTGTGTTTTGGCAAGCGTTAGGTGAAAGAATTTAAAGCATTGCATTAGTATTTATCAAAAGCATTAGCCTTAGGTAATGCACACAAAAAACATTTGTTCTTTATCTTCACTTCACATCTATACGTTGGTATACATAATTGAAAACATTTTACATGGAAAGTAAGGTTAATATTTTCCAGCTAGAAAGCACCTTTTATCTTACAAGCTGCCAAATCTCTGTGCCAGCTGCATGCAAATACCACTGCTGAAATGCTGCCACTTTGGAAATGATGAGTGGGAGATGAGATGTAGATTGGATCATCCCCCCAAGTGCAAGGATGGGGGGAAAATATTTTTAGCCAAGACTGTAAGACAAAGCAAAACCCATCTTCATGGCAAAAAAGCAGCATGAGGTCTTCTGAAGAGAAGACTTCTACAAGCCAGAAAAAAAAATTAAAAATCTTTCATAGGGCCTGAGCAGAGCAAATAATGTGAGTGGTATTCAATTAGCCCTTCAGAAATAGTTGGTTAAGGTTGATAATTTATCTGCACTTCCAGAATGCAACTGACAAATTCTCATGCAAGATCCTGTTCAGGGGAGATTGCAGTAAGCGTGTAAAAAGCCTAAGATTTGCCCAAGAAATAGAGAATAAATAGCAGGAGTAAATGATCAGGTCTTTATCACAGCAGAAGTTTAAAAGCTGGATTCTCCAAGAATTATGTAATAGGATTGCAGTTTAAAAATTACTTAACAGTCCTCAATTACTCATTTATGGTTGGAGGTTCTAAATCAACACTGCTAGTTTAAGGACAGGCAATAGCTGAAACAGTTAGTGAAAGCATTTATGAAACATGCAGACGTCATTCAGAAAAGTAAATATCTTGGCATATACAATATTTTATTGCCATTTAATACATCAGCTGCATGTCCACTCTGTGAGAGTTTTGTTCAGTTCTAATTGTTGCTCTCTGGACTAACTATAGATAAAAGGAAGACCTGTGGAAGTGAACAAGTGTATTTTTCTTGATCATATAAAGTTGAGTGAAAAAAGTCAGAATTAGCCAATGTAGAGAAAAGGAAAAAAAATACCCTTCCTCATCAAGAATGAAGGAGTAATTGCCTAAATTGAAAGGTGAGAAATTTTAAAGCCTGTGTAAAACTTACAGTGCTCTTTAAATGTGAACACCAGTTCGCCCACAGAGCCCTGCCCTGAGTATGTCTGAAATTGAGGCTTGTATTCAGGTTGTCATTAAATATATCTGGTGATAAAGAGAGCACTTGGTTAGGGAAAAATATTGTGTACAGGGGAAATCTTTTGTGTTGGAGCAGCTGGAAAGACATTTCCTAAGCGAACAAGTTACCCAGTAAATATGCTCCATCCTTTCCTTTTTTTTTTTTTTTCATTTAACTGTGGCCACAACTGGAGAGCGGGGTCTGGCTGGAGTGCAGGTGCGCAGAACGTCCGCCCCTGCGTTCCCGTGGGCCCAGGGGATCCATCAGTGCTGCTCGAACCTGACATTCCAGGGAACAGAGATGTTTTGAAGTGGATGCTTAAAGCGTGGATTTATATCCTCTCTGTATTTTCAGTTATCCATTGTCTGCTGTGATTCCCTGGGGCTGTTAATTATATATATAAATCAAACAAAGTCTATGGGAGTGTCTAATATTTAAAGTGAAAGTCTAAGGCTTCCAGCGTCTGGGGCAAATTACTCTTTCCAGGCCTAACAAAGCTGGCAAAACTTCAGTTAAGGGAAGGGCAGAACAATGATCTGCTTCAATTGTGTTTTATGTAATTTGTGCACTTCATGAAGTGCTCATATAATAATTATTTTATCCCTGAAAACCTGATAGATACTTTTATAATGAGCTTTGAATTAAATTTGCATTTGAATCGCATGATCTTCTTTCAACAAATACATTGTTATCTCTGACTGCAATGTGGATTGAGGAATCACTTGAAACATAATACAGAAGTAGCACTGCAGACCTCAGCAGCCTGAAAAATAATTGAAGTGAAGTAAGGAATGTTAACAAGCTCAAATGTCATCATCTTCCAAAAACTGACATTTAAGCTGATCCACATTCCCTTTCCTCCTTTATGTGGAACACAAAAATGCATGCATTGTGGGGTAACTAAAAGAAATGTTTGGCAGAGCTGGTTAAGAAACAGTGGACATGTTATTTTTGTATTAGCTCTTGTATAGCCACATTCGAGTCTGTTTAAAAAATGTAGTTTGTGTAGTGTAAAGATGTTGGGGGAAGGGATAATGAGTTCCTACTGAATACTAATTGCCTGCGAGTTGTTCAGGGAGACTGTATAAGAATGGAGGATTTGTTGTAAATCAGTCACTAGCTGTATTGTGCATTGCTATGAGGTTAGACTAGTGCTGTAAAGGTGCCAGCTCTACAAAATCCTTATGATTCACTGTCTCACTTGGTGACTGTGTGAAGGAGAAAACACTATTCAGACTAAATATTATTGGAAAGAGAGCTCCTCTAATGACATTGTAATCTTTCTACATAACACTTAAGCTGTACGCTCATTTGAGCTAGAAAGATGGGGGCGACAGTCTTTGATTGAGTTATCTCTGCTTTCCAGATGCAACATCCCAAGGTCTGCCAAAGTCATAAACACTGAGAGGGGAGGCACTGCTTTGCAGTAATAAAGGGTCCAGCAGATAGACTAGTTTTCTTAGTTTACTGTTAATCTTATGCTTCTTCGCTTCCAGGGTTTTGCTTGTCCTCAGTTTGAGAGTTCTTGTAAATCCTAGTTTTAACGTGGAAACAAAGCTTTGAAAAACCTTGCACTGGTTTGTTTACTTTTGAGACATATTTTCTCATTCCTTACACAGCTCCTATTGTTTTCATTTACATCAAAATGGAAAGGTGAGTTAATGATTCATTGGCACACAATGACCTTTCAAATAGCTCTGGACCACGATGCAACAGCTCCACTCGAAGCTCTCATACTTTAACCTCCTTGTTTCTGCCTTAATATTTGCAGCCTGATCTGTCTACATGCCTGGACGCCTGAAGAGAGCAAACATTTACAGCTTTTCCCTCCCCTGTGTTTAGTGGGCAATTTGATCCTTCTTTGTCCATTCCTTTATTTTACATCACTCTTAGACTTGACTTGCAATTGAGAACAACAAAGTGCAACTTTGAGAATCTGCTCTCTGCTTATTGAGCAAAAAAATGGACTCAGACTCTGATTCACCTTTTAATTACTCTTGGCCTTCCCTACCTAAAATGCGGATTCGAAGAAGGGCGTCCAAACAAGGTAGAAAAAGCTGTCTTCTTTTACATGACTTATGCTTACTAGCTCTGCCTTTTTTACATTGTCTGGTTGTGTGCAGGTGGCTATCGACAGCTGTGATGAGGTAGATTTTATTCCTTTTCATCAAAAGTCTACCTCTCTGCTAGTTATGCTTTTGTAAATAACATTACTGGAAATTGTTGAGAAAAAAAAAGTGTTTTCTTCAAATTACGTACTGTTCTTTAAAATTGTTTTTATTTCTTTACTCTCTCAGGACATTTTTTCTTCAGGCTATATGTGTTGCTCTCACTAAGCAGTTCTGGTGCCCTGGGAGCTTGCAGAATGGCACTGCTGCAGCTACAGAAAGTTCTGCTAGCGACAGTTGTTTTCACTTAAGGGGAATTTTGTAACTCAGATATGTCTCAACAGCTAACAAGAGAACCTTTTAAATTATGTACAGAAATCTTATCAGAATGAAGAGGGAACTCTTTTGCTTTCTGTAAAAGAAAGAGATGGCAGGGTCAGTCATTCTCTGCACAGATCCTGGTGCAGTTAGATAATTGTCTGTCTTTGTGGAGAAGTCTCTGGGAGGGAAGCATTATAAATTGTCAGTATGATAAAGGGAGTTTTAAGGAGATTGAAAGGCACTGGGCTGCAAATTTATGTTAGGAAGAATTATCATTAAATGCCTTAACGAGGAAAGACATTTTTCCTGCATTTAGAAGCAAAGAAAAGAAGACAATGAGTGGAAAAATTGTAATTTATATTTCCTTTCATAAAATTGGTTGTTTTGTTTCAGAAAGGGAAAAGAACAAATAAGAGAAGCAAGATCCATCAGTGTCATTAAAGTCAGTGAGCGAGGTGAATCATGTTGTTTACACAGGCTCAGACTTTGACCTTAACTTTTAGAGCAAAAAACATGTACAGAATGCACTTTTTAACATACACAGCAATTTATGAACTTTTTATTTGTGGGGAAATCCATTATTTGCCAAGTGCAGAGGAGTTTCTGTAATGTGTATGGATGTGTACACAATCTGTAAAGAAGATGAAAAGGACTGCCAATTGTGTGGTTTGCAGTCTGTGTCTCTCATGAGTACTTGATTTATCTGTATATGTTGTAGCTATTCACCCATCCTCCGTGGCACTTTGATTGTTCTTTATTTTACCTTAGGACAGTGTTATTATTCTCAGATATCTTACCTGTTACATAGCGTTGTATAGACTCCTGATGTTTTCATGTTATAGTATTGTGTCTTGCTTCCCATCCCATTTAATTGTATAACAACACATGTGGCTTGTGTGCACAGGCAATCAGCTATGCTGTGTTGCTTGAGCAAGAAGATGCTCCAGGTGCACCTGTGTGTTTCAGTGACAAATTCCAAATGGTGTCTGGGGTGTTGAAATCCTGGTTGCACGTGAGGTGGGAGAAACACCTCTGTGAGGGGATGAGCTGTTCTCCACTTTGCTCCAGGACAGCTCTGTTGTTGGCTTCCTTTCCAAGCAGAAGGTAACGTTTTCACATGGCCAGGTGTGGGACATGGTGCCTTGCAGCTGCATTTCCATCATGTAGGAGTTTGGGTCTCAGTGAACAAAAGACCCTGAGAGCTGGCTGGAGGCAGTGTGGGATTCTTCCTCCCCACCCCAAAAGTCATGAAGAGTTATGTACCTGTGTTGGGTGCTTTGGCTGATCTGGACAATAAATGTCAGCTTCCTCCCTTCTGTCCCAAGCCCATTGTTGGTTTCATGGTCTGGAGTTTCTCTTCCTGGGAGGTAGTGAAGCTCTGCAGACTTCTGGTGGGAAATTCCAAAGCTGAAAGTCTTGAACAGTGCTTTGCATCGTATACCTCAGTGTTTTCAAATTCTAAGTTTCTCACCTCAAGTTCACCATTTGTCCCTGCTTGGAGACCTCTCAGTCTTCACAGGACAGAGCACACTAAGAAACTAAGCATACTCCATTTTGGGAATGTAGTTTTTGCATTTTGGTGTTGTACAAAATGAATCACCCATTTATTTTTGCCATTATACTCATTGATTTACTGCAAACAGCTATGGTACCTGCTTCAGAGGGTGGTCAGGGCTGTGAATACCACAGTGGATGAGGACGCTCTCTTCTCATCTAGGTTTAGGTGACAAAGTTCAAAGGTGATGATTAAAAAGTGCCTTTAACATCTGTGTTTCTTAGTGGCTACTGTAGCATCATGTCTGGAACATCCTGGGTAAGATTTCTAGCATACAGCTGCCTGGCTGTCTCCACGATGCATATGGGAAACACAGTGCTTTAGTTTCTGCTCCACAGATGCAGGACACTTAAATGTCACGTTCAGGTTTGTGACAACAACACCTCAAAGCCTACCTCACTTTATGCATGGCGTAGTGTTGTTCTTATGTACTTGTTTAATTTTACTCCCAGGAGTGGTTGCATTGTCTGAATGAAGCACCAAGACTCCCCAGGCTAGGAATGAAGATACCCTGTATTCATACAGTCCACATCTTCAGATATGCATATTGCTTTTTTGGTGCCTTGTCAGGAATTTGTGGACTTCTGTGAAATTCAGGTGACCACCTCTGGACTTAGAGGAACATTTCCGTAGTCCTGCATGACCCATGCATTAGTCGTCTGCATTTCTTCTCTGACTTCATACCTCTCTTACTTCCAGTTATATATTAACCCCTATTTGGACTGCTGGGGGTAAATGTGATGAGCTGTCTGAAAACTATTCGTTGTATCTAGAGAAGGGAATTTGTAATTTATTTCTTGGCTCTCAGCTTGGTCACACTGATGTACTTCACTTCCCTTTTGCTATGTGCCTTCTCAGAAAATTTAAGTTTTGATTTTTGTGGTAAAAGTCAGTATTATGACTTTGGTCATAATACTGGTTTGGACCATTTTCCAAAACAGGTCATTCAAGGCTATACATCTTCTTATGCCAGTATTAAGCATGTTTTATATTACTGCTATGATGATCATGTGTTTTCTAAAGTTAAAGTATTTTCACAAGCTTTTGTGCCTGTTAAAATGTGCAGCTTTTGCTGAATAACTTCAATGACAACATGGCATTACAGAAGATGTAGAGAACTTGTGCCTAATTATTCGGTGTTCCACATCTTTTATCTTATCCATGTTTGGAGATTATCCTTCCCAGCACTGTGGCTTTTGTTCACCTACATCTAAACAAGGCATACAACTTTCTTGTCAGTTTACCAGGCAGATGGCAGAGATCCACACGCTCTGTTAAAGGGGGGCATGCCTTTATTTTATTCCTTTTTGGTGGCCACTCTCCAGCTCTGAGGAGGAGGATCAGCTTGGTGAGGTATGCTTGATGGGTTGTTTCAGTAGCAGAAGGCTGGGTCTATTCTTCTGTGTCATATTTGTGTCCTGTTTTCCTTAATAAGCATCCTGAAGCCCATTACCAACACCTTTCAGAGTGAGAACTCTTTGGGACACCTTTATTGCCAGAAAAGATGCCAGTCTTACCTGTCTCTTCATACACCATGCTGGAGTTTGCATCAGCAATGGGAATAGCACCTTTGACTGGGTAGGATGGGGGATATTTCTGAGATATTGTGCTTGAAAATACATTTAGGTGATATTCCTAATCTTTCAAACAACAACAAAGAAGGCCTTTCTGGGCTTTAACACTGTCACTAAGTGCAGTGGACTATTATTACCTGCTGTCATTTTAAACCGGTGAAAGGTATTGGTGGTCCCTGTAAGACTGATGATGACTCATAACTCTTCATTATGCAGGCTGGAGGCAACTAGTGGGGCTCCAGGAATTCAGTGCATGATGTGGACATTTGCTATGGTTTTGTCCCCTTATAAACTAAGCTGGCCTTTCCAGTAGAAATAGGTTACTAGCACAGTCAATGTGTAATTAAAAATGTTCTCCCTTGCATTCAGCAAAGTCTTGAAATGCTTTTCTGGTTACGGAGTTAGTGCAATGTGGTCATCACTTCTTGTATGTTTGAAATCGAAGGGGGAAGTGGGTAAAGAGGTTCAGTGGAATCATGCTGCATCACAAAGCCCCAAATGCCCTGCTTTCTTTCGTCTTTTCACTTAAAACTCTGATGAATATTTAGAGGCATGTTTAACAGCAGACTGGCTAGGGGTATATAACTGAACCTCCTTCAGCTGAGCACAGGAGCCAAATGCCACCCTTCCAGCTGTACCTACCAGGCTCATGCGTGGGGGGAGGCAGTGGAAGCAGTGGATGCACAAGAGGCAATGTAGAGCTTGATATGTTTTTCTTCAGTGGTTGTTGGTGAAAGACCAGCACTCGGAAAACTTTGCTTACCACAAGAAAGCACTGCCTGTTTTGCCAAATCACATTTCCTTATGATTTTAGCTGCCAAAGTCTGATGAATTGCTGTAGAAAACAATCATTTACACTATTTATAAACAAAAACTTCAGGATTTTGGCAGACATAAGGAAATGGTTTGTAGCTTTAGCAAGTCTCAAGATGGCAGTCACTAAAATCACGTTAAAAATTGTACAGGAGGGAAGAAGCAAAATAAGAGGTATAAGGATGTTTTTAATGGTATGCGATCCCACAAGGCCTGCCAGGACTAGAAACAAAATAGTTCATAGTGTGCCATTTCTAAATGGGAATTTCCAGTGTTCTCTAAGTATATAGCTTACTGTTCACGGGCTTTATGAGATAGGATTTTAAAATGAAATAAAAGCTGTGGTGTGTAGCATTGCATTTTTGGCCATTGTTCAGGACTTTTTTTTTTTTTTTTTTTTTTTTAAGGAACAAATGTCCCAGATCTTGTCAAGTGTAGTTTCTAATCCAGTGTATTGTAACTCTTCTTGCAATCTGATGGCCATAGGCATGGCATCTTCTGGAAGCAGAACCATTATTTTAGAAATATATCTTATATATCTGTTTTCACACTCTCTAGAACTGGACTGGTTCCCACTTTGTAAAACTTTGCTGCTTTTACAATCAGAAGATACTGTGAGGCCTTGATGACCAGCTCAGGTGCCAGATTGGTGCATGCTCTTCATACCCAAAAGAAGCTTTAAGAGAACTGTGCCTACAGGACAGATTGGGTGTTTCTGTAGCACTTGGTTAGGTTTTCTGCTCATAACTCTGAAATACAAAGTCAGCACACACAGCTTTCTGTAATATCTGCAGTCACGAACACACTACAGAAATACAAATCCTGAAATTCTGTTAATTACTGATCGCTGTTGAAACCGATTGTTTATCATTTCAGTAGCAAAAGCAGATCAGGTGCAGTTTTCATCCCAAACGTGTTCACAGGTCAAACCTTAATTGATTTCTGTCACCCTCTAAAGACACTATCAGTAGCATTTTGTTTAAATCTCTCTTACAATGTTGTTGATGTTTGTTTGTTTGTTATAAGAACAGTAATTTACTTCACTGGTTTAAGATTACGTTGCTCCCAGCAGGCAGAATGCTTTGTCAAAGTCATTATTTGGCTGCAAATGAACTGTATTCTGTTCATATGCTGCATCTGATGTTAGATATTTCACATATAGGCCAGAATCCCACATATTTCATCCCAGCCCATAAATCTTGTCCTATTTACTGTGGTTATACTTGTGCAGCCACAGACTGTACAAAGTTCTAGCTTGGTAGGAAAATTGAAGGTTTTCCTAGCCAAGCTGCAGGAAAACTTATTTTTTATGAATCATTTTGTGATATCTTTTCTAGTTTTGTTGACTACAGGTTTCTAGAAACATATACCAAGTGTTAGGCAATTAAGCAATTAGCAGATGTTTGAGAGGCCATGCAAACATTTCTCAAATAGTAATCTTAAGATTTGGTGCTTCATAGTTAAACATCTTATTTTTTTTAAGACACTATATAAAAAAGAAAATTGTTTGAGAAATAATTGCCTATTTTCCACAATTTCTTTTTTCCAGAGCAGAGACATTCTACCTTTGATGTTCTTAAGAAGCTCAAAACTCCACCTACTTTCTTTGCTGCAGCCAGGCTTTCTGCCATGTTGAATGGAAGAGATGAAGTATATGCAAACTGCATGGTTGTAGACCAAGTAAGTTTATGTTTGAACTTCACACAAAAGTGAAAAGCTGAAGTCAGTGTCTTAGAGTTGGTGCAGAGCTCCTGGATTAGTATTCACATTTCTTATCAATTTATTAGCAGCACTAGAGGTTAGAGAGTGTCCAGACCAAATTGTATTTTAGATCAGTGCGTTGCACCTGAAATACCTCCTCACAATCATACTTTTGTATCATAACCTGGGGAAGAGGGACTAGTCCAACCTTAGTCATTGTGTGTAGTTGAACAGCTGCAAAATTTTGGCAGCATTTGGCTGTGTTTTGGTGAAGGCTGAAGCGATCTATTTGCTTGTAATGTACTGTGGGCCTTCCCTCAGGTGAAAGTTTGAATATCGGAATAAGAAATGTTTAGTAATGTTGGAAAAAGGCTGAGATTTTGCAAGTGTGATTTCTTTCTCTTGCTTTCTCTCTCTGTTTTTCTTCATGCCTTTGTGCCTTCCTCCCTCTCCCTCTCCCTCTCCCTCTCCCTCTCCCTCTCCCTCTCCCTC
>CM021763.1:27345402-27406638 GCA_011075105.1 Heteronetta atricapilla | reverse complement strand
CTCTCTCCTCTCTCCTCTCTCCTCTCTCCTCTCTCCTCTCTCCTCTCTCCTCTCCCCTCTCCCTCTTCCTCTCCCACTCCCACTCCCACTCCCTCTCCCGTCTCGCTCCTGAAATGCTTCAAGCACTGCATACACAGCAGTCCTAGTTTTTTATGACTGCTGAGGAAGAAGTTTCTGTCAGATGTCAGTATGTTCAAAATACACCTAAGGTTACTGAGAGATGCATGAAATAATGACCTAGGAGTGAGTAAATAGCATGGTACTTTTTATGCGTGTCAGTGAATCCTTGATTTTAACAATGTTGTGGTGGTAAGGACGGAGCTGCAGAAATGCAGATGTTACCAGAGTTTATGGCTGGTGGGACCTTCAGTTTGGATTACTACCCTTTCACAGCTCAACATGTAGCCGCTTTAACTTCATTAAACTGCTGATTGGGGCAAAATTCTCCTTTAAGTGCTGCTCAGCCAGTGCCACTGACCTACTCTGTAGTTGTGTGGAGTGGAAACACTGCCTGCACAGTGATAACTTTGGAGGGAGGAGCAGCTGTAAAATCTGGGAAATAATTTTTCATTTATGCATCTCATCTGCACAGCACAAGAGAAGTACCTTTGATTGCAAATATGGACTGCTGTAAAAATGTCAGCAGTTCTTTCCATCTCTTATGATGAGAAGCATTGCTATGAATGGGCTAACACATCTCAAGTAGGGTTGGAGAGAAGGTAGTCAATCATCTGAAACAACGTGACTTTGGAAACACTTCCACTCCTTCATTTCTTCTTGCTTATACAGGTGCTTTTTGGAGGTTGTCTTCACTGGCTTTTCATTATTATTCTGCATCTATCTAGACAGCAGTGGTGTCTAACTAAAAGACTGATAATAAACTGTATTGAATATCTTACGTAGATTTGACAGGAAATTTCAACCATAGTTTCATAAAGAATTAATCATTTGTAACCAGGGTCTAAATCCTGATCCCTGTTCCTGAGGAAACAATTTCTAGCTGCATTCTTGGTTTTGTGCCAGAGAAGGGATGCCTCATGCTTGCAACTGCTTAATGATAAAAAAGAAAGATTCCTTTCTCATCCTTATGTGGAGCACCTCAGTTTCAGGTCATGCATTTTTATCTCAAAGGCTAGGGAACCAGTATGGAAAAAATAAAAGTGTGCATAATGTATAGGCTGATTTTTCCAAATTAAATTGCAGTTTGAATTTTCTTCCATTAGTGTTCCCCATACTAATGTATTATGCATATTTTTTGGTTGACTTCAAGATTTCTTGTTACTATCAATTACTATCAATCCATTACTACTCTCATGCAAAACAGTAGCACAAGGTCTAGAACTTCTTAGTCATATAATTTGTCTTCAATTCATGTGAGCTATAAATTTATGTGCTACAAAAAGTAACAGAGAAAAAAAAAATGAAACAACCACAGATTGGCAAACTAATCTGGTCCTTTTTCCTTGACAACATATCTTATTACTACATTTTATCAGCATTTGCTTTTTCTCTGCAGGTTGGGGATTCAAAGATGAACTACATTCATGGAGATGGTGTCAGCAGTGAAACATGTTTGAATTCCACCAACTCAGCATCAATGGCAAAGAGCTCTTCGACTCCATCTCTGGAGGAGAATGACCAATATAGATGTGATCCCAATGAGAGAAATCAACCATCAGTAAAAAACAGAGAAAATGTAGGTTTAAGGCATACTGTTTTATCTTCTGATCTGTACGGACCAGATTCTTACATTCCATTCAAGACTCATG
Source organism: Heteronetta atricapilla (assembly GCA_011075105.1). NCBI lineage: Eukaryota > Metazoa > Chordata > Aves > Anseriformes > Anatidae > Heteronetta > Heteronetta atricapilla. Next base: position 27,404,869 of record CM021763.1, on the reverse strand, counting down.
GATTTATTAAGGAGCAAGGTCAACTTTATGCTGACATGAAAAAAAGAAGGTATGGAATTGACTCAATAATATGGCCAGAGTAAGGATTGTTTACAATAACCTTTTATTTAAAAAGATGAGCCAGAATCTGAAGTAATAAATATTTTTAGCAGGGTAAAATCACTGTTTTCATTATCTGATATTTAAATTGTCTTAATGATCTGTTTTTATACAGTAGTTATGAAGACTTTTATTTATCTTTATTTACAAAGAAAAGGGGTCTTCTAAGTACATTAATTTTTAATGCAAATTTTATATGTTTTTAACCTTTTTTCTTGTATGTAATATACAAAACAAACAAACAAACAAAAACCCCAGCTTTTCATTGTAAGTTTCCATTATGGTGTTTTTGTCAGAAATTGCAATTTCACCCCGAGTTTTTCTCACTTTTTGTCATTATTTGGGAATAGATCGACTATTTGTCCTTAAGGGAAGAGTTCAAAATCCATTGAGTTCCGTAGGAGTCTTTTCTTTCTTGGCACTGACGTATGGAAGGAACAACATATTAGTGAATTCATATACTTTTTTTACCTCAAAATACATAGTACACAGTACAGTTCATGTTTCTGATAGGTTCAGACTTCTCTGCTCTTGTGCGGATACAAAAAATGTGAGACCAGCAGAGCCAGTTCTCTGAGGACTCTCTCTCAAATGGCTTTAGGTTATGCTGGGAACTAACTGGCTTCAGGAATGCATAGAGGGCCTTGAAGAAGAAATGATAATTTTTGTTTTTAGCAATTGGTTAATACCCTGGGGAAAACCAAACCAAACCAAAAAAACAAAACAAAACAAACAAACAAAAATCAACCAACCAAAAATAAACAAAAACCAACCAACAAAACAACAACAACAAATATACTGTATTGCTTCTCTGGGCAGAAGAGACCTGAAGTCCATTCCTTCTTATACAGAAGTAAATTTGAATTTGTATTCCACTTTTCAGGAGTGTTTGGACTAACTGGAACTAGGGCACCATATCTATGTAAAAACACTTGGAAAGGAAGCTGTAGAGGCTATCCATCATTGTTGATCAATAAGATTCAAAGTGATGAATAACATTTTCTCTGTCATAGTCTTGCTTTCCTTCAGCAACTATAAAATCCCACTGGGAGGAATGTTTTGCCACAGATAAGGCAACAAATATTAGACTAAAAGTTGATCTTTCTCAGACCTTTTTGTTTACTAGCTATGGGGATAAAATGCAGACTACCAGAAACAATCTTCTTCTGCCTTTCTGACATAAACATTTTTTTCTCCTATACTTGCTTAGTTATTCCTAACTTTTTAAGACTGAGGTCAGGTAGCTATACATGAGCTTTAAGAGCTTACATGAATTTTCAGAGAGATGTGATTGACCTTGATGTATCCACAATGTAAGTGATTCAAATATTATACATAAAATGAGAAAATCAGTATATAATTTCAGTGGCGCCTTCCTTGAAGGATCTGAGGTGATGCGGCAAGTTAATTAGTAGATCTTTAAAACATCTTTATGTCAGAAAAATTTCCTGGGTAAGGTACATCTATAAGACATACACTGCTTGCCTATTGACATTGACATGTATTGCTTTTCCAGTTTTAAAACATGACAATAACTGATGATGTGGTTGAATGACATTTCTGGGAAGTCACATACAACATTACTTGGAAACATTGTGAAAGATGGTCTTCAGAAATGTAATAAGGAAGTAATTTTGGACAGTATTGATAGATTCCTCCTTTGGCAAAGTGAATTGTAGTGGTGTGGGAAGGAGTTATTGTGCTAATATTTCTGGTAGAAACTCTGGCTATGTAGAAATACCACACATAACTTAAAGTTTTATGTTGTAAGGCTGGAATGTTATTGCAAGCAGTCAACCGGTCTTTCCAGTAGCACTGATGAAGAGACCGTGAACACACATGTGCAGCCAATGTGACCCGAAGTGGGAGACCCCTTGCAGCCTGATGCTGATGAGAAGTCTTACTGTCCTATTCTGTACAGGAACTCCTGCCAATCAGATTATCTCAATGCTTGATATATTGATTTAGCCAGAGATTTTTCAATATGTTTATAGAATCACAGAAGAGTTTGGGTTGGAAGGCACCTTAAAGACTGTCTAGTTCAACTTCCTGACATGGGCAGGGACACCTTCCACTAGAGTAAGTTGCCCAAAGTCCTGTCCGACCTGGGCTCAAACACTGCCAGGGACGGGACATCCACAGCTTCTCTGAGCAACCTATTCCAGTGCCTCACCACCTACATATGTTTTTAAATGTATATGTTTTGAAATTAATCTCATAAACTATTTCAGACCCTCCTTCAGATCTCTATTTTCTCTTCCATCCTCCATCAATTCACAGGTGTAGAAAAGACATATGTGAGTAGCCACATGGTATGGTTTACATAAATACACATGTGCACACATGCAGACAGAAAAATTGCTGTGTCTATATATCTTCCTACTGCGATCTGAGCTAGTTGTCTCGGTTCTCTTTATTGTTTATGTAGATACGCAGGTACTTGTGTGGAACAAAATAACTCCTTTTAAGGGAGATGCCTATCATGGTTCTGAACATCACCCTCCAGAGGTGGCTAAATGTGGTGGGAAGCTGGGTGACTTGAACAATGCAAATATCTGTACTGCAGATCGACTGGGTTAGGTCAGATGAGTCCTATGCAAAATGACTAGGTGACTGGAAACATGAGAGGCCACTCAAGAGTGACTTGAGTTGTCATTTATCAGAGTATGCAGATGTATCCTTGCTTTGTGGCATTAAGGTTGAGACTGATTCATAAAATCCATGAGACTTAAAGAGTTTGTTGTCTGCTTCAGTTCAAGTCTTGATGACCTTGAAGTAAACAGTGGAAACGAAGGTGTTTCGGACAGACCCCACGTTCCCTCCCCTCTCCTTGGCCCTTCAGATGTGAAGGCTTGCAGCAGAGATGGATTGGACTCTTCTGAGATGAGCAGTGATTTTAACATCAGCCGGGCAGAATCGCTTTCCTTATCTACCAGTGTGCAGCCCAAGGTATCTGATACTGTACTGATGTGGACTGTCATCCTTTCAAGTTAGTCACTGAAAACATATGAGGAACTCCTGGAATCTGAAAGTGAAAAATCACTTCCCAGGTGGAAGTCATGGCTGCTAGTCTCTCCAGAAAGCAGCATGGACAGGGGTGTGGAGCAGGAGCTCCATGGTTGTGACCAGGCTTGTCAGCAGCCCAGGGAAGGGGCCACCAGAGACTGCCTTCAGCTTTGGAAAAGCATCATTTATCAGAGCTGTTTCAGAGGAAATAGATCAGGTTCAGTGAATAAGCATTTTCCAACCAAAATATATTGAGTTAGAAAATGTTTAACCAGCTGTAGTTATGTGAAAGGGTAACAGCCTTGTGAAGATTAAATCCAGTCTGCTGCCTACCTTAAAACAATTGCTGGACTCATGGAGGGTCAGATGGGTTTTGTACAACCACCAGTGCAGATCTCTCCTCCAGGTTATGGTTTCCTAAAGCATTCTGGCTACATTTGTTTTCGTTAGACCTTGGTGCCATTTCTGTCAATTTCTGACACATATACAGAGTTACTTTATATTCATAGAGATTCTTTATATTTGATTAGGCATATAGTTATGAAACTATAGTTTTTTCTGACCTTCAGTAAATACGTGAAGGGAGAAAAAAAGTCCAGCAGGAGCACTGAATTCTGCTAGGGAGACTTTTAAAAGCAGTATAAGCAGTTTAGGAGTAGCCTCTCTTGAAATTTAAATGATGTATCAAAAATCAGAGGGGGTTCCTTTCAAGCCATATCATTGACATATTTGGGGATCAGAATGTCTTTTCAAGCACAATCAAAAAAAGTATGGAAGAAAAGGAGAAAGAGGCTAACTGCTTTCTTTCAAGACTTATTACTAATTACCAGTACAGGGTGTTAGTCTGTATGAAATGTTCTTGTGGTATTAAACCACAAAGAATTAGTGGTTTCCATAGGAAAAAAAACATAACTTGGTCATCAAGTAGATGTAATGGTGCACAACACTGGCTGGATGGTGCTTGCCACCAAACTGGAGAAAAATGTAAGCTTCCTCTTAGTCTAACCTGCACCCAAAAAACATTTCCTGAAATATAGAGTAATTTCTTATGTCAGAAGTAAGGCAGGCTCTCTTAAGAATTCAAAGTAGACAAAACCTGTACTTGAATATAAAACTTTAATGAAGCCAAGTAAATATATACGTGCAGTCAACTGTTTCTTTTAGAAATTTTGCCACTGATTTATTTTGGTTCCATTGCTGGCAAATTCAAACCAATACAGATTCTCATTTGCTGCAATTTCTTGTAGGAATGCTCACTTTCTGGAATTCGGTCACGCTCCTATTCCTGCTCCTCACCAAAAGGAGTATTAAGAAGACCTTGCATTCCTCGGGACTTCACAGCTGGTGACTCAAATGAAGGTCAGTGCCAGCTCTGTTCTTGGTTTTCATCTGCACCCATGACTGCCTGCTTCAGACCCAGTGCTGATGTCTTTACTCAGGCCCCTTGTGCCCCTTGTTACCTGTGTACACAAGGTCCATGCACACATAGACCTCACCAGTGCTGTGAAAGAAGGGTTTGGCTACCCTCAGGTTCCTGTACCATCTTCCCTTACTTTTCTCCCATGTACTACCCCTTCATGCCATCCCCCAATACAGCAGCTGATTCTTAGGGCATGTGAACCAGCACAGCGAGAGCATTAGTCAGAAAAGGTAAATGCAGACAGTAATCTTATTTTCCAAAGAGACTTACAGAATCACAGAATCACAGAATTTCTAGGTTGGAAGAGACCTCAAGATCATCGAGTCCAACCTCTGACCTAACACTAACAGTCCCCACTAAACCATATCGCTAAGCTCTACATCTAAACGTCTTTTAAAGACCTCCAGGGATGGTGACTCCACCACTTTCCTGGGCAGCCCGTTCCAATATCTAACAACCCTTTCAGTAAAGAAGTTCTTCCTAACATCCAACCTAAAACTCCCCTGGCACAACTTAAGCCCATTCCCCCTCGTCCTGTCACCAGGCATGTGGGAGAACAGACCAACCCCCACCTCACTACAGCCTCCTTTATTAAGGTACCTGTAGAGAGCGATAAGGTCACCCCTGAACCTCCTTTTCTCTCCAGGCTGAACAATCCCAGCTCCCTCAGCCACTCCTCATAGGACTTGTTCTCCAGGCCCCTCACCAGCTTCGTCGCCCTTCTCTGGACTCGCTCAAGCACCTCGATGTCCTTCTTGTAGCGAGGGGCCCAAAACTGAACACAGTATTCGAGGTGCGGCCTCACCAGAGCCGAGTACAGGGGGACGATCACTTCCCTAGCCCTGCTGGCCACACTGTTTCTGATACAGGCCAGGATGCTGTTGGCCTTCTTGGCCACCTGAGCACACTGCTGGCTCATATTCAGCCGACAGTCAACCATCACTCCCAGATGATGCCTTACCCTAACCGCCTGCTCTGTGCCCAATACAGATAGAAAGAAGGCTAAGGATGATGCGGAAGCAGAGTCAGAGAGGGCGAGTGGCCCCACTTTCCCTAAGATCCTGGGGAATCTCTAAAATTGGTGGTTTTGTGGTCTTTTCCATAATCAGAACCCACCCTCTCCTTCAAGCGAAGCTGGAGGTGTCTCGGTGGGGATTCATGCATATGGCATCTGCATGCTGTTCAGGCTGAGGGCTCAGCCTGTTTCTGATCAGATCGAGCTGTCAGATTTATGAGTGAACAGGTGTTTTCCCACAGAAAAATTCCGTAAGAACAGATTCTATTAGAATCACATTCTATTCTGGTGTTGTCAAAATGACTTTTCTGCTTAACCTGTAATTTCTTACGAATTGTTTCTAACAGGCTTTATTCTGAGTAAGATTTCATGTCCCCTTGAAATGAGTACTGTGTGCTGCAGCATGTAGTTGTGCTGCATTTTGTCATGCCACTTATGTCTTTGCAACCGTTTGTATCCTACAGATCAGTGAAAAGTCTTTGAAAATGCAAGGCAGAAGGAAATAAGTAAAGTATGTCACAAAAGCAGGGGATGGCTGATAAGCAAAGCCTTGTAATGTGTGTGCTTATAGTTAAAAACAAGTTCCTTTGACCTTGTTGCCAAAGGGACTGTTGGTGTCACAGAACATTAAGTTTCATCCAGACACCATTACCTGCTCCAACCTGATCCGGGCTTGAGCCCACATCCTGTCCATTCTCTCCTCCCTTCCCCTTAGGACTGTCACTGCACAACACATTTCCCTGTGTTGTTGGAAACCTTGTCCTTCTCCTTTGGAAGCAGGCCGTTGTGCAGCCCACACTGCAAATGTAGTGTGCTCTGCACTCACCAGCTGAGAGCAAGGGCCACGGATGAGAAGGCTAACTCATTCTGGCCTCTGCAGGCTACAGAGGCATTGTGTCTAGGTCCATTTGGGTGTCTGCCTGCTGAAAACCTGCCCCTTCTGCCCAGCTGCCAGCTCATGAGGCATTTCACTCAGGGCTTGGCCATGCCAGAGGGAGGCACTGCTGACCCTGTACATGGCAATGAGGTGTAAGTCAAATAGAGGAATGCGTGATGGCAAGTCTCGTCTTTCTCACACCAAGTATGTGGAAAAAGTGGGAAATCCCCATCCATTTCTGAGGGAAGCTTTTTGATATGCTCAGATTTAAAACAACTGCCTGTTTTCATTCAAGAAGGTATTACCAGACTGTAACAGTAAAGGATTTGTCCCTGCTCTGTAGATGGTGTGCTCACGTACAATGGTCGATCCCTCCTTCAGGCTCTTTCACTCTCTAAGTCAGTGTCTCTGCTCCACCCCTGTAGTAAGTACCGCAACAACAACCCCACGGTGCTGTTTTGCATGAGGCTGCCTTCATCTTCCTTGGGCACATGGCCTTCGTGTCTTCAGAAAGCATCCTGTTGCACAGGTTTTGTTTGGCAGCTAACTGAGATGCTGTATTGGTCTCGCTGCTTCTTTGATAAGCACTCTGGCTCTCGCTAACCTGAACTACTTGTTTGTCTGACGACACACTGATTCAGTGGAGCGCATTTAAGTTTCTATCTAACCTTAAACATGGCACAATCTGATGCTTCAGGTTAGGTGTTTAATGCTTCAAGCTTCAAGTTAGGTGTTTAAGTATCTTTCTGATACTTTTAAAATAATCTCCACAAAACTAAATTACTTCTAATATGGAAATAGTAGAGGAAATTCTAATTTATCAAAACAACCCAGCTTACCTATTTATTTATTTATTTATTTATTTTTGTTTTCTACATAGTTAGTTGAAAAGTGTCTCCTTGAGACCTCTCCACTCTTTCCAGGGTATAAACTTGTAAAAGGTTACATGGTCTGTGCAGAACATAGGCTAGTACTGTTCCTCTTTAGGAAACATGTTTTTAAAGTTTTATTTATTTATTTATTTATTTATTTATTTATTTATTTTGTAAATAGTGTTCTAGATAAAGCTGCATTAAGCAGGCAATTGTGAATGTTAGGAGAATATCATGAAGCTATATTATGACAGATCCGCTAAAAAGCAAAATGGAGTATGAATCATTCAAGTCTGGGTTGTTTACAAAAAACATATTTTTTATTTTTTCTTAAGATTGTTTGTAGAGGCTGGCATTCGCTGATACCTGTCTGTCTCAGTTCCATCAGGTTCCACCAGCTAACCGCAGCCCAGTCAGCAGTGGTGTTACCCTAGAAAAAGCTGCTTCTAATGTACCTATTTGTTTTTGCTTCCCTAATTTTAAATTGACATTGCAAGCGCTTAATGGCAAGCTTACGGCCCGGTGGAGGTCGCGTGTTTCCCGTGAGCGCGGGGCCTTCCCAGCCTGAGCGTTGGTTCCCTGCTTGTGTCTTGCAGAGCGAGCCTACAGCCTGCCCGAGCACTCCCGGGAGAAAAGGTAGGGTGCTCGTCGGGCACGGGTCCCCAGGCGCCGGGAGCGAGTCTGTGCAAGCGTGCTGCCACCTAGGGAGCCGAGTGGGGAAAAAAAATAAAGTGTTTGTAATAACGAGAAATAAAACCAGAATTAAACGCTGTAGCTGTAAATGCTAGATGAAGCAATCCCCATCTAGGTTCTGCTCTGTTTCCCAGTGGGATGAGTTTTTTTTTTTCCCGGTCTTTCTAGGATTCAGGAGGAGGAATGGGATAAGTATATTGTACCTTCAAAAGTGGAGTCTGAAAAATGTAAAGTGAGTCGGACTTTCAGCTTTCTGATGAACAGAATGACTAGCACGCGGAATAAGTCCAAGGTAATTTGAGATTTATGCCTATATTATTATCCATAATTATGTCACTGTGATTAGACTAATTGTAGATGAGAATCTAAATTTTTATGTAGACATAGCTTGTTCTTTATGGCAAAGAACATGTAATAGGAAGAAACATCAGTCTTTATCTTATATTTTAAAATATATGCAGAATACCCTCAAAAGGCCTTCATATAAGAAAAACAGCTTTCCTTTTAAACAATAGCTTTAGCTGAACAACATCAACTGGTACCAGTGCCATTTTTTAATGTTATCAATAATTTCATTTTACTGTTTAGCAAAAGTTGAAATGTCTGAATTACCTTTAATAAATAATTTTCTCTGTTAAATAAAATTAAAAGATACATTCCTGTTCTTGTAATCATTCTCAATAAGTGCTCAAGTCTGTAGCTTCTACTTGGGCACTTAATCAGTTGAGTTTCCTTTATTTGAAGTTAATGGTACTTCTTGTATGAGTAAATGCTGCTTAGCATTAAAAAGTTGCAGATTCAAGGCCTGTTTGGTAAAACATACATGTTATGAAAGGTAGATGACAATGTTTGTGGTTTAATTTTGAGACACCTGCAATGTAGATGAATGGCAGTAGTTAAAAGATGGAGAGGTGAATTTGGCCTGTGGGATGTTTCAGCAGTTTTGCAGGCTTTCTAAGGCACACTGCTGTGCCCCAGGCTATCCTAACATATGTGGGTATGAAGATGGTTAGTAAACTGCTGCTGGGATGAGATGTTCCCGTGAGGCAGAGCTGGCTGTGAATACATGTCCAGTCCAGCAGCCATACATGGGTGTGTTTCTGCGTGGTCTCCTAAAAGATGACTACCAGAAGTGCTCAGAGGAATGTATGCTCACACCAATGGAAGTACTGTAAAAATAGTCAAAAATTATTAAAACCATTAATGCTTATTAAAAATAGGTTATTTCCAATGTCATTTAATATTTGAAGACAGTTTGAATAAGATTATGTGAATGCAGCTTTAACTGCACAGGCACAAGTTTGCCTGTACTCCTCAAGGAGATGCAAACAAACAAACAAATACATATATTTTTGTTCAGTAAGACTTCTTAAATTTTGTTTTCTGACCCTTTCCTTTTTGCAGATTTATAAATGCCAGTATTCAATGTGAGAAGGCTTTCTGGCCTAGCTGCCAGTGAAATTAATGCCTTCATCATTCTAGAACTTTAACAACGTCAGTGTAATAATATATTATACCATTATAAGTCTTCCAGGGCAAGGAATGGATGTTTTAAAATCTTTTGCTCTTAAGAGAATGCTGTAGTGTTTTTAAGGTTGAATCACTTTATCTTCTTTCCTAATGTTCTCCCTGCCCCCTTTTTTTTTTTTTCTTGTCTGTGCTGTTGGGGATGAAGACAAAAAATAAAGATACCAAAGATAAGGAGAAACTGAACAGACATAATTTCATAAATGGGACTTTCTCAGGAGTTATGCCATGTATGGCCTGTGAAAAGGCTCTCCTAGGAAAGGAGTCCGTGCAGTGCTCTTGTAAGTAGTTGCTGGGTTGTGTGTGTGAATTCTCAGTGCTCTGAAACCTGCTTTGGAGATCCTGGTTCAGTGTTTTATGTGAAAGAGAAACCTTGCCTAGATTTGGAAGTACCTACTTCATGTAATGGGCTGAGATTGGCAGGGGAAAAGGGGGTAAGGACAACTTCAGATGACAACTTCTGATGACAACTTCAGAAGGGACCACAGCCATCTCCAGGCAAAGACTCCTTCCGGCTGTAGCATCAGAGCAGCCTCAAGGATACTTTAGTAAGGGGATTTGAATGAGGAAAAGTGATGAAGCCTCAGAATAACATCATCTGCAGGCTGAGGACCCTGTTCAGGATCAGGCTCTGAAATGTACCTTCTCTTTCAGATTGCAACATGATTGTCCATAAGAGCTGTAAGGAGTGTTCTCTTGTTTGCACCAAGGTAATTTCCTACACCATACTGCTGTTCTCTTTAAAGAATATTTACTTTCCAAGGCATTTATAAATGAAGTGGATCAAAAACAGAAAGCACAGGCAGCCTTTCCAGACCTAATGTCTATATGCAAAGCATTACAAGGGCATTAAAATGTCTAATGTAAGCAACAGTGCAAGCACTGTGCTTGAACCAGACTTTCTAGAAGACAGTCAAAAATAAGTTTAAAGTGTTATTTGTATTTTTTAAGAATTGCAAGGGTAAGTTGGGAAATGGTGTGCCTGGAGGGTACACAAAGGGATTAAAAAGAAAGGCTGTCCAAAGTCATGGATATCCCTTTTGCAGAAATGGGGTCCTATATGTTTGTAATAATGGAAAGCAGTGATGGTGGGTACTTCAGGAGGTGATCTAGTCCATGTCATTACTCTGGGGCAAGCTGACCTTTAGGTAAAAATTTTGGCAGATATTTTTCTGATCTGCTCTGGGAACTCTCTCGTGGAGGAGACTCCACAGTCTGCCTAGGCACTCGCCCTCAGTGTTCAGCTGCCACTGCAGACAGGGCGAAATCAGGGCTAGAGAATATATGGGCTGCTTCCCTTTAAGTAGGTATGCAGATATGGCGAAGTTATCGTAAGAAATATGTCACTTTCAAAAATAGATGTGTAAGGTTATTGCCCTCATGGAATAAAATGGGACTAGCAAAGAAGTGTGCCACAGTGATGCAGGTCATTCTTCAAATCACTGGAGGGTGTCTTTCTGGTGTAGCTGTGTTTTGCATCATGGTGGCTTGCAGGGAGAATATTTCCATATGGAGTCTTCAGGGTAAACAAGGCTGAAACTGGATATAAAACAGATATTTTTATTTGTTTTGTTTATAGCTGTCATGTTATAGCACACATTTCTGGCCACCTAGAGGACACTAGGAGAGATGAACTGGCAATTTTATTTATTGGGAATGATAGGTTATTTGTCAAGAGGAGACAAGGGCCTTTCCCCACCATTCTTGTTGACTCATCTCAACAAGACTGAGATACAGAAAACATTCACTGAACCACCTCAAGTGAAATACATGTCTAAGCACAACAGTCTTTCATGACCAGTTTTGCAAAGCACATTTTGGAAGGAGGGTTGATTCTGCCTCTTGACACCCAGCCCAGGCTTCCTCAGGCAGCATCCTGCAACAAGTCTTTCAAGTGTATTTGGATATAAAGCCATGAATATATTCTCCTTTTCTTGCAGCCTTCATGGAAATACTGATATAGAAAAAACAGATTATAGTAGCTCAGTAACTCTGGAATAAATAGATTCAGTTTTGTATTGCAGTACAAATAATGTTTTACTTTGACTTAGGTTTATTTGATACTGGATGAAATTAGGAACATCATTTAGGATCATTTTCTTGAAGCCTTTTTGTGTGATGATACATGGAAGTGAATGACTAACTTGACTATTTAGTGTGCTGTCAGCTGTGACTTCATTGTTATTTCAAAAAATAATTATTTTTCAGAAATCCCAAGAGAGGTACCATAACAAAAGCAAGCCTCAGGCTGGCGCAGCAAGTAAGTATTTTTGTAGGCTAAGATGTGTGAACATGGCACTTCAAAGTTAAGCTTCTTTGAAAAAGTTAGGGGAATGATGACACAACTTTCCTTCATTACTCAAGAGAATGGAAATCAGAAATAGTTCTGTCTAGTGCTTTTGAGTATGTCATTCACCATATGCATAGATATTTGGGTCTTCATGTGTTCAGGCTGTAATGTGAGAGCATGTATGATTAGACATTTTCTTATCAATAGTAATCACACTGGAGCTATTCCACTTTGCTGAGAGACTTATCTTTATATTCTGTGGTAGAATATTACAGTCCTGTACCACATTTGGGAGGACATTCCTGGTACCTGATAGGGGTCTATAAGAAACCAGATAGCATTTTACAGATTAACTGTGCTATTGATAGATGTGATACATTGTCAAAATGCTATTTTGTGCTTTGCTTCACAGATTCACTGCTTGGAGATATACCACAGCCTGCACTGTCCTCAGTGCATCCTTCTTCCTCTGTGCCTATCAGACTGTCTGCTGGGAGGAGGGAAGCCTTCCAACAGTCCCACTCGTTGTCCAAAAGTGTCCCCAGTGCCAGTTTTGAAAGGTAGAGGGTAGCCACCAAGATTCTGTGCTAAATATATCATTCAGCATTTCTGGGAAAACTGCAACCATTAAATATTTTTTTTCCCTCGCTATAGAAGATCTGTGCCATTTCCTGAGCAAGACTCTGAGACTAGCACCTGGAGGTCCAAGTCACGTTCTGAGGAGATGTTACAGGCAATAGGGACCTTTTCTTCAATGGATCCATTTGTGATGGAAGGTGAGAAGTATTATACAAATGTTGCCTTTTATAACCTATATTCAAAGAGCAAAACAGAAAAAAAATCATTAGTTGATATAGGAAGGTGCTTAGTAAAAGATGAGCAACCTATTTTTGCTAGTTAAAACTGAGTCCTTCATTAAAGTGATACAGTCAGACACAACAGTCTTAAAATACAGCTCTTTCTTTCTTCCTCGTAACTAACTCTTTGATAACTTTTACAATATTTTTGCATGGCATTGCCACTGGAAAAAAATAGGGCAAAGATATTTGGCATCCTTGCAGAAATAACATACTTTATTTCTGCACTATCCTAATCATTTCTGTTGTCAGCATACATTGCAAAACTACTTCCTGTTTCCCCAGTAGCCTCCAATCCTGCCCTCGTGGCCAAGAAAGCCAGTGGTATCCTGGGGTACATTTGGAAGAGTGTTTCCAGCAGGCTGAGGGAGGTGATCTTCCCTTTTACTCAGCCCTGGTGAGGCCACAACTGGAGCATTGTGTCCAGTTCTGGGGTCCCCAGTACAAGAAGGACATGGAGCTACTGGAGCAAGTTCAGAGGAGGGCTACGAAGATGATGATAGGACTGGAACACCTGTCGTACGAGGACGGGCTGAGCAAACTGGGCCTGTTTAGCCTGGAAAAGAGAAGACTGAGGGGAGACCTCATCAATGAGTATAAGTATCTGTGGGGATGGTGTTGGGAAGATGGAGTTGGTCTCCCTTCAGCTGTGTGCAGTGACAGGACAAGAAGCAACAGGCACAAAATGAAGCAAAGGAGGTTCCAGCTGAATATGAGAGGGCACTTCTTTACTGAGAGGGTGACAGAGCACTGGCACAAATTGCCCAGAGAGGCTGTGGAGTCTCCTTCTCTGGAGATGTTCAAAACTTGTCTGGATGCCTGTGCAGTGTGCTCTAGGTCATCCTGCTCAGCAGGCGGTTGGAGTTGATGATATTCAGAGGTCCCTTCCAACCTTGGCCATTCTGTGATTCCAAAGCTTATCACAGATAAAATGCCCTCCTAAAATAGATACACATTCTTGTGAGGTAAATAGATATAGGCATTTTCTGCAGGTAGGTGTAAGGCTAAAATTCAAAGATGAAGGGAATTCGTTCACAAAAGGTAGTGTGGATATGCCATGCAGGACATCTGCAAAATGAATAGCGGCCCTTCAACATCACAGCTACTTTTGAAAATATTGGCTTTTTAAATTTAAAAGGTTTCTTCAAGTGAAGAAGGATAAAATAAGTTAATTTGAGAAAAGAAGATTTTCTTTGTTCTCCCCTGCTGTTACATTTGCATTTCAACACCTCAGTAATGCTATGGACAACTGGCAAGCTTTTCTGTTATAAAACCAATTGCCAGCATTTGCAGAAGTAGTTTAAAGTTCATTCCTATGATATGTCCCCTTTACTTTACAAACAGATGTGTGTGTGCAAAGAAGTGTCCCTTAATGTTCATACAGCTGGTATATATGAGATATATGTTTTTCCACAGATGATGTGGATTCGTCTCAGTGGACTGACCTCAGCTCAGATGCACAAGAGTTTGAAGCAGAGTCCTGGAGTCTTGTTGTGGACCCAGCATTCTATAGCAAGCAAGAAAAAGATGTCATCAAAAGGCAGGATGTCATTTTTGGTCAGTATATCAAAGCTTATTGTAAATTTGGAAACAATTGGGTGTAGAAAATAGAGGGAACCTGACATATTTTATGTCTGGAAGAATGAATGGTTCAATTTAGATTAATAAGGTGCAAAGAACATTTTTGTCACAGATTATGACTTATTCTAGAGCTAAGGAAATGTAGGAGTGTATTGTTTACCATAGACATGTCTACCCTGTTCACGGGATGGTGGAGGTTGGAAGAGACCTCATCCAGTTCTCAGTTTAATCAGTTGCTATCCTAGCATGGTCAGTGGGGTACAGTTGAGAAAGCTGCACTAGAGCTAGATATATTAAGTCTTCCTACTGACATAATCTATTAGGTTTGAGGCTCACAAAGAAAAATTGATTATGAGCATATGTTTTAACACTGCTATAATATATCACAAAAGGTGTCTAAAATGTTCAGATGATTACTACACTATGCTGTTTTCTTTTATACTGCAGAGCTGATGCAAACAGAAGTGCATCACATCCATACTCTATTCATTATGTCTGAAATATTCAGGAAGGGAATGAAAGAAGAACTACAGCTGGACCACAACACAGTGGATAGGATATTTCCCTGCCTAGATGAGCTACTGGAGATCCACAAGCAATTCTTCTGCAGAATAAAGGAGAGACGGCAGGAATCATGTGAAAGGGGGAGTGACCGTAATTTTGTAATCAGTAGAATTGGAGACATCCTTCTGCAACAGGTAGAGACATCAGCTCTGTTAATCCTTCACGTACTCAGAGTTCTCAAATTAAGCAATTTACTGAGTTTGAAACTTTTTGAGGATGAGACGAGGGCTAATGTTGCCTTATTAAATTCAAAGACTGTCCCCTTTAGGTTATTGCAGGGTGAAATAGCAATGAGAGAAAATAATTACTGACAGGTAACTCTGATAAACAGGGGGATGAACTTGTACATACATGGTACAAGTGACAAAGAAAGTGATGAATCTTTGATTCTGTTCATGGTAGAAAGCTGCTCCCATGGATTGCTCAAACAGTAGCAATTGATTCATTTTGTTAACAGCTAAGCAGAAGTGTGAATAATTAATCATGGAAAACAAACTGTTCTTTCATTTCTTCATTTCATAAAGTGGTCTGGTGTGGTGTATCTCGGGTTGCTGCTCCTTAGAGGAGGGGTTATCACATGTGCTCATAGTAGCTGTAGTACTGCTAGCTAACTCTGCTTGCTTGCTGCCAACAGTTTCATTCCTTGCAATGAGTAGAGTGCAGTTTTTCACCTTTTGGCAGTCAGTTCTCACCCTGATGGACTAAAGAAGCTGAACGGTTGTTATCTGTTCTGTAACTGATGGGGAGATCAGATGAATGCAAAAAAGCCTCAAAGGGATTATGTTTGCAAAAGATGCAGTGTTATACTAGTTGGTCTAGCCACTGTTGGCAGGATTGTCACGCTTGTGCCCTCCACAGCTTACCTTCCTCTCCTTGCTCCTAAAATTGCTAGCCCATTTTTTGTTCTGTGGTGACAGGCCCTGTTAGTGACATTCAGAGAACTTGAGAAACAAGTAGTATAGAAGTTAGAGGTTTTGTATGTGTACAGAATACATTAATCCTTGGTATACACTTCTCTGTTAGTTGCGATGTTGAGCACAATTTTATTATTAATTTCTTCAGTTTTCAGAGGAAAATGCAACCAAAATGAAGAAAATATATGGGGAATTTTGCAGCCATCAGAAAGAAGCTGTTAATCTCTTCAAAGAGTTGCAGCAAAACAAGAAATTCCAGAATTTTATTAAGGTATGTTTCCACGTGAATGTGATCCCTATGTAGCTTTTATTTAAAATTTAGGATCAAAATTATATGCAGTAACTTTCTTTAATAGTTAATAAAAATGGCAAGTTTTTTCATTCTTAATGAGTGAGCTGATAAATTTCATTTTTCTTTCAAATATTTGAAAGCTTTGGCATCCAGTGTGTATTACGTATGTGTTTCTGTTGTAGCATACCTCATCCCTCGGGGCAGCAAATCTTCCTTAGGGATGGTTCAGATAACCCAGCATTTCATTTCAGTTTAGTCTAGCATGTTGAGATCATCTTTGTTATTAGTCAATTGGTACTTTGATAAGCATTTACTACTTATGGTATGTATTTGTGTCTGTACAGCTGAGGAACAGCAACCTGTTGGCACGACGCCGAGGAATCCCTGAGTGCATTCTGCTTGTCACTCAGCGAATCACCAAATACCCTGTTCTGGTTGAAAGGATATTGCTGTACACAAAAGGTGAATAAAAACTGAGTGTTGCTTCAAGTCTGGAATCACAGAAAAATTCTAATGTAAGGAATATGCACTGATACAATTTATACAAAGAATGAAATTCACTGTTCTGTAGAGAAATACAGCAATGTAAGTAACTACTGTTCAGGCAAATATCACTTAAACTGTGTGTCTCGTATACATAGTCTTTGCCAAAGTTGGGATTCCAGCCAGCTAAATCCTAGAAGTCCAGTAGAACATGTTTTAGCAAAAGATCTTGAATAGAGGATGTGAATTAATTCAGGTAGGTATGCACGTGTTTTTTGAAATGAGTTCCAGTGAAGGATCTTGTAAAGCTAGACAAATTATGTTTGCCTTTTCAAAAAAAGTTTGAATAACCCTTGAGTTCTGTAGAGTATTTTAGGAATGCTAGTAGCTTACAGATATTACCCTCAAAATGGGCAATAAGTGATTATTGCAGAAAGTTTTTATACAATATTTCTATATTGTAGAAAGTTGCAAAATTTCCTTGGAAGCTGTCCTTGACACCTTGAAATCCTATTTTATTTATTTTTTTAACTCTTAGCCAGTAGAGTAATATATGATTTACTTAGACAATAAAAAAAAATGAGATGCTAACAGTTCATAAATATGTCAGAAATATTCAACATGTAGTTTTGACTGATGAATAAATCAGAGGTACCTGTCATCTTCTAATAAGTAAACCAAAGGCAGATATCTCTAGTATTTCTAGTAAGTTGATTACTGGGTTCAAGTTAAAATGACATATTTATCAATTTAATCCTTGCATTATGTTAATTAGTTATGAGAAAGTAAGGAATAATATTTTCTCTTGAATATGTCAGCTACTATCATGTTGTTTATTTTTTGTTTCCTACAGAAGGAACAGAAGAACATAAAGACCTTTGCAAAGCCCTTCATTTAATTAAGGACATGATTGCAGCAGTAGATTTAAAAGTTAATGAATATGAGAAAAAGCAAAAGCTGTTGGAAATTCTCAGTCGGACTGAAAACAAAACATACACAAAGCTGAAAAGTGGCCATGTTTTTAGGAAGCAAGACTTATTGAGAAAAGAAAGTATACTTCTTCATGAAGGTTTAGTGTACTGGAAAACAGCTACTGGTCGTTTCAAAGGTATTCCATTCTAGCAGTAAAGTCCTCTAGCTCTTTATTTGCAAGTAACATATAAAGATTGTTTAAGAATGAAAATATTTTGTTACACTGTATTGCAAACACAGATTTTTGGATGAAAGGTATTGAGAATATTTCACAAATTGCTAGAAGAGTAGTTCCGAAAGCTGCCATGTTTTATAGGTAATTCCCTGTGTATTTAAAATGACAAGTTTGCCTACAGTGCCTGGGAAACTGTAAATTTTTTACATTCTACAGTCAATTCCATTTTTTTCTTCCAGCCATTTCTTTTAGTTCCCACAGTTTGCAGCTTCATCCCATAAAGTAGATTCTTGACTTATATATTTATAGTCTTCACAGAATTGACCACTGAAAATAAGGCATTAAAATTACATGTGGTTCTTCAGTGGTACTGGCACACACATAGTGGAAAAGAAAACATGGAGGCAAATAAGGCCAGAGCCCCATTTTCACATTCAGGCCCACAGACTGATTTTCACTCTAATCACATGTTGGTGTTTGGTTTTTTGAAACTTACTAATATTTGTTTTAAGCTTTACAAAGCTATCTGCTTACTATTACTTCCGAAATGCTTTCATTGGTATAATACTGTACTGTGATAGGCAAAACAAAATTTGTGTGAGTTGTTCTTTACCATGTTGCCTGTCAGTGGCCTGGGAAATGTGGGGGGACGTCTGAGTGAGGGTTTCTTCTTTCCATGGGCCAGTGCTCCAGCACTGTGGTGCAGGAGGGTGGATAGTAGAAAGTGTGCTCTTACCCAGGAGGTACAAAGTGATGTCTTGCAGTTGCTTTGTGCAGACCATAGGGCAATCCAGCTATTTCCTGTTTAGTTTACTGTAGGATTATATAGGAACCTTATTGATCAGGGTTTCTTCCTTTTTAAAGTATAAAGGAAGAAATTAAGTATAGTATTAAACATAACCTTTCATTAAGAAAAAAAATTCCTTTTCTCATTTTAAGACACCTTAGCTCTGCTTCTCACTGATGTGCTGCTGTTCTTACAAGAAAAAGATCAAAAATACATCTTTGCAGCTGTTGTAAGTATATTATCAGACTTCTGAATATATACATTACGTTTTTGTTTGCGTATTTCTCAAATGTGAGATCCTTTTCTAGGTTATTCTCACATACTGTTTAATTTCTTTAATCCTGGTAGTATATTCAGAACAGTAATGTATCAGTATATGGAAAATGTGGTTTATTTTCAAAATTAAGTAATTTGTGGGGGGAAGTAGAATAAAACAACAGAATGATGTTTAGTGATGTGCCTCATCTGGTTATGAGGATGGGAAGCAGAGCAGGCTCTTTCAAATTTATCTAAATTTATCTAAAATAATTTTTAACTTCTGGTTCTGTTAAACAAAACAGAAGAATAATTTGACTGCAAATGTAGTAGTAAATACACATATAATACATGAAAGGTCATGGGCTGAAGTTCCCAAACTTACTATAAATACTGTATAAATACAGTGTGTCAGTATCATTGATCCTCTGAGATTTATTTTTTAGCTCATACACAATGCTTTACTTGTTCATGAATACTGTAAGGTATTTTTAAAAATAGTTTAAAAAGATGTCTGAATACTTAACTCTCGCAACCATACACTTGGTGAGAACATGCATAGGCTGAGTATACCAGGAGGAGAATTAGTTCAGTTAATTGAAAAAATGCCTTGTTATAAAAGTATGGTATTTTATGAGAAACTCTTCCTTTTTTTTTTTTTTTTTTTTCCCTTTTTTTTTCCCCTCATATACTGTGACTGTCTCCCCCAGGACCAGAAGCCTTCAGTTATCTCTCTTCAGAAACTCATAGTAAGAGAAGTAGCCAATGAAGAAAGGGGGATGTTTCTGATCAGCGCTTCATCTGCAGGACCTGAAATGTATGAGATTCATACCAACTCCAAAGAGGAACGTAAAAGCTGGATGAGGCATATTCAAGATGCAGTGGAAAGGTAGAGGAAAAGGCTTCTGGTTTTCACCCTGGCAGTCCAAAGCAGAAAGGAGGTCATTTGGGTATTTGTTGCAGTGTGCTGTCTATTCTGCACTGCACTGGATCTATCCTGTGAGGCTGGGTTCACAAACACCAAAACCTCACCATCACTTCTGCCAAACTACCCATTATCTTCTGTTTTGCCACTAAACCAACAGACCTTTCCTGCTCCCCATCAGATGTCCTCACCTGTGTTGTTAGGCTTATCTCACCTTCACTTTTGGCACTGGATGCTTTCTTGAGTTCTGCAAGTGTCCATACATCCATTCTGGATAAATTCCCAGTTTACACCTTGGTATTAGTTCCTCTAGGAATGGCAGGGAAAGCATTGCTCTGTGGGAGCTGCAAACCTGCAAGAGGGCCAGCCACCCACTCACTGCATGATGTAACCTTATCAGGATTGAAAGGAATCTTCTAGTCTTGTTTATACCCATTTACTGCTTATTAAAGAAGTAGGCAAATGTTATGCTGCTGGATTGGAGCAAAAGTTGGCGCTGATGTTGTGTGGTTTATTATGAATGCAACACTGTACTGAAGATAATTATAAGATGTTCAGATTTTGTTTTATACACCTTTGTTTCATCTCTAAAGTTGTCCAGAGGAACAAGAAGAAGGAAAAATGAATGAATCTGATGAGGACAGACGTATTGCTGAGGCCAAAGCATCCAAAATTCGGAAATGTCAAGGTGCGGTACCTTTCCTGTCACTCTGAGATGTCCCATGTCCTCAGAGTTTAGGATGAAGGAATAACATGAACATGTTGGCTGAGGCATTCAGAATGGCTTAATATGCAGAGTCACAGCAGAGAAAGCCAGGGTTGTCTGATTGTATGATGGGAGTTGCCTGAAAAAGAACCCTTTTTTTTTTCCAAGTACTTTATATTTCTACTACATTATTGTGAGTACAAAAGTAAAGGTAAAGTGGATTATTTCAGAATAAGCATTGAATTTAGCAGATTAGCATAAAGGTCAGATAGTTTCCTGTTTGTGGAAGTACATCAAATATTCAGTAACTGTACTGTTCTACTTGTTTATGGCAGTACACCTTTACAGCTTTTATTTTTGTCTGAAAATATTGCTAACAAAGACAAATTTTGCTTTCTTGTTTCCCCTACACTTAACTTCCAGATCTTTAAGTGCTGTAAGGAGAGAAATTTCACCAATGTCCTTCCTGGAGAGAGACACGGGGAAGGGAATCCTCCACTGAGAGTAGATGTTCTTCTTTGATGTTGAGACAGTGAACGAGCCAAGTGGTTTTCCAGCAGTGCTTATTCTGTGTATAGCAGGAGGTGGCTGAGTGCTCCAGAACACAGGCAAGGCCACCTCATCAGGATAGGGCAGTTGACTGGTCTGTTGTCAGGCAGGACAGATTATGGGATGAATTTGGGTCCTAGCCACTTGCAAAAAGTATTGTGCAATTCTGTTGCCTAGCTTGTTAGCAGGGTCTGTGTGGTGTAAGAATTAGAACTGTGAACGTCCAAAGTGCTTTGCCTGCAGGTTAAAAAAATATTAATATGCTACTCATTTTTTGTTGACAGAATCACTCAGTAACCAGGACCAGCAAATCTGCAGCTGTTTGGAAGGCAAGTTGCAGATCTATTCAGAACTGGTAGATATGAATGGGTTTGAGGATGTTCATGTAGAGCCTCACCTCCTTATCAAACCGGATTCTGGAGAAACTCCACAGGCTGCTTCATTGCTGGCAGCAGCACTCAGAGAAGGTGAGTTTGTATGGGAAGAGTGGGATGGTTTCTTCCCTCTTCAAATGAGAAGACATTTCCAGGTAACAAAATACAGCCATGTTGCCTTGCGTTGCAATTCTACCAAGTCTTAAGAGCTGGCAGTGTCAAAACTTGGAAAATGACGCTGAGGAAAAGTCTCTTGAGTTTATACTTGTCAGGTGCATAAGACAGTATCTGCCAGACTGTGAGATAAGGGATATGTTTATTGCATAACATCATAAGTAAGGAGGCTGGACTGTGGTGTTAGATTGTATCCAAGGAGTCTTTCCTTAATTGGCCTCCTTGCAGTATATCCTTGTGAAGAAGATCATGGGATACAGTGTGATTCTGCATCTGGTCCTTTACCCTCACCTGCCTAGGTTGATTTGATGATAGGTCTGGATCATGTAGGGTCAACCAAATTGCAGATGATACTGGCAGATTTGCCAAGACACACCTGCCATTAGAGGAGCTGTGTTTTTCTGCATAATATCTAGTAGGGGCTAGATAGCCTTGTGCCTATGGTGCTGTCCTCTGAAGTAAGGAAGACTGGTATTTGTTGATGTCTTGTCTAACTGGAGGTTTAGCCACATTCCTTTTAAACTTAGCTGAAATGAGCCCTGATAAACTGAGCCATATCCAGCATGGCGGTGTACTCTGAGAAGTACTGCAAGATTATAGCATCACCTAGAGTGAGATCTATGAGCAAATAACCACCTGTCAACCCTAATAGCAAAGGTTGACCTCCATCATCATTATGAAGTCAGAAAATAAATTTATTGGCAGAATTTGTCTTTCGATAGAGAATATAAGGTAGTGATGCAGTAATAGATATGATGTTATGTAAAACAGCAGCCTATACTGATATAGCTGATTCTGCTCACTTTTAATTTTCACTTTCTTTCATGCTACTGTTACTGTTGATGATGTCGTTTCAGCCCACTGTAATGAATTTACAGCAATGTGTGGAGGATTGTTTTCCAGAACACAAATACTAAGTCCTTGAGCTAACAACAGACTCTATAGCAGTAAAGCACTACTCAGAATAGAGAAGGATAGAATTAGGAAATGCTTAGGTGAATTGTATATATTCAAATCCATGGGAAAGATGGAATAAATCCAAGTATACTCTGGGAGCTGGCCAATGTCTTTGTGAGGATGCTTTTTATCATCTTCAAAGGGTCAAGGTGATCAGGAGATGTTCCTGATGACTTGAAAAACACAACCATCATTAATTACATCTTCAAGAAGCAAGATAAAGGGAACTACAAAGCAGTCAGCCTCAGCTTATCCTCTAGGAAGATGATGGAGCAAATACTCAAAGAAGCCTTTTCCAAAAATGTGAAGAGGTGACTGGCAACAGCCAGTGTGTATTCACTGAGGGCAAATTGAGCAGCCCAACGGCTTTTATGATGAGCGGAGATCAGTGCGTGTTTTTACCTTTACATCTGCAAGACTAGCAATGTGCCCTGCACTGGCTGTAGTATCCTTACAGCTGAGTTGGTGATATAAGGACTGCATAACTAGTTGGAAAATTGGCTGGCTTGCTGGGCTCAGAGGATTTTGATCTGCAGTACAGTGTCCAGCTGGCAATGTGTTATTAAGGGAAAGGGAATCCCTAATAGGGAGTTAGGGATGGATATTGAGACCAGTACTTTTCAACCTATTATTAATGAAGTAACAAAGGAATTGAGTAAACTCTTAGCAAATTAATGACTGGCAGCAAATGAGGATGCGTGATTAATGTGCTGAAGAGATCTCAACAGACTGGGAAAATGTGCTGAGAAACCTCAAAAAATGTCAGAGACAGTGCAAAGTTCTGCATCTGGGATGGAGTAATCCATGTATTGGTAGAGGCTGGATACAGGCTGGATAGAAAATAGCTTTGCAGAAGTGCAGCTGGCAGTCCTAGTGAACAGCCAGTTGACCGTGAACCAGCAATGTGCCTTTGTGGCACAGAAGGGCAGCAGCCTTGTGGGCTACTGCAATAGGAGAAGCATCTCCAACAGGTCAAGGGAGGTGGTCCTTCCGCTACTCACCTGTGGTGGGAAGTATCTTGAATGCTGTGTCCAGTGGAGGGTCATGGACATACTGGAGAGAGTCCAGTGAAGGGCATGAAGAATGTAATGTTTTAGGAAGGGCTGAGAAAGCTAAGCCTTGAAATAAGAAGGCTTGATGGATCTTACAACTGTCCTCAACCAGATAAAAGGACTACAACAGAGAAGCTGAAGAAGAGCAGAGAAGCCATTATCTATCATGTTTGAGAAGTCTTGGGAGTCTGGTGAAGTTCTCACTGCCTGGAAGAGGAGAAATAAAACCCCCATTTTTAAAAAGGGGAAAAAGAATCACAGAATCACAGAATCACAGAATTTCCAGGTTGGAAGAGACCTCAAGGTCATCGAGTCCAACCTCCAATCTAACGCTAACAGCCCACCACTAAACCATATCCCTAAGCTCTACATCTAAGCGTCTTTTGAAGACTTGCAGGGATGGTGACTCCACCACTTCCCTGGGCAGCCTGTTCCAGTGCCTCACAACCCTTTCAGTGAAGAAGTTCTTCCTAACATCTAACCTAAAACTCCCCTGGCTCAACTTAAACCCATTCCCCTCGTCCTGTCACCAGGCACGTGGGAGAACAGGCCAACCCCCACCTCGCTACAGCCTCCCTTGAGGTACCTAAAAAGAGTGATAAGGTCACCCCTGAGCCTCCTCTTCTCCAGGCTGAACAAGCCCAGCTCCCTCAGCCGCTCCTCATAGGACTTGTTCTCCAGGCCCCTCACCAGCTTCGTCGCCCTTCTCTGCACCCGCTCAAGCACCTCGATGTCCTTCTTGTAGCGAGGGGCCCAAAACTGAACACAGTACTCGAGGTGCGGCCTCACCAGAGCTGAGTACAGGGGGACGATCACCTCCCTAGCCCTGCTGGTCACGCTGTTCCTGATACAAGCCAGGATGCCGTTGGCCTTCTTGGCCACCTGAGCACACTGCTGGCTCATATTCAGCCGACTATCCACCAGCACTCCCAGGTCCTTCTCTGCCTGGCAGCTTTCCAACCATTCCTCTCCCAGCCTGTAGCTCTGCTTGGGGTTATTGCGCCCCAGGTGCAGGACCCGACACTTGGCCTTGTTAAACTTCATGCAGTTGACCTCAGCCCATCGGTGCAGCCTATCCAGATCCTCCTGCAGAGCCTTCCTACCCTCAAGCAGATCGACACACGCACCTAACTTGGTGTCATCTGCAAACTTACTGAGGGTGCACTCGATGCCCTCGTCCAGATCATCGATGAAGATATTAAAGAGGACCGGCCCCAGCACCGAGCCCTGGGGGACGCCACTAGTGACTGGCCTCAAACTGGACTTGGCTCATTCAAGAAATACCGAAGAACCACAGGCCAGTCAGTCTCACCTCTCTGCCTGGCAAGATCATGGAGCAGATCCTTCTGGAAACTATGCTAAGGCACGTGAAAAATAAGGTGATTGGTGGCAGCCAACATGGCTTCACTAAGGGCAGATCATGCCTGACAAACCTGGTGGCCTTCTACAATTAAACATTGGTGAATAGAGGAAGAGCAACTGACATCATCTGCCTGGACTTGTGCAAAGCATTTGACACTGTCCCACACAATGTCCTTGTCTCTAAATTGGAGAGGCATGGATCTGATGGATGTACCACTTGGTAGGTAAGGAACTGGCTAGATGGTCACACTCAGAGGGTTGTGGCCAAAGGCTCAATGTCCAAGTGGAGACAGTAACAAGTGGTGTTCCTCAGGGGTTGGTATTGGGATCTGTGCTATTTAACGTCTTGGTTGCTGACATGGACAGTGGGATTGAGTGCACCCTAAGCAATTTTGCTGATGACACTTTTTGCTGAAGCTGTGTGGTACAGTCAACACACTGGAGGAAAAGGTCACCACCCAGATGGACCTGGACAGGTTCGAGAGGTGGGCCTATGTGAACCTCATGAGGTTCAACAAGGCCAAGTCCTGCATCTGGGATGGGACAATCCCAAGCACAAGTACAAGCTGTGCAGAGAGCAACCCTGAGAAGAAGGACCTGGGGTTATTGGTTGATGAGAAACTCAACATGAGCTGTCAATGTGCTGTCACAGCCCAGAAAGCCAACTGTATCCTTGGCTACATCAAAAGAAGCATGGCCAGCAGGGTGGAGGAGGTGATTTCTCCCTCTCTACTCTGCTCTCGTGAGACCCCACCTGGACTGCTGCATTCAGGTCTGGGGCCCCCAGCACAAGGAGGTCATGGACCTGTTGGAGAGAGTCCAGAGAGGGAGCACAAGGATGACCAATGGGCTGGAGCACCTCTCCTATGAAAACAAAAGCTGAGAGAGCTGCGTTTGTTCAGCCTAGAGAAGAGAAGAGAAGAGAAGAGAAGAGAAGAGAAGAGAAGAGAAGACCTTACAGTGGCCTTCCAGTAAAGGGGGCCTACAGGAAAACTGGGGAGGGAGTCTTTGTCACAGAGTGTATTAATAGGACAAGTGGTAAAAGCTTTAAGCTAAAACAGTGTAGATTTAGATTAGATATAAGGAGGAAATTATTTGCTGTGAGGGTGGTGAGACACTGAAACATGTTGCCCAGAGAAGCCGTGGATGCCCCATCCCTGAAGTTCAAGGCCAGATTGGATGGGGCTTTGGGCAACCTGGTCTGGTGGGGGGTGTCCCTGCCCATGGCAGTGGGAGAGGAACAGGGTGATCTTCAATGACTCCTCCAACCCAAACCATTCTGTGATCTTATGAGGCTGGACTTTTCCTGGAGGTGCACGGGGACAGGACAGGCGGCAGCAGGCACAGGTTGGAACATGGAGAATTCCAATAGAATAAAAGGAAAAATTATATTACTGTGGGAATGATCAAAAACTGGAGAAAGTCTCTCAGAGAGGTTGTGACTCTCAATCCCTCAAGATTTTAAAAGCTTGCTTGTACAGAGTTCTGAGTGACCCAATGCAGTTGACCAGAAGCTTGGCTTCTGAAAATCCCTTCCAGACTTAGTTATTCTACAACTTGTTGTCATTTATTTATTCATAAAGGAGCTATTTAAAGGGCCAAAGTGTTCATGTTTTCCTCTCTAGTTGAAAGTCTCAGTGTTGCTGTCACATCACAAGTGAGTAAAACAGACAGATTATCAGAGGAAAGTACTGAAGAATTAATTTTGAAGTATGAACTGAGTGCCAATGAAATCTTGGAATCTTCCCCTGGTGGTGAGTAAAATTTGATGTTTTTATGTATTCAGATTGCTGAAGTAATTGGTACAGGATTTTTTTTTTTTTTTTTTTTTGAAAGCTTTTCTCAGACTATGTCAGAATCAATAGAAAGTAATGTAACAAAAGTTGTCTTTGGACAAATGCTCAGATAGTGTAAATTGTCATATAAATTCATTAACACAAAAGGACTGTTTGCATCCACTGCAGCTTTTCCTTATCATGTTTGTAAACAGAATTGTTGAGTTTGATTTGTGTATCTTCATACATAATATATACATGATTTCTAGTCTTTGTTGCTCAGCTCCACCGCAAATGTATATTGCAGTGTAGCCCATTTCCTGGCTAGTAATTTTTGTCTGAAGGCCTGAAAACCAGCTTATAAGTAGGACTGATTTTGCAGTAATTTCAGCTATGAAAGATATAACATGATTTTCTTGCAACAAAAAAGTACAAATTAAGTCCTGTAAAAGCCATTGCTGCAGAGCATTTTTAGTGATACAGCTGTATTTATATCTTAACTTTCATAATTTAAATACTACTGATTTTTATGGCAGGAAAAACAGATTGTCCCAGCCATGCCATCCTGACTTTTAAACTTGTTTTTCCATAGCCTAAAATTCTAGAG
This sequence comes from Heteronetta atricapilla, assembly GCA_011075105.1. Classification (NCBI taxonomy): domain Eukaryota; kingdom Metazoa; phylum Chordata; class Aves; order Anseriformes; family Anatidae; genus Heteronetta; species Heteronetta atricapilla. The sequence continues at coordinate 27,377,709 of CM021763.1, read as the reverse complement.
CATTAGGTATTTTTAGCATCCTGTGTGTAGCTGTGAAAAAAATGTGCCCTTTGTTTCTGCAGTCAGAATATGCTTTGATACACCTTTCTCTTGCTTCCTGTTGGGGTCTTTTTTGTTAGATGCAGAAATGAAGGAAGTTGAAGAATCATCTGACGTCGATCTCAGTGAAGGCACATTTCCTGTTGATAAGGAAATGTCAGATGACAATGTAGAGTATAAGGTACTGTAACTGATTTCTGTTCCTGTGTTGTATTTATGACTGTGGGCACTGGGAATGTAACTGCTGTCCAAATGTTTAAGGGATGTCTAAAGACGGTTCCAAAACCTAGAGCAAGGGATAGGCACGTTTCATCCAAGTCCAGATAATTCAATTTAATCGAGGTCACTGCAATTAATGATGAATTTAAAAAATCATAAAAAATCTAAACACAAAACAATTTTCCTGACAGGCTTACAGATTGGTGGGTGTGATAGCAGCCACAAGGCTTTTGTATGGGCCACTTAAGACCATGGTTCTCTGCTGTCATCATTCAATACATCCATCTCTGTGGAGTTGATAGTATTCCCTTTACTCCCTCCTCCTGTTCACAGGATAATGAGTCTCCTGCAATGACAGAGACCTCAGCTAATGAAAGGAAGACTTATGCATTGGAAGAGCTTCATTCTCAGAACAAGCATATAAAATAGGATAGATTGTCTTATGCCAGCTTGCTTCAGAATTTTGAGTTAGAACAAAATGAAGCTATTAAAGAATAGAAGAGAAACAGCACATTTTTCAAAGTCTTGTAACTCTTAAGCAAATCTGGGGAAAAAATGGAATGAAAAGTCAGTTCTGGGCAGAATTATAAATGGCAAATTTAAGGTAGCAGCAGAGAGTGTTACAGCAAGAGCAGTATGAATTAGTATGTGCAAATAAACTGAACTGTAATTGTGTAGACCTTAGATGGAGGGACAGAACTACAAAACGAATAAAAGCTACAGGGGCTTAGATCTACCCCATTGAAAGTTTCAGTAGTTCCACATGAAAAAAATGCCATTGGGGTTACAGAGAAAACAGAGCCACACTTTTCTCAGAGGTACACAACAACATGATGAGCATCAAAGGTTACAAGCTGAAGCAAGGGAAATTCTCATTGTATATAAGGGGGGAAAAAAGCACTATGAAAGAAGGTAATCAAGCAGGAACAGGTTGCCCAGAGAGCCAGTGGGGTCTCTGTCCTTGTGGATTTCCAGGATTTGACTGGAGAAGGCCCTGAGCAACCTCACCTAACTTTGAAGCTAGCTCTGCTTTGAACAACAGCTGGGCTAGGGGTTTTCCAGCAAGCCATCCCAGTTCCTTATTTTGGTCTAGCCTATTACTTGGGCAACAGTCATGTCACATCTTACTGTGTCAGAATCAGATTCACCAGGAGGTGGCAGAATGTGCAAACAGAACAGGAAAAGCAAGGGCTTTCTAAGGCAGAGTATGCTCACCAGCCTGCATTTAGATGCTGTGTGCACTGCCTTGAGGTTGTGGGGTGGCAGGACTGGTGTCAGATCAGCTAGCCTGGGAAAAGAGCCAGAAAGCCAGACTGAAAACACCTAGCTCTGGGATTAGGTGCTGACTGAGCAGCAGGGGGAGTGCACAATGCTCCTCCTGGGATGCCAAGTGGGCAGTAGTGGGAGGCAGTCCCCATCTCATCCTCCTGCTCCTGTGTTGTGATCACATCTCCAGCTGGTTACCTGAGGAATGGCAGCCTGCACTGGGGTCTGAACATCTGCTGCTCATCACTCTTAACAAAGGTGTAGAGTGGCAGGGAGGTGGTGGTGGACAAGTAAAACAGCTGATTGTCTGGACTTAAAGGACTTGTGCTGAAGCTGTAGTGGTGCAGCTACAATGCTGTTGTTTCCCTGGGTAGCTTGACTAAGCCTTCCTTGGGCTCATCCCCTAGTCACAGAATCCCACGATGGGTGAGATTAGCAGGCCTCTCTGGAGCTCATCTGGTCCAGCCCCCTGCTCTAGCAGGGACACCCACAGCAGGGTGCCCAGAACCATGCCCAGACTATGGCCAGTCCTCAAGTGGTGCTGCCTGGCTGCATTAAAGAGTCCACAGGCACTTGGTCTGGCCACAGGCTGCCTCATAGCCATGCCAAAGCTAGCCAGGCCTTGAATCCCCCTGAACACCTCCTTTGTTAAATTAAGCAGGGCTTAAAAGAATGAAACAAAGTGTAGAGTTGATCCCACACCTCTGTTCAATGAATGGGCCCTCCTTCATACACTCACCCCACCTGCATCTTCTCTCTTCATCCCTTCTTCACCCTCCTCTTCCTCCCTGTCTGCTGCTTGTGTTGGAAGCCCAGGAAAGGAGGGCCAAGCTCCCGTGTGCCTGTCCCAGTGCTGCAGAGGCATCCCTGACATGTCCTCTGTGTCTTGTGGCAGGGACAGTTGTTGGGTTCATGGCTGCAGTAGGAAGTGGAGGAGGTGAAGGTGTGGGGAGGGAAATACTGAAGGGAGATAATGAGGGAGAATGCAAGCTGTGGAGGAAATGCAGCAGCTGGTGCTCCTTTTTCCTGAACTTCATCTTCATTGTGAGCTCTGTTTTGGGGCCTGGCCTTTTTTGTCTTCATTTCCAGTTATTGCAGCGAAATGGAGCAGCTGTTGTGGTCTCTGTGATGGGAAATGAGGCTCAGTAGAGAACTTAAGAGAATTAAAGAAAGAACAAATATTCCCCAAGCCCTCCTCCACTCCTCTAAAAAAAAATTACAGAAATCATACAGGAAGTCTTTCCAGTGTAGCTTCAGGAGGGATTGTGTTTTATTTCTCCACTGTTTCACCTTATCTTTCTCAGAGGAGTTGTTTTTCATGCAGAAAGGATTATGGGTGGCTTCACCCCATAAATTTAAAAAGCTTCTTAGGAAAAAGGGGATAGAGTGGAAAGTGCAAAGTGGATGAGACCCGTTTGAAATCAGCAAGCCTAGCTGCTGTGGATGGTAGTCACCATGCCATTAGGTTTCCCACAGTACAGCAGGCACACAGCCCTAGCTCTGAGCCTCACTGCTCACTGAAGGCACTCACCATAACCCACTAATGTAACTGCTGTCAGCTTCTTACTCTATTAATGCCTTGATTTCTGAAGAGTCTTGAGCTGTTTCATCCTACTAGAAGTAATCTAAACCCACTCTGCTGTATATACAGAAGTCTGGTTACTGTATTTCAGAACTGTCAGGTAAACAAAGAGTGAATGGAAATGTCTCTTCTGTGTAGCATTAGTCACAAGAGGATTAAAATTGTGGATGAAATATTTTTGTTTTTACAGTTGTGCTTAGGATCTCTAGTGATTTCCACGGAAACTACAGTGTTGATGAATTATTAGTCTTCATAGATTATTGCTTCTGTCTTTTTTCATATACCCACGAGAGAGTTTGACTCAGCACTGCATATATTAGCAATATGAATGTCTTCACTAGTAAAAAAAAAAATAATACCTAGATGATACAATTGTAAAATTAAGAACTGCTTTTTAAAGCAACTCGTGTTTATTTTAGGAAGGAAGTATGAGTTACCCAGGATCTACAGGGACAGAGGTGAGTTTATTTAAACCCCAGACAGAACATAGTAACTATTTAGTTAATAGTGGACAAAGCTTTGAAAATCCTTCTCCTTTGTTTTCTAGATTGTACAAGCAATCCAGAATCTAACTCGCCTCTTGTACAGCATACAGGTGACTACTCCACTGTTGACTTTGTAGAGCAATTAGTCTTGGTAATTTACTTCTTAAGGTTTGTTTTCATCTCACACTATTTTTAGACATTATGTCAGTGAATACTTATCTCTACTGACTGTTGCACAAGCTGTCATATGATATATTTTTATTTTGCATCAATGATGTGTTTCTTTTAAGAACTGAATAATGCGTGCTTGGAGATTACTTTCCTCCCAAAAAGGATGTATGTACAGTCAAAAGTCTAGGGAGGAAGTAAAATGAGGGCTTGAGCTGAGCTGATGTCATTTCATGTACAGATTTCTGAAATTATAGTTCAAAATATTGAAAAAATGTAAGTATTTTGCTTAGAATATTCTCCTGGCAACGGCTAAACCACACCTCTGCCACTTACATGACCAGTCAACCCAATGAAGATATTTCAACCTCCGTGTGCATTCTTAGTCTAAAGGTTGTGCCTCTTCCATGCCATGTTTGAATATTTTAGCTTCTCTTCCCTCAGTTTGGTGCAATTTGGAGATTAATTTTTAAATGTTTCACTTCTAAGCCTTCTTGTCATTAGCATGCTTCTTAACAATCCCTGAAACCTTAGGCTTAGAAATTAAGTGGACTGAAGCAATGCAAAAGCAAAATAAAAGGCCTGTAAATCAGGCAAAATGTTGGAAAAAATGAAAAACAAATAGCTTAATAACAGTGCCAGTAAAGTAAAGGGATCATGCCTTATTGTCCAGACCATGAAAATTGCATAAGCTGGCAGTATATGTCCAAAGAAACAAAACAGAGCATACTGTCTTTGTCCTGTTCACAAATCACTGGAACTGACCCAGTACTGGGGGAAGAGCCAAAAAAAAAAAAAAGTGGGAAAAGCTAAAAGAGTCTTTGGCTTTATGAAATGTGCAGTTGGGGGTGGATGGCATGGAGTAATGGGGCTGATGGAATTCTCTGGGAATGTCTGCTCAAGTAGATTCCCATGTCAGATCCTGAGGACAGGCAGTGCACTAAGTGCCTCAGTAGACCTAGGCCTTTCTTGCTTTTCTTTTGTATTTGAATCCCAAATATTTTGTATTTGAATGGTCTTCTGCATGTAAAAGTAAGGTCCTGATGACCTTGCTGTGTTGGCAGGTGCCTGTAGGACTGATGTTAATAGGACTGAGCTGTTGCAGGTTAGCAAGGTGAGCCTTAGGTCCTGAATAAGATGCACTGGAAGTAGTACGTTTTTCTCTGCATAATCCACATCTGTATTAGGAATACTTTGTCAGGTGCAGCATTCCCTAGACCAATGCTTTAATGCCCTCTTAAACCATGAAAGATTTTTCCTATGTGTCTTAACATCATCTGACAGAACAGAACCCCAGCTTTAACATAAACATCATATGTAGTAACACCAAGTGCAAACCATAAGCCTCATTAAAAGTGCTTGAAATCATTGAGTGCTTTTAGAAACATTTCTTGGTATAGGCGTGAATATGGAATTCTCTGCTTGCATGAGGAGTAACTTCCCCAGAAGCATTAAGCATTGATACTAAGGGAGGTTAAAGCATTTTTATACAGTGCTAAAGTACAGAAATGGATGAATGTTGATATTTAAACATTTGTGTCTGATTTTGTTGTGGTGTCTAGGCAGCATTAACTATCCAGGACAGCCACAAAGAACTCCACAGGTTACTTCTGCAAGAGAATGAGAAGACGGGTCGGGGACATGGTTCCTGGCTCACCCTCCTTATGGAACAAGACAAATACCGGAGCTCAGAAAAACAAAGGGAGGAGCTGGCGAACATAGACAAACTCAAGCAGCAGTTCCAGCAGGAGCAGCAGCGCTGGCTGCGTGAATGCGAGCAGCGGCAGCGGGAGCAGGAGGCGAGGGAGGGCCGGCTGCGGCAGCGGGAGCGGGCCTGCGGCTGCCAGGAGGAGCTGCTGGAGAGGAGCCGGCAGGGGCTGGCGCTACAGCTGCAGGACTACCAGCAGAGCCTGGAGAGGTTGTGGGAGGGCCAGAAAATGGTGGAGAGAGAGAGAGAGAGCCTGAAGAGGAAGAAGAGGTTCCTCTGGCGCTGGAAGCATGGTTGCCCAAGCAGCCTGCTGTCATCTGCAGGGCGCTGTGAGGTACGTGTTTCCATGCCTTAATGACATCCTAAGCTGCAGAGCTGTAGAGATGTTCCTCGATGAATGGACCACCATGCCAGGGTGTCCGCTGTTTGGTAATAGCCAAGGACTTTCTTTTAGTGTTGGAGCCCTGCGGGAGCCACACTTAGGGTATTACATTGAGGAGATTGTAAGTGTGAGAATTGTGTTTTATTCTGCTTTACTGCTGTGATTGCCACCTTCTGGCAAGATACACTCTGCCTCTTGCTTCTTGTAGGAAAGCTAAATTGTAATGCTTGAGGCATGCAGCGCTGTCAGTGGAGGGTCAGCCACCCTCCCTGTTCCTGGACAGCAGCACTGTCTCCAGCAAGGAAAAGAGGCTCCTCCAGGAGGGGGCCCAGTTCCCATGATATCCTACCAGGCCCTGCACTGTCCACCTTGCTTCTCCGAAACAAGCAGCCCCTGAGTGAATGAGGTTGGTGTGTGGCTCCAGCCTCAACAGTATAATTGCTTATACCATTGGTCATTATTAGATGGTCATTATTAAGTGATGCTTCTTAAAGCAGCTCTGAGGCTGCTTAAGTGTTAGTACTGAAAATGGTTAAATTCTTCTTGAAGTTGAGGGTGCAGGAAAAGAGTCTGGCTCTGCACTCAGCTTTGGGGTGTTAGTGTGCCCTGGCCCCCCAGTCCCTCCACCAGTGGGCAAAGTCTTGGTTTCCATTGCTGTTCTCTAAAGCACCTGTAAATGAAAACAAAGCCCACTGACCCAAACAGCTTTCTTCCCCTCAGGATTTCATTTTCACAAGGAAAAATGTAGAGCCGTTCTTCAGGCCATCACCTCCCTAGCTTTTCAGCTGGCAGCTGACCCATAACAGGCAGTGACCATTCAGTGTTTAAGCCTGAGCCTGAATGAAGAGATGAAGGATTGGCCTCTGACCTCTTCCCTTTCATCCAGCTTTTGTGAGCATGGTGTGAACACAACTTATCCCTATATGCTTGCCCAGCCCAAACAATGAAGGCACTGTGTATTAGTATAGCTTGTGGTAAAAGTTTGACTTATTTGGCAATGCTTAAGAAGTGGATGATAAAACAAAAGCTGAACTTGCCCATCAGCTCTAATTAATGAGGCTTTTGAAGTCTTCTGAGGAGGGGAAGTTGAAGGATGACAGCTGGATTCAGGGATGGCAAGGATGCCACAGACAGAGGCAAAATAATGAAATCCTGAGTGTCAAAGAGCCACAGGTTTTAAGTAATCCTTAACCTACTATTTCATGTGTAAGGCTATTTCACTTGTGTTTTTATTTCAAGTAAACTACATGTCCTGAATGCACTCCAGTTCTTGGGCTTGTCTCTGTCCTGCATTTTCCAATGCCACCTGCTGCAGCGGGAGCAGAGCCAGGACTGGGCATTTACCAGCCAGCCTTTCCTCCCAGACCATTATTTTTGCCATCACTCTGAGCCTAGCTAGTTTTGGATGGCCTGACATTGCAGCCACTTCCACTGCTACTCCTGCTGTTGGTGAGCTGAGCCTTGATAAACACATGTGGGCTGTTGCAGGCTGCAGGAGATGCATTTTCATCTCCCAGGAGCCATGTGCACTTGCTGAACACCATTTGCAGTCCCCAGTAGGGTGGTTGCAGTCCTGTTCTCTATGATTACACTGTGTGAAAAGGTACCTTAAAAGACCACGGGGCAAAATATTAACTCCCAAAAGGAGTCAACTACCCTTGGTACATCCCAGGTACTGGGTTTTTGTGATTCGCTATTTTGCAGTTATTACTGAGTCTTTCTGTGTTTTGGGAGGAGCCAAGGCAAAATATACTCAATTATTGTTGTATATTCCTGAATGCATGGGCAATTTAACATATTCTGATGTTAGCTTCTGGGACTGTGTGGTATGAATCCTCATTCTGTCCAGCATTTAACTTAAGGTACCCTGGTATAAGTGTTCTTCTCTGCAAGACATAATTGAAAATGCTGTTTGTTTTTTTGTTTGTTTGTTTGTTTTCCTTCTGCAGATAATGGGACGTAATCCATCGGACCGCTTACTTTGTGAAAATTCATTCTACTTAAATGAAGCTGTAGTGTGTTTGTCTCTAAGCAGCCTCAACAGATCAGATTCTTCTCTCGTTTATGAAGACGGTGTGTATGGGTTGAACATCTCGAACTCTGATATAGCAAGGACTGGTGAAAATCAGGTGGATCTCAGAATGGACACTTTTTGTCAGCCAGCATTGACCAATGAACTGTGGAAATCCACTGGCCCTTACCAGCAGATGCCTTTCTCCTGCAAAAACAACAAGGATGCCTTTAATAATGGTAATTAGCACTTTATTTAGCTAAAAAGTAGTATGGGCAGTTTGCCACCTCTCAGGATGAATAGTCCTAGGGAGGAAAGCAGCTTGGTAGTGGCAGAAGCAATCGATTTTGCTAAAGCAGTTGCATACTATTTTGCAATATTGTTGAGGGTAGATGAGAAAACGAGCAGAATAGAATACAAATACAGAAATCTTTTGCAAAAAAAAAAATATATATCCATGTCTGTGTCTGTATAGAGCTGTTCAGCATGTTGGTCTCTGCACATCATTTCCCCATGGTTTTTTTGGCTTTTTTTTTTTTCAGGGGAACTGAAGTCAGTCTTACTGACTAGTGGCTGTTTTAGGACACAGCTGCACCACTAGATGATTTCTGGTTAGAACAGCTTTTGATTAACTATCTTAAAATGGTAATCTCTGGTTAAAGACCTTCCTTTTTCCTTCACTAGAAATGAACTGAGAGTATCTTGTAAGACTCATGGTAGTTGCGGAAAGAAAATTACATCACTTCTAAGGGATAATATAATTTTTATCAATAAGCAGCCATGTGATTTAAAAGTAACTTTTACTGCATTGCCTTTCCTTATTTACATGTTTTGCCAGAACTCCACAAGACTGGTTGATTGCATGGTAGTTACTAACTGTGGCTACCAAAATGAGTGGGAAAATGGCACCTATCCGAGCATTACATTGCATTGAAAATTTCCTGGGTGACTTAAAACCATGCTAATGAGAAACTCTAAACAATCTGTTTATTGTTTCTTCTGTTGCACAGTGCTAGTTTTGATCTTTTATTATTATTAATATTAATTTTTAATATTCTTAGGTGAAATCTTGAAGTTGTTCAAACTGAAAAGTCCTTGGTTTAAGGAAGCTGTTACTTAGGACTCCTTGTAATGCATTAATCAGGCATCTGCTATGCAGCCTTAGTATAACAACATTGTCCTAAGTACACAGGTTGCTAAAGTGTTTTATATTCAAAGGTATGGCTGAGTATTCTCATCACCACAATCAGCAAACCAAGCTGATTAGCAAAAGAGATTAATATTTCTAAAAATGCCTAAATAATTAGCCTGGTGAAACTTGTTCTAGTTTGACTGAAGCTGTCGTTTTAGTAATAGGTTAGCTAAGCTAGTGCAAATTTGAAAAGGAACACATACGTGGGTTTAAACCTTTCAAAAGTGGATTAGCTTGCACTGGCAAATGTTCAGATGCAAGCTAACCAGGATACTCTAAATTAAGCCCACATGAGAGTATCTGGTTTAATTAAACTGGCTTGCACCAGTGTAATTGCACTGATTCTAAGATAAGCTGGTGGAGCTTCTCTGTGTAAAGATGCCCTTCACCTACAATGGGCTGACAGTAGGCCAGCATGGTGTTCAGCTGCTGTCATTGCATCTCGTGCAGACATCCTGATCTTGCTGTGGTAACAGGGCACCAGTACAGCCCCAGCAGCCTGGGGACCAGCAGTAGCTACAAAACCTGCCCAAGAGGGAGAGTAGCCGGTTAGCTGAAATCTCTCTGGTGAAGCCACGTCTGTAAAAACTGCAGCTAATGCCTTGATTAAGTCACAAAGCACTGTTGGCAAGGCAGTGCAGCAAATCCTCGTGGCATCCTGGTGGTGCAGATGGTGTTGTGAAGCTCTCGGCATGCTGGTAGAGCAGGCAGGGAGGGAGCCTCCCCCCAGAGGGATGTGCCATCACATTCCATAGTCACATTTGTGACTCGGACGATGACAAGTATTTTATGCTCTGATCATGCAGTGCATGAGTTTGCATGATTCAGGCTTGCTTCTGTCATGCATTAGGAGCCACTGTACAGAGAGCAGGGAATGAGAAGAACGCTGAGCATCCCCCTGAAAGACAGATGGCATCCATAGCCCCAGCAAATGGCTCCCGACATCGAAATTAAGTAAATCACTCATTGCTAAGCAATGGGAATCAAGCTGAATAGTGTGAACATTTCATAACTAGAAAGTGGATTCCTTTGTGTTGTTTTTTGGCCACGCTTTTTCCCCAGAGTTTAGCAGTTTAAGAAGAGCCTTGTTCCTCTTTTTACTGAATCCTCTGCAAGATAAAGTCAGCTTTGACTGCTGTGAAAGAAAACCAGCAAGGATACAATGAAAGAAGGACTAGAAAGAATTTGAAAGTTAGCTGAAACTTTTCATATTTTTATACTGATGAAATATCATGACATTTTTCTGTATTTTTCAACCAGCTCTCTATATAAAGTCTCATAATCATCTTTCCAAAAGCAGTCCTAAATAATAACTTAAAAAAGAATTAAGAAAAAAAAAACAAAAACGACTGAGTATGCTTTACTGGGAATAGCCATGTACCAGCTACATACATAGCCAGATCTTGTGTATAGTAAGTTTGTGTGCTCAGTACACAAAAGGAACTTGTTGGTTTTGATTAATTTTCATAGAATTATTCGGCATCCTGTAAGAAGTCTGGTCTGTCAAAAAAAAATAAATTAAATTATTTAATGAGAAATACCACCTGAGCATGTTGTCAAGGAGTTAGTCATGCTGCATTATAATGTAAGTTAAATACTGTGCAGTTAAGCTTCATAAATATACCCAAATGGAAGTAGCTACATTCCTCTAGTGCATAATTTTCCATTCATATTTTCTAAGGTAAGACATATGTCTCTTCACATTGCTAACATCATGATTATATATCATTGTTTTATGCGTATGGGAGGGAACTTTACTTAAGACCTTGGGGCAAGTTCCCACAAAGCTGAAACTGGCATGAGTACACTCACTAGAAAAGAAAGGTGTGTCAGTCAACAGGAGGAAAATATGATTGAAAGAAAAATGTGTTAATGCTTTACACTAATGGTTATGAAATTATCTGCATGAAAGAAGACAAGTACTTTGGCTAATTAGGAATCAGGGGAAGTATAGGTTTTGTGTCAGACTAGACTGAAAATTGAATAAATTACATCTTGCATTTAATTGACATGTCGGGTTGACTTCCTGGAGCGATGCCTAAGGATCTACCTTCGGATTCACCTCTTTGATTTCAGAAATCAATGCAATTTTAATTCTTTTAAGCTTTGAAGTGAACAACATTGCAGTACCTAGTACAGCCTTTTATTTTTTCACATTTATTTATTTATTTATTTATTATTCATAAGTTGTACCTACAAGAATAGAGTTGAAAACTGAAAGATCTGGAAAACTGCACTGAAACTCGATTATGGAAGTTTTTTCCCAAACATTTGCAGTATTAGCATGAAGGCTCTTTATACATGGTATAGTGAAAAATGTGGTTTAAATCTTTATGGGGAACATAGAAAATGCTATGATCTCCATAAACAGCCAAATACAAAAACAGGGAGAAAAAATAGGGCTCTATTTGAATAAAACATTTTATTTTTTTTGAGAGACAGTAATTTGTACATATATGCATATAAGCAAATGAGATAGTTTGATTTTGGCAAAACAATCCATTTACAGTGGTTTTCATCAAAGAAAGCGGTTTCTAGAGTTGTAAAATATTTAATTCACTATAGAAAAAGCAAAACCACAAACCAATCACAGAAGCAATGTTTAGTGTCCTGTAACTTCATTTGTTTTCTTTATCCTTCATAAGAAATTCCTTTCCTGCTCCTAAAGGCAGATTGTGCTAGAGGTGATTGCTCTGTTGGGCCTGTTCTAAAAACTGTGAATGAGATTCATTTGTTTTAGTTTCCCATTGATAGTATCTGCTATGAGGTTTAGAATGACACATTGTTTTTTGGCTACCTTAACATTGTTTACGGCCTAATGGCATTGTATAGAAGCATCTGCATATGTTTACATCAGGGAAGATGAGAATGGTGCTGCATGGGCCTGGCTGTGATGCAAATGTGATAAAAATCACATGAAATATGCTTTGTACTACAGTGCTAAGAGTCATCTGAAAACATACATGCTGTTTCCCAGTGGTTCCAAGTCAGCACAGGATTTTGGCAAGGGCTGGAGCTTGGTAACTCAGGGCAGATACTGCTGCCAGCACTAGGGGTGGTTAATGGGGTATTCAGGACTTTGTTGAATAAGGTGGCTTTCATCAGTGGAAACTTGTTAAATAATGACTAACTCTTACAAAGAAGGTCATCACAGTTCTGCATATGTGACCGTTGTCAGTTAATTTCTTTAATAGTACGGCTGTATGAGCTCCTTTTGAGTGCATTTGACCCACTCATCCTCTGAACTGAAATGTAATTGTACCTTGCACAGTACACACTTTACTGGTCCCCAGTTTAAACATCATCCTTTGTAGCCAACAGCAAACCAGTCCTGTATCACCTGCAGAATGGTACCAAAGGATGCTTTTCTGCCTATTTTGAGTTTTGAGTTTTATTCTTCTGTTGTGTTTCACAACATTTCTAACAGAGGTTTTTTTTTTTTTTTTTTTTTTAATTGTTTGCTTTGCATGGAATGTGGATTCTTTCAATTCTTTTACTTGAGAATTGGAAAGGATGGAAACCTCTTAAAAGCAGAGGATACCTTGACTATGGAGCTACAGGATTGTCAGGGAGCCTCCTGTGCAGATGTGATATGTTGAGCTACTTTAAATATGCTGTCTCTTCTAATTGAGTAGATGTCAAATTAGGGACATGCATTTAACTCTAAATTTAATACTGCCCTTTTTATCCTGCTTATTCCTTCTGCTCTTAGCATGGGTGGCTGCATAGGTAAGCAGACAGCTAGTTCAGTGCCCAACGTAAGTTATTATGAGAATAAATTGAAATGGGAAGATATAAGAATATAACTGAATTTCAGCACCCATAGCTCCTGGGTTCAAAATTACACCGATTTAATAGAACAATTTGCTGTAACTGATAGCAGCAATTTTGTCTCCTCTTCATATCACAGAACACTGAGTTTTGTGCTCTGCCATAAGACATCAGTGTCTGTGGGATACTTGGTGGAAATGAATCACAGGGGAAGTATTTTTTCCTCTTGGGAATAACACTGCCATTTGTTTAAAGCAGATGGCAAAAGGGATTAAATCACATGGCAGTGTGATACCAAAGCAAAAAATATGTCGTTATATGTCATACGCAATTAGTATATTTCAAGTCACACTTGCTTTTCAGCTCTGCAACATTAGGGTTTTGTTTTTCTGTTACTAATTTTCTCAAAATACTTCTTATTTCTGAACGTAACCACAGTAGGTGCAGTGGTATTGCATAACCTTTTAATTAAGGCAGTTAATGATGTACTGTTTTTGTTTTGTATGCTAATGTAAGTACAGAATTTCCTGTGCAATGCCTGTCTGATTTTATTCTTTCTAATATCTTCCCAATGAGAGCTCATTCACTAGGAGGGAAGTTTAAAATAGTGCCATGTCTTCAAAGTGATGAATGGAATGTAAAGATTGTCCATCCTCTCTTTTGGGGTACCGCTGGAACTGGTGTAAATGTGCACATCGCACTGAGAGGTGCCTCGCCTGCAGACTTCATAAGCAACAGAATGATGGCCAAATCTTTCTCAGCTTGCTTGTATTCATGATTCCAGCAATTTCAGTACAGTGTTTTTCGAATTCAGTGGAATTACCGGCATTAGTGAGTTCAGAATGGTATGGACTGTCATCTTTTATACGCAGATTTATTCTTTACTTAAGCAAGGTTGTTCCAATGGGTCTGGGTCACAGTGAACTGTAGGGGGTAGAGAAGCAAGTTTTGAAGCAGAAGACACGGGGAGTCATTTGCCAAAGGACTGCTCCTTCTGGTTTCTGGTCAGGCAGCTCCAGCTCAGGGTACTGCAGAGCTGTGACTTCAGCAGTAAGTCCAAAGGGAAAGAGGTGATCTCTGAGGAGAAGCAGGCACAAAACAATTGTTAACTGATGTCAGGAAGAATCCTTGGGAGGTCCATGTTTTCCATAGGTAATGTGAGCTCTGGGTGGAGACCTGGTTGGGTGCCCTGCATTAGTACATTAAAAATGTTTTGTATATGGTTTATTATTGCAGTTACAACCTGAAATAGATTAACAAGTATGAATAAATAATCCGTCCTAGTGGCTGGGAGAAGCTGTTTATGGATGATCAAATTTTGCAAGATACTGAGTATGCAAACACACCCAAGAAAATCATGTAGCTGAATCACCAAGTGTATCTGTCTGGCTTATTTTGAAAAGGACAATCTCATTTTAATTATTTAGTATAATACTTTACATATTCCAGGAAATGGCCTGTAGCATGTTGTGTAAAAGTAATGAAGTCTCAGTAATATGAAACCAACTTAGCAGCATCTGCTGTTAAATATTTATTGAGAAACTGGGGAAGATTGTCTGTCTGTCTGTCTTTTATTGGCACTAATTATAAGAGCATCCAGTTGCCTTCCATATAAATTATATTGGCACTAGCCAGATTGCTAGGGGAGATTTCATGTATCTTGTTCTGCCTCCCCAGATGCTACAGAAAATTTTCCACTGGGTGTAAATTTTTGGTGGGGCAGTAGAAAGGAGGAGTCTTGGTGCTGCTATGGAAGTTGTTTTTAGTTTAATCAAATAAGAAGATCTCCAGTGGTAACCTGCTGAGATTCCTTGAGTATTCTCTTGAAGTGTTATTTAGAGCTGGAACATAAATGCCACAAAAATCAATGTGATTTGGATATATTTGCTTAGGGTCTACCATACAGAAAATCAAAGAAACCCATGCACTTTGAAAAGTTATTGAATGTATTCTGTGTTAAAGAATACATGACAGACAAGGCATCTTGTAGATTTGGCAAGGACAAAAAGCATTTTCTTTTTTAATTTGAGAATGGCAGGATAGTTGTTGCTGACAGCAATAACTGCAGAGAAGATGTCTCCTGTGTAGAGAAACTTGCCATTATAATATAGCAGAAGGATTAGGAGAGGGAGAAAGTCCTGAGAAAGGCTTCTGCATTAAAGATGGGCAGTTTTAACTTGCCTCTCACAATGATTGGAGGAAGGTATTTTAAAATACAGCATCACTTTTTCCTGCTGTGCAGAATCGATCTGGTCTCTGTAGAAGTGGGATGGGACCAGGGCAGAGCTGCAGCATGAAGTGAGTGGATGGGAAGGCATTGAAGAGAGCTAGACTAAAGCAGATCTGGGTCTACAGAGGTGGTTCTGTGGGACTAGAGATGAGGAAAACCTGTGGCAAAGTGGAAGGAGGTGGTGATGAATTCAGGCTTACAAGTGTGGCCAGAGTTGCCCGTAGCAGCGATAACTGGGAGCAGAAAAAAGAAAAGTGGACCCAAGTACTTTCAGTTTATTTGAGAAAAGCATTTGGCTGAAGGGATGAAGGCATGTAGTTTTTTGATAATTTTTTTTTTTTTTTTTTTTTTCTGGCTTTGATGTATGGTCTTCCCTATAGCTTATATGCAAACTGCTTTCACAGCAGTCAGATGTCCACAGAGTGGTTAGCAAACAATTAAAAAGGGCAACTGTTTCAAAATATTTGATCACACCCTGAAACTTCCCATGCTTACAAAGCAAAACTTGTGGAATGTTTAGCTGTTCAATTCTTGCTGTTTTTTAATTGACTGCAAGAAATAAACGTAACAGTCTACACTTCCTAACAACCAGATTTAAAACAGATAAAAATGGTTGACTCAATCTGCAGTCAAAAATTAGTGAATATTTCCCTGTCTTTTGAGTTCAGAGGAGAGCAATTATCTCTGTGACCATCAGGTAAGAGTTTTTTTTCAGATACTTAGTCATAGCAATGCCCATATTTTTTCTGTATTAATCAATAAGGAGGAGCTTCTATTAAAGGTTAAAATTACCATGCAATTGATTTGAAACAGGTGCTTTGCCTTATTTTTGCTTATGCAGCAACTCCATATATTGGCTTAGTATTCTTGTACCATTTACTCAGTTTTGATCTTGTCAGCTTTTATGAATGAAAAATGATGGAGCTGGTCCATTGTTGGGAAACCACTGTATAAAGCCAAGGTGCTTAGAAGGTGGCTTGAGAGTGTTTTATAAATGACATGCCCCTTCATTTATGCCCTCTTGTTCCTTCAGGAAAATATTTACTAAATTCCAGATCTTACTCCTTTGTGTTGCACATGAGAGAGAGGCCACAAGCTGGGGACAAAACTGATTGTTTTCCAGGGACTTTGATTTAATGTTTATTTCAAAGCAATCTGTAGTTTGAAACAAAACAAAACACAACACCATAAAATACAAAGTGAGGTTAATCAGCACAGTGATGCCTACCTGTGGTAACAGACAGCTTTAGAGAATAGTTTTGATATGTAAATGTCCCATTTTGTTTCAAAGGGAGTAAATTTGTGCCAGAGACTCTGTTTTTTCAGGGTTAATGCTGTTTCTTTGGGAGGGAAGGAGAGCAAGGTTCATGACAATGTTTTATTCTTGGGGTGCAAACTGGGGAGGCTGACAAGGAAGGCATGGGAGTCTGCTTACCAGCAGCAGAGAGGTGAGCTGGTTTCATCAGCTGTTAAATCTCTGGGAAGTGAACTTTCCATTTCTCCAGCAAGCACTCAGGCTGGAGCTTTCACCACTGGCTGCAGTTTGCTGTAGCTTCACTTCAGTCTGCTGGTTGGGTGTCTTCTGCAGATCATGGAATTGGGGGAAATCGCTGCAGCTTGCCTTGGATTCTTGCATTAGGCTCCTGAAGGAGGAGGCTCCAGGTGTTTACTTGTTGCTGCTCGCTTTTAGGACCAGTTGGGTGGATGGTTCTGCCTCTGGAGAGGTGCTGAGGGCCGTGTGGAGCGCTGGCTCTGCGCAGGCAGCTGGTACCGTTCTTTGTGATCCTCTGCAGGAAGGGTGTTCTTGGGGTTTTACAGTTATTTTCTCTTGATCATTTGAATGCAGCTGTGTTTAATGAGCTGGAAAAGAAGTAGGTCAATAAAACATGTGTTCATTGTTAGCAGAATACCTGTTGGACCATGTGTGTGTCTGTAATTGACCATCTAAAGCTTCAAAGCTTAGCACAAAGAAAGCTTAATAGGGAATTCATACCTAAATAAATTAATATTAAGCAGAAGCAGAGAGCTGGCAGGCAGCATGCCCCGCCAAGGTGAGACTGTGGGTATTTAAAACACAGACAAGTTATAATTTCAGGTCAGACCTATTTTTAAGTTCCTCATTGATATACATTAAAAAACAGCATGCCTAAAATAGTTCAGAAGCTGTGTGCTTTAAAGCTAACACAACTGATACTGTAGCCATGTAAGTAGGTTAAAATTTTAAATTATTTTGACCTAGGCTAGGGCATGCTGTGAATTTGATGTTAGAGAAGTCTCACTGACAGTGTCTGAGCCTGAGATGTTTTTTTCAATTTTTTCTTTGATATCACCCATGTTAGGAATAGTGTTTGCTGAGATTTAATAAAAGAAGAGGGCTGCATCATCATATGACTTCAAAATCTGATAACACAGGTATCAGATAACTGAGTTGGAACCATTATGAAGCTTTATGAAAAAGCATTTGCAGTGGAATAATGTGGATTTCTTCCTGGCCAACAGTTTGGTCCAAACTGTCTAGATCAAACTTCTCTAAAGAATTATGAGGCAAACCCAAAAAAGTGACTCATGTTGTTTTATTGAACCCAAGAGCTAAACAAAGAGCAGAAAGATGTAGAATGAAGACATTTTGTGCAATTTTACCGTGATCAAAAATCCAAAGAACAGACATGAAGAAGGGGGGTATGTGTCAGACCATCATCATAGGCTTTAGATTCTTTCTGTTCTGTCTCCTAACAATAACAACAACCAAAAAAAGGCACCAAAATCTCATGAGTTTAATTAATATAGGATCTGTTACGATGTAATTGATCACCTGCTTTTTGTGAAATGACCTCTTATTCACAAAAGTACTTATTTGCCTGACAAATGCAGCTGCCTCTTTTTCCTCTGGCTGGGCTGGTTACAAGTAAATAGCAACATTAACAATCTCAGATTGGATTCCTGTCTTAGTGAGTTGAGGCTCCTCTTTCCATGGTTAGCTTCAAGGTCAAAATGTTTTTCTGGCCCTTTGCTGAGACCTGGTTTCATGGTTATTCCCTCCATGGGCAGAGCTGTGCTGCCCCAGCACATCTGTTATTGCCACTTGTTCACTTCCTCCTACCAACCAGCAGGCTCACAAACAACTGAACTCCCAATAACGGGAGATCCATCACAAGTCTATCAATGCAATATCAGTCACAATAGTCTCTATCAACTAAAAACGCAATCAAAACTGGTCACAGTGCCTTTTGCCAGGAGGAAAGGAAGCAAGGCTGAGATGCACAGAGCTCCTTGGGAAATCTGCTCTTGCAAAGGAATCTGCACGGAAATCACTGGGAGCATCCTTAGAGACAAATATCTGCCTTAGGATTGCTGGTGGGGACTTTCAGTGGAGCTTACAAGAGTTAGGCTGCCATTTGCTGCTGAATTGTGATGGCAATTGAGAGCCTGTCTCCCTTGAATTCCTTTGAATATCCCAGACCGGGTAGACTTAGCACTGTTTTTTAGGTGTCTGCCCATGCTTTGCATTATGCATGAGTGTTGGCGGGGGGATTAAATACAGCAACTCTGCCATTTCATATAGCTCTGGCCTGAAGTTGATGTGTCAGCTGTCAGTCTAGATGAACTTGGTATAAAAACTGGTACCAGTTGTTAGAAATAAATGTTCAAACCAAAAACTAATTCTGTATACACCTCACCCCCTCAGGAAATAATGGCTTTAAGAATCTTTAACATGTTAGTTGCTGGAAGTGGAATAAACTCTCTTTCTGTACAAAGTTGGCCAACATGTGACACAGATCTCTGAAAGTCACAGCAAAGTCATTGAGTGTGCATGTGCTGTTTATGCAGCCCATGTACTGTTTCCCCTTTTTCTTTTTCCCTTTTTCCTTCTTTTCCCTTATTTTTTCTTTCATTTTTTTCCACTTTCCTTCCTTCCTTCCTTCCTTCCTTCCTTCCTTCCTTCCTTCCTTCCTTCCTTCCTTCCTTCCTTCCTTCCTTCCCTCCTTCCTTCCCTCCTTCCTTCCTTTCTTTTCCTTCCTTTCTTTTTCTCTCTCTTTCTCTCTTTCTCCCTTTCTCCCTTCCCCTTCCCTTTCCCTTTCCCCTTCCCCCCATTTTTTTAATCTTCTCTTTTCTACTTTTTTTTTTTTTTTTTTCCTCTGTGTTTTGAAAAGCCCCGAGTATCCAACCTGGCCTGACTTTAGAGATGACCCAGCTATGGGCAGGAGGTTGAACCAGAGACATTTTCAGATCCTTTCCAACTTAAATTATCCTACAATGCTGAAAAATTGGAATCAGAGCTAGAGGAGAAAGGGCTGTTAGAAAAATAGACACTTGAGAAGGTTTTGTTGCCTGGAGTATTTCCTAACGCCTGGTTAAGCGCTGAGCGATCTTCCCATAACCATCACTGTGGGCACTGCAGGGTTACCTGTGGAGGTCTTATTCTCTGGGGAAAGAGAGATGAAGGAGAAAAATCTGTGGCACTTATTTGATGTGGAAATGATTACATCCTATGACAACAGTCAGAAGGTGAGAATCAGTGTGACTAATGAGTTGTTTACTTGGCTTTTGTACCAGCACCAGCCCCCAGCCCAGGATAACTATTTGTTTTGGTATGTATTGATCTCAGATTTTGCAAAGTCCTTTGTTTTGTCTTTCACCTTCTGAGTGGTTTACTCTATGCCACTAATCCTGTCTATTGGTGTTACAGGAAGGGTAGGATAAGGTAGTTAGGATGCGTAATGCCACTTTTTTTCATTTCCCATACAAGATTAGCATGCTTTTAGGCAGGAACCCTCGGTTCTCTGAATTTGGGACCAGACCCCGGGGGCAGAGCTGAAGTCCTCCTAGAAAATCCCATGTAAGCTGGTCCCACAGGCTGTAAGCCTACAGTATGGCTCTTACTGCTATACTTAGGTTGCCTAGAAATGTATTTTGGGGGCTGAAGCAGCCTCCAACAGCTTTCCAGAAAATTGAGGGTGAGATGAAGCAGGGAATATGTTTTTATTTTATTTTTTTTTTCATTTATTATTATTATTTTTTTTTTAATTACATTGCTGGGTAAAAAAAAAAAAGAGAGAGAGAAAAAGATGGATTTAAGTGATGTTATTGTTGAAGTGCTACTACAGATCATCTAATACCTGGCCTCTAGCCTCAGCGAAGCACATCCCGCTTTGCTGGGGCGTTGGGCCAGCACTAGAGTGAACGGGCGGATTTTTGTGGTGTTTTTGCCCGTCCGGGCAAAAAAGAAAAAGAAGGGGTGCAGGCAGCACCGCTTCTGGTGGTGTGGGCGCTGGTCTGGTGGGCGCGCTGTTGAGCCGAGCACAGGCAGCCCTACCATCACCCCCACGGCAGCGCAAAGAAAGGAGCAAATAAATGCTGCACGTAAGAAAGGGAAGACTGCAAAGCTCATTTTATGTCTAATGTTGGCAGGGGAATTAAGCTTGCAACGGAGGAGGCTCTTAAAAAGGCAGATGGTCCTTATTGACCTAGCTCTAAATCCTTTCCAAGCCCTGACTGTCTGTCACAGTGCTGCAGAGAGGAGCTCAGTACTGGAGCTGGTGCAATACTCACGGGTGTCCCTGTGCTGCCTCTGCACGGGCTGGAGAGTTTCTGGGCAGCCCCTTTCCAGCAGCAGCTCCCTTTGCCTGCTGTCCTCTGACTTGGCTCTTTGCATGGACTCTGAGGATAAATGGCTTGTTTTCCTGATTATTGTTATTTTAAAATTTTTATTTTGGGGGTCATCCTTAGTCCTTGAGGCTCTTCACTAGGCAGCAGGTGATGCTTTCAAGCCTGGTTCTTCCTTCTTTTGGAGGAGCACTTAAAGAGCAGTCTGCCTGGGGCAAGGGTGGCTCGTCTGCCCCATGCTGCAGGGGAGCTAGGGGACCCTTTTTGGCAGCTGTCACTGCTCTGCACGACAAGAGCCCATGTTGGCTGGCACCTGGGTCACTCTACAGCAGGTCCTCTTTCCCTGCTCTCCCTCCTTCTGAGGTTTATCACTGACTCCAGCCTCTCTTCCCCCTGTCCCTGAGCAGCAGGTCCCCTGGCACGTTGCTCTGCCTCCTGTGTGGCTGGCTGGTCTCCGTTTGGGCAGCCTCCAGCAGGGCACCGGGCAGGCTGGGGACCTCAGCCCAGGGACACACTGCTTTTTGGGAGCATGTGCTGTGTGCCACACAAAAAGCAGCCCCTTCCCTCATCTGCCAGGTTGAGCAGGTCTTTCCTACTCTGTGAAACTGCTGTCACCCCCAGTGGTGGCAGGACTGGTGGCTCCTGGATGGTCTCCTGCTGCTCAGTTCTCAGGGTGCAAAGGATTAAAGAATAAAGAGAATAGAAAACAAACAAAACAAACCAACCAAACAAAAACAGCTAAAACAGCAGTAAATCACTTATTTCAACAGTGATAGCATCTGATTTGTTTTTCCAGAATGCTGTCAGTTTTCACTGCATAGCTCTGTTGCTTAGTGTTGTACCAGTTAATGAGAAACGGTTTGGAAACAGCCACTATTTTAATTGGTGAAGCAATTACTGTTTAGTTTTGATGGTAGAAAATAACTGTGTAAGGTGTTTCTCTTTCTTTTCTAGGTTTCTTCAAATTTGTAATTAGGCTTCTCCAATTATGTACTTCATAAACTTTGGAAACAGATCTTTCAAATAAGTGCTTACTGCATGATATTCTTATGCATATAACTTTGTCAAGATGAATGGACTCGCAGGACTTAAAAGGAATATTAATGTGGGCAAAATTACACAGAAATATAAGTGTTCAGAGTCTGAGGACCTTTTACTCTTTACTGAATAAATAGAAGCAAACTATCCAGCTTGCATAAAGACAAGCAGATGTAGGATATTTCTGGTTTCTTGAATCTGAGCCTGCAAATCATAATATTTTTCTAATATGGCTATTACAAAGAAATAAATGCAAATGTCAACTAACAGAGCAGGACAGTTCAAGTAAGAGAGTCCAATCCGTGTTAGATATTGCAAATCCAGAGTCAAGACTTATTCTGGATTTTCATTGAGGCCAAAACTTGATTCTCTAAATCCAGTGTAAAAGAGTAAAAGAAAGGGAATTTGGACTTCATTTTACTACAACCCCAGTATGACCAAGCACTGCTTGTACATAAATACCTTGCTCCGGCACCCACCCTGAAATCTCAGCAGATGGTATAGTGTGCCTGCAGCTTGCACCAGGCGTGAAACACCAAAGCCTGTTTGCTCCCCTAAGCTGGGTAAATATCAAAGCAGAGAACATGCTGAAGGCAGAGGCAGTGATAGGACATGTTCCCACATGCCTGTCCTGTAATCTTCTCCCACCACTCTAAACGCTGGAGAGCCTGGGCTTTGCAGAGTGCCAGGAAACTTGTTTTTCTGTAAACTCAATGAACAAGACTGGTGAGAGCTGTGCGCATCACAGGAGAGCCAGTTGTGGGCAGGTGACATTGTCAATTGCCACCATCTAGACTGACACAGTGTGTAAAAAAAAAAAAAAAAAAAAAAAAAAAACAATATCTCCTTTATAATAGATTTTCATTGCACGTGTGAGAAGGGGTAGAGACCAGGGCAGACACAAAATGGCATGAATGATTGACAGAAACCCCAAAGGCCCCCAGAGCTGGGTTTGCTTGCTTCTGGTGTTAACCGTGGTGACTGTGGCAGGGGTCCCAAGCTCTGCTGCGTCTTGTGCAGTTGTTTTCCCAGATATAAGAAAGAGGTGTTAACCCTGTTTAAGTAGTAGGGGCTGGTTGGGCTGAGATTGCAGTAAAGGGAATGGACCAAATATTGCAGCATGGCCATTGCAGACTTTTCTCATACCTAAATATGATGATACATGCTCCCTTCTCATGCATCTTGTTTCTATGGCAAATACTGATTTGTAGGAATGAATATGTAGAAGAGCCAACTGCAGTGGTGTAGTTCCTGATGTCCTGAAATGGTACAGACATCTGACTGGGAAAGAAAATCCAACCTTTTTAAAGATTTATTTATTTGTTGGAATAACCCATAAATCATTGCAACAGCCTTAAAGATCTGCTGGGGGGGAAAAAATATAAGTGCCTGGTTCACTGCATTTGCAGAAGAAAATTGGGAAAATAACAAATGAAAAGTCTTTGTGAAGTAATTTTGTAGCTTTTGGTTCAAGTACTATCTCCACAGCCACAAGACTTGAGACAAGAATAGAGTAGGTGTTCTGCCCAAAGAAGCACAAATAAAACTGGAAGAAAACCTGACTGGTTATAAAGCTATTACATACTGCAAGTGCAAGTTCAGTAGACTTTTACCTGGGTTTTGCTCACTTGATTCTTTTACATACACGAAAAGAAGAAAATAAAATTCTGTGTAATGATGGAAACTGTATTAATTTTATAATTGGATTATCTTGCTAATAAAGGTACCAATTATGTTCTGTATGTTTCCTTCCAGCACAACTCTGACAGAACTTTCCATTAGTGTGTGTCTGGTTGGCAAAGTAAGGGTAAAAATGTATTTTATTGTAAAATAGTGACACTGATCAAGATCCTCAGATGACAATGGAAAGACTTGAACATATTTCTGTAAATTTTGGCAACCTACCTCTCACCAGGCTTTTGTATAGTTCAGTAGTACAGAAATGTTTTCCTTTGTAGACAGACACAAGATAGGAGGTGGTACTTCAGCACGCTGCTAATTAAAAGTCAAAATTTACTCTTAATGATTGCATGGGCATGGAATAAGATGCATTGTCATGTGTCCTTCTTTTGTGTATTACAGATCGAAATGCCTCACAAACCCAGGGTCCCCCAACAAGTGGTCCGAGCCATGGATCCATCCAGACACCACAGGTTGAAGCACTGCTGCTGAACCACCAGCCTGAGAGCCTGCAGGACATGAAGAGTGGAGACAAAGGAGAAGAGAATATTGTTTACCTCTGATGGCTCATTTTCTAATCTCTGTAGCACTTTAGAAATATAATTGTGTTTGCTTTTTCATTTTTAAATGTCTGTAGTTGCTCTCTGTATGACCAAGTGGCTTTAAGGATAGTATTTAATACTCAATGCAAGATTTTGCCAATGATATATACAACAATTAAGTTATTTTGAAGCCTTAAAAAATATTAATTTATGATTCTATTTCAAGTGCTTTGCACGCAGTGGGTAGCAGAGGAGATGTAACATTTTGGAGTTGCAAAGACACCATCAAGAGCTGTGAATGCATCTGTTGCTTTTCTCATGAGTCCTCTTTTTAAAAGAGCAAACTAAGAGAGATGGGCCTGCTATTTGTGATTTCAGGGTATGAATCAGCAACCCTCTAACAATTGAGATATTACATGAGAAGAGAGCAGTGTAAGAATAATAGCTATAATCTTTCCTGAAATGCGCTATGTACATTAACTATTGGGTCATTTTCCTTATCCCTTGGCTCAGAAGCTGCTCAGAGGAGGGTGGTTTTTATGGTCTTGATATAATTGCTAATAAGTGTTTGTTCACGTCCCAGACTTTTGGTACTCTTGCCAGGTTCTGTATAGAGATGCTGTAAGTCAGTTTGCTATTGTATTAGAGCTGTGCCAGTAAGTGCCCTTATGCATTAAAATTTACCAGAATAAGCCTCATTGGACAAGGGAAAAGAGAGGGGAAAAACAGTAGGTTTTTAGTTTAACCAATCCCTTTGGAAACTTTGCTTTTTTTTTTTTTTTTACGTGGAACCAACTAGCTTCCTACTTTCAGGTTCACAGGATCATCAGGCTGTTAGGCAGTAATAACCTGGGACCTGTTTTGTGCCTTTTTGTCTTTCAGTATTCTTTGTAAACTTTAACTGAATGACTTAAATGCTCTATGTCTTTCTGCAAAACTGTCATGTTGATGTATTGCTGGGTCCTCCAAAGAAGTTTGAAAACAGAAGGAAAAAAAAAAAACAAAAACATAAAATCTCCTTGCCCGACTCCTCCATTGATGCAGCACAATCAAAGCCATGCTGCAGGCACCTCGGTTGGCAAAACCAAGGATGTGCCTATTTGAGTAGGTGTATCCTGCAGTGGTGCCACAGGAGCACTCTGGATGTGCCCCAAGTATCGTAGGGTTTCTGTTTTACCCTAAGCTTTGTGTTGTGCAAACTCTCTTGCAAGGAGCAGAGGTTTGGATAGTGGATGTTGTGGAGGCTTCTCATCCAGGGTTGGTAGGCTATTGGAATATTGAATAAATAAATAAATAAATAAATAAAAATAAGCAGTGCTTTCCGAGTTGCTTCTCACTGGACTAACATACTGTCTGTTTGGTTGGTGTCTTGGGCTAACAGTTGAGTGACTGATGTTCTTGATAAGAAGGTGCTGATTGCCTGCTGGTATTAATTGGTATCCCATGTCATTGTGAAAAGATCGGGTCTGCAGAGGTATTTTCCAGTTTCTATTTCCAGCCTTCGTGACTCCTGCTCACCTGACAGCACTTCTTTGCCATCTTCATATATGAGGAAGTAAAAAATTTCTAGAATTTCAGAGTGTTTGATGTGTTTTACATTTTACAATTAGACTAAAATTAAAATGGGAGTACAGCCTCTTGATAGGGATCCTACAGACCAAACCTTCGCTGTTTTACCAGTCAGCAGTGAACCTGGATTGCCATCTGGATAGCTTTTTGTAAATTTCTGAATAACCACCCCAGTTACTAGAATGTATTATGTCTCAGCATATGCACATTGCCCAGCAATTGGTGGGAAACTGGGAAAAACTAAGTTTACTCCACAATTGCTCACTCTGCTTTTTATTATGCCTTTGCTGCAACATCTGGTACTGGTTACTGTCAAATCCAGACTGCTGGATGGATAGCTGCTGTCCCAACCTGGTGTGGGAATTCCCATGTAAGTGTCTTGCAAATGGGAGAGGAAGAGAGGATTCTGCTTCTCTCATCAGTTTTAATTGAGGGGCTGGGAGTCAGAAAGTGGCTAGCCAGGACTTCAACTGTTGGGCAAATTCCTCAAGTCCCTTAATATCAAGCAGCATCTTATTTTGCTCACCTGTGTTTACAGTAAAACTTAAGGCACTTGGGGAAGTCAAAGACAGGAAACAGGTGGCCTCTAGATTTAGGTATTTTAATTTTAGAAAATGTTTAAACTCTAGGCCAGTATGGTCTTGGCAGGTGCTTTTTGTAATAAGATGTATTATGCACCCCTGAACTCCGTCCATTATTCAGGCATTTGTTAATACTCAGAATTTAAATGCAGTCCCTGTAAGACAGCTATTTTAGCAGGTTGTGTTTTTGGACTCTCTCTGGCATGTATTAATGATTCCTCCTCTTTATTTATTTATTTATTTATTAGAAAAGTGTATTTAGAAGTACTTCTCTCCCTCACCTTCATTATATTATTTTGAAGTAGGTGTATTTGCATGGCCTGTTATATTTATTTTTAACTCATCCTGCATATTTTCTTTTTAGCCATGCTTGTCAAGATATCTTGACTCTGAAAGCTGTTTATTTAGTTATTCACTTCAATGTTGACATGAAAAGAAGCAGTTGCTGCACTGTTAATTTCCCCTGCACTGGGTGTTTCTCTTTGTTCCTTTTTTTTTTTTTAAAAAAAAAATATATATATATATTAATATTTTTATTTTTTATTAGAATTCTTCCATCATTTTACAAAGTAGGGTTTCTTCACTGTTATACTTAGACTTTGTCCAGCACTTTCTCCTTAATGTCATTGCATGCCAGTAGAGCTGCTGTATCTAACAGCTTTGAAAGAGTTTTAATGGAAACTCTCAGCTAAACTTTGTTCAGTAAATCTATGAAGATGACAAAGAAAAAAAAAAAAAGGGCTCAAGTTTATGGTGCCTTAAACTTATGCATTCCCTCATCTACAAGATGAGGCCAGAACAGAGTGAGCACTTCACTTGGCTGTTGTTAAGAGTGTTAAGGTAAACAGCACACTCAGCTGCATTTTTAGAGACTTTTCACAAAGCTTGTTTATGCACAGGTGTAATTTCAAATGACTAAATTAAATACAGATTAGGCTCTCAGCAAAACTCCACAAAGTTTATTTACAAAGGTGATTAAAAAAAAAAAAAATCTGTTAATGTTTACCACATAAGGAACATGAATCATTTTACTTACTGTGCCCTGCGGGCTGCATTAATTTATATGTCATCCATTTAGGTTAAAAATAACAACAACAACAACTAAACTAGTAAAACTTTTCTTTGCATCTCAATTAAGTCAGTGTAGATTCTGCAGTAAAGTGCTATAACACTGGTAAAATCATGTTCACAGAGTTGTTCATTCAGTAAAAAGAAAAAAAAAAAAAAAAAGGCTGTGCCATGGTTGGTAACGTTCTTAGAAATGTCACTGATTGGATTCTGAATGCAAAAGAAAGTTGCAGATGAGGTAGTTCTCCATATGTATTTGATGACAATTGGGAAAAGAACATGACTTCTCAGATACCTTTTAATGAATATCTTGTTTGAAAAGAATTCCAGCCCCAAATCCTTCCAGAGCAAAGCCTTTACTGTGCCCATTTTGTATCTGAGGCAGAAACAGTAGAGGTTATGGGGCCTCAGCATAGGCTAAGACGTTGAATGTCTGCTCTTTCTGTTAGTGAATAGCAGTCAGTGACTTTTTTTACCAAGGCACATGGTTGTGTTTTTTTTTTTTTTTTTTTTTGTTTGTTTGTTTGTTTTTTTTTTTTCTTATCCCTGGCAAATGATCTGTATTTAGAAGCACCACAGGAGAAGCTGTGAATATTCTCAGTAATCTTTGTCATGACAACTACATGTCAACACCCAAAAAGATTTTCATGTCTCACTTGGTGCCCAGTTCTGAGATGTGACCATAAGGATGGCTTAAATTCAATGGCTTGAATTTTTGCATAAAAGATTCCTTTAGCAGGCTGATGTGAATCTACACTGTTTCATTTCTTCAGTTTAAAGGATAAATCTCAAAGGATGAACTTACTGGCAGTTGCCTACCAGTTTTCTTATTAATACAGCCCTTTGCTCTGCAAAAATGCATCATAAAATAGACAGATAGGCTTTGTTGTATCAGGAGATCACCCAAGACTCACAGGATGATGGAGGAGCTTGCAGGTGTTTGGTGGGCTGTGGTGGTGAAATGCACTAAGCATGTCATCTGGGAATGCCAACGTTTTTTACTGACATGTAGAGCAGCATTGGTGGCAGCTCTATCCAGGCCAGTAGCTGGCTCCCAAATTCAGCTGTTTAGAAGTATCTTCTTCTCCCAGTTGACTCAGACTCAATCTCTGGTAAAGACATCCCCATCCCTTACAAAGAAGGTCTCAGTCCCAGGGAGGTCTGCAGGTCCCACTGAATTCTGAGGTTGGGATTCAAAATACTACAGGAAGAAACCGAGAGGAGAGAAAAGAAAGGTGAAAAAAGGCACTCTGGGTGTAGAGAATGCAGGAAGAGTGTCCTTTACCTGTGGGACGTTTTCTAAACTCCTTCATGGAACAAGCTTTTCCACTTGGAAAAACAAAAACCACACACACACACACACAAAGCATACATCAGTAATTATTTCACTGCTTATTGCCTGATAATCTGAGTACTGGTTACATGCCATGTTTTTGAAAACCAGTGCCAGATGGAACAAGAATCAGACATCTGCAAAAGTGACAGTGAGGCATACAAGCAGAAACAATTTCACCTATAGAGGCTGTTTAGCAGACACAAGAAAACTTTCTTACCAACTTTCTATAAAACTGTCAAATCGTGAGTACAGGAATTATACAGAGGTGGGAGCCTTTCACCTTCCCAGGGTATGACTGCTCACCACAAAGCCCTGCACAATAAATTATCCCATGAACTGAAGACAGCTTGTTAAGACAGCACTAGTCCCCTGCCCTCCTACGTGATGGCAGGACCATGGGTTCAGCCAGCCCACCAGGGACATTCAGATAAAGCTGTAGTTCTACTTTTGCTCCTGAGAGAGAGAGAGAGAGAGAGAGAGAGAGAGAGAGAGAGAGAGAGAGAGAGAGAGAGAGAGAAAGAGAGAAAGAGAAATCGGTGTCACTCCTGGTTGAAGTTAAGTAATATCTCACCTGAAGTCAATTTTTGCCTTTTCTCCTATCAGCACACAGTTGTCCTAGCAATGCTGATGGTGCTTTCTTTTGCAGACTCCCATGCGACCAGCTGTGGTCTGATTTAAAACGTGTACAGCCACCGGGTGAGTTGACAACGTGGCCTGGACTTCCTAAAATTATCTCCAAGTGCCTGGTTCTTGAGTAATATGGAAATCAGCTTGTATCTCAATGAAGGCTGGGCAGCAGCAATGCTGCAGATGAAGGAAGGACTTTGACACTCCAAAGCTAAGATGTGACCTCATTTGAAATACACATCAAATCCATCATTTACTTTGAGGTCTGGGGGTGCTTTTAGATGCCCTATGGAGAAAAGTTCACACATAGCTTTATTTGTGAGTGAGATTCCCTTCCTTCTTCTGGATTGTTAGTAGACTGTCCCACCATGGAAATGATGCCCCAGCTCCAGCTAGCCCTCATTTGATATCTACTTTGATGTCTATCTTGTATTTGATATAAGCTACATCCACGCAGAATTTCTGGGCTGTAAGTCATGAGACTACTGGAAATCCCCTTGCTGTTGTTGAGCGCTGTGGCACATTTCTTAAGCACATCAGACTACCTTCCAGTGCTGCCTAGGCTTTCTGTATGAAGGGTTATCCAGGTGAGTTTCTTTCATTTAAAGTCCTCAGTAAATATCTAAAATTCCAGGATGGTTGATCATCCATCACATGGTTGATGCTTTTCTACTTCTGGAAGTGTGGTAGTTTTTACTGTAAGGTGAAAGTCATTTACTGTAAGGTGAAAGTCACTGGTACATGAAGCAAACCTTGCATGTGGCTGATCCACAGATGGGGAATGAACTCCCTGAGAAACTAAAGGTGCTCATCAGTATTATAGGTGAGCTACCAGGCATGTTCGTTAGTTCTATAATGGAAACAGTGGATGTGGAGGGAAAGGTTCCAGCTCTGGGGATGTCACAAGGCTGACCGTTGGCATGTTGGTAATCCAAAACCCAGCTGAGGGAGGAACTAGCCATTCAGTGCCTCTGAAGCCAATACCACCAAGTCATGCACACTAGACCCTGATTTGCTTCCCAGCACAGTGACAGGGCCCCAGAGGAAACCACGAATTGGACAGGTTTGGCTGTCGTCCCTCTGGTACATACATTGAGTTTGGTTGTATACAGGTTGTGAAAAGTGACTTGCAGCACTGGAAGACTACTCTAGGCATGTAAAACTGAATGCTGAGTGGTAAAGGGTATTTCACAATATGAAATAATTATTGACAAACGGTAAGACTCCTCAGCTGTTTTATTGGAAGTTTCAGTTTGCACAGTAGAAGTGACTCAATTTCGAATTATAACTCCAGCTGTTTCAATTCTATTTATAGCATAACTCTTCAAAAGAAGATCAGGATAACAACTTTCAAAGACAATATATCAGCATTGTGGGAGGCCACGAAAGAGAAGCAAAGCAGTTTAATTTATTTGCAAGGGCTTAGTCACTTTTGCTTGTCCCTCAGGCAGGACTGTGTTGTAGTCCTACAAACAAAAGGCCCCGTGAGATGACTGGGGCTTCAAAATGCTTCTCAGGTATTCTGAACACGCCTAAAACAGCATGGTTTACAGATACCAAACTCAAAATGTTCCTCCTTCTGGTAAATTTGGACTCAGAACATCTGAGCAAGTGAAATTCCCCAGAATTCAGTTCTTCCATCTAAAATTTCAATTAAATGTAACTCAATTAGTGTTTACCACTTAATTTCCCAATTGCCTTCTGATATGCAGAAACATTTCCCTAAACATTGCTCAGATGTTTCCAACCTATTATTTCTTATACTTCTGTCAGCGATTCTCGGGTAATTACAGAGATAGGCCTGAACATAAAAGAGAACCAAAGGCCTTCAGATATTTGGAACATGCAGACCTGAATGCAAACTTGAAAGACTCAGATAAACTGCTCCATTTCAATGTGATGTTTTTCAAGCTTAGATTGTGAACTGTCAGTCAAAGTGACAGAGACTCAAAAATAAGTAATCAAGGAAATAACATACTGCAAGAAATGGTAGCAACAGATTCTTCTGTAGTGTTCAGGAAGTTCCTGATAAAAAATAATTCCATGAAAACACCTTATAACAATAACTTGTTATTATTTAATTGGGGGTTCTGTTAGTTGGTATTTAGTATCTAGTTAAATTATGGGGTAGCTCTACACTAAGTCAGTGTTGAAAATGAAGGTGAACATAGTGGATAGGGTGGGATACCACCTCAGGATTTCACAGCCAGGTAGTAGGAAGGATCATCTTTTTCTGTGGAAGCTTTTGCAGTTCATTAACTGTCAGATGAGGGGTGTGAGATTGCCCTGCTTTGTCCCACCAGAGCTGCTAAACTGTCCTAGAGATGTCAGGTTTGCCCCTAGGTCCATTCCTACACTGCAATCACCTTCCTGGCACAAAACCTGGATACTCTGGGCCCATTCCAGCAGGCATCAGGCGTAGGCTTCTCTACCCAAGGTCTCCACCAAGTGAGCTGGCCTATGAGCTTGACCAGCAACTGCAATGCTGAAGATGGATTCTCCATGCCACAGGACTCCCCTCCATGTTAAAATAGGGGGGAAGGAAGGGGACTGTATTTTTTTTGTACCACAGAGTAGCTGTGCATTGCACACATCACATAAACAGGTTCTCTGTTACGTTGCCCATTCAGTCACTGTTTAAAGGCATTTAACAAGGGTATGAAGCAGTAAAATGCTGTCTGAAATGCAACATCTCTGTAAAAGCTCAAAAGTAATTTCAATTTTTCCAAAGCAACAGGGGTCAAGTATGGTTATAATAACTAACAACATGTGTCTTGTTTAATCTTCAAAGCAAATTTTACCTTTAGAGATCCATAATTTACTCAGTAAACATTGTTTCTCTTACATCAAAAGGAAGCAATAATTAGATTATCCCTGCACTCAGATTAACATTTAGTTTGTACATACCTACAGAGCAACTTAGTTGTCTATGTACAATAGCAAAATCATCCTTTTCAACTTTGTGTGTATGCTGTCAGTGTTTTAATTTAATACCCAGAGGAAAGATACAGCAGTTTATGAGATGCAAATTTACAGAGGTTTTCCAAGCCCACATACCCTCAACACAGTTGTCACTGGTGCACAGCTGTGGCCTGAAGCCACCTGCTCCTGCTGCCTCTTCTTCATTATACGAGATCCTTCTCAAGTCACTTGTCCCATTTCCTTTCTTTCTTTCTTTCTTTCTTTCTTTCTTTCTTTCTTTCTTTCTT
>CM021763.1:27327853-27345302 GCA_011075105.1 Heteronetta atricapilla | reverse complement strand
TCTCTCTCTCTCTTTCTTTCTTTCTTTCTTTCTTTCCTTCTTTCTCTCTCTTTCTCTCTTTCTCTCTCTCTCTCTCTTCCTTCCTTCCTTCCTTCCTTCCTTCCTTCCTTCCTTCCGTCCTTCCTTCCTTTCTTCCTATGGGGATAATTTTGTGAGTACATGGTTGTTGTTATGTGACAAAAACTGCCAAGTGTGTTTATGGCCCCCTGCAGCACTCTGCTCCAGCCTCACTAATGGAGCCTGGTCTCAGGTTGAAGGGCTCTTGGCTCTTCCGCTGTTGAAGGGCCCCATCCTACTTCTGTCCCTGAGGAGGGAGCTTTCTGGGCTTGAGCAGGGTGGAAAACATCAGGGACAGCTCACGTTTCCCTCTGTGGTGTTGGCCTAAGTGTTTATATCCAAATAGCTTGCTGTCTTGGGCTCTGCTGTTTGTGGGAGAGGTTGAGTTGGCAATGGGTCACTCTTGGCCCTTGGCCATCAGTACTGCCTTTACCAGGGGCCTGATATGAGCCTTCCACTCCCAGAAAGAAAAGCCCTGAGGTCTGGCTGGCAGAGCAATCTAATAGCTTCGTGGTGGAGATATCCAGCCTGATGCCTTGTTCAACATAGCTAGAGAGGATGTGGCTTTGGCCACATCCCAGTGGAGAGTGGGTCTTCCTTTGCCAAACCAATCATCAAAATATGCAACACTTCCTTTAGCTCTAACATCCACTGTTATTCCAGCATCCCTTGAGGTTTAAATAATGAGTGCAATGTTGCCAAAACACATGCTTGGAAACTAAACTGATAAGATACCAGGACTGGAGAGATAGGAAATACACCAAGGAAATACCTTTTTTCCTATTGATATTTTCATTATTGACTTTATGATAGCAGTTGCAGAAGTAGGGTTGAAAAATATTCCTATTCATTTTTCTGAACATGGAGAGATTCTTTAAAACATAAACAAAAAGTGGTAATGGGCTTCTTTCTAGGCTTTGAAAAAGAGTATGTCTGCTTTCACGTGACTTAGCTTTGAACACCATTATACATTTTAGTGAGGACAAGGAAGGGTCAAGTAGAACAAGGAGTCATTCTGTTCCCATCAACACCAACATTACGTTTCTAACACAGAAGTAATTTCATGGCCATAATTTGAATAAAATATGTAGTGTAAGATTCTCTATTGAATATTGCAAGTTGGGAGAGTCTGTTAAGCATCGTTGCCATGGGGACCACAAGAAGGTTGGATTAATTAAGGCCTAAGCAGATGCTGTGGAGTATGTAGTGTCATTTGTGCTTTCTACTTGCAGTTAATATGCATCTGCATCTGTTTTTTTTTTTTTTTTTTTTTTTTTTTTTTTTAGGGGAGGGGAAGGGCAGGGGGAAGAAACAAGGGAAGAGAAGAACCATCCACCTTAATTTATGTTTGACAACTTTTCAGGTAAAATGAATTACTGGTATAAAACTGTTGATGCCCCTCTACATGCTGAAAATAGATATTAAAGAAAAAAAATGGAAAAAAGACTATAAGAATCAGCATCTATCTGGGTCATCATTTCACATGAAAATTCCTATAACTGAAGACGAAAGCCGCTCTGCCTCTTCCTACAAAATTTAGGAATTCAGAAGAGCCAATTCACCTGCAAAATAGATTAAAATTAAAGAATAGAATTTAATGATAGCCTAAAAAGCTCAAACATAAAGCTTTTAGGGGCATTTATATGCATACATAAATTATGCAATCAAAGACAGAAGAGGAAGCTTATACATGTGCTTGTGCATGTGAAGTTTAGGTGTCTTGCTGTTGTACTGACATTTGTGGGGTATTGCTAAGCTCAAAAGACACACCAAAACATCATTTCCAAACCTTTGAGATCATTAAATTATTTCCTCTTTACCTGAGAGTGAAGGAACAATGCCCAATCATCTAGCAGTGCTTCAGGAAATGCTCTAAGTTTCATAGAGACTGTTATTTGTGAAAATAGGAACAGCACATAACAGAGGGAGAGGTAGATGTGGTGGATATCTGCTCGCCCACCACTGCTCCTGTTCTCCCCCTGCCTTTTCATGGGGAGATGGACAGTTTCAAATTTGTGAAGCCTCATCCAAAAACATGTGGAAGGAAAAAATCTATAAGATGTCCACTGGAAAACGACAACAACAATAATATTACTTGAACTTGTATATTTGAGCTTTAGGAAGTGGCATTGCAGTGCTCTGGAGTTACCATGGCTGATTTGTGAAGAGTTGGCTGTGTTGGGACCACATGTGGTTGATAATGAAATGCGAAATATTGCTCCCAGTGTTTTCTAAGGGTATTTCATTGAAAAACAGAAATCGGCTTCTCAGAACAGCACACATTTTCTACAGTGGAAGAAAAGTCTTTACAATGTTTCCAAGTGAAATTCTGTAGAAGTCTGAGAGCTTCACATTTTAAGGTGACAAGTGTCCAGTTTTATTGATAAGAAAATATGTTACTGTAACTCCTAGTTTTAAGACAAAATTAGACATTTTCATCTAAAGACCTAGAAGGCAATTACAAAGAAAATTAACTTGCTCAGAGCTATTAAATAAAACATTTCCATGGCACAATTCTCAACCTGGATCCTATTTTTAAAAATTATTTTCTAAGCACTTTTGGCAAAATTTCATACCGCAGTCCACTGCTCTTATAACAATCAGGTACTTGAAATTCTTATTTTTGAAGTAGAATTATTTGTAGTGTAAAACTCTCTGAATCATCTGTACGATCAATGAAAAGGGATGGATTATTTTTTTTTCAGATTTTGGGAAATAACAGCCAGTCTAATGAATGCTGAAGCATGTCTCTTTCCCAGGTGCTCAATCCTCTCTCTTTCCAATTTGCCTGCTAAATCTGCTGCATTTTCCGCTCGTTTCTTAATATTCAAGGATTATCTCAGATGCTCTCCTGGGAAATGTGGCTTCCTTAGGGTTATGGAAATAATTATAAAAGATTACAGCCTGCTTTTTGAATGAGTCTAGATTTATTTCTGTTTTTCTTGTTGCTAATGAGAGCTTTGCTTGTTCTTACTTATATTTAGAAAACTTTTTCTGCAGAAAGAAAAGTACAATCTAATCCATAATATGAAAAAATAAATCTTTGAGAAACAGTTGAAAAATCAACAGAAATGGTTGAATGGTTTTGATGAAATGAATAAAATAAAATTAAACATAGATAACCTTTTAAATAGAAAGGACTGAAACTAACTGAATGTATTAACTCACCTACTATGTCACTGGGAAATTAAATGAACCATCGAGCAGGAGTGTCCCCAGATATGTGATGAAATTCAAATGAATTTAGTTAGTGATTTTGCTCTTGTTGAATGAAACCTGTGCAATTTCTTTAAGTACATGTAGATTTGTCTACATGCTCTCCTTAAACAAGTAAACTAGTTTCCCCTAGAACATACTTTCCTAGCATTAGACTTCTGACTTTCCATATATAGGTAGTTTCTAAATATGTGTATTTGGTTACCAGCTACTTGATTTCAATTTAGATACTTTCTTAGCTTTAGGTAGCTGCCTAAATACTTTGTTGCCCCCAGTCTCTACTCCTTAACTCTGTGCATTCTTATGTTGCTGTCTTATCTTACAACCATTTCCTATCTTTTTCTGTTAAGAGTTTTTTTTTTCTCTCTCTCTCTTTTTTTTTTTTTATTTTTAAAATAAAGAAAAATGTAGCTATGCTTTTACATTATTTACATTACATTTTTCCTACAGTTCCTTGTTAGATCACCTTCCCCACATACCTTTCTCCCTTTCTGATGTCCTCAGTTGTCTGTCTTACTGTACTTTCAAATTACTCTTGAAATAGTCTTTTTTATCTGAAGGTTAATGGATTACGGCTACACCAACCAACACTATTAAGAGTCTTCAGCTAAATATGAATCAACACAGCTATAGTTGTCACTATAGCTGTGACAACCTCAGGCCCTGCATTTGCTAAACTCCTTGGCAGGGAAAATTACCTCTGATGTGTGCCATGCAGCTGTGTCTAAGATGTTTCTGGTAACTAAGCTAACTTCTTGAAACAGAGTTTGGATACTGTTAAGGTGATTTTCATCTTCAACATAAAACAAACAAACAAACAAAAAAAAAAAAAACAGGGTTTTTCAGAGACTGTTTAGTGCTAAAACTTTATAGAACAGGAGAAGATAGGAGATGGACTCTCCTATCACTTCTGAAACCAAATTGGGTGGGTATTTGTCAACAATGATGAACATAAATTCTTGCCTCTGGGCTGTAGTAATGCTAGAGTTGGCCTCTGGAAGATCAAGATATGAGGGACCTGGTGGCCTGAAAAAGGAGTCATGGAACAGCTGAAGGTGAGTGAGCAGTGTGCCCTTGCAATGAGGTAGGCCGAGCTTCAAACTCAGCAATGTTAGCGAAAACATACCCAGCAGCTCAAGGGAAGAAATGTCCTCCCTGCATTGGGTACATGTGAGGCTACATCAAGACTACTGTGTTCATCTTGGGGCCCCAGTACAAGAAATTATTAGTAAATTGGAGTCTGAGGTTCAGAGGAGGATGGAGTGGATGCTATACATGAGCAGTGTAAGGCAACCAGAATGGCTTAGTTCATAGAAAACAATGGTGAGCTCAAATTTTACTACTGCCTTCATCTGCCTAGTGAGGGATATAGACAAGATTAAACCAGACTTCTCTCAGAGGTGCACAATGAAGGGATGGGAGGCAGCAGAAGCTAACAGCAGCAAGGGAAATCCTACTGCATTTGTAGAGTTTTCCACTATGTTGTGGTGGGAGGGAACACAAGACAGGACATGTTGTGCAGAGAGGCAGAGGCAGCTCCATCCTTGGAAATTTTCAAAATGTGACTCACCAAGACCCCTAGCAACCTGATTTATTGTTGAAGTAATCCTGCTTTGAGAAAACGGTTGGGCTAGGCACTTCTAGAGATTTCTTTCAACTTAAATTACCCTCTGATATTGTAGAAATTACTATTACATCTATCCTGTCCCATCCTGTCTACCAGCCTATGCAAGCTTTATTGTCTCCATTGTTCTGATAGTGCCCTGGCATGTAATTTGTGTTTCACCACCACCTTCATTCTGGTCTGTTAGAAGGCATATAAACAGGATTTACTTCTGTGAACAGAAAATTTATATTCTTTTTCAAAATTCTATGCTTTTGTGGCTTTGGCTGGGATAGAGTTAATTTTCTTTGTAGAAGCTCATATGACACTGTGTTTTGATGAAACAGTGGTGATAACACACCCATGTTTTAGTTGTTGCTGAGTGGTGCTTACGCTAAGTCAAGGCCTTCTCAGCTTCTCATGCTGCCCTGCCAGCGAGGAGGCTGGGGGTGCACAAGGAGTTGGGAGGGGGCACCGCCAGGACAGCTGGCCAAAGGGGGACAGAGGGGTATCCCATACCACATGGTGTTATGCTGGGCAATAAAAGCTGAGGTAAAGAAGGAGGAATAGGAGGATGTTTGGAGTCCTGGTGTTTGTCTTCCCAAGAAACATGTTACATGTGGTGAGCCCAACTTCCCTGGAAGTGACTGAACACCTGCCTGCTGATGTGAAACAGTGAATGGATTCCTTGTTTTGCTTTGCTGGCATGTGTGGCTTTTGTTTTACCTAGTAAACTGACCTTATCTCAACTCACAAGTTCTTGCACTTTTATCTTTCCAAATCTCTTCCCCCATCCCACCTGGGGAGGGCAAGCGAGCAGCTGTGGTGCTCAGCTGTCTGCCAGGGCTAAGCCACAACAGCCCTTTTGGTGCCCAACATGGGACACAAAGTATTTGAGGTGATGACAGATTGGATTACAATGTGCAGTGTGCTAGACCAAATTTATAGATGCTACAACCATTGAACTGCTAATTGGCAGGTTCCTGTGCTTGTCACAATGCGTGCTTCCCTTTTTATGTTACTCTCCAGTGCTTGTAGTGGCTGCTCTTGCCTCTTCCATTTGCTCTACCCCTTATGATCTTGCTTTGCTGTGCCTGGGAACATTTAGATAACAGCTCTGACTGTATGCCTGGGCTGGCAGATGGCCAGGGCATCACTGCTGTCCCTGTATGGCTCTACCAGACAGGCTGGGGCTCCAGAGTGAACTTGATTCAGAGGGATGGTGACCTGTAGGTGAGCCCACGTGGGAGCACGTACACCCTGAAGCATCTCTGGCTATGGATAAGCCCCAATGGAGCAAGTGCACCTTGAAGCATCTGTGGCCATGGAGATGTCCGTGCAGGTGCACCTTGCAGTGTCCATGGCCGTGCATAAGGCCATGACAGAATGCACCTCAAAGTGCCTGTGGCTGTGGGTGAGACCACAACACAGGAGGTGTCTGAAGGGATCTCTGAAGGTCCCATGTCTCCATGAGCAGGTACACCCTAAGGTGGCTGTGGCTGTGGTAGGCCTCTGAGGAGGCTGTGGCTCCTGGATAAGGCCGTGCTGGGGCAGGTGCACCTCTAAGGGACTGTGGCCAATGAAAAGGCCCAGACTGGAGCAGGGGCAAGGGGAGGTGTCCATTGCAATGTCAACCCCTATGGCTTGGTCCAAAAGCACAAAGGGTAGAGATTGTAATGGATATGCCTTCAAACTGCTGTAACCCATGATTGGAGTTGCATTTTATAGGGAGTGCTGTAGGAGGAACCCTCTGCTGCTAGCCAGGGGCAAGGGGAGGAGCTCATTGCAATGTGGAACCCTGCAGCCTGGTCAGAAAGGACCAGGAGTGGAGATTGTAATGGATATACCTTAAAATTGTTGTAACCCATTCAACCCAATCTGAGTTGCATGTTATAGGAAGTCCTGTAGCAGGAACCACTCAAACCAACAGAGGATGATCTCACAAGAAACACTGCAAGTGCAGCAGTGACCCAACCCGAGCTGGCTTTGGTGTCCAGTAAATCCATGCAACACACCACCTCTCCTGTCCTGAGCAACCACCACAACAGGTAGAATCTGATAGAATCTGGTAGAATAGGTTGTTAGGCACTGGAACAGGCTGCCCAGGGAGGTGGTGGAGTCACCATCCCTGGAGGTCTTAAAAGACGTTTAGATGTAGAGCTTAGGGATATGGTTTAGTGGGGACTGTTAGGGTTAGGTTAGAGGTTGGACTCGATGATCTTGAGGTCTCTTCCAACCTAGAAAGAAATTCTGTGAAATTCTGTGAAATCTAAGTCATGGACTGAAAGAACTCAGTGGACATTTTATGAAAAGGGCATTTCATAGGGGTGGTCCATAGACAAAAAGAATGATACCTGTGTATGAATTGAAGGGTGGTGACTAACGAGGATGCATTGGAAAGTGAGGAACCAGAGGTAAGTGGTATGGAAAAAGGGGTGGATACTGTCATGATTTTGTCTGGGATAGAGTTATTTTTCTTTGCAGAGGCTCATATGTTGTTGTATTTTGGATTTTTGATGAAAATAGTGGTGATAATGATGTTTTAGTTGTTGCGGAGCAGTGCTTACACAGAGCCAAGGAATATTCTGCTTCTTGACAGCTCTGTACACAGAGCCAAAGAATATTCTGCTTCTTGACAGCTCTGTCAGTGAGGAGTCTGGGGTGTTCAAAGAGCTGGGAGGGGACACAGCCAGGACAGCTGGCCCAAGCTGGCCAAAGGGATGTCCCATACCTTGTGATGTCATGGTCAGCAATAAAAGCTGTGGGAAAGAAGGAAGAAGGGGGTAATGTTTGGAGTGGTGGTTATTCCCAACAAGGCATTCTGTGTGTTGAGCTGTGCTTTCCTGGAATTGGCTGAACACCTGCCTGATGATCAGAACTAGCAAATTAATTCCTTGTTTTGCTTTGCTTGTGCACGTGGCTTTTGCTTTAGCTAGTAAACTGTCTTTGTCTCACCCCATGAGTACTTGCACTTTTACAT
Source organism: Heteronetta atricapilla (assembly GCA_011075105.1). Classification (NCBI taxonomy): domain Eukaryota; kingdom Metazoa; phylum Chordata; class Aves; order Anseriformes; family Anatidae; genus Heteronetta; species Heteronetta atricapilla. The sequence goes on along the minus strand of CM021763.1, from coordinate 27,337,446 downwards.
TTCTGATTCCCTCCCCCATCCTACCTAAGGAGGGTGGGTGAGTGGCTGTGGTGCTCAGCTGCCTGTCAGGGCTAAACCACAACAGATACCATAAAATTGCACAGAATCACTTTCTATCAATACTATTCTAGTTGTCATTGTTCTTTACCCTGTTTTTTATTATACAGTTATTGCTCTCTGCAAAAGATAGTAGGTACTGAGTTACCTTAAGCACAACACTGAAAAGGAATTTTGCTTCTCTGGATTATTTTTGTTTCATCTTCAATGTAGCTGATCTGCAGTCTGTAGGTTCAAGAGATGGGCTTGAATATTTTTGCTTAAAATATTCTTCTTGGACTGGAGAACACAAGCCTTGGCTTCACATGCTGTCTAGAAATAATACCTGAGGCAACTAAGGATCTGAAACATGATAAACATCAGTCCACATTGTGTCGGCTGTTTATCAAAGCTACAGAATAAAGTCCTAGCTAACACAGAATTTCATGCTGAAAACCTGTGATCTTAATAGGTATTTTTGCACACAAACCTATGATATATTCTCAAAGTAATTTGTATCTCTTTTTTATAATTTAAATCCTACTAATTATTTTTTTAAATGCAGAGGATTGAATTTCAAGTTCTTTCACTTGCAGTGGTGAGTAGTTTGAGGTTACTTTTATTTATTTATTTATTTTATAAGCTTTTTAGAACTCCATTGAAAGAAATTGGAAGACTTGCATTGGCTTCAATGGGCTCAGGCCAAATGCTGTTGTAAGCATTTGGGAGAGGTGCCAGCCAGACTCACAGGTGTTCCTTTATTTACTGGGGACAGAAGCATTCGTGGTGCACAAACCACTGCCAGAACACATGGTGTGTAACCTGCAGCAGTGACCAAGAGGGCATGGGCATTTTGTTCCCTCATTGACCTCAGTGAGGCTGCCTCCCAGAAGATGCGTTGAGATTGCTAGCTCCCATCTGGAGCTGGCAGAAGGGGCTGTAATTCTATTATTTAATAACCAGACAGTCAGTGTGCAAGGTGCTTCCTTCTCAAAGAGCACAGAGCATTTGGCTAGCGCTGCTGGGTCTGCTTCAGAAAGGCAGAGTCTGAAAGATGAATCCAGCACCATGCAGCAGAGAGAATGCCACATCCTGCAAGCTGAGTGTCAACACATCTTCTGGGGTGAAATTTGGAGATTCCTTCTGGCATAGTGTGTGCCTTCTGCACTGGGAGCTAGCTGGGAGATACCCCCATGCATGTGAGCATTGGTGTGTGATGTTAGTTAGGGGTCAAGGGCAAGCTGCCAAAGACTCCAGCATTTGAGTTCTGCTTTGTTCTTAGCTGATGATTTAAGGACAGTCTGTAGGAGTGGATACAGCTGCTTTGTAAACAAAAGCAGAGAGGAATTAATGAGCTTTCCGGCAGGCTGAGAGCAATTAGTAAAATTTCTTGGAAAATCGGACTACCTCTTATATTTCTGGGTATAAAGAGCAGGATGTCGTCAGGCTGCAGTGATTTGAGATGATGTATTATTTGATATTATGACATTATTATGATGATGTATTATTTTGATATTTTTTCTCATTAATCATGAACATGTCTGGCATCTGTCTCATCTGAGGATGATGTAACCATTATGATCAGTTTCTTAAATATCACTCCTTCTTTTAATATTCCTATACTGGGATCTGAGTGACTTTCCCCTGTTGACAACCAGGAAAAATGATATGGAAAACAAATGTTGTCCTGGCTAACATAGGTGCTCACCTCTTCTCTCTAAGACCAAGTGGACCAAAGATGTGAGCAAGGGAGAAGGATGGGAAAGTAGTTTAGTACTGGGGCCTTGTTCAACCATCTGCATGGTAGAAGGAAAGCAGGGAGCTCATGTTTTCTGTGTCTGCCACAGGACAGGGAAGGGAAGGGTTCCTGACCTGCCGTGGCCATTGCAGTGTGATGGTATTCACACCACCTGCATATGCTCCCTGCATGAAGTTGGTGCTGAGATCAATCCCACTTCAGGTTGCAGTCACCCAAAGATCTTGCTGCAGGGATGAACCAGTTGCACCTGCAGGAGCCGAGCACAATCATTTGTTTTAGAGGTGAAAGTCGAGGAGACGGTGATTTACTAAACCATGCAAAGACAAAGTTTTCAGCTGCACCCATGGTCAGTCTTGGAGTGCAGGTTGCCTTCATCACCTGGCTGAGCAGCAAACCCTTTCCAAGGCCCCAGGAAAGTTGTAGTAGAGCTGCCAAGGCCACCAAAGAGCTGATAGCCAGAAATTCCGGGACATGCTTGCTGCATGGATTTCCCAGGACTCTTCTATCTGCCTGATCACAGCCTAGCTTTTTGGCATGTCAGATTGTAGTAATTTTTCAGGAAGCACAGAGATAAGTGTGTTTCCCCACACTCTGGGAAACAATGAATTCAAAGTCCAGACAGAGGAAGTGCAGCTGTGTTGTTTCACAAAATCAGGTGCAGTTTAACTTACATAGAGGGAATAAATATAAACAACAAAAAAAATAGAAAAAAAAAAGTGGGCTTGCAGCCAACATCAGGCCTCCCGCACCTCCACCAGCTGCAAGGGTTTTAACCTGTTATTTGCAGAAGAGAGTTGACAATTCTGACTGTATTATTCTCCATTCTGCTAATTCAGATTATTATTGCACGGGGTCAGCTGGTCATGCTGGCTGAGAGGGGTCATGAAAATTCAAATGCATTGCTCTATCTATTTATCTATTAATCAAATTTTAACTACACCTGTATTTGCTTGTCTGAACATATTTCACTGTGCAGCTGTGGGACTAGAGCCCTGATTATGTTAGTGTAAGCTTTTAACTGTATCTCTGACCTCAGTGAATTCCTCACAGAATCACAGAATGGCTGAGGTTGGAAAGGACCTCAGGAAGCCATCTGGGCCGACCTCCCTGCCCTGGCAGAGCCACCTAGAGCCCATTGCCCAGGACTGTCTCCAAATGGCTTTGAAGATTTCCAAGGAGGGGTACTCCACAGCCTCTCTGGGCAAACTGTTCCAGTGCTCAGCCACCTGCACAGCAGAGAATTGCTTCCTGATGTTCAGGAAGAAATTCCTGTGTTACAGTTCATGGCCATTGTCTCTTGCCCTGTCACTGGGCACTACTCTAAAGAGCCCGACTGTCCTCTTTTCAGACTTCCTCGGAGAATTTATGTATACACTGAAAAGATCAACCCTGAGCTCCTCTTCTCCAGGCTGAATGGTCCCAGCTCTCTCAGCCTCTCATAGAAGCATTGCTCCAGTCCCTTCATCACCTTTGTGGTTCTTTGCTGGACTTTCTCCAGTATGCGCATGTCTCTCTTGCACAGGGGAGCCCAGAACTGGACTCAGTACTCCAGGTGTGAATGCCCACCCACATCTCTGGAGTTGAGACTAAGGTTTTTTGCCTTACTCATTTACTGGTTCTCAAGCTACCTCCTGTCACCGCATGTGGAAGGCATGCAATAGCAGACTAGTGTCTCAGCAGACAGCCATGCTGCTTTCCCTCAGTAGGACATTGCTTGGGGAATTTATCTCAGGATGCAGAAAAAAATTAAAATAAAATAAAATAATGGTAATTGTTTCTGTTTCAGCAGTTCTTAGTTTTGTTGCCTTTGAACTGTGCCTGGAAACAAATACCTTTCTTCTTTATTTTCCTCTTGGGACTGTTAGGAGATCTGCTTTCAGGTGGTTTAATGAGAAACAAGCCTCTGTCAACAATGTTTAAGGAGCATGATTAATTGCTTTGGTCAAGGGCTGCAACATACCTCCATCTAATATCTACAAAACCAGGAGTCAGGGCCAGGACTATGTCCTCTCAGCAGTCGGGCTGTTCCTGGATAAAAAAAAAAAAAAAAAAAAAAAAAAAAAAAAAAAAAAAGCACAAATTACCCTCCTACCCCACCCCAAAACCTAAGCTTGACATTGCCAACAGGGAATTTCTGCCCCATTTAGGCCCCACACTCACAAACCTTCTTTTGCAGATTTGACATCTGGATATTTCTTTGCCTTTTAGACTTGGGGCTGTAGCTGTATTTTTAATGTCCAGGGGAGGGTGCCCTGAGTGCTTTGCAGCAGCTTAGCCACAAGGAAGCAAAAAGCAGCCTAGAAATCCCATCTGCACAGGGAGGAAATGGGGTCCTTCTTGATTATTCCAGCTCATCTGAAAGACCAGACGGGAGGAGGATCAGGTCAAGGGCTGTATAAGTTTGTGTGTTCATGGATGAGCTGACTAAATTCATGGTCCCTGATCACTGAGATACAAGGATGTGTTTCTGCCTGGGGCTGGGATCATTTATGTTCACTATACCGGGGCTTGGCACAGCCCTACGAAGCACAGGTGCAGTGAAGAAGCCTAGCACCAGTTTTCCCTCCTCACCAGTGTAACCTGTGGGACTCAGAAATCCTGGAAAATATTAATTGCAATTTGATCATTATAAGGCCTTTAGGGCATTTCTTCTGCTACAGTTGTCTTGTTAATGCACAATTTTCTCTGAGGTGGGAGAGATCCTGTGAAAGGATAATTCAGAGCCCTCTTTCCTCCAGGAACCAGCTCTGCTAAATCCATAATGATGACTTTCCATGTGACAGAAGCTGAGTCAAATGTGCTGGGATGTATTGGCAGGGTTTGGTCAATTTTCTGACCGATCTTGCAACATGCATGCTTGCCCCACATCTCTGCTTTTTCTTTCCATATAGGTGCAGCAGTCTTTAAATCCATGTATTAGTTGTACTCATCTCATGGTAACATTGCAAAATAGCTTAGTGCTTGTATTTAATTGCTGGTCTAGAAAATGAATGGCTGGTTACAATATTCCTAGGTAAAAACTATGGTAGCCCACAGATTGTCAGCAGTGTCCAAGTCCATGCCAGTGCCTGAAAGGGAACACTAATGCTTTGAGTTGGGTGGGCTCCTTATTTTACAAACCAGCTTCCACCCCTCAAGCCAGGCCAAGGAAGTAAGTGCTGAAAGCAGAAGTGTCCCTTTCTGTGTTATTTTGGGAGCTGGGATTTATACAGAGCAGCACTTTCTGGAAAAGAGGAACTCTCAGACAAGGTGGGTAGACTGAGAAAATTGTATTTCACTCCTGGAAAAACTGGAGAGACAGGTATAGGGCAAAATTTCTGCCCAAATATGGTTAAACCAGCACAAGGGACCAGGACATGTATTTTTACTTTTACCACTCATGTTTAGTTTCTTAAGGCTGGCTGGAAGTAATTCAGTTGTTGTCACCACACATATCTCTGCTTAAGAAAAAAAAAAAAAAAACAGCAGTAAGTCTGCAAAAGTTCGCTGATATTCACATTTGATTGCTGAACAACCAGAATAATTTGATGCTTAAAATGAATCATCTTGGCCAGCTTGAACTGTGGAAATGTGCTGAAAAATGACTACAAAAAGGGCAACATATTCTCTCTTGCCAGTACTGTCATTTACAGCAGGGACAGTTATGAGGGAAATGGAAAAGCTGGGAACTGATATAGAGTAAGAAGGTGAAGAAAAAGCAAACGCTGGGTCAGAAGAAACAATGTACCCAGCACACTGTGTGTCTCAGTTTTGCGGGATTAACTGATCCTTGTGCCTTACTGCATATTTTAAAATTTATTGCAAGTGCTACTGCAGCAGGCAGTAAGTTGTTCAGAGCCAGCTACAGAGTTTGCTTCATCCACAGGACATTCATTCTTAGGAGTTAGACCAGCAGCAGTAGTTGTTATTTACTTATATGTGATTTCCCTCACCTGGTTTAATCATGTATGGAGTTATTTATGCTTTGGCGAACAGTGAGATCTGGCTATAAAACATGTCATATCAGATTGGTGAGGTTTTACATTAATTCTTTTCTTTCACTGCTCATGGGCTACAGAAGGCTCAGATCAAATCCATGAATATATATATTATTTCTGTATGAATTATGTCCCCTGTAATGCTATGGCATGCTTACAAAGCTTTGATTACTCATCCCACCCCGAGCTGAGAAAATGCTGATCCCGGCAGAAAAAAAAAAAAAAAGGAAGACTTTGAAGTCTACCAACATTGGCATGTCATAGAGTGAATGAACCTGAAAGGGAAGTACAAGTCCTTACTTCTGATATAGTAAAAAGCCGGCATGTTCCTACAGATTTTTTCTTTCAGATGGCATCAGTTGCTCTCTGGCAACCTGAAGCTTGTCTGGCACTGCAAGGTAGTTATAGCCATCCTGTGCAGTGTTAGGACTGCACCCATCACCTTCACGGGTGCCTTCCCATCTTCACACTCTTAATCCGGGAAATCAGCAAACTGCAGGGCAGATGATGTATGAACCTGTAAGGGCAGATCTGCAACCAGTGTGAACTGGCACATCTCCAGCAGAGTGGAGACAGAAGTTATGCTGATTTACACCTTTTGAGACTCTAGCCCAAGGTAATGGCATGCTCTCTTCTGACTTCAATAGGAACAGGCAATGGTGTTGGGAGCAAGGCTTCCTTCCACTAGAGGAATAAGGCAGCTGTAACACAAAGTACAAGGGAAAGAAGCATCAAAACTGCCTCAACAGCAGCAGTTGTATTTAAACATGCACACCTTTAACGTTCCTAAGAGCCAGGTTTCAGATGTGTGAGTGCATTTTTTTGTCCGATGCCAAGAAAACAGATGTGCAAATTGTTTCCTAATAGCCACAGGCAGCGTCACAAGGCAAATTCAGCATCTCCCAGAGTTGGGTGCCTGCCTCAGCATGTGATAGAAAGGTGGGAGGAAATTGTCTGGGTATGTGCATTCCTTGTGGTAAGGCAAATTTAGCCCTGCGATGCCCATGACTAACAAATACCAAGCATTTAAGGTCTCCATTTTATAAAACCACAGCATCTGAAGTGTGTTGATAAGCTTTTACAAAGCTTGTAGAGTTTGGATGGAAAGGGAACATTGCAGGACTCAGAGAAAAAAAGTGGCAAATAGGGATGTACCATAGATGTTCTGTTTTGGGATTAAGGAACAGAAAAAATCCCTCTCAGAGGCACTGGGAATGTACATATTCTGTGGTCCTGACCATTCTATGTATCAATATTAAAATTAAGTAACCTCTCTCTGCAATTTGTTCTTGCAGAGTTTTGTAATTGCTGTGAAACCAATGTGAGAGCATCTTGTCAGATGCCTGCTGACATGGAGCAGCAGGGGGACAGCATGCTCAGAGCATCCTCATAGACCATTAAACTATACATATATATATTTCTTTCATTGTAAGGAAATGTCTCAACACTAATGATGGAACTAGAACATCCTTCTCTGGTTCAGTTGTAATTTGCCTTCCTCTAATTACTGAGCATTGTACTCATCCTTCAGCGGATGTTCCTGCTGCCTTATCAATATTCTGTTATTCTGTGCTACCTTATGCAGCTCTGCTGTTGGCTGCCTTCTTGTTTCTCTCTACCTCTTATCTCTTTGCATTCCTTGCCAGGAACATAGATTTAACCCTATCATCTCTGTGATGTTTCCTGAGCTACAGATGTACTGCAGAACAACCTCCTTCAGTTCAAAAGAAAGTTTTGGCTAGATCTCCCTTTTCTTTCTGTGGTGTCCCACAAAAATATGACAGCTGCTGCTGTGCCAGATCAGTGTATGTGATGTTGATCAACACTCCTTTCTTGCTTTTCTGTACCCAGTGCCTATTTTATGTTATTTGTCTGTTGTTTTTGTATTCAACTTACTGGGTTTTGGGGGCAAGTTTTTTATGTGTTAGCTGTGCCCAACAAACCCTCACTTCAGTATTGCAGACTACAAGTGCTCCATAACACACATAGCAAATGATCACAAAGTAATATTAAGAATGCATTCGAAGTGTGTGTATCTAATTTGTACATCAAACTCACTGTAAAATATTTGTTTATCTATACTTGCATAAGAAGAGACAAGGTATGTTGGACTGAAAAAGGCTGGTTCATACAGAGAGTTGTATTACTGTAACAGGCATATGGGCAATAATATCTCATCTCAGCACAATAGGAAGGTTAAACACTTTCCCTTTGCATAGTCAAAAAACAATCAAACAAAAAGCTTTATATATATTCACAAATCAAAAATACACCTGAGGTGGTCCAGAAGATCACATCTTATAAATATCTAATAAATAATATTAAAAAAAAAAAATCCTGCACAAAAGAGCATTGCAATGGCTTCAATATTTTTCACGGATGATAGACTACGGGTTCAAGTTCCTGTAATAGTGTCTTTTAGCTAGCTGTGGTACAGAGCTGTAATATCTAAGTCTGACTCTGATAGAGTCCCAAGAACCCCTTAGGAGAGAGAAGCTGTCTTTGGGGATGTTTTGTCATTTTTCTAATGACCTCTGATCTCTTGTACTTTATTTTGTAAGTAAATTCAATAGTGTCTTTACAGAGTTTCTATAAAGGCCATCTATATCTGCATGTCTCATTGTTCCTCTCCATACCAAGCCTCACAAAGGTATTTTGTAGAACAGGAGGGCTCAGCCTTTTGGGAGAGGATGTGCCTACACTCATGTGAGAGCCTCAGGAGCCAGGATTGGCCCTGAGGAACAGAGAAGAAGAACAGGGCTAGTGGACAGATGTTGCACTGTGGTCATAAGCCAGAAGCCCCAAGGTTAAAAGGTGGGTGCCTAGACATGAGATACACCCCAGGTACTGACAGTCCCTTGGGAAACATCAGCTGGATCTCCTAATAGCTAGGTACTGAGCATTAATGACATTTGGGCGATGCCATCACAGCTGCAATATTCCTTGTAAAGCTGAATCCTGACCAGTCTCATTTATAAATCTGGTTACTTCAGGAGCACGAACAGCTCTCCCTCTTCTAAATAAGCAAACTGGTATTTCAAAACAATCACAGCTGCTTGTGTTCTTGCCCTGCCACAACACAGCATATCCAGCAGTAAATTAACGTGCACAAGTGGACACTTGTGAAGAAGCAGACTGTGCTGCTGTCATCAGCCAGTAGCATCTTGAAAGAGGAGACCACAAAGCAAAGCTCATTGAAGGAGAGAGGTGAATGAGGTGTCAGCATCTTCCACAGCTTCCTTTCATGGCCTTCCTCCTGGGGCTGCCTCCTCAGAGCTGCCACATCAAGTGGATGCTCTGCAAAGGACCATGTCCTTCCATGTCCATCTCACAGCCCTACATACTTTTCTCAGAGCCCTGATGAGGGAGTCAGCTCTTCTGCAAAACAGATTGACTACAAATCTTTAGAACCTGTCCACTCTGCAGTTCTTCCATCCTTATGGTTTTGGTTTGTTCAGCTTTTTCTCCCTTAAGTCTCATTTAAAATATCTTCATGTGTGATAGGAAACTAACTCACATACATTTGTTGTAACCCAGATGATCTAAAGCCTTGAGTAGGACTTACAAAGAAATAGTACCATGAGGGTGCCTCATAAGATACTTTCAAGTGAATAATAATTTTGATTAAACACAGAGATCACATCCCACCCCCTTAGCAGTCATTCTGTTTTAACCCTGAAAAATAATAAAGACTTGAAGATTTATTTTAAAAGTACTGCAACATCCTTGTTTAGGTAAGAATCCCTTTATTTATTTTCCTGATTGTTTGCTCATGTTTCCTTTCCTTTCCTTTCCTTTCCTTTCCTTTCCTTTCCTTTCCT
>CM021763.1:27267273-27327753 GCA_011075105.1 Heteronetta atricapilla | reverse complement strand
TCCCTTTCCCTTTCCCTTTCCCTTTCCCTTTCCCTTTCCCTTTCCCTTTCCCTCTTTCCCTTTCCCTTTCCCTTTCCCTTTTCCTTTTCTTCCACACTGTGTTTCATCAAGGCCTTACTGTTCTCATGATTCATTTTTAAAAATTTCCCTCAACAAATTACTACAGCTCCAGGATTCCTGAACAAATGAAAGTAATCACTCACTCTAATTAAATGTTTCATATTTTATTAGACACCGCATGCAATCTTCAGCATGGAGATCTCATACAAATCCCTCCATATCTTCATATAAATCTCAGGCACACATGACTGATTCAGTCAGGGCAGATGTTTATGTCTGTCACAACTTTTGTGAGGCAGTGATGGCACTGTTGGTCACTTGACCTGGCAGCTACGAGGTATGACCTTACCTGCACACGGGGCTGAGGGAAAGGAAGACAGCATGAAATCATGCAGCACTAAAAACAGATAGCTCCTTGTACCATGATGAAGGTAATAAAAGGGGACTTGGAAAGGCTCAAAAAAGCACAGACTTTTGCAACATAACCTGTTATCTGTCAGTGGCAACCCTCAGCTGAAGTTTGAACAATTCTAAAGGGAAACTTCATTTCCTCATCCATGGATCAGCTGTCCAGGTTAAATGATTAAAGTTGCCCATATAAGTCTCAAAAAGCTGTCAGGAAGTCAAACGTATGCCATTGAATTGTATCACTGGAAGGGTTTTATGGGTTCAGATTTCAAAAGCTGAGGTGTCATCAGTAGATTTACGTGGGGAATTCAGACAGCAGTTATCACCATTGAAGCATAAATTATTGAAAGGCCCAAAAGAACTAGCTCAGAAATAAATTGAGTAAAAGCCCACAGCCAGCAACTGATGAAGGAAGAAGAGTAACGTTAACAATAAATGCCTTATCTCCTGTGTTGGTCCTGGAGGACTTGCACAGGAGTAACTGGGAAGTGATGCTGCTGATGCAGAGGGAATGAGGCTCTTTACCACTTTTACTTATCTCTTTGGACAATTTTTTTTTTTTTTTGATTTCCAGTCCTATTTTTCTTCTTTCATCCCCTGGGTAGAAATTAAAAAAGAAGAAATATTGTAAGAGCCACAGGAAATATATTTATTGAAACCCTCATCTCTAGAGAGAGAAGGAGGAAACCATGAAACCATGCAAGTTGCCCAGAAATAAATAAATAAATAAATAAAGGAAGGAAGAATAATTTAATAAGCTGGAACAGGAAGTTCAACAATAAAAATAAAAAGGGGCCACAACTCCACAACTATAAAATTCAGAACTAAAACAAAGAAAGAAACCACATGAAATAACTATTTCAGCACAACAGAAGAAATAAAAAGTGGAAAAAAAACCCAACAACCATAAAGGAGACATATTAAAAATGACCTTAAACATAATGTGGAATCTGTACCACCACACTAGGTTGCTTGGGATCCATATTTTAAGACAACAGCACATTAAATGCCAGATATTATCTTGGAAACCTGAGCTAGGGCTGTGTATTCGAACAGCTGTGTCCACACTATTGGTCCTGAAATTCTGTGCTAGTGAGAGAGCGCTTTCCTCTTCATGCATTGCTGAAGTTCCCAGTCCTTTGCGGTGGAGTAGACAGTCATTTTTTAATTACCATGGGCGGCTTGAGTTGCAGGTTGCCAGTCCTGTTAACATGACACAACAGCATATCCCTGAGGACAGGGCTGAACTGTCCTCAGGGGCTGCACGATGGTAGGCGCAGTGTACCACCTCTCTAAGAATGCCATGTATGTGCTTTTATATCCCTGTACATAACACACACAGACATATATGTGTATACGTATGCATATACATATTTACATATGTATATACATATATATATACATATATGTACTAAATTTTATATTCTTGTCCTTCTTGATGCTTAATGCAATTTGTGTTAATTGCAAATCACATTACACAGTTCATTTTAATTTTTGTTTGAAGCTTAGCAGCTCTCTTGAGGTGAGCAATACCTTCTCAGGAGACACCACAGAGCTACTGGGCATCCCTGGCTGTTGCAGACCTCAGCAGTTATCACATCATGTCCTCTAGCTGCCCTGACCTTGGCCTGCTGGCCTGAGGGAATGCCACACCGCAGAGAGGTGGCACAGGGGCCCGCTAGGTGCCACCACACCTGGGGTGGCAGGGAATATAGCTTGGTTACCTCCATTGCTCACTCCTTCATAGGCTTTCAGCCTGAGGAAGCAGTTTCTAAAGTCAGTTCCATAATGAGACAAAGGGAAAAAATGAGCCATTTCACAGCTGAGGTGCATGCATGCATGCCATTGTCACTGCCAGTAAACACCTCAGATACAGAGAGAAGCCAGTGTTGGGAAGGTTGCTGGCTCAGCAGATAGTGAAAAAAATGCAAATTCTAACAGTTCATCCTCTTTTGAAGCATTTAAAAATATGTTTTGGGCAGATGTGTCTTTTGTGAGAGAGTGTTTTAATGAAGCCTGCAGCTTTGCTGTTCTCCCTTTCTGCTTTGCTAAGCAGGTTGTGACCCAGTCTGGCATGTTTCTTTCTGTGGGACAAGCACCTAAAACAAGGATATTGTATTGGAAACCTGAGCTATCTTATAAAATAATACTGTATAAGGCTTTTCAGAAGAATTAAAAGATGGTGAAAGTAAGGCAGTATAAATGACATGATGACCGTGCAGGTGCCTTTTTTCGTCTAGGTCTGTATTACAACACATGCACAGACAATAAATTGTGTTAAAGCACATTATCAAGTTTGCAATATGAATTAATTAAAAATGTAGGAAATGCCAGAATGAACATTTTCTATACACTTCTACCTCTGTTGCTTTTGTATCTTATGCAGCACAACGTGGTTTTAAGAAGCCAACATATAAATTTTCCCATAGGCCTATACCTCATTAAGTACACAGGGCAGATGAGTCCCCTTAGTGAGCAATTATTCTGTGCTTTATTCTATCCTTGCTATTTAATATGAGGCTTTATATCTTATTTATTACTCATCTGTGTAAATCTTGCTGTGAGGATGAAGTTATTAACTGCTTTATAGGCTTTTCTCTGGTGCTTACCATTATGAAGCCTGAGTGTTTCACAAACAATAATGGATATGTCCTCCCACTAGCTCTGCAGGATGATGTTGAGAGTTATCTCCATCTTAGAGCCAGCAAGCTGAAGCACAGAATGATTAGGAGCAAACATATTCCCTAAGTTTATGTTCCTAGTTTTGGGTACTCAAAATACTAGAACGCTTGTAGACTGAGTTTTTTACGTTGCAGAACATTGCTCAAAGGAAGAGCAGTTGTTTCATGCTTGAGGTTGATCTATCCTGCATACTGGATTCTACTGAAAAAAAAAAAAAAAGGGATTTTGACTGTGTACCTGAAGTTTGTACAACACTGTAATTGCTGCCCACCTAGCTAGATCTGGAATGGGTGGTATTACTTCATGTCCACTGCTTTTGGGTTAGGTTTGTGATTTGTTTTTTGCCCCCTTAGGAGAAGGATGAAATTTTTGAGTAGCTGGTAGAGGAGAAATAGTAAGTACTTGAAGCTTAAGACTTAGACCCTGAGGCACTGATCCCAGCTCTGCCTTGGAGTCAGGGCTTTTTGGCAGAACTGAAGCTCTGTCTTTGCTCAGTCTACCTATATTGCAGCAGTCAACAAACAAGGCCAAGAAAAAATAAAAATACCTAAGCAAGAAAACCACTTTTTAAGTTAAAGGACAGCACTGGCATGAGAACAAGTGGTTACAGACTTCCCACAAAGACATGCAGGCTGTAATTTAAAGGAAAACACTTTAACATCAGAGTAATATGCAGTAGACTTCTAAGAAGGCAATGGGCCAAGAAAGGTGCTTTTAAGATGCAGCTGGGTAAGATTGTGGAAAGACGAGCATATATATAATGCCTCTGAGAGCTGAGGTCCCTTTACTCCTGTGAACACTTGTCCCTTCTTTCTGCCTCAGACAAAGCAGGTTCCTTGGTCTCATCAGGCCCCTTTTGTCCCAGGCAGGGTGAGGAGAGGCACCAGAGTGCACATGACACAGCTGGGAGGAGGTAGACTTTTTTGGCTTATATCTAGCTTTCTGAACTAGAGTTCCTGGTTCTGACAGGCAAAGTGGAGAGTTCTCTTTGTTCCTCTGCCAGACACGGTCACTCAGACACTGAAGGTGGAAGGGCTGGGGACCGCTAACCCAGGAAGTCTGCAGGCATGTTTTCACCGCCATGTGTGCAGAGCAGGTCTTGTGTGAATAGGTTCCAAAATTTCAGCTGATAAAATCAGGCTCTCCACTCAGTAGGGATGATTTCTTAGGCTTACATTCTGGACAAATTTGGGAATGTTTTCATGGGATGACAGAAGGCAGGTACATAAAGTGAAAGCAGTTTTATTCAGCTTGCCAAATATTTCTCAAACATAACAGGACTCCCCAAGATGCTCAGAGTAAAGGCCACTGGAATACTTTTTAAATAAAAGCAAAGCAACATTTCTTCCCTAGTTCAGTATTCTTAAGTGTCTGAACTATTTTTGTTGTTGGTGGTGGTGGTGGTTTTTGTTATTGTTGTTGTTGTTGTTTTTCCATCTCTAGAAACCAATACTGCAGAACCACAATGCAAACATCTGGCACACATAAAAATCAGACCAAATTGTCAACATTTGGCGTTTAAGGAACAAATATCATGTCTAAAAATGGAAAGTGTCCAGTAACTTTAAGAATGAGTTGCATTACCAGCCCTCCCTGTAATATTTTATTTCACCTCTCTGGAGCATGTTGTGAGTGCTTGGTATCCTTGCTGCAAGTCCTGTCATGCTGCTGCACACCAGGAAGCTACCTCTTCTCTGTATGATTAAGGCACTGAACTGTGAATAATCACCTCTATTTAATTTTTGGGGTGTACTCTGGATGCTGGGGTTCACCAGCTGTGCACTAGATCAGAACTCTGTGTTCACAGAGCGAAATGTGTGCGTGTGTATGCAGATACATGTGAGTGCATGTGTGTGCACTGGTTCTGGAGGTGCTCACCCCATTACTGATTTCATTCATCATTCAAGGATGTGGGATCACTGCTAAGCTGAGGATGTGTATCAGCTGGTGCTTGTTCATCTGGTGGCCAGGTGAATGACAAGCCCCAGTGCCTGTCTGCATGGCCACAGCTCTTCTTTGGGACAGGGGCAGGAACAGCTGCCCCATGCAGGTCTGGGGCAGGCACTGTGGGATAAAACAGCCACAGCCCTGAGAAGCTGGGGAACAGCTGGGCAGGGGGGAGTAGTACCATGCAAACAAATCTCTGCAAGGTGGTGGTGTCCCTGGCTTCACGCACATTGTAAAAGACCTTCTGTAAATGTGCTTCCCACTTTTAAATGCCAAGCAGTGAGAGCCAAGTGGCAAGAGCATTCACACAGGAAAGAATTTGTTTCATGCTTTCTCCATGGAGGCACGAACCCTCATTTCCCACATCTCATGAGAGTTCCAGCCTATGCCTGTGTTGTAAGCTATGGGCAGAGTGGTGGTACTCTCATTCTCTTCCCTGAAGCAGCAAAGCAAAGAAGCTGAGCTTTGCTGGATCTGGCTTTGAGCCATATTGCAGATTCTGACCAGGTAGTGACTGGGCGAGGAGTCTTTGACAATATCCTCTAAATGCCTTTTTAAGATAAGAATCAATTTTTCCCCAAGCAGAATAAATTACTGAGCTTTGTTCCTGGCATAGTGAATATAAAAATAGCCTGGCCATAGTCTGAATCTATAAACCTATACCAAATGAGAAAAAGAATTGCTTTAAAGTAGATTTTTATAAAGAATCTACTTGGGATGACCTGAAATGAAAGGGAATTGCTTTATCTAATCTTGCCAGGAAAAGCACTTCAGCACAGAGGAGCATGAAAGTGAATGCTTGACCCTACTTGGAGGCCAGTTTCCACATGGGGTCAGGCAGAAAGACAACACCCGATGATGGCTGAAGATAAATCCAGGATAAAACATGGAACAGACTGAGAGTTCAGGCTTTGCGGTTTATTCTTGAGCCTTATCACTGCTGAAAGAAAATTGAAGTGATTATATAGCACTTTGAACTTAATGGAAAGAAGAAAGATAGTGAATGCTTGATTGCATCTCTTCTTGAAGCCGTTCAAGTACAGGCCATTGCCTATTACACAGTTGCCAAGGCAGCATTAGCTGGCAGCTGGATAGCTCAGGACCCCCTCTTTAGCCTTCCCTGGTAAAGATTAACCACATCACCTTACTTGCCTTCATCTTCAGGGCAGGCCAGAGCAAAAAGAGCTGCAGGTGGCTTCAGCACTTCTCCTGTTGCCTTCAGCCCAGGTCCAGACTAGGCTGTAATGACAGCAGTAGGCTCCCACAAGGGCTGGGCAACCTGGCTCATGTGGATGTTTGAGAAATCCTCCTACACTTTTGTAAGAAAAAAGATGTGTTCCCCCAAGGTCCCTAAAGAGTAAAATTACCCCAAATTACCACTTTGCTGTGTCTTCAGGAGACTCATACAGTGCTGAGTTCTGACTCATGATGCTGAATGCTCCTGCTTGACATGAACAACCCAAGATATGTGCAAGGTCCTGGATGTGGGCTGGGGCACCAATACAGTCTGGGTGAGGAGTGGACTGAAAGCAGCCTTGAGGAAAAGAACCTGGGGGTGTTGGTTGACAAGAGGCTCAACGTGAGCCAGCAGTGTGCACATGCAGCCCAGAAAGCCAGCCATACCTTGGGCAGCATCAAAAGCAGCATGGCCAGCAAGGTGAGGGAGGTGATTCTCCCCCTCTGCTTTGCTCTCACAAGACCCCACCTGGAGTGCTGTGTTTGGCTCTGGGGCCCCAGGAACAAGAAGGACATGAAGGACACGGACCTGTTGGAGAGGGTCCAGAGGAGGGTCACAAAGATGATCAAAAGGCTGGAGAACTTCTGCTATCAAGAAAGACTGAGAGAGTTGGGGTTGTTCAAGTTGGAGAATGGTAGTCTCTGGGGTGACCTACAGGAAAGCTGGGGAGGGACTCTTTGTCAGGGAGTGTAGTGATAGGACAAGGAGCAATGGCTTTAAACTAAAAGAAGGTAGGTTTTAGATATAAGGAAGAAATTCTTCACTCAGAGGGTGGTGAGGCACTGGAACAGGTTGCCCAGAGAAGCTGTGTATTCCTCACCCCTGGGAGTGTTCAAGGCCAGGCTGGATGCAACCTTCAAGCAACCTGATCTGGTGGGAGGCGGCAACACCATGGCAGGGGGTTGGAACTGGGTGATCTTTAAGATCCTCTCCAACCCAAACCATTCTGTGATTCTAGGTACTTGATGGACGGCACGAGGTCTTGAAGGCGGTTGTTTACCTGGAAACTGTTGCAAGTACATGGATAGGCATGAGGGCAGTGAATTTAGCCACTAGTAAGAATGAAATAAGTTGTCACTCAGGTTACGCAGTTTTCATTAATTCAGACCAAATGGACAACAAAATTACCATGGTGGAGCTTTAAAAGTAATAACTAAATTATTCTGGAGTGGAGAGACAGAGGAAAGGATACTTGGGCTATGGTGGCTTTGTGACCATGACCAAATAACTGCAAATTCCATTCTCATATTTCCCCTGTTGGGTCAGCTCTATGAATAATAATGTCACCTATCACTGACATTAATTACATCACTGCAGAAAATGCTTTAGCTGGCCACGAGAGGTCTTCTCCATTGTTTTGTGGAAAGATTGTAAATATCTACTGGAAAATGCTGCCCTAGTGGGAAAATACTAAAATAAAGCTTGCACTGGGCTCTGGGTCACTACACGCAAGAACATGCAGGATCCAGACAATGGGGAAGAGCATAACTTTGTGCTGGAGCTGGCCGAACACTTGCACTAAAGCTGATGCCTGGATATGTATAAGAGCTTATCATGCATAGCAACAGCAAAGGTTTGAGCTTGTCAAACAGAAAACGTGTGAATGCACTTACTTTCACACAAGAAGCTAACAAAATAGATTTTTCTTGCTAACATTTGGTTGGACAGTTGGTAAAAGACTAGACCTGGACCTGATCTACAGGTCAACAATCTTCTCTTGCTCTGTGTTCCAAAAGAAGGGCACAAAATATTCTTGCACTGCTTTTCATTTAAAAATAGCTAAATTCAGGGGACTGCTGAGAAGTCTTTTATTCTTCCACTGAAGGAATATATCAAATAGAGAGAGATTTCTGACCTTCATATAGGTTAATTACATGCTCACACACAGGAATCAGGTACTTTTACATGAATCAACCAGCCAGGAAGAGGCAGAAGAGACAAAATCCCCCCTCATTCAAAAATAGAAAAAATACTTCCCAGTGGTACATTCTTGGTCTGCTCCCAAAATTACTGACATAAATCAGAGTTTGCTTTGCTAAAAAGAAAGAGTGCCTGGGAGCGGTTTAGATACACCAATACCTTCTTTGCAGGGACCATGATATCATTTTATTTGTACATTTACATTATGGCTAGATTTCTTATAGGCATGTTTCTTATTGAATTCAACTTATGGCATGTGCTAAAACTCAGTTTCAGTGTATGAGATCAGCCAACCCTTACCTTAGCCCAACAAGTCCCACACTCATGGTCCCCAGAAAAGTGCCTGCTGTCCTCCACAACCCCTCCTACATCCATCCTCCACATCCCCCCAGATCTTTCCTTCTGGTCCTCTCCAGTGGGCAGCTGGGGGCTGTGGGTTGGAATGGATGCCATGAACACATGCTTCCACTGGAGAAAATAATCTTCTCCTCCAATCCATTATTGATTTTAAGAAAACTAGGAATTAAGACTTCTCTCAGTCACATACAATTATAACTGTAGCGACATCCAGAGTTGAAAGACTGTCCAAGAGCAAGGTTTCTTGTTTCTTGAGGAGACTGTGCTAAATAGGGATAAAAATAATCACTTAGTCTGCTTTTCAGAGGTAAGCTATCAAATACAAGCATTCATCATGATTTTTAATTATAAAAGATGGCAGTTCTTTTGAAAAGGTGGAAAAGAAATATGTACATGCATGTGTATGCATAAGTGAGTAGGAACAAATGATGGAATAGTTTCAACACTAAGCTTAGGCATGAAGACAAAGAAAAGAAAAAGATCTCTAGAGGGAAGCTGAAAATAAAGTCCTAGTTCTGACTTTTTCTGGATTTTATGAAAAAAATGGTGCAGATCTAGATTTAAAAGTCCGGCTGCAATAATAAACCCAAAGTGGTTCACAGTGCCTGGCAACCCCGATGTGTAGAAAACATCAGACAGAAGCTGGAAGTCACAGCACTAAAACTGTGACTGCTTCCTCATGATAACCTTCTTGGTCTGGCAGTTACATTTGCACTTCCAGACAACACTGGAAGTTCTTGACTCCCAGAAACCAATATTTACTATCCCTCCTGAAAAAAAAAAACAAAACAGGTGTTTGTGAAACTGTCATGGCCCTGGGTCTTGTTCAGTTAGGCAATGTGTTATAAACACCAGGGGTGTTTGAGGGTGTTGTTCAGTGGAGCAAGAGCTTCACCTCCCTCATCACAAGAGTCAGAGAAGACACAAGAGCTCGGCTGGTGAAAACAACTTCACAAGTGTTGCAGGGTGAAAAGTTGAAGGAGGAGAGATGAAAGACACTGCTTCCTTCTCTGATGACACCTTTGCAATGCTGGGTACATCTACCCACACAAGAGGGGTTGTGACCCATCTGTTCCCACCCTGAGCTTTGACTCAGATTCTCCCCACAGTGTGACACCTTTGAAGCTGCTGCCAGTTTCCACTTGAAGAGCTGTTGGACTGCCTTTGCTACTGCTTTTCCCTATGAAACATTTTGAGGTGGGCCATTTTCAATCAAGCTCAGAAGCTTGATTGCCTTGAAAAGCTCTATTGCCTTGAAAAACACCCTCCAGAGCAGCCATGCTTCCTGCCCCATCCCATCCCACCTCAGTGGCCACCAGCAGAGGATGCCTGTGGGTAGCTTTTACCAGAGATGAGTGCAGAGGGCTCACTTGCAGGGGATGTTTGAATGCAGGGGTCCCACATGCCCAGAAAACTGGTTTTAGCTGCACCTCCCTCTGGGACCCCTGTATCTGGCACATCATGGGGTTGCCAGGGCTGCTCTCTGGCCTCAGAGTATTTATAACACTTCCCTCCCTCCCCAGCAATGCTCCACTTTAGCATTTCCCTTTGTTAAATACTTCAGCTCCTTCTATCCCACTGATGCATCCAAAGAGCTCAGAATTATTTGGCAGTAAAGAGTTAGCTTGGCTTACCTGCTTCTTTCTTTGTGTTTGACTTATTCCCAGACCTACAGGACAATTCATCATTTATCTTACACATGCAGAGCCCTGGTACAGAAACAGGAAAATTAGTAGGTGTGTAGGTGTAAACAAGGTCCTGCATCAAACTGGAATTCCTAACTATTGTGTCAACTCATTTCCCAATGGGAGGATAATGAAAAGTGAATCATTAAAGCTAATGAAAAACTTCAGGTTGAGAAATCAAGTCCTGAAAGATGATCTTTAAGGGTCTCTTCTAACCCATTCCATTCTATGAATGTTGCCAACTGAATAGCAATGATAATCTCTATGTTCTTGCTACATGTTGGTGATGAACACTTCTTAGGGGAAGTAAAAAGGTAAGTGTGACTGAATTATTTTTGCTGTGGGATCTCTAATCTGGGAGATTTCCTGGCATTTCAATGCTCTATTTTCTAATCTTGAAGGTAGTTTTTTACTTTTATTTTCCAGCTGTTTTAAAGCAAGCAAGAGGGAAAGCAGCATCTGAACTATTTGGCACTCATAACACACATGGCTCCATCAGCTCCATCTGATCACCAGAGTTATAAGCTCCACCAACTGCACCAGGAGACCCTGTAAATTTTGTAAGTTAACTGAAGAGATTGGGCCTGCTAAACATGAAAAAAAAAAAAAAAAACCTATCATCTTTGCCAGTGGAGCTATTAAACCCTTTGATACAGCTGTTTGGCCTGAAGACTCTCACAGGCAAGTTGATCTTCACTCTCTGCCTTGCCTTTTGCCAGGTACATCTGAAGCTCAAAGGAGCCTAATTCCCCCTGACCTGGATATTTACATGCTCAGGTCTGCATGGTGGGATTTGTCCCATGTGGTTTTAGATCTCAGACAGCAATGTATGTCATCTGAGCTGGTTGTCCAGCTCTCCCTGTTACCAGCAGAGAAGTTATCTACCATCTGTCTCTTTTCACTGAGCAAGGGTGTAGGGGTGTAGCTGGAGAACTAGCTTCCATCTCATTCCTCACATTCATCAGATCAGGTAAGGTGAGTTCCACCCAAAGAGCTGAACCCAGGACCTCAGCCATCACTAATGCAGTTTAGATAATGGTATTTGAGGGCCTGAGCCACAGTGATCCCACCCAAACACCTGGTATCTGAGAGGCCATGGGCACCTACATTTCCCCAGTACATAAGTGCCTATTAACTGGGCTCAGAGGGGTACAGTCCTGGTTGAGCTGGACAAATCAGTGTGGTGGTTTTGTCTTGCTAGGCAGCTGAACTCCACCACAACTGCTCTCTACTCGCCCTCCTCAGAAGAGGTGGGGAAGAAGAAAAGAAAAAAAAAGTACACATGGGTTGAGATAAGAATAATTCAATTAAAGGGAAAATAATTATTAAGGTAAAATTGCAAATGTTGTGTGGAAGTACAGTGAGAGAGGAAAGAAATTACTTTCTACTTCCTACCCATGAGCAATGCTTGACCACATCCCTGAAGCAGGGCCTCGGTATGCTTAGCCATTGTCTGGGAGGACAGAGGTTTTCATAAAGAGAGCCCACCCCTCCCTTCTCCTTTCCCTTTTCCACCTTTTATTGCTGAGTGTGACATATGCTATGGAATATCCTTTTGGTTGGTTTAGGTTGGCTGCCCTGGTGATGTCCCCTCCCCACCTCTTACACGCCTCCAGCCTGCTGGCTCTTGGTTGTGTTTGGAGGGACTCCTGATGAGGTGCCAGTACTATGTAGCAATAGATAACACTGGTGTAATACCAGTGCTGTTCTAGCTACAGATGCAGAGCACAGCACTATATTGGCTGCTGCAGGGAAAGTTAACTCCATCCCAGCCAGACCCAGTACAATGGCCACCCATTTCACACACCAATGCCAGTCCCTAGAGGGGTGTGACCCAAGCTCATTTTACCACATGATTTTATGCACAAGCACACATATGTTTCTCTTCCACGTTTTTTAAGGTATTGTCAGCTATTTATAACAAGGTCACATGGCAGGCTGCATTCCTGTTGCCAGGAAAGGGCACACTTTTTATGTTTACTTTTATGGCTATTCATTCAAATTCCTTAAGGGAACAAAGCTTATACTATTTTCTTTGCCAAACTACCTTTCTCTCAGTCAAGCCCTGTTACTACCCCTCTTGTTGGTCAACCCACAGTCTCACAAATGCTCAGTTCTTAGATGCTCATTGTCATTGTTTTAACTGCACAGGTGGACTGTCTCCATATCTTAGACTTGCCTGCAGCTCACAGGTTTGGACATTCTCTTATGCAAGACATAATAAATTGGGCTTGAACTTTCCAGGCTGAGAAGGGTACTGGTCTTACCTCATCTATTACCTGTGCAAGTCCTCTAGACATTGAACTATTATTTCAAAAACTCCCTTAAAGTCTCTTTAACTCAGTTTCTTAGAATAAGAAGGCATACCTGTTGATCTAGCCCTTAATGTAGGAATGATATCTCCTAATTTTTGCCCTCTGTAAGTTAGGATTCTGGTTTCCTGTACTCAGAAGGTTGTTTCAGGTAGCTAAATCCAGGCATGATGACAGATCTTAAAACAACTTTTCTGATTACTGCATCCTTTTATCTTAAAGGTGTCTCCCAAAATCTTTCAGAGTCTGCAGGACAGGAAGTCCAGACCTGATAGAAAGCAGGAGAGGTCTTAACAGGGATGGAGATAGATCTTCAGGTTTACATCTTCCCAGAGATTTCTGAGAAAACTTGGATTAGGAGGTGAGGGCTGATCCCTACCGAACATGTATGCAAGGATACTGGTTTTTGAATCCCAAATGCACATTGGGCTATACAGGCTACTGAGCCAAGAGGTCAGTATTTCAATTATGCTCTTCATTTGTTATGAAAGAAAAACTCCCCCCATCTCCTTACACAGAGGAGAATTTCCAACTGAGCTGCTTCCCATATATATTTCCCAAATGTGGATTACAATTCTAGTTCTCAGTATTCAAAACAGAATCTAATTGGTGTGTTGCACAAAGCTGTGAACACTTTCCTATGTATACTGGAAGCACTTTCCTAATAAATTCTAGGATCACATTTGCACATAGACAGATACATTCTTTGCTGGGTTAAAAGCTGGCTGGAAGTCTGGGCCCAGAAAGCAGTGGTGAATGAGTGGTGTTCCCCAATGGCAGGTGTTGGGGCCCATCATCCTGTTTGATATCTTTATTGATGATTTGGATGAGGGAATTGAGTGCACCCTCAGTAAGTCTGCAGATGACACCAAGTTGGGAGGAAGTGTCAATCTGCCAGGGGGTAGAATGACCCCGCAGAGGGACCAGGACAGGTTGGATCAAATGGCAGAGGCCAGTAGGATGGGGTTCAACATGGCTAAATGCTGAGTCCTGCACTTTGGCCATAACAATCCCATACACTGCTACAGGCTTGGGGCAGAGTGGCTGTAAAGCTGTGCAGAGGAAAGGGATCTGAGGGTGCTGGTTGATGCTCACCTGAACATGAGGCAGCAGTGTGCCCGGGTGGCCAAGAAGGCCAACAGCATCCTGGCTGGGATCACCTCCCTCCCAGCAGGACCAGGGAGGTGATCGTGCCCCTGTACTCTGCTCTTGTGAGGCTGCACCTTGAGTACTGTGTTCATTTTTGGGCCCCTCAGTACCAGAAGGAAATCAAGGCCCTGGAGTGTGTCCAGAGAAGGGCTACGAAACTGGTGAAGGGCCTGGAACACAAGTCCTGTGAGGAGCGGCTGAGGGAACTGGGGTTGTTTAGTCTGGAGAAGAGGAGGCTCAGGCAAGACCTTACTGCTCTCTATAACTATCTGAAAGGAAGGAGTGGGGAGCTGGGTGTCAGCCCCTTCTTGCAGATATCTAATGATAAGACTAGAGGGAATGGCCTCAAGTTGTGCCAGGGATGTTCTGGTTGGAAATGAGAAGGCATTTCTTCTCAGAAGGAGCAGTCAAGCATTAGAGCGGGTTGCCCAGAGAGGTGGTGGAGTCACCGTCCCTGGAGGTGGTTAAGGAAAGGTTGGAAGTGGGCATGTTTTAGTGGGTAATATTGGTGGTAGGGGAACAGTTGGACCAGATGATCTTGGAGGTCTTTTCCAACCTTAATGATTCTTTTATTCTGTGATTCTCTGATTTTGTACAGGCATATCACCCTGGTGACCCATAGTAATTCCTGACAGCAGGTAAAATTCCCAGTTCTACCTCCTTCTCTGCCATTTCCAATATATGAATCCCCAGAGTACTTCAGAAATCTTCCCATTAATAGCTAAAGGCATGATCTTGAAAACTGGTATTAAATTTCACTCTCTTAATGTTGCTTCAGACTCACATGTTATCTGTTTCTACCTGTACTATGTTCAGATGTCTTTCCGTGCCAAGGTGTCTCTGACATATGGCTAATCAGCAAATTTCATTACCATGCATCTACTTTTTCAGCCACAGTCCTTACTGGGAACAGCTAAAAATTTTTCCAATTCAGAGAAAATGCTAAGGGCTTTCCTTCAGCACAACCTTCTGTAATTTAAACATTAAAGCCATTTCTTACCTTCTTGCAGTAGTTTGAGTGCTTTTCCCTTCTTTCCCCTTCATTTGAACTAATGATTTCCGATATCACAAATGCTTCCCTGGTATTCAGACACCTTTTCTTGATAAAGTAGTGAGCTCTACAGTAGAAGAAAGGTGTTAGGCTGACCTGGTATTCTCTATCTGTCAGGCCCAATCTGTTGTTGCTTCTTTGATTTTCCATTGATCACCATCTCATTAATTATTCCTTTCCATTAAAATTTGCCTTGTGCTCTTGCATACTATTACAATCAAGCTAAAGTGTCTTTATATGCAAACTCATTCAATTAATTGTGGTTACTATATATACTGCTCCCAAGTCATGTGGGTCCCCCTCCGTCATGGCTCAACAAAATTACCTGGATTTGCTTCCAGGTCTTGGAGAGTCCTGTGGTGAGGAATCAGCTCCCTGCTGGCTGAGCACATACAGCTTTCAGGGTTTTGCCTCTCCCTTGAGGAGATATTTTCAATTTCCTGACACTCATCCCATAGCTGTCCTACTTTTCTCCAGATTTTAACTTTCTCACAGAAAAACAAAGCAGTTTCATTTAATGTTTTCACACACCTACAGCAGATCTAATCCTCCCTGTATAAAAACATCACTTGTTTTCCCCTTTAAAATCTTTTTGTTTCAATAGCTAAATAACTTTTATGATTTCCTTTTAATATTACCATTTAATTACCATCAAACTTTTAACTCAGTTTGACTTTTGGCAATGTTTACCCCAGCCCCATGCTTCCTGGCCTCCAAAATGAAGTTTTCTTTGCTGATTAGCTCCTTCCTCCTTTCCAAATAGATGCTGTGCTGGACTTTCTAGTGCAGTTCTCCAACCATTCCAATCTGCAGCCATTTCCTGCAGGTTTTTGTCCCTCCCTGTGATGCAAATTGCAGAGAGCTCCTTCTTTGCAGCTTTCAGTGAAAAGAAATTCCAAATCTTCTTCAGCTGAAGTACCTTACATATAAAACTTTTTGGTTTGACTGGCTTCACTATCCAGTTCTCTCACCTCCTGAAACCTGTGCTTTCAAAACCAAAAATCTCACCTAGTTGTTTTTGCATATGCCTCTGTTTTGTCTAAAATGAATCAACTTGGTTTGGCTAATGGCTCAGTTGAGCTCTGAAATTAATGTTAGTCTTTCCACTGGCTGCAGAAACTTGGATCTGTCCTGTTTAAATGTTCTCCAGGGCTGAGGGTGTAAACACAGTATTACAGACCATGGTTTCAGCTGGTTTAAATTGCTAAAGCTCGTCTGGACTCTGGCCAGTCAAGTGGAGTCTCCCTTGTCTAAGAAGCTGAAGTTTTCATCAAAGTGTTTTGGAAGCAACTGCAGCCTCTTAAATTACTAAGAAAAGAGATATTTTTGCCATCTTTCCACAGATGAAACTGCAATAAAATCTATGTACTCACACTGTTTAGAGTAGTCTCCAAATTAATTTACTGTACCTGTCATAATATATTATCAGTGCCTTCCATGCGCATTACCTCATTTGAGAGCCTCTTCTCTTGTATATAGCAAATGGCAGAAAAAAAATAATGTGATACAAATAACCTTTGGATTGATTTAACTCTGCATGCCCAGACTCTCCCTGTCCTCCTACTTGCAGAAATGGGAAGTTTGCATTCAGACAGCATCAGCTGTAATGAGAGAGGGAGACCAGCAGCAATCTTCAAAATCTCCAGTGAGTTAAGCAGAGCTAGCTACAAAGGGGCTAGAGGCTAATTATCATATCAAAAGTTTGACTAAGTGGTAGCACACTGAATTGGACAGCAAGATTACATGCTTTAAGAGCACTAGATCTTCATCACTTCTCACACCCCCCGGCGCCCCCCCCTTAAACGGTATCACATTCCTATCGCTGGGCATGCCTGCAGGCAGGCTGGATGAGAGGAGAGGAGGACTGGGAAGTCAAAGGGACTGTAGCTGTGTAAGCAAAATGTACCCGTTACCTCTAAGGGCATTTTGTATCTTAAGGTGAAGTAATATATTTCCATAAGGTAAAGGGTGAAGTTCTTCAACACAAGCTAATAATAACAGAGTCCATAATGGCTTTCTGCCACCCACCAGCCAAAGTTAATATTGTCTGATAGCGTGCTATTACTCAGTCAGTGATAATACAGCATTAGCTGGTGCTGAATAACTGCTCGCGTTGACTTGCTTTGAAGTATTTGCATGAGTAACTCCTGTGTACCAGGCTTTAAGCAAATGGAGGTGTGAATTCCAGCATTAGCCTTGTCCTTTCCTTCCTGAAGCTCTTCACTTTTGCCTGCCCTAAAATACATAACAACGTTATCACAGGCTGCTCAGTTCATTGTAACAGGTAGAATAAGAAAGCAAACATGGGTCTCAGGAGTTACCTACCCAGTACAGGAACACAGGTCAGCAAACATTAGCCTGAGAACAAGCCACTTCATTTGACGGGTATTATAGACCACAACCTGGAAAAGAAAAAAAAATATATATATAAAAAATAAAATAAAAAGCCCCTCTTTCTCTTTTTAACTCTCTTTCTGACATGGTGCTTACTTCAGGCTGACAGCAAGCCCAGCTATGCTGAGTTGGTGGAGGAATGCTCCCACCTCACAGGGGCTGTGGAAGAGGAGGAAGACAGAGGCATCAATGTGAGGGCAACATGGAGGAAGAATTGAGTCTACCATTGTCAGGAACAGCAGTGGATGCCTGCTCTTGGTATCAGCATGCTTCACATTGATATTGTCATACTCATGGATGAGCTGAGGCTGAGCTGAAGACAAATGTCCAAGTCTGAAAATGTCCTCATTTTGCTTTTTTTTCTTCCATCCAAATCTCTGCTCTTATAGAAAATTGAAACTAACCTGTGTTAGGTTAGTGCAACTCAAACCACTTGGACCACTCCAATGCCAGTGGTCCAGTCCTAGCTCATGCAGTCTCTCTGACTTGCAAGTCACACATAGTTTTCTAAACACTGAAAAACCTCAAAATAAGTGGGAGCGTCACCAAAACTCAAACACTTCTTAATCCTCTGCAGTTTATACTGCTCTCATTTCTGACACAGACTATATATTATTATTAGACTTACTAAGCAAACAAACAAAAAACCTCACCCTCATTTTCTGTTTACTGAGCAAAACACTGTTTCCTCTTTAGAGGAAAAACCCATCTCCTAGATGCATGCATACAAAGATGAAAAAAATCATCACAGTTTTTATTTGTTATACTATTTTTTTTTTCTAGTGCATAGCAAACTTTAATCTGCTCACATGGATTTACTTTTCACAGTTAGCTTTTGCAGACTCTGCAGAGGTGTCCCACAAATTCCCTAGGGTTTCTGGGTCTTTTAGGGTAAAAAGAGTTGAGGTTCCAGTGCACTGTGGTTCTGGACACTATATACAGCAGCATTAAGAAGCATTATTTGCAGCATTAAAAGGCTTAATTGTACACAAATAGCTTCTCTCAGTGGGGAAACCTCATTTAAAAGGTAAGAAAGCAATTGTAGTTGAAAGTTAAGGGTTTATTTTTATTTTTTTTCCTCACCAGGAGACAATGTGGAAAAGTGGAGAAAGTGATATCATTAAGGTTTATTGAACTTAGATAATTTAAACTAGTGGGAAAGTCTGACAAAGTCTAACTAATGTGCTGGGTTTATGAGTATGGCTACATGAGGTATTTAGGGGGTTGCTAGTGTTTAAAAAGAGAAAGGAGGAATTTAAAAGCCTAATAGCTATTCTACACTTGTATCCATTCTGCACTCCTTCCCTGCAATGCCATTTAATCTGCATGTAGCTTATGCATGTAGTATTCATGTATAGTTTATAGTATGCATCCAGTTTAATCAGGTGATTTTATGCCATTTAGCTTAATCCTGTTTGGAAGTGCTAGCAGAAGACACTGGATCTAGCACTGTGCTGCCTGTCTCACTAATGCACATTTTCCCTACTGTTTTTCATCCATAATAAATCCATCCAATTTTCATTTTGCCATGTGGGGTGCCAGCATCACTGTCAGAGGCACACATCTCTCAAGGAGAACAAATGCAGATCCCAAAATGAAGGCTCACTATGGGATGATGGTTGCATGGTGCCACCCCAAAAACTAGCCAACCACCCCTCCAGCCAGCTTCCGGAGGCAGCAAGCCCTGGCTTTGCCATTGTGGAGCTGGACAGCCTGCGAGCAGCTGACTGACTGCCCTTTCCCATCAGATAAGTGTTCATGGTTAGCAGAGAGATGAACAATTTAGGATGCTTCTCACATAGTCAGCAAATAGACCCTCCTTGTTTCACAATTTGCACTCAGAAGTAGCTGTTGGAGCAAAAAGTTACAGCACTGTAAGATGGGGTGTGAGGTTAAAGTGCAGCACCTATGCTGCGGGCTCGTTGCTCCTTCGTGGTGGTTCTCTCCAAAAAAATGGGAGATCTGTTCTCACTCTGGAGAATGGAACACTTCTCTGCCTTTGTATGCCATGATGCATGCATGGAAAGCTACCTGCAGTCTCATGTGGATGCGAGGGCAGTCTGACACCTTGTAATTGGTCTCTGGTACCCTTTTTTGGCTTTTTCCTATAGTTTGTTGGGTTGCCATCACGCTGCTTTGTCGGGATACATTTATTTGTGGAAACTTCCAGTTATTGGCCTGGATCTTGACTGTTGTCTCAAACTGGTATTCCAGTGCCTCGTATTGATGAGCATCTATGGCAGCACAGCTAGGGGTATTTTGTAAGAACAAACAAATATTTAAATGAAGGCATTCACTCATGTGGAATGATTTATCTGATAAGGATTTGGCTTGATATTTTATGTTTTTCTTCCTTACAGGAAAGGGTATTATTGCTCCCTAAAATTTACCATGTGCCTATTCCTACTGCAGGAAACAGAGCATGTGAAAACAGTAATAAACCAACTTTTTCTGTCCATCTTCTTAATAGTCCTGTCCTTGCCCATAGGTCAGAGATACAGGGACAAAAGATTTCCCTTGGAAAGTGCTGGTCTTCTCAGCAGACCAGTTTCTGACTGTATTGAGAACAACGTAGATGGAAAAAAAATTATGCACACTTTTTCTTCTTCTGATACCTGGAGAAATATTGCCTCTTTCTGATGATTACTGACTTTTGTGGGCTTTTTTATTTCTTATTCTTTTTTTACAAGCGCATAAGAAAGCTTACTGAGATCTGCAGTCCCTAAGCTGGACACTGCAAATAAATCAATGAGAGTCCCTTCTGTTATGGTTGTCATGTTTTTGTCCCTCAAACTCACCACTAGAGATGAGCACTGAGCTCACAGAATTGAGGGCAAGTTTAATTTCTGACATTGTGGTGCTTGTTGCTGGTTAACCAGCTGGGTAACCAGCTTGGGCCTGGCTGGTTAATCCCACTGATGCCAACGTGATGTCAGACACAGGGGAATGAAGGATTCACATTTACTTATTGCTGTCGACAAGTCTTTGGTGGGATCTCAGCTACAGAGGGGATAGAAGAACTCAGTCCAGGAATGATTATTGCTGAGCTGAACCCTAAGAGCATACATGTGACTGCCTGAGAACTGCTTACACACTTGGGCTATACAATGACCTCTCTCCGTTGTATATAATGTCTTCTTTGAAGTCAAGGAAATCCCATTAGCAGAGAGCAAGTGTGAGATCAGAATCAAACACCAGAGAGTTATGATCTTCCTACTGCTAAGAGGCAAGAATAGGGATTTCATTTTTCTGAGATTGCTGCTGTGCAAGCTGACGTTTGCTTTGCATAATTATGCTTGACTACAGCCATGCAGAGGGAAGGGAGTGGTGGTGTTCAGTGCAGACACATACAAGAGCTGAAGGCATGCGCCTGCAGAGCACTGATAGCAGAATAATGCTGTTTGGCAATACAGTGAATATGCAGCAGCAAAACTCTTAATCTCACTCACAGGCACCTTGAAAGCCATTGGTGCAGTGGGTTCTGGAAATATAAAGTATCATTACTCTCAATTTCTCTCCTGTTCTCAGACCAAGCTCTGAAATGTGCCAGAGTAACTACATTAAGCAAAGAAATACCACATGAAAACAAGAGTCACATTTTAATATTTTATTCATGCCTGGATTGGGGGAGGATGTAGAGAAAATATGTCACATGAGAATGCAGAAGTGAGAATCAAAGCTGCAATGGCTCAACCTGAGATTGGGTATGGAAGGGACTGTGCAGCACTGCCTAAACAGCCCATTTGAAAAACAGCAGCACTGGGATGTCCAGGGGCCTCCTTAACCATTTTCCAGCATCTGCTCCTGAATCCTCTACCACCCTGCTCTAGCACAGAGCTCCTGGCAGGTTTCCCTCATCTACACCCAGTGTGGGAGGCAAGAGAACTCCGGGCCAAGAGAGCATATTTTCCAGACGTTTTGTAACTCTGCTCTGGGGATTCCCAGTTCTTGACAATTCTTGTCCCTTTCCTTAGCCATCAAGTCAAATTTGACAGCTGGGAGATTTGGTGGAGAGCTTTGGTCTGCCTGCTTTTTTTTTTTTTTTTTTTAATTTCTTTTTCTCCCCAGAATCTCAAGAAAACAGAGATTCTCTGCCTTTTCATGTGACCAGGGCCAATCCAAACACTTGGTAATGGCTTCCTCAGCCGAATCTGCCTTCCCGGCAGAACCACGGCTGCTACCTGACGTTGCTCCAGAGGGAGCAAGCTCTCCACTTGCAGGGTGGTGGTAATGTTGTTATGAGGACTGCACAGACCTCTCCACCTCACTGCAGATAGTTTTTCTGTCAACTTGGGCAGTTGATACAGATTAGATCATCTTCCAGATCATCCCAAGACTCTCTGGGACTCACGCCAAAATAGCCTGTTTCTAGAGCCACCTGACCATAAAGAGCTTTTAAAATGTCATTTCTTGCCCCTGGGTTTTGCTGCAGGGCAGAGGCTGTGTTTTAAGCTGAAGCATCTCCTTGCACAGGCATTAGAAGAGGGGCTTGTTATGTTATTCTAGTAGGGCAATGCAGGATTGAGGTTATGCCAAAAAAGCTCATATTTTTCTGAATCATGCCCTGCATTTTTTCACTTCTGAACAAAAGAGTTGTCCTGACCCCTGTGCCTTAGCTGAACCCTGACATCCCATGGGGCAGAAGCCTGCCATTACCACCTCTGTCTTTGCTGCTGATATAGCCAGAAACTTTCTAGCAGGCAGTGGAAACACTGAGGGGGCTAAGGTGTGAAACGTGAGAGCATTAAACGTGCCTGTGAGCACTGCAGTACATCAGTAATCTGAGCGAGCTCGCTGAGGCCACGTGTAAAGCACAAAGCCATCTTTCAGTGGGGAAAGGGCCGCCTGTGTGGTGCTGACATCTCCTGTTATTTACAGGCCAAGGGCTTTGTTTAGTAAAACCACAGTAAGGAAACAACAGTTCATGTTGAGAGAGAGACACTGAACAGAGATGATGGGCTGTATTGAGTTTGGCACTGGCTTGCAGGGTTTGTCACAAGGAGGGATGGCAGGGGCTGGCTGTCATTCTGTCTCATTTTCTTGAAGCATGGCTCTGTGCAAATGATTGCAGGAGGAGGTATTGATTTACTCCTCCTGTTTCCATCCTGAAATATTAGGCCAGTGAGATGGTTCTCTCTGCAATTTACGATCACTCAAAAGAAGATCAAAATGTGTTTTTTTGTTTGTTTGTTTGTTTGTTTGTTTTAAAAAAACAAGCGAACAAACAAACAAGGGAGGGGAAAGGGAAGACCTTAGCTGGTCAGGGGCACGCAGTCTCTCTGTTTCTATCTCCTTCCTTACTGACAGAGATGTACCACAGTCCAATTGTGGTCCTTAGAATAATGGTTATATTCAGACGCAGAACTCAGTTCTCATTATTCAGGTTTTTTGTACTTGTATAAACTCAGAAAGTTTCCTTCCTATGAGCCCAGTGACCTGATAAACTAGTGAGAAAGATTTTGCCTTTAGCAAAAGGGTTGGTTTATTGACCATGCTGAAGGGGCTCATGTCAGCACAGTCTCACCCAACATTTTCACACTCCCATGCAAAGACTGGAAGGAAGGACTCAGCATGTCCTGCTTCTTTCCTTCTTTCCATTTGCTTGAAAGTCCCTGAGTATCTCACAGCTATTTTTTTTTTTTTTTTCCTGCTGTGAAGAGTCTTTCTAGCTAGTACAAGTGATAATTGAAAACAATGCTGGTATTTTCATAAAAGGATTGACATGAAAAAGTCAAATCCACCACCCAAACTACTTGATTGAACTTGATTTCTTTCTACAATTAAAACAGGAGATGCTCTGCAGGCATGTAGATAGGGATGGTATTTTAATGATATCTGCTATGATTAGCTGCAGAGATAATAATGAGCTCCTGGTCCTAACGACACTGGTGCAATTTTCACTTTGTGAAGTATCTTTGTTTCTTACCTGCATTATGAGGAAATGCACAGTAAACATAAAGCAGAAAATCTGCTTCTTGTCCTGAAGATGTTCCAGGAAAGCTTCTTCACAAATCAGTGGCAGAACAGAGAGAGGAAACCCAGTCACTCTATTGCTTTGTGACACTGGCTACAGCAGTCTGACATTGTGTTTTCTCTGAGCTCTTTGTGGGTAGAATCAGATCTTTCTCACAATCATCACAATACAGTATGGTATAAGTCTCAGGCTAGTGTCAAATGATAGTATTTTAAGATATTACATGGATTGGTGGATCCCCAAATTTCTGGATGAAGAATCAAAATTCTTCCAAGGACATCAGACATTTTTATTGCTTATTTAAGCTACCAGACCTGTGGTTTTGCAGACCAGCTGTAGACCACCCAAGGTGGTTTTCCTCAGGTCCATGTTTTGGGAACCACTTTTATTAACCTTACAGCATGTAAAAATCTCTTTCTCCACTTCTGTATTTGAATAAGAAACAACATTTGCCCAAGGTACCTATTGTGTGACTATTGCAAAGACACATTTGTCCTTACATTGTGCAGCACTTTGGAAACAGGTGCTATATTACTTGAGTACTACCATTATATCATACAAAGGACAGATTCAGACGAAGTTTATAGTGGGAGAGCTTAATATGCATATGTTCAATATATATGAAGTGGAAGGTGAATGGAGGTTCACAGAAAACTTTTGATTCCTCTCAGGACTAAGGACAAGAGGAACTCTAAAAATGGAGCAAATGAGTATAAGTGGAGCAAGTATAATCTTTACAGACACTGTCTGCTGTTGAATACAATATGCATTGATTTCCCACCTTTATGTCAAACAGCTCAACTCACACCATTTTTGCAGCACTAAATTTCTAGAACAGCAAAGATTTTGGAACAGCGAGGGTCCTTGTGCTGTACCAAGAGTGCTGTGGAGCCCAGCAAGATGTTTGCTACTTGTGACTCTCTGTAGACCACATGGAATTATGATAATCATAATACAGTATGGCAGAAAAAGCAAGTGTTGTAAAATTCTTTTTGTAATACTATTTCACTGGGATTCATTTTCTAAACCTGCTGTTTAGAGCTAAAGGGCATGAAATATCAACTTCTTTCCTTTAATCTGAAGATTTCAAAGGAAAAGTTATTGCAGTGACACCAAGGTTGTAAATATCCCAGCATGAACTTTCCTAGAGAGGTTAAAACATGTAGGAGAGTGTTCCTTCAAGAAAGTAACATGGCATTTGTGTCTTCCAGATGGGACACAGATAAGTGCTCTTGTAGAGTTGTAATCACAGTGAGACTGGGCTGTGAAGGTTTACCTAGTGCCTGTCTTTTTCCAAAAAATAGCTAGCCATACAGGATCAGGATTGATTAACTTTTATATATGCGTGCAGGAAAAAGTGAACACAGAAAGGTCTTTGTTCTTGCACGTAGATCCATAGCTTTTGCCACATAACGAAGTTTTGGTATCTCCAAAGTCTGAGCACTGCTGGTCTTTGGTATTATCTAAAATTAAGAAAGAAAGAAAGAAAGAAAAAAGCCATAAAAGCCATATCCCAGACTCTTTTACATGAGCTGTAGGATGTGATTAGTGAAAAGGGCACCATCTAAAGGATAGTTCAGAACCTGATTTAATTCTGCATTAGTAATGTCATTGCTCAATCCTGTGGGAGAGCTACAGATCCTGTGCAAGCTCCCATTTCTGTGTAGGGATATGCCTTACGGGAGGACACCAAGTTTTCATCAAAGGAATCCATATTTGGATACAGTTATTCTGCTGAAGCCTGTATAAATAACTTTCTAACTATTAAGTAGCATTAGTAATGTACCTGGAAATTTTTGTTTTTAATTACCACTTTGAATACTCATATGGGTGCCCATGGGGAAGCTGCTGAACAAAATGGATGCAGCTCACATGGAAGGAATGATGTGATCTGATTTGCGCTGTGAGATCAATTGCAACC
This sequence comes from Heteronetta atricapilla, assembly GCA_011075105.1. Taxonomy (NCBI): domain Eukaryota; kingdom Metazoa; phylum Chordata; class Aves; order Anseriformes; family Anatidae; genus Heteronetta; species Heteronetta atricapilla. The sequence continues at coordinate 27,302,656 of CM021763.1, read as the reverse complement.
TTGCAGCTGCAGTACCGTCTGGAAAGGACACAAGGACCAAGTACTGGGGCTCTTCCATTTTGTGTCAGTATTTGAAGAAGTTCAGAAAGGCCATCTTCCTTGTGGAGCTGAAAGTGACAGTATGGCCCTCCAAAGTCAGGGAATAGGGTTATGAAGAGCAGCAGCTTCTAAGTTGCAGTGACATTTCACCATCCACAAGGTCAGGTGACTGATACTATTTAAAAAACAATTTAAAGGTCAGCAACACCAGGGTAATGTGAGCTTTAGGTACATGGAGAAGTGAGACATGGGTGTGTTTTCCTTTGTTCTATTAATAAACACCAAATGGCTTTGAATTAAACATTTCCTCATACCGTGCAGCAATGCTGGGAAGAAGCTATGCTGCTGGCCAACCTTAAACATCAAAGTGAAGGTGTCTTAGCTTTAATTGCCAGGTAAAACAGACAGCTGGTGATGAGATGTTGCCTACTTTGAAGATAACAGTGAAAATCATAGCTTTTTTTTTGTTAAGTCAACACCCTCCGCCTTACCTCCTCATGACACTGGTTGAGGTGGCAAAAGGGATAGGCAGGAGCCTTCTGCTCTGACAGCTACATCTGAACACAGCCCTGTCTTCCTCCCCTCAAAGATAAGGAAGATGCTGCACTATAAGTGTTGGAACAAGGAGGAAAATTCAGCTTTCCTGCCTCTGGGTTTGGGTTGCTGCAAAGAAAAAAACTATTTGTTTCCCCAAAGAGAAGAAACACCACGTAATCTTATGTTTTATGATAGAAGGCTTTCAGTACTTTCTTCTGAGCACAGAGCTTAACTGAGAGACAACTTTGATCAATTAAACCTAGAGGGAGAGATTTAAAAACAGCTGAAGAAAGCCAACCAATCTGTATGAAATTTTTAGAAGAAACAACTAGTGATAGTGAGTTATTAACATCCCTGGCAGGATTAGCTATTGATTACAAGAGAATTAACTACTGACACAAAGTCAGTTAACCATGGAAAGACCATGTCGCTTATTTACTTACTTTCAGATTTAACTTACATTCAAAAAATGCAATCAAAATTCTTTCTACTATTTAGGTATTTGATTTTACCTTTCTGCTAGACTATTATGACTAGCAGGTAAACACTGCAGGTTCCAAACAGGCTCACACACATCTGTACTACCATAATCCTCAAGGTGGGCACATTTCAAAGATTAGAAGAAATTATCTTCAAAGGATAAACAAGGAAAATCACTGTCTAGAGGCATTCAACAGCACTTTTGTTGAACTAGTATTTTGCTCCTCAAGACTGCTTTGAAAAACAAACCTTTATTTTTTAGATTCTAGTTATATTTTAGAGAACAACTCAAAATGGTGGTCATAGGTTTGTTTTTTTCAGCCACAGTTTTTTCCATAGCATCCTGCACTTCTGTTGCAGTGTTATTAGAGTCAATTACTGTACAGAAATTTTGTCTGGACAACATTTTCTAGTTGCAAACAGATTCCATTAATGATCTGATGCCATTCTTGTGAAGACAGGGTCAACATCTGCATTAACACCAGTTCAACTGGAGTGTCTCATTTATAGTTCTTCTACTGCATTCTGTATGTGCTAGTTGAGCACTTCAGAAGTACCTTTTTACGCTGAAGTTAACAGGAGAGATGTACCTCCATCTATTTTAGAAACATCTCCTGCAGGTAACGTATAGGTAGTTTGGAAAATATCATCTGGTCTTCACTTTGCACAGACCCTCAGATCTCACATGCAGGCTTCTCACATATTAATGCCTTCCACAAACTTCAGTGGAGAGGTCAGATTACAATTGTGTGCAGTTAATTTACTTGCAAAGTCTGCAGCACAGATAAATCTGTTATTAGAGCCTGAAATGAGTGATGTAAGTGATCACAGTGTATTAGGCTGTGCTGGGAAATTTAAACAAAGGTTTTCTAAAATGAAAAATGCATATTTATTTTGTTTTTTACTTTCCATTACAAATTTGTAATGATTTATTAATTCTGTTTATTTTAACTGCTGGCTGAGTCATTGAGACTGAAATACTCTGTGCAAGACTGGACAGTGAGAGCAGCAGCCCAAGCCTAAATCCTGACAATGCCCAGTAGTTTGCATGATTTATATTAGCTATGTGGCATTTACAGTAAATGTAAGAAGACAGGACTTGCTCCATGGTAACTTAAAACTGCTATTGACTTACAGTGGATCTATATGATCAGATCAAAGGTTGTTGAAAAGAAAGGTATATTGTAACTCACATTGAAACAAGCCAGATATTAATGTTTCAGAAAAGATTGTATAAATGGAAAAGGAAAAGACATATAAATGTAATGTCCATGTAATTGCGTCTTTGGTCCAGACTAAGGTGTCCTAAAAGAGTATCTTCAGTGGCACTTCAATGGAAGGTAATAGAAAACAAAAACAAACAAACAAACAAAAAAACCCAAACAAAATAATCAAAACCAAAACAAAATAATAAAACAATTTAGTGATTCTTTTTAGAAATTAGCACTGCTGAAAGATCTTGCTTTGTCTGGTGATACTTACGTACTTGAAAGTGATAAAGTGTGGTTGTCACCTCCAAAGAGCAGCTTCAGTTTTCAATTTTGGTGAAATGCATCTTATGGTCTCTTATGCAAGGTTGAGCCCTGGAGAATTACACATGACTGCTATACCTGATGGCAGTCCTCTGGAGGCTCTTTTATGATTAGATACATTTTCAAATGAACCCAAACAAAGAAATAAGGCAATTTGCTGATCTGCTGCAATGCCTTTCTTGAAATAAATGGAACAGATGCCACCTTAGGGTCTGAGTTTTATTAATTGCTTTATAAAGCATGCTTTTCTTTTTAAAATACACTCTCTGCATTGGCCTGCTGACCCTGGGAATTCAAACCTTATTATTCCAGTTTAAACACTTGCCAGTGCTGAGACAGTTAACAAAGCTAAAGCCTCCCCCAGCTGAACACCAGATTCCCTGGGGAATCCAATCAGGCTACTTTATTCTGGTCTTCTAAAAGTCAGGTCAAATAGCTGTTTGAATTGTAATGATCACCATGTGAATTCTGGTTTTGATAGCAATTGCTGATATCCTCTTAACTTCCAGACAGACATACTAATTGCTTTTATTCTTTCATATGCAGCGCAGTGCTGCTGCTTCTGATAAACTCTTTCTCATACTTGAACTTATAACTGGGCAAACCAAATAAATGTGATATCCATGAGCTCTGCTGGTTCAGTGGAACTGATGCCTAGACTCCTGCAACGTTACTAGAACCTTCAAGTCTTGTGACTGGACAGTTGGTTAAAAGGTGTTGCCTACATCCAGGAAGCTGCAGTTTGGAAAGACTCAGAAAGAGCTCTTCAGCCATTTCAGCTGCAATTTCCAATTTCCCTAGGCATGCTGTGATGAGCAATGTCACAGAAGGATCTCAGTACAGTTGTAGCAAACCTAGAGGGCTTTTCAACAGTCTGCAGCAGTGAGAGGCGTAAGGGCTATGCTCTCTTCCTTTTTTTCTTTCTTTACTTGCCTTCTTGTTTTTTTTTTTGTGTGTGTGTGTGTGTGTGTGTGTTTATTATTGGATTATTTTTCATATCATTCCATCCTTCCCTTTCAGCCAGCCAGCCATGTAATAGAGGACGAGTAGTCAGTAGGCATTGAGAGTGATACACTGTTTTCACTCATCAGATCAAACTCAAGCCTTGAACACTTGCAATTTATGTAAGTCACTATGGTCATGTTTGTTCCCAGAAAGGTTAAATTTTGTTCACTTAAAAAAAAAAAAAAAAAAAATCTAGCTGTCTGTTACAATATTTCCTTTGGCAGTAGTCACCATAGTAACGTGCTAGCCAAGCAACTAATCATCTGCAAACAATGGGAATTGGTGCCTTTCTTTACCCAATAAATTCTGCAAATTAACTATAATTCCAGAAATATTTTAAAGGGTAAAATACATTTATATTTCTCTTTTTCCTGTTCAATGAGTTTGCATTTGTCCAAATAATTTCTGAATGAGCTATTCTGTTATCTCTTCTAAGAAGCATTTTCACTAGGCCTGCTGGGCTGATTTTCACCCCAGCTCTTACAAAACAATGCCAATAAATATCTGCTTCAAATTAAGTAGTTGCTTTCATGCTTTACCGAACCAGGTCCTGAACAAGACTGATCATGGTTAAAGATCACTGGAGAAAAAGGGCAGGTGTGAAACTCTCAAGTAGACATTGTAGAAATGTGGTGCCGTAAGCTGGAGAACAGCTATGCATCTGAAAGAAGCCACTCCTCACCAGAAACTGGCATGTAAAGAGTAACATATTGGTCCCTTCTATACTGGGGGAGTTACTGCTCCTGGGATGTTTGTTGTACTCATCTGCTTGGAAGGAATGATCCAGAGCGCTCATGCATTGTTTTAAACAGCTGCACCCTGTTGCATGAAGTTTTACTAGGCACTACCTTTACTAGTAATAAAATGCCTCATTTGAGGAACAATGTTAGCATATTCCATGGTGTTCTGGAGAAAAAGTCTAGCCAAGGACATAGAGATGTACCCTGAGACCACTGAGAGTGTTGATAATAAATTCATCTAGGAATGTATATGCTGAATGTTTTCCTAACCCGTGGTGCTGCAATACCTTACTTGGAGTGAATTCAGTGTAATTCAAGAAATGTGGAGACAGAGGGCAAAATATATTTTAGCACTCTGTTGTTTCATTTATAGTGATCTCATGGATGTTTAATGTGCTGAAGGACCAAGAAAGCAAAAATCCCATAGAGAAGTATATCTTGAAAGGCTTTCTAAGACCAAGTCTGTGTCTGTTAAATGTCATTCCTGCTGCCAGGGCACATTGGCACTGGAACAGGAAGGACCCCCAAAATACATTCCCCCTCTGCAGTGCAGTGCACACATAACTCACGTCTTCTTTGATGGTCAGTAGGCACTGTCTGGTACCTGGTCATTTCTTCAACCAACGCATATGATGATGCACCTCCCCTTTCAGCCCTGGTCCTGGCAGACCATGCACTTCAAAAGGTGTCCCTGATCCACTATAATACATGACCCAAATATAGACAAGGTCCTAATCTCATCTTTTCAACTGAGGCTGTTACAAGCTCAGTATGCCCTATTTCCACCCACCAAAGGTCTGCAGCTCAGAATTCAGGGGTAGGAGTGCAACGCATCCTGCCAGCCATCTGTGGTACAAGCTGCGCCTTGTCTCTGCCAGGGTTTGACACAAGAGTTTTACTTATGCCACTGTTAAAAAATGAGAGAGACAGAGAGAGAGATAATTTAATAGTCCCCTGGATTTTTACTAGTGTACAAATGATTTTTATCTTCTAAGTTAGTCAGTATTGGAGCAGCAGAGTAGTCTGGACAGTGATTTTAGCAGGCATGGATTTCTGCCCTGAAGATTTTGTTCAAATTAAGGCAACTTATTTCTCACCCAGCCGTCTGTGCTGAATAACAGCAGCAGATGGAGAGAAGAAAACCTGGATTTTTCTGCTTTCAAGGAACCACAAAAGCTAATGAGGTAACGTTAATTGTTCTGTGGCTGTAGCTGAAAGAGGTCCCTGCACAGCAAGTATGTTACTTCCTCTTTCTCTTGAGTGTGAAGAGAACAGACTAAGAAAGAAATGCAGCTGAGTTATTATGTTAGGGGGTGATAAATCCAATATTCTTGTGCAAAAGTATATACCAGGGTACAAGGTTAAGGAACAATTTTACTTTTATGCCTTTCTATAGGATAGGCTGTACCACCATAAATGTTGCTAGAGTTAAGAAAACAGCTCACATGCATGCATATTTAAGTACATATATATATACATATATATGTATATATATATACATATATCAGATGGCCTTAGTATATTTTAGGTATTTAAAAAGTAATTAATACATCTTCTCAGAGCATCAGTGGCGTGAAGTCTTAATTCTCTGCCAACAATTCATTTGCAGCAATTTGTCTGTGAGGTGCAGTGTTCTAGCCAAACACAGCAGTGAATGTTATTTCAGTGATTAAAAACTTCATTTCCATAACTATTTTGGCGTTCTTGCTTTTTACTGTGAGCACGTCAGAGGCAGACCTTTACCTTTTCCAAGCATCAGACAAAACTTGTGATACGGTGAATAATTGAGACCGACAGGTATGGGTAAAGTAAAGTTTCCTTCTACATTCCGTCATTTTCTGATCTCTTTGGAGGCACGGAGCTTTATAATGGATGAAGCTTTCACCATTAATAAGCGTTTTCTCAGTTGTTTCCTAAAGAGCCATTCATTAGATTAACAAAACAACAGTTACCAGCTAATAACGGTCCTCTCAGCTCAACTTGAGAGAAGGACATGCTAATGCCCCCGGGCAAATGCCATTGAAACCGTAATGTCAGAGCCGGTCACAAAGACTTTGACCTGTAATTGTGTCCAGAGAGTTCAAAAGCGTGAGAGTTTCCACGGGAGGAGCAGGGGAGCAGATCTGCCGGCGCATTCAGCGCCTGCAATTAGGCTTTCAAAAGAGCGAGCAGGCACCCACCAGCTCCCGTGAAAAGCATCCCTCCAGCTGGGTCAGGATTTCACCTTCGGGAGCTGAAGGTGAATTTTGGAGGCCCGAGGCTCCTGAGCCATTCTCACGTGCGCCTGCGGTGCCTCTCCCCCCCGCCCCCCCCCCTCCCCCCCCCGCCCCGCGCTGCTCCCCAGGGCCTGCGGGGAAAGCAAATTAGGGATGGGAAAAGAGTTAGCTCCTTCCTGCCTGCATGCAGCCGCAAAGAATAATGGCCCAGTATGTTTCGGGTTTCCTCAGTGCTGAAGGGTATATGGCATTTCTTATCATCTGGGGATTTAAGGCCCGGGGGTTAAGGCTAACGGTTCCCATGGAACAAGCACTGAATTTGCATCCAAAATTCTAACCAAATTGAACATTAGAAATGTTCTAGCATATATTAGGCTAATGTTCCCGAAGTCCTCCACTGTACACAATACGTTTCATCTTGAAAATCCAGTCAATTTCAGTATAAAACGTGGCATTGCAGCAACACTACAGCAGATTTTAGGGACAGAAAACAAAACAAACAAAAAACAGCATCAACAAAAACAGGCTTGAACACAAGGACAGAAGGGAGAGTGAGAGAAACTGGTGCTGAATTACAGCTCAGCCTGAGGACTTCCACTTGCACTGCAGGTACCAAACAACATGACTTCAAGTAAGAGTTCAGTGCTGCTTTTTGTGAAAGCTAACATATCCAAAAGCTGTCTTAGCTCCATGCAGAGATAATGGTCCAATATAAACTTCAAGAAGGGAGAGACACCTATCAAACTACTTCCTGCAGTAAGAAACCTAACCCAACTGAGTCTGTATTCTACCACTGTTCTTTATACATTACTTTTTTTGCTAAGCCTCTATCCCCGTACACATCATGTGAAATTACAATTAATATAGTTACATTAAACTTAATTTCTCATTTTTGTATTTTCTTTACCTGGCTATCTGGACTCCTGCTTCTCCTGTTGAAGAAGTGAGTTTTTAAAACTCCACGTTTTTTTCTTATGCAATTTGCAGCACTGAATAAAGATCTGCTGAGTGTTTTTTTCATTGTGCTGCTTGCTGTCTCCCATCTTACCATGGATAAACCTGGCCTCCCAGCAGTGAGCTCTGGACGGGATACGTTCTTGTCCCACTGCTGTGTGTGGTATGCAGGGCAGTAGCAATTACAGCTCATCACACTGGTGGACTGCTAGAAGAAGAAGCATTAGAAATACAAATCACAGTTCATGTGGTTTTCCATCTGTAATGTTTCCAAATTATGCCATGGAAAATGTCACTGTTCTCTCTTAAACAGCAAGATACTGCACAAAGACCACAGGCAGCCACCTTCTCTCATAGTCTCTCAAGATTTTGGACAGTACGGTGTCTGTTCTTTGTTCCCAGGTTTGTTGTTAGCAATGTGTCTCAATAGCTACAGCTGGGTATGTAGCATTATGATCTACAGCTTAGCAATCTACTAAGTACACAGATAAGAAGGGAAGATGTGTGTACTGATATTAAAAATTACAACATTTCTGAGTGCGTTACAGAACTGCAACAAAGATTTGCATTTAACCAGGCACTCTCTAGCTTGTATGAAAATCCTTTTTGTGGCTGTGAATTTTGGAGGAACAAAATGCTACATCTTGGTCATGATGTGCACTAAAAAACAAAGGCATTAAAAGGGAAAAGTCTTATATTTTCCAAATTTGTACTGGGAAGTGATAAATGTGGACATGCTCCAGCATGCTGCAGCACAGTCCATATGCAGAAATCCTGACAATGAAAAGCTTGCATAAAACTTATAATGTTCTAAGTGCAGAACCAAACCTGGATGCGTATTTCATTTTCTCCCTAGATTCTTGCTACTCTGAAATACTCTGGAAGTTTTTACCCCAATCCTTTGCCCTACCAATCCATGCTTCTAGTATACACACAAACAACTTTCATAGGATTTGTCAGCAATGAAAACACAGCATATTTTATGTGGTGTGCCAGATGGTGCTTGTGAAGACTAGACTCACAGGAGGTTCCTAATTAAACTTGAAACCTGGGGATGAGAAACGGCAGGCACAGTCTGGTAGGTGCCCAGAGAGTGGACACATTGGCAGGCTGCCTAACGACCTTTTTGAGTGTACCCTCACACCCATCCTCAGGGAACTCATAATGACAAGAGGCAGTTAATTTAAAGCTAATTGAGAAATCTCTTTCCAGCCCTCTCACAATAAAGCAAGGTGCCAGACCTCAGCTGGCATTTGCACCCCAGCAGGAAGAAAATGGCCAGAATGGGGTTGCAAAAGCTGCCACCTCATTCTCACTCCAGTCAGACAAAGAAACCGAACCCTTGAACCTCTGTATTTCAGCAGCACCTTAGCCCATAAATAAGAACTGACAAGTGTGTGTGTGTGTGCTTGGGGGAGGGGTGTGTGTGTACTTGCAGCTAGGAATAGAGATGAATACTGTGTCTCCAAGAAGGCTGCTTCTTTAGCAGTAAGCTTCTAGTTTTTATATAGCAGTTAAGGACTGCGCTTCTGCTGCAAGCAAATGCCTGACAATTCAAGGCAACAGAGAATGTGGGAAGCTAGAACTAGCCACTGATGAGGAATGCTTCCACATAATATTATATCCTGCTAAACAAATGCTCTAAAGGAAGACTCTGCAGTGAGGGGTAACACTAGCAGGTGGTGGGGAGGAGAGGTTAGAATAAAGCATAGCATCTGTAGAGCTGTGAGTGCTCATCTGATTTTGACTGTCCAGGTGTTGTTCACAACTGCCGCTTTGCTTTGCCATGGAGCAGGTAGAGGTTGTCAGCTATAGCTCCTGAGCTGCAGTGCAGATATCTGAATGTGGTGGTTTCACCCTGATGGGCAGCTGAACTCTACCACAATCGCTCTCTCACTCCCTCTCCTGAGATGAAGAGAGGGAGAAAATGCAATGGAAAAGGGCTGAAGGGTTGAGATAAGGACAGGGAAATCACTCACCTATTAGTGTCACAGGCAAAACAGACTCAATGTAGGAAGATTAATATAATTTATTACCTATTACTAACAGACTAGAGCAGTGAGAGACTAAAAAAAAACTAAATTCATCTTCCCCCCATCCACCTGCTTCTACCTCCTCCAACTTAGTGACACTGGGGAATAGGGAATGGGGGTTGCTGTCTGTCCATAACACTTAATTTCTTCCCCTGCTCCACTCAGGGTCCCTCCCACGGGATGCCATCCTTCCCGAATTGGGCGTGCAGGGGCTGCCCACAGGCAGCAGCTCTCCAAGAACTGCTCCCACACGACTCCGTACCACAGGGTCCATCCCCCAGGAGCAAACTGCTCCAGCACGGGTCCCCCATGGGCGGCAGCTCCCCCCAGACCCCTGCTCCTCTCCACGGGCTGCAGCTCCGGCCCGGGGCCTGCTCCTGCGGGGGCTCTCCATGGGCCGCAGCCTCCTCCAGGCCACATCCACCTGCTCCACCGGGGGCTCCTCCACGGGCTGCAGCGTGGAGATCTGCTCCGTGTGGGACCCATGGGCTGCAGGGGGACAGCCTGCTCCACCAGGGGCCTCTCCACAGGCCACAGGGGAACTGCTGCTGCCTGCCTGGAGCACCTCCTGCCCTCCTACTGCACTCACCTGGGGGCTGCAGGGCTGCTTCTCATTCCCCTCTCCCAGCTGCTGTGGTGTAGCAGCTTTTTTTTTTTCTTTCTTTCTTTTTTTTTCTTTTTTTCTTTTTTTCTTTTTTTTCCCTTAACCTAACCAGGGTTGCTTATGGCTTGGCTCTGGCTAGTTGGTAGGTCCCTCCTAGAGCCAGATGCAGCTGGCTCTTGTCTTACATGGGGCAGCAGCTGGGCTCTAGCCACAGAGTCCACCCTGCAGCAACCCTGAAAAAAACCTTGCCACATGAACCCAGTACACTGAGGTAGCTCTTAGTGTACTGAACACATTGGTCCCACCCTTCCGAAATACTGCAATCCCAATGCTTCAGGGAGAATCAGTCCTCAGCCTTCCAACAGAGACCAACTTACAAGTTGGGCCTCTGGAAACCCAAATCCTCTACAAAAGCCCAGCTAAAACAGGTAGCAAGAATCAAAGGGACAACTCAGGGACTGGTAATGACACCCTTTCCCCCAGAAACTGAGATTATGAGCTCCATGGAAACTCCTGAGCCATGAAGAGAAGGTTGTTTAAAAGGCCTGTGGACATTTGCTCATATTGCAGGATTGTTTAGGATCCCATAAGGAGACACTGTGTGCTTTCTGGGTCTCATTTGTTTTTTTAACAATGAGGAAGTCTCCAAAGATAGTAGATGTACTAAAAGAATTTCCATATCCTGACAAATAGTTGGTTTCTTGATCACGTCTGAGAACTGATTTGACCAAAGGCTGCAACTTTCAGTAACACTACTGATTCCCAAACATATGTGCAGAATGTGTTACAAAAGGGACTTTTGTTACAAGTTTTAGAAGGATGACAAAATGTGATCTGTATCTCTGCCTCTTGGTACAGAGCAGTGGCACCTGCTGAAGGTTAGGTGTACTTGAGCTAGAGCCACCAGTGCTTACTATGGGAGAGAAATTGTTCTGTGTAAGTACTTCGTCTGTCCTGACAGAGAGTGTAGTTCCCTGTTATACTGAAGTTGTTTTAAGAGATCCCCACCTTTTCCTGCCTCTGGCTGCTCATTCCAATCCCCAAATAACACTTAATCACATTCCCTGTGGGGATGGTGAAACTGTGGGACCTTGCTCTACGCCAGGTCAGAGATATGTCTGAACCTTGCAGCCCCCTTTTTGTTTGCTTGTTTTGGAGAACACAATGCAGAACAACACTTTGAGAGGGGGATTTTTCACTCTTTCTAAGGAAGCCAAAGCTTTCCAGCTTGTAAGTGAGCCTCAGCTACTGCACACAGATAAAAGGGCTGGAATTGTTCGAGCTCCATCTGCTTTCATTGGCTGCAGAGCTGTCTCTCTGTTTCCACTGAGCTATAGTCTGGACACCAAGTGTTTTATAAACTGTAAAAAGTAATCCAAGAAGTAGGTGAATGTACTCCCATCCTCATTTTCCCCAGACCCATTCCTTGGCTAATGCTGCAGAATTATAGAGTTATGGGTGTCCTATAAATACATTATTACTACAGATATTCCTACAGAAGTGCACTGTAAAATATGCAATGGTGATTTGTAATCTTTGTGAAATTGAGCAAGAGAGAGGAATAGTTTAATTTCTTGGAAGCTTATAAATCCTTAAGAACACAGTGAAGAGGATTTGCAATGTTAGTAGATTCATCAAATTCATATTCTAACAGAGGAAAGTAAATTAGCCATGAAAGCAATATTGCAGAACTGAAAAAGAGCCTGTTTCATCAGAGAGCTGTGGAAGCGAAAAGCAAAGTAATCTGCAGGGTGCAGAAAGTGTGAGATTAGTTCAGCAGAACAGGAAGATTTAATTAAAGACATATACAAACAAAATTGCAAAGCATGTATTATTCTGCTTTTGAAGAGCTTGGGAAAGACAACCATTAGCAGAAGGTGGGAAAGAATGCATGAAAGCTGGGGAACAGCAAGGACTGCCAGTCACTGGCAATGCTGAGGGCTGATTGCTCCTCCAGGGAAGGCTGAGACAGGGTGGAGTCAGTTTAGGGTGGAAAAGGGCAACTGAGGTAAAGGAGTTTGCTCTTACCTGAGTATTAGCTTGATCACTGTCCCCAAAGGACCTACCCAGCTCTCTCAAGGCTGAAGGAAGGGGTGAATAACAGAATTTAGTAGAAGACTTGGCTCCAAGAAGAGAAATTTATCAAAGGTCATATTACTTTCTTAGCAACAGAAATGAGAGCTCATTTGTTTCAGCTCTCTCAAGAGTATTATTTGCTCCCTGCAATAAAAGGAACTGATTTGTGCGTTTAGAGAATACAAAGGGTTAGCTGTTATTTTTTTCTGGTCCCCTAGGATCTGTTTTTGCAGTTATTTGTAATTATGACTTTCTGGACACTAATGTTATGACTGCTGTGACAGCATCACAACAATGCGCATACACTGAATATGCAGAGGGTATCAGCGCTTCACTTTGTATTGTTTTACCAGACATATTTTACAATTCAGTAGGCCTCCTTCATTATGAGGAGCTCAGCTGTTCTCTGAAATGAATGTCATCTTCAAGCCCTCCAGCTACAAGGACCAGAGCAAACACCCTTCCAATGAGTGTTCCTCCAAATTTCCTATGAGTAATGGAACAGCACGTGCCAGGTTAGCCACATTTTGGAGTGCGGTCATTTTTGTCCCCTGCCAGCTTTATTCACTGTTTAGTGGCAGGAATGTCCTGTAGGTCATCAATACTGTGTCCTTTCTAGAGAGCTAATGGGAAGCTCTCTGGAGGTTCAGCTCCCTGTGGGACACTGCTGTCCATTCTTGCATAGGGAGCAGTCTGTGGGGAGCCTTCTTGTGCAAATCCTTCCTTACTTTACAGTAAGTGACTAGGTAAGCTCACTAATTTAGCTCAAATAGTTCTTCAGATGTTATTCAGTTTCAGGAAGAAAAGAACTATGTAGTTGCTGTGTTAGTGATGAAAGAAAATGCTTGGTGGTAGCCAAGACAGAAATCTTTTTAGAGTGAAATGAGATGTCTTGTTTTAGAAACAAAAGCTCACAGCTATTTGCTCAAGCTGTGAGGAACAACCCACCCAGAATGGAGAGTGGAACATATAAATGCAATATCAAGAATACATTGGCTATAGAAAATGAAATGTTGCATACCTGAGTGAAATTATTGAACATGAGTAGATGGACTGAATAGCTAACTGATGGGGAAATTAGCATTTTTTTATTTTTATTTTTTCTTTTTTTTCCCCTCAGGAAATTAAATTAGATTTCTGTACATTTTCATTTTTCAAATGTGTTGGTCCCTAATAATCTTAGCTTACCCAATATATAAAATGTTTTTTTTTCTCAATCTGTCATGTTAACTTGTTGGCACTATTTTCAGTTCAATAGATTCTATTCATTTAAGCCTGGCAGATCAAAATGGGTTGTGTTTTGTCTGGCTGCCAGAGTTCACCTTAAGCTGATGCTAATAGTGATTTTAAAATTGATGTGTCTGTGTGTACGTGCTTGAATATAAATGAGATCAAGAAGAATAAATATACAGCTAGATCAAAAAAAAAAAAAAAAAAAAAAAAAAAAAGAAAGTACTTTTTGAAAACATCTCAGATGAAGCCAAAGGGAGTTTGTGGTGATGATTAACAATTTGAGGAGATGGTGCACCATGTGTCAAGCAGAGGAAATGTGGAAAGGGAGTAAAATTACAGCATCAGTCTCTGTAAGGAGCTGGCAAATACTGGGAAGGAGGAAAATTTATGCCAGCCCTATGGGCATGGTCTGCCCAAAGGGCACCAGGAAATGCTGATTTCCTGCCGGGCAAGTCCCAGCTACTCTGCTTAGGGCTGGCATCATGCCCAAGGGCAAGCAGCTTGTTCAGGGATGCAGCAGGCTCAATGGCAGCAAGCTGGGCATGGAAATACCCACCAGACACTCAGAGGAAGAGTGTGTTTTGGTGCTCTATTCATTCTCTCCCTCCTCCTCCTGCTCCTTCTCTTTCAGTCTGCCTGACACAATCACCTCCAGCCTCAGGCTCCTCTCACACATATCAAAACAAAGTCCCAATGAGTTCAGTTGCAGCATCTCCAGTGGCTCATGTGCTCAAAAATGTTTGAATTTCCTGTCAGTGTGGGTGCTGCCAGAAAATTTCTTTCAATTTTTTTCTACACTGATAATTAGGACAGCATGGTGGTTCTTTGTAAAAAGGCTGCTTTCAAGATTCTCAGCAGATGAACAATAGAAATTGTACAGATGGTGCCCTGCAGATTCAGTTCCTGCAGTGTTCATCAAAATATTTGAGGAATTCAAGCCTATGTTCTCTCTATATATGGCCCCTTTTTTATTTCCAGATGCTTCTGTGAAAATTTACAAGCAACTAATTATAATCTTAATAAATACTGAAATAGACTTATTTTTAAGGCTTTTTTTTATCAGGATGATTTTTTTTTTTTTTACTTTTTCTAATGTTGCTTTTTATTTTTTGTGCCACAGTTCAGAATTGAATATTTTCTGACTAGAAGACCGCTGTTCAAATATCATATGCTGCACTCCATTTTATCCATTGTCAGGTAAAAATATTACTAAGAAGCCAGAATGACATACACACCAAATAAATAAATAAATAAATAAATTTTTTTAAAAAAAAAATCATGAATAAAAACTGCCAATTCCTGTCATCAGTGAAATAAAAAGAGATCAACCTGCTGTAACTGTGAAGGGAAAAGGAAACCTACCTGAGGTTTCATTACAAGGCAGACTCAGGTGCTGTTCTGAAATGGTTGAAATTGGTGGTTAGAGAGAGAAATTGGTGCACACAGTATAAGTTTGTGACATAGGATGTAATTATGTCCTAAAATAAGAATGAAAATCATTTCTGTTCCTCTTCATTATAAGAGAGCATTTGGAAGAGACTGCATGAAGCTGATGTAGTTTAAAGCTCAGATCTGAGGCTGAATTAAGACTAGGTTTTAGTCTTGTCAAAATTTCAAAATCTATGCTGTCAGATTTCATCCCAAAATAAAAATACCAGGAAAATTGCTGAATATGTGAGAACTTCACCATCTTGAGAAGCAGCAAATATCTCATGCTCTCTTCCTTTTTGGTCTGTATCTGAATGAGAGATATACAAATAGATCAAACTGAAGCAATAAAT
Organism: Heteronetta atricapilla; assembly: GCA_011075105.1. Taxonomy (NCBI): domain Eukaryota; kingdom Metazoa; phylum Chordata; class Aves; order Anseriformes; family Anatidae; genus Heteronetta; species Heteronetta atricapilla. Next base: position 27,287,426 of record CM021763.1, on the reverse strand, counting down.
TCAGGAATTTCTGACCCCAATCCAGGCATATTGTTGGGGGAATGGGAAGGCACTAGGGAAAGGAGGCAAGGAACTGTATGGAATGATTATTTGAAAAGTGGACTTGTTTGTTTGAGAAAACTGTGACGTCTCTGAAGTTCAGCACCACATCTGGATTTTCCCCATATGAAATGTTTTCTGGCTGGTGTAGATCTGGAATTGTGGATCAGAACATTCCTCAAGGTTAAAAGATTTGTTTATTTTCAGTAAAGATGGCCTATAATATTATGAAGTACTATGTGGGTACAGAGGTGCATGTGCTTGTGCACGTTTATGCATAGAAAAAAAAAAAAGAACAATAATAGATATGTAGACAGTAATGACATTTCATAAGGATATTAATTTTGGACATAAGAACAACATAAATTAAGCCTACTTCTTGCATTTTTACAATATTTCCCATCTTTACACAGTAATTCTAAAAAATATAACTCTTAGTTCAAATCATTTGTATACCAGCAAACTGAACAAGAGTGTTGCTGGAAGCAGTGGAGAAGAGATGAGAGGGGAAGGTCTCAAACAATTAACAAGAAATTTCAGGTGGCTACACAGGTATAATTAAGGAATTATGACACACACAGAGACTATATTGTTGCTTATAAAAAAACTGGTATTTTTGCTCTTTATTTCCCACAACTTTTGATGTAGACAGAACAATAACCTCCACACAGATAGATAATTGCTTTTGCCAAAAGCTCTGGGGGCAATGTCATCTCCTAATGACACTCAACTGTCAGTTCATAGATGTTATCATAAAATTAATTAAGTTCCCTATGAGACTCCCTTAATGTTAATTTTGATGTCTGTCTTATGATTGGCTATCGAACTCTTTATTGTGCTGGTGTGATGAGGTCTCAGCCTGGCTACATGAGGAGCACTTTTGCCTTAGAGACTGGCTGCCAGTCTCTAAGACAAGGCACCTTGAGAAGGTCAGGACCACCAAAGGCTGCGGAGGGTGTGCTGCCCTTAGCTCCACCAGCAGAGGACTTCATTAGGATGAAATTAATATGTTTGCTGTATTTCTTTTCATGAGGTCATAATACAGTTGGTGATGTGTAAGTTCAGGAGACAGGCTGTCTGTCCTTACCCCTCAAAGGGATTAATAATGAAATATCATGGCCTGAAAACAAACAAACAAAACACACACACATATATACAAACAAACAATCAAAAAGCAGCCAGTGAATTAGGGACAGGAGTGCTGGGAAGAATCAGTGGAGGCAGGAAGCCTTGTTCCCACCCATTCATACCCTTAACCTAATTTCTCCAAGGCACAAAGTGCTTGCAGCTCCTTTTTTTCTTCAATAGCAAGAGGCTCTGAAATGGAAAAGAAAGCAAGCAAATGTGTTTTTCCACATGTCAGGCACTGGGTACAGCTACATTGTGAGATGCAGGATGGCAGGACCAGCATGAGGGACGCCTGAGTGTGCAGGGGCAGCACTACATGGTGCAGGATCAGCTGCACATGACTGGCACTGAGAATCATCAGACTGGAGATCATCACATTAAAACAAGCCCTAATTTTTGGCAGGCACTACCAGGTTAGGCTATTGCTGCGCAAACCTCACCCTAGCTGATGTTTAAGAAAGAGCTCTGGCACTTCTGCTGCTGGTGCAGTGCCTGCCCATGCTCCCCAAAACTGCCTATCTCTGTACCCTGGGGCTTCCAGTGCCCCGGGGGCAGGGTTACCTGCTTTGTGCTGAACATCCCTACAAATGGTTAATCGCAAATAGCAGAATGTTAGGTCCAATTCTGTGGGGCTTCATGACCACACAATAACAAGATTAAACAGTTAGTTAAAGGCTGTCCTGTGCTTTATATCTCAGCTTTGTGTAGCACTTGGGGTGCTCTCCAGGTTATAATTTCAAATTTCTTCACATGTAGTACCCAAGCTAACTGGCTACAATGTATTTCATCATCAGGTTGCTTCACAGAATACTCCTTATGGCGCTCAGACTATTAAAAGAGGTGAAAATATTTGTTTCCTTGTTTGTAGTCTGATTTTCCATTGCCAGCATGTGTTGGCTTTCACAGCCCACTGGAAGTTTCTGAAAGAGCAGCATAGCACAACCAACCTGAAAGCTGAGCAGAAGACCATAGCCAACCTGAAAACCCAGAAGCAGATGCCTATCTAATCATGCAGTTTTCAGAACAAAGGTGAATAATAAAGTATGTGGGTGAGCAGAGACTTACGCTGTCCAGAAGAGTGGGTGCAGAAGGCACCCAAGTGAGGGGTAGCAAGGAGTGCACAGAGCACTAGAGCAGAAGGCGAAGGTGCATCACTCCAGGTGGAGGGGATGTGGCAGAAAAGGCTTTGCTTGGCACTGGGGAAGGAAACAAGGGCTCTGTTTGTGTGAGAGGGTGCAGGGGTAGAAGGCAACATGTCACACATGTCCTGCGCAAGGAAGCTGTTTTATCCTTACCCTGGAGAAGCAAAATTTATTCCTCTTCTGTGGCTCAGAGGCCATCCCTGCCATTGCTAGCACATTACAAATCAGTGACAGCAGTGTGAGAGTGAGGTCTAACAGCAGTATAACAAAATGTCATCTTTCCTTTGTCAGTGCTACTCTCAAGTTGAGGAAGCTTATGACAGCTATTGGTCTCGTTTGTGGTCAGGCAAGAGGAGAGAGAGTTGCAGAGTTATTTTTGTAGTGATCCAAGCAGGAAGGAAAAGGACAGGTCCTGTGTCATTGTCGTTCCCTAGTATGAAGTGGTGTTAATGAGCAGGCTGGGCTCCCTATTGAGACCTTCATTTTTGAACTTTGACTTTTCATTTCATGGAGAGTCCCTGCTGCTCACTTTTCCCTTTGCTATTGTGGCATTTTTCCCCTAAAATTAGAATATTAATTGAAATCTGAATTAGAATCTGATTGCAATCTAAATTGAACAGGGGAACTGTGACTTTCCAGTTTTCTGCAATCATAAAATTACATGGCTGAGAGAGCAAAATCTAATTATATTTTTATTTTTATTTTTTAAATCTCTTCTTCCTTCTGCACTTGGTTTTGTATTCTAATAAGCCCAAAGCCAGGAGGCATTTCTAATCAAACCGATAGAATTTCATGTCTGATTGCGGATGCATATTTGTAAGAAGAATAATCTGGGAAACAACTGGGGCTGGAGAAGCATTTCTAAATGATATGTATCTAATTTCTCCCAGCTGATAGCATTTTCAGCATTTCTTGGCTCTGCTAGATTTGTATTCAGTGTACAGCTTCAAACTCCAGTGGCCCAAGAGAATGCATTACTGTTCCTGCAACAGAGTAGCAAAAATGTCAGCAATGGGTTTGATATTCAGTACTATAAACAGTGCTTCATGAGGAAGCCCCAGTGCTGTTGGGCTTGTTCCAGACACCGGTTCAGTGAATCGTTTAGTCTCCTGCCTGGTTTAAGCACACAAATAGTCTTACTAAGATCATGGAGAAAAATGTGCTGGAGAAAATCCATAAGAAGATCTTCAGGAGTCCGGGCATGAGGGCTAATTTTTCAGCTGCTGCTGGATATTGTAAGGTGTGAAAGACAGTCACTTTACAAAGACTTCCTTATGTGTGATTTTAGTTTCAGAGCTTGATTGTGGACTGGGTGGTGTTGGTGACAAAATTCCTTTTGGTTTCATTGATAGTGGAGGAAAGTTGAGCTCCTCATCCAAAGTTCTTGGAAAAAGCTTCTGTCAGCATCAGCATGTAGGCTAAGACCAATCCACTTTTGTCTTGGTAAGTAAACTGAGGTACCGATTTGGGCAGCTTATTCTTGACTCTTTCTATGAACTTTAGAGCTGGTGAGATGGGCACCCTTAAGGGCTACTGTGCCGGCAGCTAGGACAAATCCCCCTCCACTAACGCTTGTCTCTCTTGGCTGGGATGGCTAGGACAGCTGTGTACCTTGCTCAGGCACCTTGGTTTGTGGGCATATCTCTAGGATGAGTGTGGATCTCACTGGGAAATCATCAGTTTCACTTGTTATTGTGTCAGTGGGAGCTCAGAGAGTTTGATGATTTAGAAAAGATGTACAGAGTCCTCCTAGAAGAAACTATGCCTAATATCTACAGGGGATACAATGAGGATTACTCAGACAGGTTCTTCAATAACTTTTCAGCTATCAGGTTAGGGAAAAATTACAATTGCCAACAAACCATGTGCTACTGTCAAGGAAAACTGTCAGTTCCTTGTCATTTGTATGCAGATTTGTTTTAGTCGGATTTTTCCACACTACACGTGATCAAACAAACAAAATCAAATTAACAAAACTGTTAAAAATTGCTCTGCATAAAAATATTGTCAGTAAACTGTACACATCAGGTGAGGTCCTCCCTTGATGCAGCCTACAAAGCCACAGAGCTACCTGCTGTCTACTTCGAAGTAGAGAGTGCTGCCTGAGCTGTTTCTTTCTGGAGCAAACCTGCCGGTGGTCACAGACTCCAGCTTACTCCAATTGTTGTTCCACATAGCTCTAAATTGGCTGCTTTAGGCAAAGGTCACACTGTGGTATCAATTACTTGCTACTACCTGGAAAATTAAATTTCATGCCCTGCAGTAGGTCTGCTTTCTTCTTTGCTGTGATTGGCAACTATTTCCCTGTTGGTAACTAGAATAGCTCATTTACTTGAAGTGATTAAAACCCAGAAGCTCACTGATTTGGAAGGGCAACTTCAGGTTGCTGGCATAACCCAGAGAGCTCTTGCACAGATGCATGTAGCTGAGCAGAACAAAAGTTGTTCTTGCCCTTTACAAGGCCTCTTTGGGACTTGTATTTTTTGTGATGTATGCCATTCCAGTCCTTGTCTTGTCATCCCACTGGTGATTAGCTAACACACTGGGTATATTTCCAGCAGACTAATAATGTTTCCTGCAGGTATAAAATGAAAACCAGAGGAAATTAACGGGATAAGAAAATATCTAATTTTAGATAATAAGACATCAATGTTAATGTTACTTATTTTTTAAGTTAAACACTTTTTTTTTTTTCTTGAAGATCAGTTGTCAAATCTCCTCTGTCTTTTAGAAGCCTCTTAGGAGCTTCTTAAATGGCTGGTTTGCATTTCAGCAGATTTTAGCACTATTTCCAACATTCAGAAAGCTGGGTCGTCATTTATTCTCTGAAATTGTTTCCTTCACAGATGATGTATTATGTCATTGATTTTAAAATGTATCTACTAATCAAAGTAAAGGGAAATTTCTGCTTCAAAATTCTTTATGTATGATAGGCAGCCACAGGGATTAAAAATAGGTGCACAGGAGTGAGCCTGATCCTTCTCCATGTGTCTCAAAAATGTTGGTTTAAGTTTTTCCTTGTGCATTTCCTTGAGATATGAGGAACTGTTTCAGCCTACTAGTGTCCGGGTATTTGAAAGAAAATACTTGTGAAGAGAATAAGGAATTACTCATTATTCATTATTATTTAGGTGAATTTGGGTTATTTAAAAATAATTAACAGTTGCTATGGCAATGGAATTTTGCTGATCAACTACTCCAGGACCATCTCAAATTCAGATTAGAGAAAGTTCACACAAGCATGGTGTGTGATGACTGCCGTGGAAGCCAGCAGTCTCAAGAGGCATTGCAGGGTCCTTCTCTGGAGGACAAATATTTTGGTGCAACATGGAGCAACTACAAGTGTTTATGCCAGGCACAAACACTCCAGTGATGGCAGCAGGATTGGAAGCATTTGATATGGCAGCTAGTTAGTGCTTGGTTAACTAGAAGATATGGGAGAATGAAAACCAGTGTTCCTCTGCGAGCAGCCAAGAGATCTACCTTCTGCTTGGCTTTGAATTCAGATCAAAGTGTCAAATTGCTTCCCGTGCATATTTTAATACTGCCAGCATGATCAGTGTTGCAGTAAAAGTTAAGTTTGCTAAGTAGGGGATGTATCCCTACCCCACAAAGTTTATAATACAGGGACCTGATCTAAAGATGCTGGAAGTCACTTTTTCTATAAAAATATAAGTGTAGCTCCAAAGGGTAGCTGAGTTGCAAGCACTGGATGCTGAGGTTATCAGCGACCTGTTGGAGGCTAGTGATGCACACTTTCTGTTTCATAAGGCTGTACTCTTGCCTGCTGTCAGTCTACAGAGGAAGCAGTGACACCTGAGTACGGTGCCTATCTGTACGATGCTTAAATTTGGGTATTTAATTTTGCAAGGGATGTCCAGAGCCACCACCCTCAATAGCAGCCGTGAAGCAGTACCAAGGCAAGAAATGGTCCGAGTGGTTAAAGCTTTATGCCTCCTCCTCTGCCCACAGGCTACACTAGACTGGTGGACTCCACAGTGTCCATGTCCCTGCAAGAGTCTGCTCTGCCTGTGGCCCTCCCCAGCTCTGTGTGCAGAGGGAGGGGATGTGGGCATGTGTTGTCATCCCTCCTGGGCCTTCCCATGGCAGAAGTGATGGAGCTCAGTGTCAATTCAGGGTCTCTCCAAAACAGCAAAATTTAGGACTGGTGGTCAAGCATTTGTACAACACTGAAGATAAAAAACATCTGCAAATCAAGTGCTATCCTAGTTGTAAGGAGATGGTACTTGTCCTTTGAAAGCAGGTTTTTTCCTGTTAGAAAGCACGTGTATGTGCTTTGTTGGACGGCAGCTGAAATCCACCTTCTGCCTTCTTTGTATTTTGAACTTCTTCACAATACCAGAAATGTGTCTGACACACACCTGTTACAAAGGTTTTTACCTAGAATAACACCTTTATATTGGCTACTAAAGCATGGAGTGCCAGAGCCAGGCTCTTGCAGTGGGAATGCAATGGGTTGCTAGTGGTTTGTCACTACACGTTCATAGCCTGGAAGAAATTTGCAGGTCTCAAAGAAATGCCATAGCTCTGGCCCCAAGAAGGTGGCGCAAAAGTTCCTCCTCTCTCCATTCAGTAAGGCCATCCTCCTGTCACTCCCAGGGGCTATCTCATCCAGTAAGGCTTGCCATTCCCTCTTATTCTGCAGGTATTGGCTCTGACAATGCCAAAGCACAACCACTCACATAGCAATTTGGCAGCTTCTCCACTGATACTTAGTCACCTCCAAACCATGAAATATCCCTGGTGTCACATACACTGCACGCTGCCAGAGTGCCATGTCTGAGATATACCACCTCAAAAAATAACAGGATAAATAACAATACCATTTAAGCACAACATGTTAAACTGCATTCATTTAATTTAGATGGTCAAAGGACAGACAGATAAAGCAAATCCCAAAGGGTATTTGGATTTTAAGTCTTTGCTGCAGCTTCTACCACATCTCATTAAAGATTTAAATAAACAGACAATTTTTGTTTTCTCTGTAAGATGAAATGACTTAGACGTTTTGCAAAGTGTGGGCTGGTACTTTGGCAGTACTCTACTTCTTTAACATTTCATAAATGTCACCAAAGTGAATGCCTGAAAACCTGTGGGCATCTGTCGATCACCCCATGATGCTTCTTCTTATCTCAACTTTTCTATTAGTTAATAAGAAAACCTCCAGCAAAACTCTAGTAAGAGAGACTTTATGAAAGAATCCAAACAAGAACTATAAATTCAGCACTTTTCTGCCATTGAGCATTTCTAGTATCATAAATCCAGGTTCACATCTGGAAATGGGCTCTTCAGAGTTCATTGGTTATTCATCTAAGGGGAGGTTTCCAGTGGCACAGAGGGGATTTAGGCCCTCAGTAGGAGGTAGGTGCTGAATTCCCCTTTGTGTCTTTGAAAAGTTTTCCCAATAATGTCTCTGATGGGGAAAACTGGTATAGCAGCCTGATTGCATGCAGTCTGCTAGGATATTCAGGGAACTTCCAATGTTTTTAAAGTCCCAAGAAGAATTTCAAGTGGAAGAGGAATTCTTGAACTGTGCATCCTAAATACTTAAGAACAAGGATTGTGCTTATTACCAGGGGGAGGCAGCACAATACTTCAATAATTTCTTTCAATTGTAGTCTTATTCAGGGTCTCCTATATCAAGAGCAGGTATTGACAGGCATCCTGTGGTTTTATTTTTTCCAGTCCTTCTTTCAATCTGTCTTTCTGCCCCCTCTTTCTAGCTGAAAGTCAAGACCCACAGCTGGAGGAAATAAAATGGTTATATTGCAGCACTTTAAAATTAGCATGGTTCAATTTCAGCTCAGAACTAATGGAGCTCTCTGCAGAAGGCATTGAAGCTCTTGCTCTGCACGTCTGTTGCTCTTATAATGGAAAGAACATAAGCAGCTGCTGTACCAAAAAAAAAAAAAAAAAAAACTTTAAAAAAGAAAAATCTACCTTCTGTCTCTTCCCTGTATTCAGCAGCTACCATTCACCCTAGCATGGTAGTGAAAGATGATTCCATCTTCTCAGAATCACATTATCAAGCAGCTTCAGGTTGTCCTTAATCACCTTATTATTTTTCTCTTTCAAAGTTTAGATTAAATGATTTAACAATGCCCATGTGATTTCCCTGTAAAAAATGTGGAATTGGTGTCCATATGCTGTAAGTTAGGATACACCAGACTGGGAAATTTGAACATACTTGTTCCACTGCAGCAATAACAACAACCTCCCTTCCTTCCCCCCTTTCCTCTGCCCCTTGCCAAACTCTCTTCTCCAAAACCACATAACCATATGGCCAGGGTAATAAAACATCAAGGCCTCAGTCACAATGGCATTCCCAATAAAAAAAAAAAAATAAAAAAATAAATAAAAAAAAAAAAAGGTAGAAGCCTTCTCAAGGCTTAACCTTCGTTTACAGCTGATCCCTGGAGTGTCTAGCTCTCTAGCTTTTAAATGCTGCTCATATCCCCCATAAAAAATGTTTCCTATTTAAATAATAAAAGATTTACTGCACGAACATCCTTCTGCTACACCCCTGGATTACACCTCCCCAGGGACAAAAAAATGGCTGGGCTGGGTAAAACACCTGCCTTATTAACACCGTTTATCAGGGAGCAACGTGGTGGAGCCTGACAGGGTGCAAGAGCACAGGTCCTCTTTGTAGCCAAAAGAGGCCCTGTGGAGCCAAGAAGCCCTCAGCTATGAGGAACAGGTGCTTCTCCCCCATATGTTGCTTTTCTACCTTAGGATAGCAGCAGTCAGGAGAGAGGTGTCCTCTCTGATGTCATCCTGGTGCCAGTAATGTCAGCTGAAAGCATCACCAGATCCGAGGAGGTGGGCTCATCCTCCTAGCCCAGGTGCTCTGGATTGAGGATGCTCCTCAGCACCCTGCAGCTGTACTGCCCTCTTCCCCAGGCAGGGCAACAGCCTTCCTTGGGATGGACAGGAGTTGCTGTGTTAAGGCCAGACCTTACCTCTGGTGTACACTAAGCCTCATGAAACACGTGTGGTGTCTGCCTTAGGTGGTGTTTTGGGTCACCTAATATTTTACTCTGCTGCAGACACCCTCTGTTACAGGGGGAATGGATACAGTTAAGTACCCCAGTGATTAAAATGCCCAGATGGCTTATACGGCTCAAACCCTTGTTTCAGACTACCTGCAGAGCAAAGGTGGACAAATATATTTTCAAGGTGTGCTTTGTATCACTGTAGGCTATAAATGGATATTATATATAAACACTCATGAAAGCAAATATTATACTCTCGTGCATCCAAAGGAGCTATGGTCATATGCAGAGCATTTACAACATTTTTGCTTTAACCCAGGTCTAAGCACAAAGAAGGACCTCCAAAACTACCAGGAGGACTGTAGAAAATCTATGTTTTTAAGTGTTAGTATGAAACTCTGTCTCTACTGAGACTTACTCACTATTGCTTTAAAAGACAGGTTTTCCACTAACAATGCATTTTAATGATAAAGTGCCTTTTTTTTTTTTTTTTTTTATTTGTATTGATGATTATGTTATTCAGTCAACAAAATCCTCTGGAAATCTGTAACATGATTCGATAAAAATTGAGCTTTAATTGCAGGCTTATTTTGAAAACTTCCGGCAATGAAGCTCACCAGTACAGTTATAATCTTCCCCCTCATTCCCTTTACTGTAGGCAGCTTTTGCTATTTCTGCACTGCAGTAGCATTTGCTGACATTTCCACGGGGATGTCATATATTAGGTAGCACTCCAGGCTTTGGTTAGCAACACATGATACATCTTGAAGCACTTAAATTCCTCATGCCATTTTGGAGTTTAAATCCTGTTTCATTTAAAAATTGGACTGCTGGTTGGTAACTTGTCTGGTATAGTGGGTGGCAGGTCACTGCAATTTGAAATGGACAGGACAGGGTAGGAAACTATGAAAAATGGAGCAATTATACTGCAGGTCAAGGTTTGTTATGGGGTGGCATGGTTTCAATTTGGCACTGAAGCATGGCAACAAGGCTACTAGGCATTTTTGTTATCTGCCATTTGCAAGCAATATTTGTGGAGGGAGAAAGGGGAAATGTAGGAAACCAAAACAACTAGCTTGAATAGCTAGCTGCTTACAAAGCACCCCCCCTTTTTCTTTTTTTTTAAGGAAATTATTGTTAACCTAAAGGTTGGAATAAAAGCCTCCATATGAAACTTTGAGAACAGTGTGTTGTTTGCCAAACTGCAGAATTGTAGATCAAAGGTGCTCAAACTGATTTATACATTTTTTTTTTTTTTTTTGGAAAATAAAAAATGCACATCTGGCTTGAGAACCAGTCTGCCAAGTTTTAACCTAATGAACTTTGAAATCAGCCTCCTACTAGTAATCCTCAAGACCCAGGTTTCTAGTAGAGGTGCTGGACAGTCATTTATGGCCAAAAGGCGCTTGTATAATGACAATGTTCTGTGCTAGCACCTAATTGACAGACTCCTGATGCAAGTGTTTCGTGCTAACGAAACTGTTTTTAATTTGTCCCCCATCATTTGTATCAGCTGGCACATGAAGTCTGGATGTTAAATTTCTATCGCATCAGAGCAAGCTTATGTATCCATAAGTACAGCTGTAGAACACACATCAACAGCAATCTGTTTGCACAGCACAGCTCTTTGCTTATTGTCCCATTCCTTTTGCTTTATGATGCAGACCCCAACTTGGTTGAAAACTTAGAAGAAAGCTTTTGCTGAAGCTGGTGTTTGTTGGAAACACCCTTTTATTCTGTGTTTTCCTGATTGCCAGATGGGAGGAACTCTGACAGTCTGCAAGAAATAAAAGAGCCTTGCTATGCTCAGCCCAGAGAGCTGAAGCACACAGAGCTAGCTAGACACTCATGAAGAAAGAAATGCTTCTTGCCATGACTGTAGGGCAAAGCATATTAAATAAACCCCTTTTAAAAAATCCCTCATCCTTTGAATCTCCTCTTTTGACTAATTTCATAATGATATGTAGTGGGAGCCATGGCAAAAAGAGTTTAGAAAAAGCTACTGACACTACTTGAAGCTTTCAAATGTCCACCCAGAAAAGAAGGCACTTGAGTGCACAAAGTTCCTTTGCAACACGGTAGGTGAAGATGTATGTACCCAAGCATCTAATTGGTGAATGCTTCTCCTGTGCACCAGTAAAGCTTCTTTGGAAATGTATTTTAATGAAAACCACTTATCTCAGCTCTGGCAGACTTCAAGTGTGAAGTTACTTAAGCCTCAGCAACATTTATTTTGGACCCAAAGGAGTGATGGCACACACAGAATTGCTATTATTAAGTTATAACTTTTATTGCTTCTTTGCCATTCTTAAGGCTTTAAATGTCTACCTCCTGGCACATTTGTTACTAAAACTCTCTATAATCCTACATAATCATATCTCTGAATTTAGAGAAGTTAAAATTATCCCAGTTCAGTTTAGGCAACTAGTTTGAGACAAGATAGCAAGCACTTGAGATTCCTTTCATTCTATCTGTAGATTTTCAGTGACTCTAAAGATCAGATCCCCTCAGCCGGATCCTCTAATGGATTCTAGCTCAGGTGCAGGTTTCTGTTTCTGGAGACATGAGCATAAACAAATTGCATCCAAGTGATTCTCATTCCCTGCCACTGCTACAGAAAGTGTTGTAGGAAGGATCACAGAGAGACTGGAAACAGTCTTTGTGTTGATAGGAAGGATCCACCTCTGATAAATGGAGTCCTTGTGCTCTTCAACCCTTCTCAGTGCTTCAGCGCTGTAGTGATCAGTTCCCTCAGGTGTTCCCACCTTACTCTCTTTTGACAGACCCTATGTCTTGGGATGTAAGTGCTCACAGGCAGAAAGGCTAGAAAATGAGGTAACAGTGCTCTCCTAGAAGCACTGTGCACTGAAATCATTGTGGTTTCCTTCTGTAGACCACCTAGAGCTTGTTCATAGCATCACACGATGCTGAGTTAGGGCAAGAGAGAAGCCAGGATGAAAATACTGTAAAGGAAACTGGAGTATTGCACCTCACTGTGTGTAATGCAGGTACACCACTCACATTTTATTACTACAGCCTTTGTGGGCACTGTGCATCAAAATGTGTCACAGACCTCCCTCTCAGCATATTCTGTCCAATGGCCTGCTGGCCAGTTCCTGTTCAGGTGATGCTTTCTTCTGACATGTTACCTTTACATCCACAAAACAGAAAACAGATATCTAGGCAGCCAATGCATGTGGGTGGAAAAGCTGGAGGGAGCCATCTCTCATTGTCAGCAGAGATGTTCTCTCTCTCTCTCTCTTATTTTTTATTTTTTAATTATTTTTTAACACAAAAGAGGAAATGAAGACAAAAGGAGTGTCAGGAAAAAGGGTCCAAAATATGTTACAGTTATACCATCCTGACTGTGGTAATGTATTTATGATAGTGATTTCCAGATCTTAATAGTTTTCAGCAGAACTAATTCAGTTAAAAAATGACTGTAACTTAAGCCAATGACATTCCTGTAAAAACTTTTGTTAATCCATATTGGTTTTTCAGGAAACATTGTTGTCCCAGTTTATGTTTTGCATATCCTGGTGCTAAGATTAACATTTTTAAATTTATGCTTTTGCCTTTAAATCAATTTTGAAGCTTGCAACACAGCTGAACAATCTGGGAAGAGGTCTGTGGGAACATATTTTCCAAATCTCTGCATGGGGCATAGATGCACAAATCTTATTTACAGGTAATGGGATTTGTGCTTTCTATTCTATGCAGAGAACTATGCCTGCTAAATTACGTTCAGGTTTTGTTGAGTGAAAACAACTGAGTTTCATGATCACTTAAAGTGGCAATTATGCAACAGCAGGCTGTAGTCAGAGTAATTCAAATCCTTTGCTTCTCTCTCCAGATATTCATATTAAAAATAAAAAAAAAATATATCTCCTTTTATCAAAGTTTTGAAGTTGGTTGGCCACTAAGTTGCCAAATGCATGTAAAAAGGAAAGAAGAAAAAAAAATTTAAAAGATGTCCTAAAGAGAGAAAAAAAGCAATCCTTCTGCAGACATGCCCAGTTTAGGATAATTAACACATTAGTGTCATAGAGTAGTATTTCCTCCTATATATACCGGCACTCACTGTGATGAAAAGTAATCTCTGTGCTTTGCATATTGCTAGCTGTAAGATATTATTAGACAAGATAGGGGGTGCTCATGTCAGGTGTAAAACCTTCCTTGTTCCAAACAGATCTACAAGACTGGGCTCCTTTCAACTTCAGTCACTCAATAGATTTTATGTTTAATTTTTAGATATAGATAAAAATTTCAATATGTATATAATGCATTAACATTTAAATAAATATTGCAATAGAAATCTGAAAGACCATATCCTGCTACACAGTGTGGTGCATATCCTGCAGTGTCAATTGAGGCTGAGCCCCAAAGTGCTCCCAAATGTACCAAAAATATGTGGAAATTTCTCAGAGAATTTACAGTTCACCAACAGACAAAAGAGGCAGATACTCTGTAGGTGAAGACTAGGGGGAGATGTAGCAATAATCTGGAAATCTACCACCACAATTTCTCTAAGCATTGTAAGACAGAATGACAGCAAGAAGAGGGCTGACAAGATGGGTCATCTTTTTTAGAAAAAATTATGAACAGCTGTAGCAAGAAGCAATAATATATTCTTCAAGGGAATGCTGTTCCTGTCTTTCAACAAATACTGTTTCTGAAGTCACTGAAATCAAGCATCTGCAACAACTGTGGCCATCATTTTCCAACTAGTGCTGAACCAGTTCATGTCCACAGGGCACTGACCTGCTTAAAATCATCTCCATTTAATCTTCTAGTCAAACTGCCTCCTCAAAATGGAAACTATCAGCATAGTCAAGAAGGGTTTTGAGTAACCTCTCACTCTTTCAGTCCTCGCCTTCTCCAGCCTTCACTCACAGTTGGGTCATACCCATCCCTTGCTATGTTGTGTTTGATTCAGATTGGAAGCCATCCATAGTCCAGACCTGCCCCTTTTTAATTATCTGTAAAGCAACATGCACACCTCTAGCTTTTTAACAACAACAATTAGATTGCTGGATAAACTGACCATCTGGCATTTTAAAGAGTAACAAGAGATTTAGAGCTGGAATTATACCATTTATTTTAGGCAGCCCCCTACCTGAGCAGCTGCTGATATCAACCTTAAAATTCACAGTGACACTGTCTCACAGCAGAAGGCACTTATCAATGCTTTCCAGAGCTTTAGGTGGACCTGTGCCAGCCTGCCTTGGAGACACACATTTCCCGTCATAAATATCCTGAGGCTTTCTTGCCCCAGGGCTGACTAGAGGGTCATTGCCCATCCCTTGCTTGCAAGGAATCCCTCAGCCTCCTGGTATGGAGAGGTAGGAAATATTCTCTCAAGTACTTGCAGCATTTTGGGAGCCTGTCCCATATGAGCTGCAAGTATGGGTGGTGGCTGAGGATGCAGAGTGGATGGGGATTAAGGAGCATGTCTCAGACCTCTCCTCTCTGACCTGCAGAGCATGGTGCCATTTCTTCATGTTTCAAATGTCCTCAAAAGAGATGGTTGGGTGGAAATATTTACTACTCTGCAAGGATGCACATGGCACTGGAAATACCTGCTTCAGGAAATTCCACCCTGTGTCTATAAATGAGCATCTACCAAGATGAATTCCGATAAATATCTGGAAAATGTCACCATCAACCTACAGTTAAGTCAAGATGTGAACCTTGGCTGACCTGCTTGTGTAGTTCCTTGTAATCCCTCACTTCCTCACAAAGCTGGGTGAATGGTCTGAGAAACCCATGGATCTCTCGGTAAATCATAAATCCACTGGGTTGTGAGTTGGGGGATTTGAGTAACGGATTTCAGGAAGTAGCGAGCAATAATGATGCTCTGGGATGTTTCATCATTTTCCATCCACAAAAGAGCTTATACATGTTGTCTGTGACTTCCCCTGTGGATTTGAATTTCCTCCTTGGAAGGAAGTGAACTAACTCGCTGTTTAATTTTTGAGTGATATAATTAAAATTTTCTTTTAAATAATAGTGTTAGTGATGTGAGAATTGCTATATCCACAGTAAATAAATAAGTTGTCCACACAAATAAAAGTCAGATATGTTTAAGAGATAATCCAGTAGATATATATTGTCTGCAAACATGGTTATACCCTTTCACTCTGTCACCTGACACATCTTTTCCTATACTTGAAAGCTGCAAATGGCTGGCCAGATTTAAAGGATATGGGATGTCCAGAAAGATATGCAAGTGCTGTGACACCCTGCGCACATTACTGCCTGAAGTGTCCGCACAGATTTAGTCTATGGTTACCTTCTGGTTGCACCCCAGGCCTCCAGGTACTCTGGTTGTTACAGAACACAGAGAAACACAGAGGAACACAGAACATCTCTGAAGGTTTAACACACTGAGGCATTTTTCAGGCACATATTTAACCAAAACCCAGGCAAAGAGAGTGTGAGAGAGTGTCCTTTGAAATCATACCTAGACTGCCTCGAAGGAAGAGAAGGACAGTGAAGAGAGTCTGAGCTAGCTTTAAATTAACAGGCTCAAAGCTGATAATAGCCTTGTCACAGCAGCTCAGAGCTTCATGCTGGTTAATCTACCCTGCTGTCGAGCAATCAAGATGCATAACAATCATCTGAAATAGCATTTACCTTCCAAAAGGCTCTCTGAACTATTCCCATCTGGTTTAATATCACTCTGGTCAATGCATGCTTTCCCATCACCTTCCTTTGAGCAGTGTAAGGGGAAGGACTTGTCCCTTCAGTGCTCGCAGCTAATTAGAAAGGGTCTGCTGCAGCTTTTCATCCCTGCACTGAGGCAGGGATATTTCCGAGGAACAGTAACTGAGTAGTCCTGCCAAAATCACACATCTGCAGTGCGAGAATTGTCTGGGGCCTCCTCTACAGCTCAGGAGAGAGTAACACATACAATAAATGATGTGGAGAATAACAGATAGATGACAACTGACTGCAGAAACATAAAGGGATGTGCTAAAGGAATATCTATCATGCTTCTCAGTTAATGAGGTTATAACAAGAAGCAATGGATTTAAGATGCAGCTGGGAAAATATGTCATTATTATGGGCCAGCATTTACAAAGCTTGATGTCTAATGTTAAGCTCCTAAATCTACCTTCAGGTATTTAAAGAAAAATTGTTCAGGTTTTCAGAGGTGATGAAAAGTTGCCTCCCCAGTCCCCCTTTTTTACTATACCAAGCACAAGTCAACCTAATAAGAAAACTTTCAAAGTCATCAAAACCTTCTCTCCTAAAGACAATTCTCTCCCTTACACTGATTAACAAGCCTCTTGTTCTGCCAACATTGTCTCGTTAAAGTAACTTGAGTCCTTTTTAAACACCTGGGCCAAATTTTCTTCTTGGACAGATTCTCCTGGCTTCCACGGCACCCTCTGACATAGGAGTACAATCATTTGGTGACACAACACCCTCTGCTCTACCATTAAATTGCACTTTGAAATACAGTGGAGCTGAGAACTGTAAAACTCCCTCATTTATAAATCTTACAACAATGTGTGTATAATTAGCACGTGCTGCCAGATCTTTAGGAACACTAAGCAAAAGCACAGTAAAGTTGTATTTTGGTGGGAGGTGAGTAAGATCCATAGATGTATAAATTAAAAAGACATTTTGAGGTTAAAAAACATGCAGACGTTCACCCAGTGTTTTTGCCTCATGTAAACACTGCAGGGCGGCCTTGGCTCCAGATCATACTGAGCAGGAAGACCTGCAAAAGAAGGCTGCATTTTTTGTCAAAAGGTAGATGACTCGCTACCTTGGACCTCCAGAGGCCACACTTGAAAGGCCCCTCTTGTCTTGCCTGAATCTGTACTGTAACACAGAAGAAGAAGCTGTTACTAGTATGTGTTTAAAACGGTGAGATTTATTTTTAGTACGCAGTATGAACAGGGGGAGTTATCTGCAGAATTTGTAAATGAGAAAGCACAGGTTTGATTTGCTTCTTGAAGGTCTTATCCCCAGTACTGCAAATTGGTCTGCTGCCCTTGTCACTTCTGCTAACCCTGAGAAAGGCACCCACTGCTGCTTTATTGCCTGTGGGTTCTAGCCCTGAAGGCCAAGCACTTCCACGCTTGCATGCTTTTTAATTGAGAGCCTTGGGAGGTGGTTACCTTCACCCCATGCATCCCCTTCCAACAAGATTTCAGTAGACAAAGAGGAAAACAAAAACTCTGGAAAGGCTCTCTCTTACAAGGGTTTATACAGTGCCTATGATTTGTTTTTTGAGCTCCTCTGGAAATGGCTGAGGAGCTGTCCCACTCCCACTCTGGCCAGCCTCCAGCTTTTTATGCACCCCCATCTCTGCTCTCCCTTTTGGAGGAAAGCAAATCATGTACCCAATGCTGTGTGTGTGGCAAAAATGCTGGATTTGGGGAGTTTGAGCAACTGGGGTTACATTCCTTGTTCTGCTCCTTGTGTGACTCTGGGCCAGATATCCACAAGCTGAAGGTTTTTATGAGCTTGAAGATACACATCTCTGCTGAGAAAAATGCCTGGCTAGGGATTTCTGGATAATCTCACCAGGAAACTATCAGCCACTTAAGGGGCTGAAATGCCTTTTTAAATGCCAGTCTTTAAGTCTGTGTGCTTCAGTTCCTTTTACTGGGACAATTGCAGCAATGGTTGTAAAACCCTCAGACACTCCATAATGAGCGCCACATAAAGGGGAGCAGTCTAGCTTTGTTCCCTTACATGTGTAAGAAAGGGAGGAAGTATTTTTTGTTACATTTTTGGACATGTCGAGTGTCATTGCTGTAAAAGAGATGATTTGTATGAAGGGCTGGGAGGTTATAACAAACTGAGCAGAGGTGAGGGCCCAGACTGTGAACCTGAGGCTTTGCAGCATTTCTGCCGACCCCATTTCCAAACAGATGAACAGTGCAAGGTGCATTGTCAGCACCAGTCTGACCATACATCATCTCCTCCAGAGGCAGGCACAGTGGCCAGGTGCTCCTGTCCAGGGAGCTTCCTGTCTCGCTTGCCTGGAAGTGCTCCATAAATATTTACTAACTATATAAACTGACAAATATATAAAAAACGAGGAGTGCATCATCTTCCTCCCTCTGTCCTCGCAGAGTGTTGCAGCGTGCCTCTGCCAGCAGAGGCCAACACTGATGATTAAAGCAATGAGCTCAAGCACCGCATACGCATCCATGAGAAATCTGGTCCTACGGCTGAATTGGCTACAAGTCATTAGTAACTTGTAGGCAATTCATTATGCCATCCTGATGTTTAGCGCCTACTACATAAGTTGAAGGAAAGCCTTTGTGATAACTGTGAAGTGCTCCAAAACAAATGTTAAAGCAATTCTGCTTGTAGACCTAAACCATATTTTATTACTTATAATTACATTTTTATTAAAGGAATGAGTACCTGGTTTTAGTATCCTGTTCAGTCTAGCCTTTCATTTTACCAGCCTCATTAATCTATTTTAATGAGTGCTATAAAAAAAGAAAATTCTTTATAGAGATTCTTTATAGAGATAAATATAGACAGAGAAAATAAGTTAGGAAAACATATACCTACTTTGGCCTTGAAGTAAGAAAATGTACTATCTTAAGCAACATGCACATATTTACTACAAGCAAAAGAAGGACAAGCAAATGTTTATTGCTTCTATCAGCACTAATGCAGAGTCCCTTTGGTTATTTCTTTAATCCAAACAGCTTCCTGGTAGATCCAAGATGTGAGGCCTTTCTGTAATGACTTGGCAAGAGAAAGGGTCCAGAACTTCTCTGCAAACACAATTAAGTTGTCAAAGACAAGTCCCGTATTTGAATTAAAACTATAAATCTTTCATCTGCACCTACTCTACATCAAATAGCAGGAAAAGAGGCCCTCCCATCTAACAGTCTTAATTACCAAAGCTCTGCAGCCTTTAAGCGTGACAGAGCCAATGATAGCTGACCTTGTGCTCCAGCCCCTGAGTGGGATCAGCGTGATAAATGAGAATCCCTGCCTGAAATATCACAGCAAAAGGAGCAGCCCAAGATGGCAAATTAAGTGCCTAACACGCTGTTGAGGCTACACAAATATATAATATTGCCCTTTGCTTTGATCTGCTTGTCCAGCAATAAGCAGTATGTTGAAGGCTTCAGTATAAACAAGTCAAGCTTTGCCTAGGAAAAAACAGCCCTTGCCACCTCCTTTCCCACACAGCTTCATGGAGGGGCAGTGGCTTTTCCCCTCTCCAGTGCCACTGCTGGCTCCGTTGTGTGGAGTAGCAAGGATGCTGGGTTTGATAGGCTATATGTCCCCACGGCCCAGAGTAGGCAAGAGAACTGTGGATCCCCAGTGAGGAGTAATGAGGCTTCGTTTCCTTTTCACGGTATGCAGGTATTGGGTGACACGTTGGGTGCTTCCTTGTGTCAGAGCAGCAGTTCCCACACTGTGTGCTGTGGGTGGTGAGCAGTCCTCAGGGTCTGGGTGGGATTTTCTCTTCAATTCTGAATGTTTCCATCTCAGACTTGTAAAGGAAGGTCACAGTGCTCCATGAGAAATGCTTACAGTAGTTTGTTGGCCCAAAACTTGGTGAATTCATGTCTCAAGGCAAGGCCACATTTCCTGGGGTCATCTCTGAAACAATTGTGTTTCTGATGTGCTGATGTAACCTCTTTGTCCTTCTGAGACATTCCTGAAACTCGCTCTCTAATCACTGTATTGACTGCTACTGAACATTTCCTTCCTGACCTTACTTTTATTTTCTCTTAATTTATTAAGCCTCCACAGATTATTTGCTCCAACAATTGGTCATGTTGGCTCTGTTATTAACAGAACAAAACATTACATTCAAAAAACTCCACATGAT